>CM064580.1:32301922-33011511 GCA_032716605.1 Paralithodes platypus
GGTGTAAATGCCATATCAATGGCAATTTACATTAGGTAGTAATCTAGCTTCAAGGCTTTATTGCCTGCAACTCTTGATCACTACCATTATTCTAGCATAGTTTCTTACATAGTTTACGATTGTATCAGCGATTAGGCACAAGGTTAATTTTTATCATAGGTGCCATAAAGTATTTAACCCCTTCTGTACCGCAGACGTCTTTTTTACTTTATTCTGGCTACTATTAGACAATTTTATTCAGCTTAAAAATTGGCCTCCAAAAATTAACAGGCTTCGAACTATTTCAAGTAAGGGGTACTTCACACAGTCAGGAATGCGAGCTAGAATCACTAAGAGTAATGATTCCTGGTGATTCCTGGGAATACACCGCGAATGTCTGCAATTCCTCGTGGACTCACAACACCGTACGAACCAGTGGGAGTGTACCTGCGAATCACTGGGAGTCACTGGGAATCACCTGGATAAAACCAGGAATGAAGTGCGTGTGATTGAAAATTTGAAAATTTCGGATTTTTACTGTAATATACGAGTCGATAGGAGTAATATAGG
Source organism: Paralithodes platypus (assembly GCA_032716605.1). Lineage (NCBI taxonomy): Eukaryota > Metazoa > Arthropoda > Malacostraca > Decapoda > Lithodidae > Paralithodes > Paralithodes platypus. The sequence continues at coordinate 32,302,472 of CM064580.1, forward strand.
AATCACTAGGAATTAGATAGGAGTCACTGGGAGTCACCGAGAATCACTGGGATTTGTTAGGAGTGAGATGCGAGTATGCCAGGCATGGCCCCCATTGTGCACAGCCCCTATATAAGGGGCCTCCAAGCTGTGCCAAGCCACATGCACACTCACCACCGACCCACGGACACTATAACTATAGTCCTCTAATATCGTCATTAAGTATTAATGTATACTTAAAATAATGTATAATGTATTAACTGTATTCATACATCATTACAGACATTAACATAATACGATAAGTCTGTATTATTATGTACCAATGTACCGTAAGGTCATGATATTAATGCTTACTATACTTTACGAAACAAATATATTTAAACTATTGTCTAAATAGTGAATAGTTAATCATTCCCACCTTCCTATTTTCATTCGTTACCGAGTTCTGTAATATTTCATACGATTACCTAAAATAGGTAACACTTATAGGTTGTGTTAGTTTGCTTAAGTTAGGTCAGGGGAGTTGCAGACCTTCTAGATTATTAACCGGCGACTACAACGGCCCCTAAACAACCAAGCCATGATTCCGCTGGCTCAAAGTATACCCCGGCGACTACAACGCCCCTCGAAGTAGTAATCCAAACTCCACTCTCCACCACCAAGCGAACTTGACATTTCAAAACACATACAAACACGTCTCCACGTCTCCTTATGTTAGGTAAGGGGAGTTGCAGAACTTGTAGACTACAAGTAGGGTATTGTAACATTGACCATACATTGTTCACATTATTAATTACCTCAACTACCGAAATTTCCTTCTCTACACACACTCACTGGGTGAATACAATGTCTTGTGGGAAATTGTACTTACACAGGTTAATACTAGGCCTATTTATGATGTTTGACCAAGAAAAGTTAACTACCTGTATACTGTATATTATACTTTCACGTGAGAAGTATTACAGGTTTATATGAATAATATATTTAGTAAAGGATACTTCACACAGTCAGGAATGCGAGCTAGAATCACTAGGAGCAGCTGAAAATTCGGATTCCTGGGCCTATTCGCGGTGAAAATTCGATGACTCCTAGTGACTCTAGTGATATCCTAGTGCTAGAGATATCCTAGTGATTCCTGTTAGACTCCCAGTGACTCCAAACCACTCGCGGCCGATTGGCCCTGTCCGACAAAATGTTCACTATGTTTAAAGTTCTAGCCACGAATCGGACCATTCCCAGTGACTCCCAGTTGATTCCCAGTGATCCCCAGTGATTCCCCAGTGACTCCCAGTGAGTCCTGGTGATTCTCAGTGTTTCGTATCTGATTCGCGGACAGCTTTTGGTTTCAGTTTCAGTTCATACCAGGATCACCAGGACTCACTGGGAGTCACTGGGGAATCACTGGGGATCACTGGGAATCACTGGGAGTGGTCCGATTCGCGGTGAGAACCTTAAACACGGTGAACATTTTGTCGGACAGGGCTAATAGGCCGGGACTGGTTTGGAGTCAATGGGAGTCTAACAGGAATCACTAGGATATCGCTAGAGTCACTAGGAGTTTCTATTTTCACCACGAATAAGCCCAGGAATCCGAATTTTCAGCTACTCCTAGTGGTTCTAGCTTGCATTCCTGACTGTGTGATGTACCCTTAAAGCGTAGTTCACACATTCAGGAGTGTGAGGCCGAGTTTCCAGGAGTCCACAGTCTCGGAAACTCGCGTAAAGATTCTTGGAAGATCGCATGCACCCATGGGCACTCTGGGTCACCCTGGGTCACTCTGGGTCACTCACGGATACTCCAGGGAACTCCGCTCGGGCAGCCCAAATTTCAACCATGTTTAAAAATATTGTCCCGAGTCAGACCAACCTCAAGACACTCGGGAACACTCGAAATAGGTCGTGCTTACTCGGATTAACTCGAAACAACTCATAAGTACTCCAAATTAATCGGTGAAACTCATCAACACACGGGGACAAAACCACGTGGCCGAATATGCAAGAGTGATGTTGAGTGTTTATGAATGTGATCGAGTATCCCCGAGTGTACAGCAGACACTCGTGCTAACTCAGCCTGCTATGAACAATGGCCGAATGAATATCGAGTGCATAAAGAGTAGCCATGAGTAAAACTCGAATGATCTCGAGTGTACTCGAGTGTTGCTGGTTATCACCGGTTATGTCAAATAAGATAACCCGAATTGTCTCGAATAATGCTGAGTTAGGCTGAGTTGTTTCGAGTTGTCTGGAATAACCCAGAGTGAAACTCGAGTCCGTTCGAGTAACCCGGAGTGAAGCACGATCGTTCGACAATCGACGAACGAGTGAAACCCAACTCGTGGCAACACCGCGTGAACCCGCTGGCATACTGCGCTTGTACCCCCTTCCCCTAGTACGTACCTATAAAAAACCGAGTATGATATCATCGAATGGGTCAAGGAAAACCCCTTCCTCTATGTCAAACGCATGAAGGACTTTAAGGATACAAGGAGGAAACAACGTTACTTTGACGAGAAGGCAGCAACCCTTAAATCTCCGGTTACAGGTCAGCAACCGCTGGTTATTGTAGTGATTTATGTATATGTTCGTCAGTAAAGTGTAAGCTTTACCGTATTAAGGGGAGACAGACCGTTTGTTTGGTCTTTCATTCCTTTATTTCTTAGTTTCATCACTAGACCTCCATCAAGCTTAAAACAAAAAACCCTAGACTCCCCTTCAAGATAAATATGTAAATTTTTCGATAGAAAAATGTCCTGGCCGAAGGCCGGTTTCTCTTAAAATTTCAGGCTTGCTGTAGCTCGCCATGAAAAAAATCGATTACTAAATGGCACGAAAGGTCATAAAATTGACAAAGAAATGTGTTAATATCGCCAAACTAATGGGCCGAACGTCTTAGTCTCAAAACTAATGGGGCTAAGCATGACGGAGAAGGGGGTCCAGAAAAACGGTCATCCTCCTCTTAACATGTTAGCCATGGCCTAGGCAAAATGTGTACAATAATGTGGGCAGGTGTCGTATTAAGGAGTGTGTGTGTGTGTGTGTGTGTGACATGTATAATGTAAATGATTGTTGAACGAATATAACTAATGTCTTATATTTGTCTATCCTTCTATCACAGGCAGCCAGTTGCCTGTGTGGGTGACGGTAACGAGGTCACGCTTTGGCAAGCTGACCAACACAAAGAGTGGTGACGGGACACAAGGTGGGTAGAAACTGTCTGAGCGGGATGAGTGGATCCTTAAGAACTTTGCGTTCATAAGGGGCCACATATCCTGGACAAAAACCCGCATAACAGCCGAGGTACGTTATAACCTATAACAGTTACATTATACAAGTAAACCCGCAGAACAGCCGAGGTACGTTATAACCTATAACAGTTACATTATACAAGTAAAGACACTGCCACATGTGACATGATCATACATATCATAATAGCCGAGGTACGTTATAACCTATAACAGTTACATTATACAAGTAAAGACACTGCCACATGTGACATGATCATACATATCATAATAGCCGAGGTACGTTATAACCTATAACAGTTACATTATACAAGTAAAGACACTGCCACATGTGACATGATCATACATATCATAATAGCCGAGGTACGTTATAACCTATAACAGTTACATTATACAAGTAAAGACACTGCCACATGTGACATGATCATACATATCATAATAGCCGAGGTACGTTATAACCTATAACAGTTACATTATACAAGTAAAGACACTGCCACATGTGACATGATCATACATATCATAATAGCCGAGGTACGTTATAACCTATAACAGTTACATTATACAAGTAAAGACACTGCCACATGTGACATGATCATACATATCATAATAGCCGAGGTACGTTATAACCTATAACAGTTACATTATACAAGTAAAGACACTGCCACATGTGACATGATCATACATCTCATTGCCACAAGTGTTGCAAGTCAAACCTCAATTCATACTGTATCGCCAACCATATTGATTTTTATTATAAAATCTGTATGTCACAGTGAGGGGTGTCAAAAGTACCTAATAATTTTACTCAAGTTCAAGTACAAGTATGTACTCATAAAGTTACTCAGGTATATGTAGAAGTACCCAACTAGAAAGCTACTTAAGCTAAAGTTAATATATACCTACTGCCTGCGGGGTTGGGGGAGAGGGGAGGCTTATCAGCGCCATGTATATACTGTATAGTGGTGACCTTGGAACTACCCAAGGAATGTCACACCTAAACTTGGAGGAATGTCAATGGAAAATGCTACTTGTAATTCCATATCTATTGGAAGGAATAATTCGGAAAGTTGCTGAAGTTTTACTCCACAAAATTAACAGAAGTAAAGTAAATGCAGTGGAGTAAATGTACAACTAATTCTTATATATGATACTCAAGTTAGAGTAAAATTAGTGGGCACAAATTAATACTTTATACAAAGTAGAGACTGAGAAAATATACATAAGTACTGTACTTGGTTACCTTTACACCCCTGGTCGCAGTACCTATGTTTGTGACCCATTCTCTTTTAATATGTCAGAATGATATATATTTGCCTGCACGTATTTCAATATAAGAGGTCTAAAGTATAGAGAATGCTCCGTTTATTGTTTGTTTAAAAAACAAATTGCAGTAACATCCTCCATGTCATTATCATTAGTTTAACTAATTTCCCTTAGACATATATATATATATTTAATACTTTTAATAGAAAATTTAATTATGTTTGGGTTGCATGGACATTGGACACATGACACAAAGTTCACTTACATTTATTATTAATATTAATAAATCATACATATCAAACATTATTAATGCTCGTGTTATGTAATTGTTATAGTAATTGTCACATTACTTTATATTTACGAATGACATTAAAACAGGCTATGTCAAACTAATATACATTTTATCTTCCAGTTCCAAGAGCGGCATGATGTTCCCCTTCACCCACCCTGCCTGCCGCTGAACCTCGGCCATCCAGCTCCACATCGTCACCTGTGGGTGTGGCATAGGTTGTCATGGGGTGGCCTTTATATATGCCAGGGGAACAATGGGAGGGAATCGGGCTATACTCTCAACGGACTCCTAGGCAGACTCCTGAACACCCACGATAACTCTGATTAACTCTGATTAACTCTAGTTGCATTCTGGATAACTCTTAATTACTCTTACACACTCGGATACACTCTGTACCGGAAATGACAGTTAAAATTCAAATTTCCACACACTCTCAGCACACTCATAATGACTCTGTAATTAATCAGAGTGTCCCTGAATGTACTCGGGGTTACTCGAAATAACTCATGGACACTCTTGGGCAATCTTGTAAACTCCTGGTATTTTTCACACTCTGCCTCATTCCTGCCCAATTAACCAAGACAGTGGACTCCTGGAAACTCGGCCTCACACTCCTGAATGTGTGAACTAGGCTTAACCCTATGTATTACCACAGATCTTTATTAAATTGCACACAATCGTTTATATATAACTAAAATTAAATTAAAAAGACATCGCCGGTACAGAAGTGGTTAATGCAAAAACTTAGTTCAAAAGCTGAAAGACGTCACCAGAGTACTAGCTGCTGTGGAAAGCACTCCCCCCATGTACATCGGCTTATAACATTGAACACAACTAATTAATGTATAGACTCACTCACCTCTCTCTCTCTCTCTCTCTCTCTCTCTCTCTCTCTCTCTCTCTCTCTCTCTCTCTCTCTCTCTCTCTCTCTCTCTCTCTCTCTCTCTCTCTCTCTCTCTCTCTCTCCTATCCTAAGAAAATCACCCAAAGTAGTTTATCGCGAAAGGTTGCAAAATATATTTGCTTCATGTCAATTTGCCAGGCCGCAAATTTCTCGCCTCATTTGTTTTGGCGCCATCTGATTGATGGTGCTTGCTACCCACACGAGAGAGAGAGAGAGAGAGAGAGAGAGAGAGAGAGAGAGAGAGAGAGAGAGAGAGAGAGAGAGAGAGAGAGAGAGAGAGAAAAAAAAAATGTGTGTGTGTTAGCTTGTAAGTTAGCAGGTAGTTAGTTGGTTTATTGGTTACACTGACCACAGGCTTACGAGGTGGCTAGGACTCTTACCCAAATACATAAGCAAAACATTAAAGATAGTTGAAGCAGATCAAGAGTAAGTTGATGGTCCTCTTTCTATCCTCTACACCTCCAGAAAAATGCTGAACCGGAAAAGTGGGCATAATTAAAGATCTTAGAATGTTAGGAATTCGCCTATAGAAAGTTACAAGATGGGTTTGCATGCAAGCCATCTCCAGCTAGTATTGACTTACCTTAGCATGAGAGAGAGAGGGGGGAGGGGGGGGGGAGAGAGAGTTGACTTAATAACCTGTATCTTCCGCCCCACAGAGTAGATGCGGGCAGACAATAATACAATACATTTCGATACAATAATTTGTTGTGATACAATAACTCAGTTACATTTGGGCACAACATACTAATGTCTTGGTCATGTGCAACACGGGCCTATTGTACTAATCATAACATCAATACAGACAATACAGTTACTTAAGATAAGATTTCAAGATAAACCTAGTTCACAGGAAAGCGTGACAACAACATGCACAGTGTGTGTGTGAGAGAGAGAGAGAGAAAGAGAGAGAGAGAGAGAGAGAGAGAGAGAGAGAGAGAGAGAGAGAGAGAGAGAGAGAGACGGAGGTAGAGACGTGTGATTCATAATTTAGCCAGAATATCTGGTTAGTAGGAAAGCAAATCAGGACAATTTAGTTTAAAGACAAGAATTATGTGAGGATGAATACAGATAAAGCAGGGGGTAAGGGTGGGGATGTGCGTTAAATAGAGGCTATTTTTTTCTGAGGGTCGTTATATAATAGCATTCCTGGATCATATCACCAATAATATAGTTATATCAATATATCAAATGGAACAATTATTTGTTTTCTATATGCATGGAGGAGACGAAAGGCAAAGCTGCCTTTAACAAGTCTCCCCCCCCCCCCCACCCTCAAGGTTGAAAGAATGATAGACAGCCAAAATCAAGGTACAAAGGAGTACAAAGGAGTACAAAGGAAATCAAGCAACAACAGATCTAGTGACCCTTCTAGGTTGCTTGTCCTCCAAAACACTGAGGATCAAGTGTCCAAACAGTGGTTTAGAGTGGGTAAGGGAACATTGGAAAGGGAATTACTGCCCTGGAACTAATGTCCGTGGCAGGATTAGGAAGTTAGTAGGGGACAGATGGGTTAGTAACTGAGGGGGGGATAAAATAAAGTTATTCATTTACAAACGCAGTCAGTCGCGGGTTTGATGCGAGATATTTGTCTAGTGGAGTTTAAATGAATCAACGGTGATGCAGTCTATAACGTTTCGGGGAAGCCCATTCCACAAGTTGACAACTCGATTGAAGAAGAAATTCTTAGATTCGTGGGAGTTAAAAGATTTACCAATCATTTTGCAACCGTTTCCCCGCGTGTAATTAGATTGGTCGATAGTGAAGTACTTACTACAGTTCATATTGTCGATGCCTTTGATGATTTTGAACACTTGAATTAAGTCACCTCCTAATCTGCGCTGGGTTAAAGGAAATAGATTTAATTCTCTAAGATGCTCTTCGTATGGTTTGTTCTTTAGGCTAGGCATCATTTTGGTAACTCTACGTTGAACTCGTTCTAGCTTGTTTATATCTTTTTGGTAATAAGGGCACCAGGATTGAACGCAGTATTCCAGAAGAGGGCGGACTAAGGAATTGTAAAGGGTTAGGATAACTTCTTTGGATTTATGCTCAAATGATCTGCCTATAAAGCCAATCATTTTGTTTGCCTTCTTAACAACTTCTGAACATTGTTGACTCGGTTTTAGGTTACTCGATATTGTTACTCCCAGATCGGTTTCTCTGTTTACATTCTTAAGCTGAGTGCCATTCATCGAATAGTTTGCTTTCTCATTTAGGTATCCGATATGTAGTACTTTACATTTATCCGCATTGAAACTCATTTGCCAAATTTGGGCCCAACATGACAATTTATCTAGATTGTGTTGCATATCGTCAACTTGTTCTTTTGAGAGTACGCTATTTGCAATTTTTGTATCGTCAGCAAATTTTGAGATTGTACAGGTGAGACCCTCATCTATGTCGTTGATGTAAATTAGAAAGAGAATTGGTCCTAGTACCGATCCCTGGGGTACCCCGCTACTTACATTGGTCCATTTAGATGCCTTACCGTTTATGACTACTCTTTGCTTTCTGTCGCTGAGCCAATTTTCTATCCATTTCAACACACCGTCTTGTATTCCATGCGCTTTTAGTTTTAGCAGTAAACGTTTGTGGGGAACTTTGTCAAAGGCCTTTTGAAAATCAAGGTATATAATATCTACAGCTTTACTCTTATCGTAGAGGTTGAGGATATCGTGGAAGAAGTCTAAGAGGTTTGTTAAACAGGAACGTTTTTTACGAAAGCCGTGTTGAGTATCTTTAAGTATGTTATTTTCCTCTAAGTGATTTACGAGTCTGTCTCGTATGACCGTTTCTAGCATTTTACATACAACTGAGGTTAAGCTAATTGGACGATAGTTACTGGGTAGGGATTTGCTGCCTTTTTTTAATATCGGTGTTACGTTGGCTAGCTTCCACTGACCGGGCATAGTTCCAGACTGCAAGGATTTATTGAATAGTAATGTCAGTGGTTTGGAGAGCTCATCCTTAGCTTCCTTTAGAACTCTAGGCGAGATTGTATCAGGTCCAGGCGTTTTATTTACCTTGAGTTTATCTAAACAATTCAATACTTCTCTCTCTGTAACGGTGATATTGCTTAGAACATCTGAATTATCAATCTGAATCGGCGATGGTGTAGGGATATCACTGAGGTCTTCTGTTGTAAAAACTGATGCAAAGAAGGTATTGAGGGCATTACTCATTTGTACTTCGTCTTTGGTGTATTCTCCATTTTCATCGACTAACGGTCCAACAGTTGAAGTAACTACTTTTTTCTTTCTGATATAACTATAGAATTCTTTCGGGTTTGTTTTACTTTGATTCGCAATATGTAACTCTAAGGTCTTTTTACTTTGCTTAATTAACTTTTTGGCCTTGCGTCGTAGCTCTACAAATTTCAGCCGTTCTTCGTCATTTTGTGAGGATTTTAATCTATCATTAGCAAATTTTTTAGCAAGCAGGCAGTTTGAAATATCTTTATTCCACCATTTGGGCTTATTATTATGGCCTGGACGCCGTATTTTCGATGGTATGCAGTCTTGCACTGCTTTTAGGTAAGTGGCTTCGAATAACTTCCAAGATGTATTTATGTCGTTATTGTGAATTAAAAAGCTCCAGTCAGTTTCTTTAAACATAGCTCTAAGTTTATGGAAGTTTGCTTTCTTGAAATTAGGGACTTTTTCGATGCTACTATTTGGTTCGTTACTAGTAAACTTTAAAGTGAAAGTTATCGTACGATGGTCGCTGTTACTGAATTCATCACCAACATTCAAATTCTCTATTAATTCTTCTTTTGTTGCAAGTACAATGTCAAGAACGTTATTACCACGGGTTGGCGTTCGAACAAATTGATAAAGCGAACTCTCTTGCAAGTTCGTATACAAGCCATGTCCGGAGTGTGAAGTAAGAGTATCGCCCAACTTGGTCACAGGTAAATTATAGTCGCCAAAAATTACGGTGTCTTGTGAGTTACTTACATCTGCAATTTGTTCGTAAATTTCTCGGTCAGTTTGCACTGATTGAGCTGGAGGTCTGTATATTAATGCAAGTATTATTTTTGTACCTTTATTATTCTTTATTAGCACAAAAGATGCGTCGACGTTCACAATTTGAGGTTTTGACAGGAGGGTAGGGTTAAGACTTTCTTTGATATAAAGTAAAACGCCACCTCCATTTCGATTTATTCGGCTTTTCTCAAACATTACATATCCGGGAAGTGAATACTCTGCTAAAAAGTATCTATCTTCTGTATTGAGCCAAGATTCTGTTATGCCAATCACATCATAATTTTCTGTAAACACTAGCTCCTCTAAATCTGAAAATTTATTGCGTATGCTATGAGCGTTTGCATAGAAAACCTTTAAATTTGTTATTTTAGAACTCACGGAACGCTCTTTAATAATATTTTTGGTTCTTGTCGGATCTACATTTATGTTCATGGCTGTCCTCGGTCCTCGCTGTCTTCGGTCCTTATCGCTGGTGGTCCTCGGTTGCCTCTGTTTTTTTCTTGGCGTTGGATGATTATGTCACTGCTGCTTCTTCTCGGATGGCGTTTTTTGATCCATGGCTGCGGACTGCTTCGTGTAGGAGACGACCCATGCGTGCTGAACCCACAGGGTTTAGATGAGTGCCATCCTTGCGGAACAGAGTAGGCTGGTTGTAGAAGTTGTCCCAGAGGTTGATGAATTCAACTTCTTCCCTCAGACACAAATATTTTAGTCGGCTATTTGTGCTGAAGGCCTTGTCGTAGAATTTGTCAGGTGCGTCGATCTTGGGGAGAATGCCTGAGATGATGATATTCCTTGACTTGTTTTTGTAGTGCTGGATCATCTTGCGATATTTCTCCATCAACTCTTCGGATCTGGTGCGCATGACGTCATTTGAACCAGCATGGATGACAAAAAGGGTATTTTCATTTGCATCCTTTGTGGTATCTTCGAAGGCTTCCACAATGTCGTCCAGTCCAGCTCCTGGGATGCAAAATCTTTTTCGTTGATTTGGGACTCTGTCGCAGAACTCTTCGACCTGTCCTCGTAGGATGGAATCCCCAACGAGCCTGGTCTCCTCTGGTTCGTCTTCCATCTCTACCAATATCTCAAATCTGTTTGACATTGTGACTGGTAGATGAGACCTTTTCTGCGTTGGCCGTGCACCGTTCCTCACTGGTGTAAATCCGGAAACCTGTGGTGGCGGGACTCTACGTACAGGTCGGGGAGAGGAGTGGTTAGAACGGGGGCGAGGGGTTGGTACTGTTCGTGCTAGCAGGCTTCTTGCACGAGGAGTGGGGGAGAGACTAAGGTGAACAGGGCGGCTGTCCTGGTTTGATGTCGGCTCAGGTTCGTCAGAAGCATCTGCTGCAGTGTCTACTGTAGGTGTTGGATTGTTGGCAGATGACGTTGGGGCGGTGGTGGATGCTGGAGTTGAAACAATTGGAGTTAGTGATACTCCAACGTTGAGTGTTACAAACTCTTGGAGTGATTCCAGCTTCCTGGTGAGGGCGTTGATCTTGTTGTGGGCTTCATCCAATTTTGCTGTCAAATCCTCTCGTTGCTGGCAGAGTCGGCAGACTTGTGGATCGACAGGAGCAAACATGGAAGCACCAAACCTACCGGCGCAGTTCGTTCAGGCACGAGGCATGGTGACGATCACTTTCTTCAGATCACTTCACTCACTTAAAAACACTTAACTCACTTTAAAAACACTAAACTCACTTTAAAAAACACTTCACTCCCTTCAGGTCGCTTCACTTACTTAAATAGGCCTAACCGAAAACAAAAATGTTGAAATACACACAAATAGGTTATCAGCGGTGATAGCCTAACCGAAAATTAAAACAAAACTAAATTAAATTTGAATACGCAGTGATAGCCGAACCGAAAACAATTTTATGTTTATTTAACACCTTACGAGCGGCCTATGCGGTTTATTATATGTACCGCACAGCGGGGTGTTTTTAGCCAAAATAGGGCTGTTTACGTGATCATTTTCATGCCTAAATAAGACCCAGAACGTAAAACAAGTACCTATCCCTGAAAGGGCATAAACAGAGCTTTCGAATGACACCATAACGATCCTTGTATGATGGATAGTTTTCTTGCAATAACCGTGCAACGCGAGTGCAAAAAGCAGGTAATTCGGTACTTTCAGTACATAATTGAGTATGTAGCGAGTGAGAGAGGGAGGAGGGAGCTGAGATTTGTGTCAGTACGTTCGCCGCGGTGGTCTGGAGCAGTCATACGCTCGCTAGTCTCCTGCCACCACTTGTCTCTCTCTCTCAGCCACATTACGTGCTGAAATTGCCACTCGACCTATGTCGAGCGCCGCCACATAGTCCAGCTTTTTTTAACTCGACTTATGTTGCTCGCCGCTAATTAAGGGTTAAACAGAAATAGGCCACCAGGGGTTATAGCCTATCCTAACCGAAAACAAAAATTATGAAATACCGGTAAGCAGAAATAGGCCACCAGCGGTGATAGCCTAACTGAAAATTTAAAAATTGAAGTACGCAGAAATAGGCCACCAGGGATGATAGCCTAGACTAACCGAAAACAAAAATAACTGAAAACAAAAATTATGAAATACCGGTACGCAGAAATAGGCCACCAGCGGTGATAGCCTAGACTAACCGAAAACAAAAATAACCGTTAGAAGTCATTTAGATGTATTGAAAATAAGTGTGGTGTGCTTGTTAAATGTAGTGCAAGTAATAGGAGGACGTGTTTGTGAGAGTTAGCTAAATTATTATCTTTGTAGGTGAGGCACAAATAGAAACAATGGGGGAAGCCAGTCAAATGAACAGGAGTTCCAGCAACTCCTTATCATATGCCTATATGGTCTCCTGGGTACTACCCTGCTCGATTGGTGCCTACAATCTCCCCAAGCTAATATTATGTTGTGCGTTATGGACAACGATTCTCATTTTCACATTGACCTTTCACGTTTTTCTTTACTTGTGACACATTAGTTAGGATCTATAATAATAATTTATATATATTGGTTTTACGTGCTTCATTTACATAATTTTTGTATTATACTTTTGTGGATTATTTTACTCAATTATCTCTCATTTTTTATTTTTGTTTTTCTATGTGATTGAGGGAGGCAAAAGGCAGAATTGCCTATAGCGAGTGCCTCCCCCCTAGTTGAAAGAGTGACAGGGCCAAAATCAAGGGACGATCGAGCCAAAATGCCTGGACACACGGAGTTTGAAGCAATTTAAGTCATAGGAAGAGGGAAAAACTGATTCTGGGAGAGAGTTCCAGAGCTCAGCTGTTGAGTAGAAGAAAGTTTGAGAGTAACGTTTCACTCTTGGGTTAGATAGTTGCACAGAGTAGGGGTGGGATTGAGTTGTAAGACGGGTACCACGTGCCCTACGTAAAGGAGGTGGTATGCACTGGAAAAGCTCTGAGGAACACTGATTATTATAGTAGCGATAGAATACCGAGAGAGATGCAACATTGCGTCGGAGAGAGAGAGATTGCAGAGAGTTGGTGAGTGGACGGGAGTTAATGATACGAAAGGCCTTCCTTTCAACTTTTTCTAGGAGAGCGGTGTGAGAGGAACCTCCCCACACATGTGAACAATACTCAATACAAGGACGCACTATTCCCCTGTACAGAGCAAGAAGCTGTGTTGGGGAAAAGAACTCCCTAAGGCAGTTGAGCACACCCAGCTTCTGGGAGGCTGCCTTAGCAAGACTGGTAATATGGTCCTTCCAAATGAGAGCAGAAGAAAAAGAGACACCAAGAATATTACGAGAAGATGAAGGGTTGATTTTTGTATTGTTGAAGAATAAGGGATAGTCCGCTGGGAGATCCTGACGGGTAGATAGATGGAGAAATTGGGTTTTGGAAGCATTAAAGGTAACAAGGTTTTCTCTGCCCCAATTGAAGATAGTATTTAGATCAGAATTTAAGAGTTCTATGGCTTCATTACGTTTGTCGTTAAAGGATTGCTGGCTGGGGCGTTCTGAAAAACTAATGAAGTAGTGTAAGGTTGAGTCGTCTGCGTATGAATGGATGGGAATTAAGGTACAGTTAAGGAGATCATTTATAAAAATTAGAAAGAGAATAGGAGATAGGACAGAGCCCTGAGGAAAACCAGAGTTTATAGGGTGAGGAAGTGAACAATGGCCATCCACAACCGCGGCTATGGAACGGCCGGAAAGGAAATTAGAGACAAAGGCACAGATGGAGGGATAGAAACCGAAGGAGGGTAGTTTAGAAATTAAAGATTTGTTCGATCATGTTGTATTGATAGCTTATGGGCACTTGTATTTCTTTGTGCTTAAGATTGCTAGTATTTTAGCTATTATAACATTCATACTATATAGAACAGTAGGTGAGGAAGCCAGTCATCCACATGATGGACAATATGTTGGTCCGAGAATGCATGATTGCTGGAAACTGTGTCGGGTCAATGATCAGATACACTTTTCAGCATTACAGTACATAAAAGTGGTTGACACTATACCATGGTGCGCCAGTAGGGATTTACGGCCCTGTGTTTGGAAGACGTGTACTGCTTCTAGCACTACAACAAGGGTCCTAAATGTGGCAAAGTGATGCTAAAGCCGGGGACTCCCATACAACTGTTGTGTTGGAGTCGGGAATAACCCTCTCTTTTTCCACAACAAACTTGGGGTGACCAAGGCCCACACTGGCATGTATGCATGTCATGCATCTAATCCTATTAAAATATAATATATCTTTCCTCTTGGGCTTGTTCAGCTCTGATATCACTTGTCCTTCACGTGATTGACTTTAACTGCTTCAACCTCCGTGTGTCCAGATATCTTCACTCAAACATACCTTGAATTTAGCTCTCTATCACCCTTTCAACTTTGAGGGAGACAGCAGTTTTACTTTTCATCTCTTTCATACACATAGAAAAAATAAATTACTAAGGATGGAGCCTCCTCACGCCCTGCTACTGTTATCTTGGTTCGGTACTTGGTCCTCGTCTTCCTCCCTCCACTCTCTTAAGGTAGCCTCCACGGTTGCTGTCCACTCCTCTTCAAGGTGTAGGAAACAAGAGTCTGGATATGGGTAGAACAGTCTCTTCAATTCTTGCAGTTCTTTATGTAATTCAGGATCGAAAATATAGTCTGGGATTTTTACTGTAGGATATATGGTTTCTGCTTCTAACTCAGACTCAGGGGATAGGTAAGACTGATTATTCAGGGGCGGTGAGTCGAGGTGAGGACCGCAGAGTATGCCTGGGGCCTGAAGCGGGGGAGAGGAGAGAGGAGGCTGTTGGCGAGGGAGGTGTTTGGCAGATACTGATCGTATCCTGGCTGGCATCTCCCTGGGAATTTTGATTTTTTTTGCCATGATGTCCATGATACGGCCTCTCGTGAAGGTGTGGGGATGGAACCAAAGAGGTGCAGTGTGGAGGGCAATTGCACTGCCCTGATGCTCGTTGAATCTGTGAAGGGGGGGGGGGGGGGGGGGATTGTAGAGGGAGGTGTGATGGCGAGATGACTCTTCTTTTCTCCCAAAACTTCTCGAAGGGAATAATATAATTGTCGGATAATGTCAATATGCATCCTAAACCTGCTGGTAGTGGCATCATAGGAAGAATGTTAGTTTTGGATGATTTTTGTTTTTGTCAAAGAGTGTAATAAGTCATGATGATTCTAAATAAAACAAAAATATGTTTATATTGCATGTTAAAATGGTATTTTTTTCTTATGCTATATAACTGAATGAAAATTGCAATAGTTGTAATTGTTTTATTTTGTTTAACGACCTTCTCAACTGCACCTCCAGCCCCATTCACTCATATGCTGACGACTCTACTTTACACTATTCAACTAGCCTTCCACAAAACTATTCGCAGCAGGAACTCCAAAACTCACTTAAGGAGGCCATAAAACACTTATCTTCTGATCTCTCTACGATCTATAATTGGGGCAGAGAAAACCTTGTTACTTTCAATGCTTCCAAAAGTCAATTTCTCCATCTGTCTAATCATCGCCCCCTTCCAGAAATCTATGACCTACTCTTCAACAACATACAATTAACCCTTCATCTTCTCTTAATATTCTTGGTCTCTTTTTTCTTCTCATCTCTCTTGGAAAAATCATATAACCACTCTAGCTAAAACAGCTTCCGAGAAGCCGGTTGTGCTCAACTGCCTCCAGGGGTTTTTACCCCAGCGCAGCTTCTTGCTCTGTACAGGGGCACAGTGCATCCATGTATTGAGTATTGTTCACATATGTGGGGAGAATCCTCTCACAAAGCACTTCTAGACAAAGTAGAAAAGAAAGCCTTCTGTCTCATTAACTCACTCATGTCCACTCACCAATTTTCTAGTCTCTCTCTCATTTCGCGCAATTTTGCATCTCTCTCACTATTCTACGCTATTACAATAATCAGTGTTCCTCAGAGCTCTCTCAGTGTATACCATCCCCTTTATGTTGAGCACATAGCACCCATCTTACAACACAATCCCACCCTTACTCTCTGCAACTCTCTAACCCAGGAGTGAAACGTTATTCTCAGTCTTTCTTCTATTCAACAGCGGAGCTCTGGAACTCTCTCCCAGAATCAGTCTTTCCCTCTTCCTATGACTTTAATTGCTTCAAACTCCGTGTGTCCAGGTATTTTGGCGCAAACGTCCTTTGATTTTGGCCCTGTCACTCTTTCAACTCTGGGGGAGGCACTCACTACAGGCAGTTCTGCCTTTTGTCTATATATATATATATATATATATATATATTATATAAATAGAAATATTCTGAGACTCAACGGCTTCCCTGTTCATTTCACTGATACCTACTATGGGTTTCAGAGGCCGTGTTACATGTTTTTTCGGGAATAACTTATTAACACAAATTTGGATTAGTATGATATTTTTACACAGCTTTATTCACACCCTGCCCTAACTTTCGCCAATATCGTGCAATACCAAAAGTGTAGAATTAAGGTACTTGTCCCTGTGTCATGAGGTTAAAGTCGCACCTGGTCACACCTGGATGATGAGGAAACGAACAAGGTTAGTCACCCCCCCATCTCTCTTTCTTTCCCTCTCTCTCTCTCTCTCTCTCTCTCTCTCTCTCTCTCTCTCTCTCTCTCTCTCTCTCTCTCTCTCTCTCTCACTTTCTCACACATGGAAACTATACGGTCACTGGCGCATGTATTATACATATAAAAATGAGGCATGCAAAATGTGTTAATTTTATATTTATATTGTATAATGACATAACGTGAATGTAAGGACAAGAGTATGGTAGGGTGCTGGGTATATAACGTGAATGTAAGGACAAGAGTATGGTAGGGTGCTGGGTATATAACGTGAATGTAAGGACAAGAGTATGGTAGGGTGCTGGGTATATAACGTGAATGTAAGGACAAGAGTATGGTAGGGTGCTGGGTATATAACGTGAATGTAAGGACAAGAGTGTGGTAGGGTGCTGGGTATATAACGTGAATGTAAGGACAAGAGTATGGTAGGGTGCTGGGTATATAACGTGAATGTAAGGACAAGAGTGTGGTAGGGTGCTGGGTATATAACGTGAATGTAAGGACAAGAGTATGGTAGGGTGCTGGGTATATAACGTGAATGTAAGGACAAGAGTATGGTAGGGTGCTGGGTATATAACGTGAATGTAAGGACAAGAGTATGGTAGGGTGCTGGGTATATAACGTGAATGTAAGGACAAGAGTATGGTAGGGTGCTGGGTATATAACGTGAATGTAAGGACAAGAGTGTGGTAGGGTGCTGGGTATATAACGTGAATGTAAGGACAAGAGTATGGTAGGGTGCTGGGTATATAACGACCGTGTTTCATCGATGAGCAATGGTTCGGTTGTTTCCGGGTGTTGTGTGTTTTCGTCGGGTGCCACTGGCTTACGGCAGCAGTCGTATACAGTTAGCCATACGTGACATTGGCTACAGCAAGGCAAATTATGGCAACCATGTTGCGTCATTGTCCGCGTGGGTGTAAAACCGCATTTGACATGCGTCTTTACTACATATACAGCAGGGAGAAAGCCGCCAATCGGCTAAAAATAAGTTTGAATAGGTAAGTGGTTAATTATGGATATTATACGTAGTAATACTTAACCAGACAGAGACACAGGTTACGTGTACCAGTTTGCAGAACATCATTGGTAACAATAACATTTCAACATAAGGGAGTTAAAGTATGGAATAACCTCATTGTAAATGTTGATGATAATTTTATTTTTTCATTATATAAGAAACGATTACAATTATATTTAATGGATAGCTAAATTGTGCTCTGCATTCTAGGAATTTTAAACTTGTTAATTTATTTGTCGTCTATGTGAAGAGGCAATGTGTATTTGAATGTAAATGAGTATGTGTATATAATTGTCTTTATTTTGTGTATATATTATGTCTTTGTTTTGTATTGTACTTGTGTACATTTGTTTCCTTTGTTGTCTTATTTCACCTGATATGCATATGATTATAAGAGGACATAATTTTATGCCTGATGGCATCAAATCATCTTTGTCATGGATATATCTTATCTTTGTATAATGGCACATTTTTGTAAACATGTATACCTATATCAATGGCAATAAACTGTTATTAACTGTTTTAATCTTTAGATCTTTAAAGGGCGTTTTACTGCAACAAATTAATTGGCAGCACTGAAATGGTGAGCCCGATAGCTACAAATATAATATTTATAAGTATCCATACAAAGAGCAAAGTATTTATAACATGATCCCATGCTTACAATAACATACACAGTATTTATTAAGTTTTTCATGCGCCACATTAGACATAAATAAATCTAATTAATTAATATCACTCCCAACACCAAACACCTCCGAATGAAATTAATTGGACTTTCACCACACAGGCCTTATGACCGCGTAGCGGAAGCCGTGGGAATGACGATGAGAGCAGTGCAGATGATGGTGCACCGCAGCACCCAGTCTCGGCCTGGGACAGCGACAGCTCCACCAACACCGACAGCACCCCCAACACTGGGCGCCTTTGACAGTTTCGCCATCGGTGCCATTCGCCGCAATAACCACGCAAAGTTTGCTGCCAAGCAAACCTTCATGATTGGCTCCGTGACGGAAGACCTAAAGATGGCGAGCATCATCCCGGAGGCAACCTCGGAGACGTCGGTTTGGCGACTCATCCACAACATGGGATTTCGCTACAAAACCTCACAGCGGAAGACATATGTGAGGAAGGAGTCGCTGGACATTGTGTGCCGCCGGATCAACGCTCTCCGGGCACTCAAACAATTCCGGGAGGAGGGGAGGCAGGTGGTTTACCTGGACCAGACCTGGTTTACCACCAGGATGAACCACAGCATGGAGTGGGTCGACAACACTCAGCCTGCCACCAGCACCACGTTCAGTCGTCAAGTGCCGCCCGGAGAAGGGGAGCGTTTCGTGGTGGTAGCAGCTGGCACAGCCGACGGTTTCGTCGAAAACACATTCCTGTGCTTCCCGGCCAAGAACACCAGCGGCGACTATCACGGCGAGATGAACAGCAAGCTCTTCCTCCGCTGGCTGACGTCACAACTTCTGGCGTCGCTGGCTCAGCCATCGGTACTGGTGATGGATAATGCGCCATATCACAGCCAGCTGACGGAGGAGAGTCGCTGCCCCACCACCGCCACCAAGAAAGCGGATCTTATAAAATGGCTGGACCACCGCAGGCTACCCTTCCCACCACATGCCACACGTCCTGAACTGCTGCTCATCTGCAAGCAAAACCGGCCACAGCCACAATACACGGTTGATGACACCATCCGCGCGTGGGGCCACGAGGTCCTCCGTCTGGCACCCGCTTATCCAGAGCTCAATGCCATCGAACAGGTATGGGGGTGCATGAAACGGCACGTGCGCTCCTCCCTACACCGTTTCACCCGGGCGGATCTACAGGAAAGGCTGGAGGAAGCCAGGCTTTGCGCCACTGAAGAGGTGTGGGCGGGTGCGGTCCAAAATCTCGAGCCTTCGAAGACGAGTACTGGTCCACGGACAACATCCACGAAGGTGTGGATCCCGTCATCATCAACCTCGCTAGTGATGAAGAGGATGGCTTGTTTTTAGATAGTGACGATGACTAAAATAAACTGTTTGCTGTGTATTTTGTGTGTATCATTTGTCCACCCTTCATGTCTCCGCTTCCTTTCGTTGTATAAAATTACCTATTAATAAAACCTGGCCACACTCACCCCTCCACATTCCTATAAACTTTGTATAAATGTCCCATTGTCCCACCCTTCTCCTCCGTGTTTTTTTGTATTGTTTGTTTTATTGTCGGCAGCATCTTCCTCAACGTACCATCACTCATAACAATTCATGGACCTCACCTTTTTTCTAATTATGGAAGTATATCTCTACAAACGGATTTACGAATATGATTTTCTATGCATCAATTACGAACCTACATACACCATTGATTGTAAAGCAAGTCCCAGCCAATAATCAACCCAGATAGTAATTGCATAACGAAAATCGTACCGGTCCACGATTTTGTATAAGTGACTACTTACTTACCCTACACTACCCTTCCTCCCCCAACATTTTCCCATCCTCACCCTTTCCCAACCCCTACCCAACCCGTAATTAATGACCAAGCGTCAACTGCCCCATCCCACCTGACATCCAACACAACCTGACGATACGATGACCATATTACACCTTACAGTAGATGCAATATCCTGCCAACACAAAACCACACAACACCTGGAAACCACCAAACCACTGCTCTTCCATCACACACGCTCGTTTTATACCCACCACCCTACCCTACTGTTGCCCTTGCAGTCAGTTTATGTCACTATCATATATTAATATAAAATTAACACATTTTGCATACCTCACTTTTATATGTATAATGAATGCGCCAGTGGCCGTAGTTTCCATGTGTGAGAGAGAGAGAGAGAGAGAGAGAGAGAGAGAGAGAGAGCGAGAGCGAGAGGGAAAGAAAGAGAGATGGGGGGGTGACTAACCTTGTTCGTTTCCTCATCATCCAGGTGTGACCAGGTGCGACTTTAACCTGATGACACAGGGACAAGTACCTTAATTCTACACTTTTGGTAATGCACGATATTGGCGAAAATTAGGGCAGGGTGTGAATAAAGCTGTGTCAAAATATCATACTAATCCAAATTTGTGTTAATAAGTAATTCCCGAAAAACCATGTAACACGGCCTCTGAAACCCATAGTAGATTGGCAGACAACTGTCTAAACTTCATTCACCTTCTCCTCCCGCTCAAACAGTCAAAAAAACTACAATTTATTGTTCTATTCCTTTTTATGGTAGCAAATCCTATGATATTCGCAATAAGCTAAATAAAGTAACCCAGGATTTTTACCCTCAAGTCTCTCTGAAAGTTATATTTAAACCAGCATTCACTCTGTCTTGCTGCTTCAGGTTCAAGGACCGAATACCTGACTCTCTGCAATCCTCGGTGGTATACCAATATAAGTGCGGTAGCTGTAATGCGACCTATATTGGCTAAACAAAGCGCCATCTATCAACCAGGATTGCGGAGCATAGGGGTAGGTCGTTTAGGACGGGTTTGCCACTCTCAAAATCGTCTTATTCGGCTATTCGGGACCACTTTGAAGCAGCAGACCATTTCATTAACTCAGAAAATTTCTCCATTCTACACACAGCCACTGACGATGTTACACGTCATCTAGCTGAGTCCCTTTTAACTCAGTATCATAAACCCACTCTGGGTACTCAAGACTCCTCCATTCCACTACTATGTTATTAATGGTATGTTATGATTTTTGTATTTGTTTTTCTCTCTTAGTTTGCATGTATGTTTATGTCAATTAGTTAGGATTATTAGGTTTAGTTCCAGTATTAGTTACTGAAGCTATTGTGTATTATATCAAATGTTAAACTTAGATATTAATAGTTTGTTTTTACTTCATCTTGGGCTTGAAAATGACTCACTGTATGGGTTCGAAACGTTGCCCAATACAGATGTTCGTCACAGTGTTGGTTTTGCTGCGCATTATTCGCTTACGCTTTCCTAAGGACAAGAGTATTGTTGATATATATATATATATATATATATAATATTATATAATGAATTGATTGTCAACTAGCTTTAATAAGAAATCATGAAAATTATAACCCTGGTGCCGCCTCTAAGAAGCTTAAAGCTCGGACAGGATTTCGAATGCTGTCTCACATTATAGTATAGATTATGTTGGGGCTAAAAGTAGCCTGTATCATAATGTTGGGTGATCCAGAATGGTGTCACAGACTCACCACACTTCCTGGAGCTGATATTCGCCTTTGTTCATTATAAGCTTCATCACTATAGATTTGTTTGTTAATGCTATGCTCATAATTTATAGATAAATCATAAGTGAATAATCACAATTCACCATTTTCGATATTACCCAAATATTTCTTCGGAAAACAGTCAAAGTATGGAGGGCTTAGAATATGCAGACATATTATCATCATTGCCATCTTCCTTCTTCTTATCATTATCATTATCATCTTTACCCAGAGTTAGAACATTGCTTGGGAAACAATTCGCTAGCATTTTCATTCAACTCAGATGTTGTAAGCACGCGCCATCTCACCTCGCCAATTTGACCAAACTTGCCTCGTGCTCTTGTTTGTGTACATATTTCTCTCATTCCGTTTCTGGACTCCCAAACTTCACTACAATAGTCCACCTTTATCCATAATCTGAAACTGCATACTTAAAACACAGCTTCATCTTAATTTTATGAGCACCCATCTCTAATCGAGAACGTGTTCATATTATTGTATGCTAGTAATCGGCTATTAGTCCAGTAAATCTAGCAATAATTTAACTGGACCTAGAACAAATTGCAATAGAAGGTTTTTTGGCTTTAACTTGTTTATTAGGTCCCTCTGATGAACATATAAAAAGTCTCCAACTTTTGGACACTGGGAAAGTGGTTAATTTGCATAAATTCAAGATGGCCGCCGTCCAAAGCTTCAATTTACAGATAACTTTTTTCTGGTTGCTCCTAGACCCTATAAATGTATTACAAACAACGTTTTTTGGCTTTAACTTGTTTATTAGGTCCCTCTGATGAACATATAAAAAGTCTCCAACTTTTGGACACCTGGAAAGTGGTTAATTTACAGCCGAAAAACCTTACAGACAGGCTGAACTGTCTCTTTCACAAGGGGTGACACAGGCACTTTGTGCTTGTATGGGTTTTTTGACCTGTTGTCCCTCTTTTTTATAAAAAAAAAAAAAAAAAAAAACATGACGTAGTATGACGTCATTCAGAGCCAATTATGTAATTCATGATTGCAATAGAAGGTTTTTTGGCTGTAAGGTTTTTTGGCTGTAAATTAACCACTTTCCAGGTGTCCAAAAGTTGGAGACTTTTTATATGTTCATCAGAGGGACCTAATAAACAAGTTAAAGCCAAAAAACGTTGTTTGTAATACATTTATAGGGTCTAGGAGCAACCAGAAAAAAGTTATCTGTAAATTGAAGCTTTGGACGGCGGCCATCTTGAATTTATGCAAATTAACCACTTTCCCGGTGTCCAAAAGTTGGAGACTTTTTATATGTTCATCAGAGGGACCTAATAAACAAGTTAAAGCCAAAAAACCTTCTATTGCAATTTGTTCTAAGTCCAGCCCTACTTTGACTGGTCTATATGTGATTGTATTCAAATTAGAAAAAAAAAATCTTCGACCAGAACTTGGAATTTATTCGTTTTCAACAGTTCATACGATGAGGAATAGATATTCTAGTAGATATTTGCATATGACTATAGTTTAGGTGGATAAAAGACGGCCAAACTTAAACAAAACACTTTATTCACAATCTGTTCCCGTACAAATTAACACTTCCTTCTTTTAATTAAAACATTTGTATCTCTAGCCTCACGCGGTCTAAGAAGGAAATAGCCTAAGGAAGTATGAATACTCTCCCGCAGTTTGCGCAGTACTCTACTTAGGATTTTACTCCCATTAAAGCATGCCTAACTAATGGTTATTCAAAGATTTAAGCTTTGTGCACACACAAGACGATGTCAACACGTTCTTAGCCGTCTTTGGCCGACTTTACGAATATATTGGTCGTGACCAAGCACAGGTATAATGGTTAAATTGTAAAATATCATATTAAGTCAAATTGTAAAGTCGGCAAATAAAATATGGCAACAATTTGAGATTTCACACTTGTAGGACTTTGCACCAGACTTTACGAACCACACGGTCCTTCTAAAGTCTGGAAGGGACGTCCCGACCCTATAGGAAGATATCATAGTCCAATCCTATTAACCTTTCGTCAATCTCAAATAGGCAAGCATTAATTTATACAATGCATTCCTGCATGGACAATAATAAAAATACATCCTATCGAAAAACTCCCACAAAATAGTTTAGCACATGCACACAAGAAAATGTATCTATATAGAACTTGTTATGCTTCTCTTACAGCTTATACAAATATTCCTTAACCCCTTCTGTGCCGGTGACGTCATTTTAACTTAATTCTGACTACTAATAAACGATTTTATTCAGTTTCTAAAGGGCCTCCAACAATTAAAACGCTTCGAAATATCTCAATTAACCCTTTTTACTACCACAGATCCTTATTAAACTGCACAAAATCTTCTAAATATAGCTATAATAAAATTAGAAAAACGTCGCCGGTAGAGAATGGGTTAATATCTATTGGCCAAATATAAGTTACTACTATGCATACGCTTTAAGCTTGTCACAACCAATGTGACACGACATTTAGGTTGTGACCCGACATTTACTTCACGCACATGCACTTTACAGTAAATAATAGTTTCTATTAACTCCTGTATTATGTATGCCTCACTTGCATTACAGTACAGTATACTGAGCTCTAAACAACCTATATAGCTCAGAACACTTACAAAGAATGCATGTCTTAATAATATATCTTGTAACAATACCTGCAATCACGCTCATACTCGTATTAGCCCACTGCTGTTTCACTGATAACACTCAAGCGGATATCTTTCTGGCGAAGGATACACAAAGCCAGTCTAACTTTAAACGTGGTTCAAAAATCAGAAATAGAAGTAGGAAAGCTGTGCGCATAAACACGTTCACATTCGTTAAAAAGTGGTATAAAGGAAGAAAGGAAAGGTGAACAGTCGAATAACTCTTAATTACTGCATATGCCTATGTAATGACATATTCTATTACTTAAATACATAACAATACGGTCCAATTGCTCTCATCTCTTGTATTTCTAATTTTTTGAAACTATTCTTGCTTCCAAATTTGTTAAGCATTTCTCTTCTCATAATCTGCTCTCAGGTCGCCAGTATGCCTTCCTTAAGGGTCGCTCTACTGGTGATCTTCTTTCTTATCTTACTAACTCTTGGTCATCCCCCTTCGGGACTTCGGTGAGACTTTTTCTATTGCACTAGACATATCGAAAGCCTTCGATAGAGTCTGGCACAAATCTTTAATTTCTAAACTACCCTCCTTCGGTTTCTATCCCTCCATCTGTGCCTTTGTCTCTAATTTCCTTTCCGGCCACTCCATAGCTGCGGTTGTGGACGGCCATCGCTCACTTCCTCACCCTATAAACTCCGGTGTTCCTCAGGGCTCTGTCCTATCTCCTATTCTCTTTCTAATTTTTATAAATGATCCTTTCAACTGTACCTCAATTCCCATCCATTCATACGCAGATGACTCAACCTTACACTACTCCATTAGTTTTTCAGAACGCCCAAGCCAGCAATTCCTCAACGACAAACGGAATGAAGCCATAGAACACTTAAATTCTGATCTAACTACTATCTCCAATTGGGGCAGAGAAAACCTTGTTACCTTTAATGCTTCCCAAACCCAATTTCTCCATCTATCTACCCGTCAGGAACTCCCAGCGGACTATCCCTTATTCTTCAACAATACAAAAATCAATCCTTCATCTTCTCTCAATATTCTTGGTGTCTCTTTTTCTTCTGCTCTCATTTGGAAGGACCATATTACCAGTCTTGCTAAGGCAGCCTCCCAGAAGCTGGGTGTGCTCAACCGCCTAAGGGGGTTCTTTACCCCTGCACAACTTCTTGCTCTGTACAGGGGCACAGTGCGTCCTTGTATTGAGTGTTTTTTTTGTTTTTGTTTTTTGTTTTTTTTGTTTTTGTTTAAAGAGACAATGAATGGAGGAAGGAAAAACACAGATAAAACAAAAAGGTCCATGTGCCTAAAGGCATCCTCCATTCATAAAATGTTTGTAACAACTGGATTTAAACATTTGTAGATTGTAAGTTTGTGGAAAGCAATTCGAGGGAAGTGAATTCCAAAGAGTAGTAGCTCTGGGGATGAATGAATTCTGATAAGCAGAAGTTCTGCATTGTGGAGGAAAAAGTGTAAATTCATGGGCGCTCTCAGCTGCCCTAGTTCTATGGGGAAAGATGTGGAGAGGCGGCATTGTTCACATGTGTGGGGAGGTTCCTCTCACACCGCTCTCCTAGACAAAGTTGAAAGGAAAGCCTTTCGTATCATTAACTCCCGTCCACTCACCAACTCTCTGCAATCTCTCTCTCTCCTCCGCAATGTTGCATCTCTCTCGCTATTCTATCGCTACTATAATAATCAGTGTTCCTCAGAGCTTTCCCAGTGTATACCACCTCCTTTACGTAGGGACGTGGTACCCGTCTTGCAACACAATCCCACCCCTACTCTGTGCAACTCTCCAACCCAAGAGTGAAACGTGTGACGCCTACCAGCGTTGGCAGAATCGCCTCCCGGTAGCCACTAGCTCTCGCCAGGGACATTGAAATGGGCTACAGTTATCAGAGAATGATATTCTTTCTTTCCTAGCCATCGTATTGTCACAGACAGTCCAGTGGTGGTCTTTATTTTCGTCTGTGACAACGGGAAGTGCTTTATATCATTAATAGAATATAACATGCATTGTATATTGTTAAGGAGAGAGAACAATATAGGCAGTGAGGTGTTAGTGTGTGCGTGCGTATACATGTGCTGCTTCCCTCGCTCGGAGGCTCGCGCGCGTGCTTTCTCACGCCCCTTGATTGGCTGGCGTGTCTGGCTGTGTCACGTGACACCTGCTGCCTTGTGATGTCTCGGCCTGCGATTGGCCGACCACCGCGTCTTTGTGGGCTCCTGTGTTCGCGGGGGTCCCCAAGAGCTGCCTTCCTCAAAGCAGGCTAGGGACGCGCACGACTAACATCCTTTTTTACAACTGTCCCCCATATCCCCACCATTCTGATACTGTCTCTCTCACTGAACTTCTTTTCTTTCATTCCTCTAATCTTTTAACGTCACAGCACTCCCTTTGGGTTCTGTACACGATTTCATATCGGCCCATCGTATTGTGTGCGTCGCTCTCATATATATTTACATGTATTAGAATAGGCTATAAGGGTTCTTAGTCTATGGAGGTTTGATGACTCTGTGTGTGTCTCCCTCAGTGTCCTTAGTTTATGGAGGTTTGATGACTCTTTGTGTGTGTCTCCCTCATTATCAGTAGTGCTCTGCTCGGTTATTTAATGCTAGACTGGGATGAGGTTTCTGTTGTCGTTGTCACCGATGTGTGTACGGTTCGCTTATACCTACACGACTTCGACGGTTTCTGTGGTAGCCTAGGTCGTCCTTTTGGTTGTATCTTTTGCGAGTGCAGCATCGTGTTGTAAGAGGGCATTAGCCTACTACCTTATAACACAGTGCTGCCTCTTTGCTTGACTTTAGAGGGATTGCCAGGGTAGAGCCAGATACTTGAGATCTGGATCTACCAAGAGAGCATCCCCGTCATTAACGTAACTTTAATCATACTGCCTTAAGGACAACGCTAGGCTATGAGATTGTCTTGCTCAGCCACAGTTTCCTAACCTTGATATCCCAGCTAGACTTTATTCGCCTAGCAGACATTAGTTAGGACCTAAGCTCTTTTGATATGTATGCATTATTATTTACAAGCATTTATTAGTCTAGGTTGTTGTTGAGTTGCACAACCATAGTAGACTGTTTCGTTGATAAGGTGATTTAATTGATCTTTCCCTAGATTTTTGTTTATGCATTTTAACGTAACTTGCATCCTGTGTGTTATCAGGCTATACCAGTGTGGGTTAGCCTGAAGTAGAGTACATTTATGCCCAGTTAAGGATACCCCGTTATCACAGATTAAATCTGGAGGGTATAGGTGTTTTGTTCGCCGGCATATAAGTTCAAGGGTTTGGATCTAGCGTACCGTTGTTGCATAGTGCCCTATTACTAGTCCAATCATTAAGTGCCCTTGTTTTATTCGTAGCCCCGGTCGTAACAAATGGCGACCTTGCCTAGTATCTTATCTTAGTCAACCTAGTGAACTAAGAAATAATTGCAGGATTTTTGGACATTTGTTTTTTGAGGAATATTTTGGACACGTGGGAATTTTTTTGGCAACGTGGTATAGCACTTGAGTTGTCTTCAAGCATTTTTGAGTGAATAGTGCTACATGAGAGTAGGTACTTCTTTTTTTTTATAAACGTTGAGGATTTCCGGTGGACACTATGTCGAACGACGGATCAGTGTACAGTGAGGACGCAGTACGGGAAACAGGCGAGGAGGTGGAGTTGTCTAGCGGCGCTCGGGTGGTAAACAGTGAGGAGGATGCTCGGATATTTTTGGAGGAGCCTGTGTCAGCGGGTCGGGTGTCGGGGCTAGACTGTGTGACGCCTCCCGGCGTTAACAGAATGGTTGCGTGGGGCATTGCAGCTCGCTAGCGCTCGCCAGGATGGGGGGATGGGCTACAGTTGTCCTAGAATGATCTGCTTTATGTAATTAGTGTCGTGCGGCCACAGACAGTCTAGAAATGGTCTTTGTTTTGGTCTGTGACCGCGTCTTATATTTTATGTTCGCTATAATATAAATGTTGCTTGTGTGGGAGGCGAGCGAGAGAGGGTGAGGGAGTACACCTGGCAACGGGGTGAGCTATGACGCCGCTCGCTTGGGCGCTGACGGCGTTGGCGGCCGGGTGGTCAACTAGTCCCTGCCCATCGCGGCCTCGTGTTTTTTACCAGCTCAGAGCTTGCCTGACACGCGTACCGCCCACATCCTTTGCAATTCTGTCCCCCATACTCGCCACTTTGCATACTATTTCTCTCTCTCGACTTCTCCTTTCTCATTCTCTAATCTTTATTAAACTCAACATCCCTTCTGGTTTCAGCATAGACATTCACCGTCGACCAGTCGTATTGTACGCGAAGCTCTCAGAGATTTCCATGTATGAGGCTTTATTGAGGTTTTTGAGAGACGGACTTTTCCGTATGTGTCCTCTCTCGGGAAGGTTGTAGACCGGTATATGTCTCCCTGGCAAGGTGTTGAGTGATTCTGCTTGGTTATCTAAAGCTAGACTGGGGGTAAGGTTACTGTGTCGTTGTCTCCGATGTGTGCAGTGTTAGCTAAGCCCTGCACGACATCGACAGGTACTGTGGGAGCCTAAGTTGTCTTCGGGTGGGTTACTTTGTGAGCACAGCGCTGTGGTGTGAGAGGGCCATAGCCTATCCCTCACAACATAGTGCTGCCTCTTTGTGTTGACTTCTGAGGGATCGCCAGGATAGAACTAGGTACTAGAGACCTAGATTTATCAAGAGAGCATCCCCGTCATATAACGTAATCGTCATTATACCACCTTCGGACAACGTTAGGCTACGAGCCGCATGCTCGCCCATTGTTGCCCAGCCTTGATACCCCAGCTAGACTTTATTAACTGAGCAGACACTGGTTAGAGATAAGCCCCCATTATTATATGTATGCAACATTATTATTCACTGCACTTTTGAGCCGAGGTTGTTGTTGAGTTGCACAACCCTAGTAGGCTGTTGCGTTGTGTCACGAAGCATTTCTTTAGTTGTCGAGCATTACTACCTTTGCGCAGTCTTTATTATTCGCCTGCCTATTATTACTATATGTCCTAGTATTTATTGTGACCCGTATTCTGCATTATAATTGTTCAAGATTCTTTACGAACATCTTCCCAGCATCAGACTTATTTCAGAAGTCTCCAGTTGATGTTGCAGGACTAGCATTGCACTTTCTTTAATACAGGAGTGCCAGTTATTTGAGTATCTACCGTAACGTTAATTAATCACGTTAACTATCTTTTCTTTGTGTAACCTAATCGAGTAATCTTTTACTGTTTGAGAATAGGCTGTTTCATCGAGCGTCAGACTAGTGTGTGTGCACCAGTTACCGAGTCATAGGATACCTCGTTGTCCAGGCACGACTCAGGGCGGTAATGGTGTTTTGTTTTCCAGTGTTTAAGGCAGGGGTTGGATCTAGTGTTACCGTTTTTGCATTTTGCCATTATCTAGTCCAATGTTGAAGAGCCCTGTGTCTTTGAGAACCTGGATCGTAACAAATGGCGACCTAGCTCAGGATCTTGTGAACTAAGAGATAATTGCAGGATTGTTGTGGCCATTTGTTTTATTGAGGAATATCGTGGGCACGTTAATTTTTGTTTGGCAAAGTAGTATATCACTTGAGAGTCTTCAGACATTTTTGGCAAGTGAATAGTGCTACATAAGAGTTTGGGGTACTTCTTTTCTGAATATTGTGGTGAGAAATTTTTGTGAGCATCATGTCTTATACCGGGTCAGAGGAGAATGGAGACACAGTACGTAATGTCGAAACTGAGGAACAGCAGAATGATGAAAGGGTTAATCGGGTGAACTGTGAGGAGGATGCTAGGATATTTTTGCAATGGCCTGTTACTGCCGAGCGGTTGGAGGGTATGGATCGGTACGATCTTCAATGCCTGGCCACAGCTATCGGTCATGCGGTTACTAGCAGCATGACCAAGGATAACTTGATAACGTGTGTACTGGGCAGGGTGACTGGTGAGCGAGATGGGTTGAGTGCTCAGAGCCCTTCGGCCATGCTTCCCCTACACTCGACTCCCAGCCATCCCAGTAGTTTGCCGACCCCGGGTACGCTTCCGCAGTTGGGTGGTGACTGGCAGGGTGGGTTGCCCCTGGGGGGACCACCGGTAATTTCAAACATTGTAGCACCTTCACCTCCTCAAGGGTTATCTCCAGAATTATTGTTTAAGCTCGAAATAGCTAAGCTTCAGCATCAGCAGCAATTAGAATTAGCCAAGATAGAAGAGAGAAAAACTATCAGTCAAGCAAAAATCCAAGCTGAGTCGACTAGGTACTGTGCCGACATGGATGTAGAGAAGTCGCGAGTAGAGACAACGGGACAGCGACTTGGGGCTGGTAACCGTGTTCATGAGCAGTCTCTCTCGTACTTATTGAAACTGGTTCCGGTGTTTGATGAGAGTGGTGTAACAGAATTTTTCGCACGCTTTGAGAAGTGCCAGGAACACCAGTGGCCAGAGAATAAATGGGCAGCACTTGTATCCTCTAGATTAATAGGCAAGGGTCTTAAAGCCTACGATGCGTTGCCTATAGAGTCTTGTATTATCTATGAGGAACTCAAGGAGGCTGTCCTGAGAGCATACGAACTACAACCAGAGACGTACAGGTTAAAGTTCCGAGGTGTTACCAAGGGTCGGGAGAGCACCTTTTTGGAGCATGCCCGGGAGCTGTCCGATGCTTTTGGGAATTGGCTGAGGTCGGAGAAAGCTACTACGTTTGACGACATTAAACAGTTGGTGCTTTTAGAGCAGTTTTTCAAATGCACGGGCGGCGACCTGACGTTAAACCTTAAAGAAAAGCAACCAAAAACTCTACAGGAGGCAGCTGAGATGGCTGACCTCCGGCTATCACTAATTCGTGGGTGCGGGTCTGCCCAGCGTAGTGAGGCAGGTAACAAGGGGCGTGACGCCCCACCCCCCCGAGTTAGTGATATACCTTATGCAAACAAGTACAAGAGCCATGATACCAAGACTGACCACAAGACTAGCACCGTCCCATTTAAGAAGGGGCCGGGCCCTTCCCAGTACCAAGGGAAGCCCAAAGGGGAGTTGGAGTGTTATCATTGTCATAAAAAGGGGCACTTTGCAAGAGTCTGTCCTAGCAAACCACCTACAGCAGCTGTGTCTTTGGCCTGCAACATTGGTGTGTCTCCGAAGTCATCTGAGTTTGCCCGGGGCAGTTCGTCAGAGGCTGACGCACAGCCAATGCAGAAGCACCTGGGAGGCTCGAACCCTGCTCAGGATGTTTTTTGCGACCATAGAGGGCGGGGTTGCGTGATGTGGGCGGGGCGCAAGCATGGAGTAGAGGTCTTGCACGATACAGGTGCTTCCCAGACTCTGATGAAAAACTTGACTGGCTACCCTATAAACGTGGCTCGGGTGGTGGTGGTGCAGGGTATTAATGCAACTCGGTCATACCCGTTGGTGCGGTTGGAGTTGGAGGTGGATGGTGTGGCACGTGAATTGGATGTCGGGATTGTGGAGAAACTGCCAGTGGAGGGCGTCGACCTTCTTCTCGGCAACGACTTTGCAATGCCCGCTTCCGAGGTTCTACCCTTAGTCGTTGCCGAGAGGCCGGCCGACGTGAGTAGGGAAGAGCAAGAGTGGGTCGAGCGGTGCCAGACACAACCCATGGCGTGTGTTGTCACCCGAGCTCGGGCAGCTAAAGTGTCACAGCCTAGTCCTCCGTCTTCAGACTAGCGGAGGAACGATCAACAGGAGGAGGCTAAAGCTGGAGTTGGTTTTAAGAGTTTTGACTCGGCGGCTCTCCTGGGTGATTCAGTATTAGCACCATTACTTAATTCTGGAGTAGCCCCTGGGCCTGTCATCGAGAGTGACGAGGCTGGGCATGACGAGTCTCCACGACAGCAACGTTATGTATATCGAGAGAGACAGAGGGAGCAGCCCAGTATCGGGGAAGGTCATGCATTGCTCCGGGAGCAGTTAGATCGCTTGGCACCCTCAGATATACGTCAGTTGCAACTAGAGGACCCTGAGCTCCAAACGTGTGCTAATGGAGCTGTAGAGCTCGACGAGGTCGGCGATGCACAGCCAGGAGATTTTTTTTATTTAGAAGGCATCCTCTATAGGCGTTTTCAAGACCCTAAACGTAGTTGGCAAGAGGGGTCCGGAGTAGTGGACCAGTTGGTGGTGCCACGGGAGTGCAGGGATAGCCTACTGAGGTTGGCGCATGACATACCACTGGCAGGACATCTAGGGGTGAGAAAGACGGTGGAGGCTTTAGAAAAATTGTTTTGGTGGCCGGGGTTGAAGGGGCAGGTGGTAACCTGGATTGCAAGGTGTCATACGTGCCAGAGGGTTGGAAAACCTAACCAAACATTTCCGAGAGCCCCGTTGCACCCAATTCCT
Organism: Paralithodes platypus; assembly: GCA_032716605.1. NCBI lineage: Eukaryota > Metazoa > Arthropoda > Malacostraca > Decapoda > Lithodidae > Paralithodes > Paralithodes platypus. Next base: position 32,335,340 of record CM064580.1, read on the forward strand.
GTCAGTGGACCGCCCTTCAGTAAGGTCATCATTGATATGGTCGGACCCCTAACCCCTACTAGTGCCGGTAATAAATTTCTATTAACTATCATGGATGTGGCCACTCGTTATCCTGATGCATATCCAATGAGAAATGGCACGGCGAAAACTGTTGTCCGGAACCTGCTCTTGTATTGCTCGCGGTATGGTTACCCGCAAGAGGTGCAATCGGACCAAGGTTCTAATTTTACCTCTAATCTGTTCAAACAAACTATGATTCAGCATGGCATCAGCACTGTCGTCTCTTCTGCGTATCACCCGGAGAGTCAAGGGGTGTTGGAGAGGTGGCACGCCACGCTGAAAAGCATGCTTCGATGTTATTGCGCAGAGAACGGAAAGGATTGGGACCTTGGTCTGCCGAATGTTTTGTTCGCGGCAAGAGAAGTACCTGGAGAGAGTCTCGGTTTCAGTCCGAATGAGCTTGTTTTCGGGCAACAGGTGAGGGGCCCTCTCCACATGGTGAAGGAGATTTGGGAGGGTACCGATAAGCCATGTTTTATGTTGAGATACGTCCTCGAGAGCAGAGAGAGAATGCTTAGAAGTCTGGAGCTGGCCGGGCGTAATTTGGTGAGTTCGCAGGCCCGTATGAAGGACAGGTACGATACTAAGGCGAAACTCCGGGAGTTTCAGGTAGGTCAAGAGGTGTTGGTCCTGTTGCCTTTGGCAGGTCATCCTCTGGCTGCCAAGTACGCTGGGTCTTATCGGGTGGTGTCAAAGATCTCCGATCTAGATTACCTCGTTGCCACTCCAGACCGGAAGAAGCGTAACCAACTATGCCACATTAATTTGTTGAAGGAGTATGTGAGGCGCCCACCTGAGTCACTAGCTGTCCCTGTGTTGACCTGCTGCGGTCATGGTGGAGAAGGAGAGGGGGGCAGCAATGATCAGGTGGATGATAACTGGGATTGTCATGTCTCGGCTGATCAGTGGGCGGGGAATTCGAGCCAATGTGCGCATGATGCTCTGGCGCACCTGCCGGAGGAACAGCAGGTGGCAGTGCAGCGCCTGTTCGATTCATATCCCACTGTATTTGCCGAGCACCCAGGCCTCACTACTCAAGCGGTGCATGACGTCGATGTAGGAGAGCACCCCCCCTTCAAGTCGATACCTTATCGGGTGCCACCCATTAAACTCCCAGCGCTCAGGGATGAGCTAGAGTATATGCTGGCGAGAGGCTTGATCGAGAAGGGGCAGTACGGTGGACTTCTCCTGTCACCCTGCAGCCCAAACCTGATGGATAAGTTCGGTTCTGCATTGACTTTAGGCGGTTGAACGGGTTGACCCTCACCAATGCATATCCTCTTCCCCGGGTGGATGACAGTGTGGATAAGATCGGGAAAGCAAGGTACTTGACCAAGGTAGACCTCATCAAAGGCTACTGGCAAGTACCACTGTCTGAGCGGGCTAAAGAGGTGTGCGGGTTTGTGGTGGATGGCAGTACTTACCGTTGTAACGTGATGCCATATGGTCTGAAAAATGCACTGGCCACTTTCCAGAGCTTAATGAACGACATCGTAGCAGACATCCCAAACTGTACTGTCTACCTTGATGACGTGATCATTTATGACAACGATTTCCAAAGTCACTGTGAGCACATAGAAGCCTTATTTAGTCAACTTAGTAAAGCAGGCTTGGTGGTTAATCTGGGCAAGTGTGACTTTGTGCAAGCCACGGTGCAGTATCTAGGGTTTGTGGTTGGGTTAGGGCAGGTGAGCCCGCCCCAACAGAAGATACAGGCTATCGACTTGTTCCCCAGGCCGACCACCAAGCGGCAGATCATGAGATTTTTGGGCATGATTGGGTATTACCGCCGCTTTATAAGAGGTTATTCTACTGTGTTAGCTCCTTTGACAGATCTACTAGCTGAAGATAAAAAGTTCCGCTGGGCACCTGAGTGTGAGCAGGCGTTTCGAGTAGTTAAACATTTTTTATGCACTCACCCTATCCTCAGGGCCCCGGACTTTCAACGACCATTTCAGTTGGCGACTGATGCCAGCGGAGTAGGGACTGGTGCCGTACTTTTGCAGACAGACGAGGAAGGTCTTGAGCATCCAGTCAGTTTCTTTTCAAAGAAATTTAATTCAGCACAGAAAAACTATTCGGTTGTTGAAAAGGAACTGCTGGCAATCGTGTTAGCGCTCAGACACTTTGAGGTCTATGTGCCTGCCTATGGGCCAGTCGTGGTAGTGTATACCGACCACTACCCGCTTAAATTCCTCAATCAATTCCACAACCGGAATATGACGCTGACCAGATGGTCGCTCATGTTGCAAGAGTACAACTTAGACATTCGCCATATTGCCGGTTGTGAGAATGTGATTGCGGACTGTTTGTCGCGGGTGGAGGATCCGGGGTAGGCTACCACAGTATGTTGGTATAGCCTCCTGTCTTGGCTCACGGTGTATTTTTGCGCTGGTGCTTGTTGGCTCGCGTGTGTAGCATCAGCGTAGGGTCGCAGGGCAGGAGTTGTTGGCTTTGATTAGACGAAAATTAGGCTACATCTATAGTAGCCGCCAAAAACAACATTAAAATAAAATATGAAAAATTAAATAAAAACTCTTTCTTTTTGATAATTAATGTTAAGATAATATTGTAGCTGAGTACTGAGTGCAGATGATTTTCCCTCAGTAGGCTGTGCCTCTTAAAGCTCGCTCTGGGAGCACAATGTTATGAATTAATGTATTATATTTGGGAAGGGTGATAAGATTTTTTTTATATATAAATGTTGTTGTATTTTTTTTGAGGAGACTGAGCTTGCATTCCATGAGTGGCAGAGTGGTTAGGAGTGGCAGATTCTCGCGACATTCTGCCTGTTCAGATATGGGCTCATGGTTGAGTGTCCCATATCTTGGGGGGGGGGTGTGACGCCTCCCGGCGTTAATAGAATGGTTGCGTGGTGCATTGCAGCTCGCTAGCGCTCGCCAGGATGGGGGGATGGGCTACAGTTGTCCTAGAATGATCTGCTTTATGTAATTAGTGTCGTGTGGCCACAGACAGTCTAGAAATGGTCTTTGTTATGGTCTGTGACCGCGCCTTATATTTTATATTCGCTATAATATAAATGTTGCTTGTGTGGGAGGCGAGCGAGAGAGGGTGAGGGAGTACACCTGGCAGCGGGGTGAGCTATGACGCGGCTCGCTTGGGTGCTGACGGCGTTGGCGGCCGGGTGGTCAACTAGTCCCTGCCCATCGCGGCCTCGTGTTTTTTACCAGCTCACACGCGTACCGCCTACATCCTTTGCAATTCTGTCCCCCATACTCGCCACTTTGCATACTATTTCTCTCTCTCGACTTCTCCTTTCTCATTCTCTAATCTTTATTAAACTCAACATCCCTTCTGGTTTCAGCATAGACGTTCACCGTCGACCAGTCGTATTGTACGCGAAGCTCTCAGAGATTTCCATGTATGAGGCTTTATTGAGGTTTTTGAGAGACGGACTTTTCCGTATGTGTCCTCTCTCGGGAAGGTTGTAGACCGGTATATGTCTCCCTGGCAAGGTGTTGAGTGATTCTGCTTGGTTATCTAAAGCTAGACTGGGGGTAAGGTTACTGTGTCGTTGTCTCCGATGTGTGCAGTGTTAGCTAAGCCCTGCACGACATCGACAGGTACTGTGGGAGCCTAAGTTGTCTTCGGGTGGGTTACTTTGCGAGCACAGCGCTGTGGTGTGAGAGGGCCATAGCCTATCCCTCACAACATAGTGCTGCCTCTTTGTGTTGACTTCTGAGGGATCGCCAGGATAGAACTAGGTACTAGAGACCTAGATTTATCAAGAGAGCATCCCCGTCATATAACGTAATCGTCATTATACCACCTTCGGACAAACGTTAGGCTACGAGCCGCATGCTCGCCCATTGTTTCCTTGCCTTGATACCCCAGCTAGACTTTATTAACTGAGCAGACACTGGTTAGAGATAAGCCCCCATTATTATATGTATGCAACATTATTATTCACTGCACTTTTGAGCCGAGGTTGTTGTTGAGTTGCACAACCCTAGTAGGCTGTTGCGTTGTGTCACGAAGCATTTCTTTAGTTGTCGAGCATTACTACCTTTGCGCAGTCTTTATTATTCGCCTACCTATTATTACTATATGTCCTAGTATTTATTGTGACCCGTATTCTGCATTATAATTGTTCAAGATTCTTTACGAACATCTTCCCAGCATCAGACTTATTTCAGAAGTTTCCAGTTGATGTTGCAGGACTAGCATTGCACTTTCTTTAATACAGGAGTGCCAGTTATTTGAGTATCTACCGTAACGTTAATTAATCACGTTAACTATCTTTTCTTTGTGTAACCTAATCGAGTAATCTTTTACTGTTTGAGAATAGGCTGTTTCATCGAGCGTCAGCCTAGTGTGTGTGGACCAGTTACCCAGTCATAGGATACCTCGTTGTCCAGGCACGACTCAGGGCGGTAATGGTGTTTTGTTTTCCAGTGTTTAAGGCAGGGGTTGGATCTAGTGTTACCGTTGTTGCATTTTGCCATTATCTAGTCCAATGTTGAAGAGCCCTGTGTCTTTGAGAACCTGGATCGTAACAACCGGTACGGACTACAGTGTGTAGCCACGGTCTTAGGGTTTCCCGGTACTAGCGGTTTGTCGAGAGGTGAGATGGTTACCTGTGTGCTCGGTGGAGTGCATGGGGCTTCGGGTGGAGCGGGTGCTGGGTCACCTTCTGCCCAGCCCCCATTCCACTCGACTCCTACCATGGCGCCCCCTCGGGTTCCGGAGCCGGGTACGTTCCCGCAGGCCGATACCCGCTGGCAGTTGGGTATGCCACTAGGTGGCTCACGGGGTGGGTCCCCGATAGTAGCACCCCCTCCTCAAGGTTTGTCTGCCGAGATGTTGTTTCAGCTCGAACTCGCCAAATTTAACCAGCAGGCTGAGCAACGAAAGTATGAATTCGAGCAACGAAAGTATGAGTTCGAGCAACGAAAGTATGAGGCTGAGCTCAAGCAACAACAGCAGCAGCTGGAATCTGAGCTTAGGATTCAGTCTGAAGAGAGAAAGACCATGTACTGTGCAAACATAGATCTTGAGAAGTCTCGGGTGGAGTCGACAGGGCAGCGTCTCGGTTCTGGGAATCGAGGTCTTGATCAGTCTTTATCGCACCTGCTCAAGTTAGTCCCTGTATTTGATGAGCCGGGTGTCACCGAGTTTTTTTTTGCGTTTTGAGAAGAAGTGCCGGGAGCACCAGTGGCCCTAGGTTAAGTTTCAGTAGCAGATTTCACTAATTCATGTCACTCAAAGATATTTTATAATACAATATGCAAACCAACACGAGTCACTCACTCCACAGCAACAATCATTGACCATATTTGGTATAATAATTTTATTAATAACAGATTAAGTGGAATTGTTTACAATAAAATCTCTGATCATTTTCCAGTATTTTCGGTGTATAATTCTAATATTTCTAAATCGAAATTTAAAGAGGAAAATGATACAACAATATCTTTCAGAAATTATAATGCTGAAAATCTTGATAATTTTAAGCAATGCATGGAGAGTGTATCATGGGACCTGGTTTATTCTTCTTCCAATCCTAATATTATTTACAGCAACTTCATAAGTATATTCAGTGCGTGTTTCAACAAATATTTTCCCATAATTACGAAACGTATTAAAGCAAATTACATAAATAAGCCATATATATCGAATAATATTAAATCATTGATCAAAGAGAAGAACAAACTGGCACGGAAATACGCTTTAAGGCCCATCACGTTCGGGGAGGAATTCCGCACATTACGCAACAAAGTCTCGCAAGAAATTAGACAAGCAAAAGGAAATTATTACAAAACTAAACTAATAGAAAATTCAGGGAACACTAAGAAAGTCTGGAAAATAATTAATTCTGTTCTCAATAAAGACAAACAAAATAAGATTAACGACACATTTATGCATAATGATGTAGAATTAAATATCCCACACCAGATTGCAAATAAGTTCAATTCTTACTTTATCAATGTGGGGAAATCTCTTGCAGAAAATATTACTGATGAAAATGTAGATTATAATACTTACTTACTAAACAGGCAAGAAACTGTATTTAATATGTCACCTATTACACAAGATGAATTATTGCGTGCCATAGAAAACTTGCGGGATTCTTCTCCGGGTTATGATGACATACCTATGTCTATAGTGAGGAAGGTCATCCATATACTGTCACCTATTATTTTACACTTATGTAATAGTTCATTTGCGACTGGGATTTTCCCTGAGGATCTTAAAGTTGCCAAAATAATACCTATTTTTAAGTCAGGAGATGTAGGTCTTTTTAAAAATCATCGACCAGTATCTGTTTTACCTGCCATAAGTAAAATATTCGAAAAAGTTATGTTTGATAGGCTCATGGATTATTGCACTACTAATGGTATTTTGTCGGATGCCCAATATGGATTTAGGAAGGGACGTTCCACTGAATTAGCCTTATCAAAATTCAAAAGTGATATCCTCAGTTCCTTTGACAATAAAGATTATTTAATAAGCATATTTTTAGATCTGTCTAAGGCATTTGATACGGTTCACCATCAGATTTTGTTAGATAAACTCAAACATTATGGAATTAGAGATATTACACATACTTGGTTTCAGTCATACTTAAGTAATCGGAGGCAATATGTGCAATATAAGGACTGCAAATCTGAACAACAGTTTATAACATATGGAGTCCCACAGGGGTCCATATTGGGCCCACTGCTCTTCATTTTATATATTAATGATTTTATTAAGTCTAGCACTATATTTAACTTCCTGTTATTTGCCGATGATAGCACTTTGTATGCCAGACACAGGGATCTACGTTTCCTAATAGATTTAGTCAATAATGAGCTAAATAACATAGCAAGGTGGATACAAGCTAATAAGCTTACTCTTAATATTGACAAAACTAAGTATATAATTTTTAAGAGGAATAAATCTATCGCTCAAAATTTAGCACCAATTAAGATTGGAAATAATGTACTAAAGGAGGAGGAACATATAAAGTTTCTTGGTGTTGTGGTGGATAGCAGGCTGTCGTGGGGCATACATATACATGATTTGAAAAACAAACTTAATAAGCAATGTGGCATACTCTACCTTACACGACACTGCTTTAATATTAGTGCTCTAAAACAATTATATTATAGTCTTATCTATCCACAGTTGTTATATTGCCAAACAATTTGGGGTGCAACTAGTAAAACCAAATTATTAACTATTGAAAAATCACAAAAAAGAAAAATTAGAACTATATCACATAAATCAAGATATGCCCACACAAATGAACTTTTTAGTAAACTTGAATTATTTAAATTTAAGGATATCAATACTTATTGCAGTGCGCTTTTCGTATTTAAATGTCTGCATAACCTTGATAGAACTGATTTGTTTACACCTAGTAACAATGAAAGGTACAATTTAAGGGGAGCTGATCTATTAAGAATTCCTCTCATGACTTCTAGTCAAGCTCAGACATGTATAAAATATCATGGAGTTAAGGTGTGGAACGGATTACCTCAAAATTTAAGAAATATACAGGAAATATCTCGGTTTAAGAGAATTAAAATCTTTTCTATTAACACGATATCAACAGTGACTACTAAAATGAGTATATCACCAATTATACTACCAATAATTACAACATCCCTATCACCTAGATCGAGAAATGTATAACCTTTAATAATATTTACGCTGGCTGTGTGTGTATATATATGTAGAGTCACGTAAAGGGTTGAATGAGCTTGAATACTATTTTGTAATAAACATGCTTCTATTTTTGTCTGTAAAGGTTTATATAGTGTATGTGTAGTTGGCATTTGTATGCATTTTTTTTTTTTTTTTTTTTTTTTTTTTTTTTTTTATAGAAATGGATATATTTTAGTCTACAGTAAATTATTTACCATGTTCTCATATATAGGTCTAAATGAATGGTGTAAGTGTGTATTCCATGCACAACAAAGTTTATGTCCTTTACTAATTAGGCATATACTGTTAGGGAAGCGTATGTGTCTTTGTGTCGAATTGTGGGTATAATTGCGAGTATGGCCTTTGAACATCAAGTCAATGGTTGTACAATGTATGTTATATATATATTCAATTTTTGTAAATGGTATTACATGGGTAATTGTGATAATGAACAATCAGCTGTGAGCTCTGGGAAGTGAGTGTGACCTCAGGGTTAATCACCATTAATTTAATTTGTTTTATGTTATTATATTTTGCCTACATACATCCCTTTTCGAATTTAGAAAAAATCTTTACAACACGTAGTTCCCGGGGCACATAGCTGTGACTAAGTGTATTATATACAATTGCATTTTGATAGATCGAGTTATAGCCAGGTGCCTTTAAGAGACATCTCTCAAAAGGCTCAGCCTTATTTTTTTGTATTATTATTATATATTTTTGTTTTTTAACAAGTCATTTGTAAGCAAAATTGTATTGTATACTAAAGGCTAAATAAAAAGATTTCAATTCAATTCAATTTCAATTCAATTCAAGTGGGCAGCCCTTGTTTCCTCTAGGTTGGTTGGCAAAGGACTCAAGGCATATGATGCGTTGCCCTTGGAGTCTTGCATCGATTATGAGGTATTGAAGGAGGCTGTCCTGCGGGCAGATGAGTTACAACCAGAGACTTATAGGTTGAAGTTCCGGGCTGTTACGAAGGGTCGTGAGTGCACCTTTCTTGAACATGCCCGGGAGCTGTCTGACGCTTTTGGGAATTGGCTGAGATCGGAGAAGGCAACGACGTTTGATGAGATAAAACAGTTGATGCTTCTCGAGCAGTTCTTTAAGTGTACGGGCAGCGACCTGTCGTTGAACCTCAAAGAGAAAAATCCTAAAACTCTACAGGAGGCAGCTGAGATGGTTGACCTTAGGCTATCGCTGATTCATGGGTGCGGGTCTGCACAACGGAACGATGCAGGTAACAAGGGGCGAAACACTCCACCCCACCGAGTCAGTGATACACCATATAACAATAAAAACAAGAGCAATGATATTAAGTCTGACCATAAACCTAATACCGTCCCGTTTAACACCTTACGAGCGGCCTATGCGGTTTATTTATGTGTACCGCACAGCGGGGTGTTTTTAGCCAAAATAGGGCTGTTTACGTGATCATTTTCATGCCTAAATAAGACCCAGAACGTAAAACAAGTACCTATCCCTGAAAGGGCATAAACAGAGCTTTCGAATGACACCATAACGATCCTTGTATGATGGATAGTTTTCTTGCAATAACCGTGCAACGCGAGTGCAAAAAGCAGGTAATTCGGTACTTTCAGTACATAATTGAGTATGTAGCGAGTGAGAGAGGGAGGAGGGAGCTGAGATTTGTGTCAGTAGGTTCGCCGCGGTGGTCTGGAGCAGTCATACGCTCGCTAGTCTCCTGCCACCACTTGTCTCTCTCTCTCAGCCACATTACGTGCTGAAATTGCCACTCGAGTTATGTCGAGCGCCGCCACATAGTCCAGCTTTATTTAACTCGACTTATGTTGCTCGCCGCTAATTAAGGGTTAAGAAGGGTCCGGACCCTTCTCCACCTCAAGGGAAGCCCAAGGGGGAGGTAGAGTGTTTTCATTGTCATAAGAAGGGACATTTTGCACGATCCTGTCCTAGCAAACTACCTACTGCAGTCGTATCTTTGGCTTGCAACATTGGGGTGTCTTTAACACCTTACGAGCGGCCTATGCGGTTTATTTATGTGTACCGCACAGCGGGGTGTTTTTAGCCAAAATAGGGCTGTTTACGTGATCATTTTCATGCCTAAATAAGACCCAGAACGTAAAACAAGTACCTATCCCTGAAAGGGCATAAACAGAGCTTTCGAATGACACCATAACGATCCTTGTATGATGGATAGTTTTCTTGCAATAACCGTGCAACGCGAGTGCAAAAAGCAGGTAATTCGGTACTTTCAGTACATAATTGAGTATGTAGCGAGTGAGAGAGGGAGGAGGGAGCTGAGATTTGTGTCAGTAGGTTCGCCGCGGTGGTCTGGAGCAGTCATACGCTCGCTAGTCTCCTGCCACCACTTGTCTCTCTCTCTCAGCCACATTACGTGCTGAAATTGCCACTCGAGTTATGTCGAGCGCCGCCACATAGTCCAGCTTTATTTAACTCGACTTATGTTGCTCGCCGCTAAATAAGGGTTAAGGTCTTCTGCATTCACCCGGGGTGATATGTCAGATGCGGGGGCACAGCCAGTGAAGGAGTGTCCGGAAGGCTCGAAACCTGTCCGCGATGCATTTTGTGGCCATCGAGGGCGTGGCTGCGTGAGTTGGGCTGATTGCAAGCATGGGTTGGAGTTGCTGCGAGATACAGGTGCATCCCAGACTTTGATGAAGAACTTTACAGGCCAACCTATAAACGCGGCACAGGTGGTTGTGGTGCAGGGTATTAATGCTACACGGTCATACCCGTTGGTTCGAGTAGAGCTGGAGGTTGATGGTGTGACACGGGAGCTTGATGTTGGAATCGTAGAGAAACTGCCAGTAGAGGGCGTCGACCTTCTTCTCGGCAACGACTTTGCGGTGCCTACTTCTGAGGTTCCACCCTTAGTCGTTGCCGAGAGGGCAGCCGACGTGAGTAGGGAGGGGCAGGAGTTGGTCGAGAGGTGTCAACAACAGCAGAGGGCGTGTGTTGTCACCCGATCTCATGCATCTAAAGTGTCACAGCCTATTCCTCAGTCTCTAGACCAGCGGAGGAACGGTCGGAAGGAGCAAGCTAAAGCTGGGAGTAATTTTGTGAGTTTTGATCCAGCGGCTCTTCTTGGCGACTTAGTATTAGCACCAACGCTTAAGTCCGGAGTGGCCCCAGAACCTGTCACACTGGGTGTGGAGGTAGGGCATGAGAAAACTCCGGGACAGCAAGTTGAACTCGAGGACGGTGAAACACGTCATGTGAACCTGAAGGAGTTTGTGAGGCAACCACCTGAGCAGCCTACTGTCCCTATGTTGGTCTGCAGCGGCCAAGGTGGAGAAGGAGAGGGGGGCAGTGGGGCACAGGTGGAGGAGAGAAGGGATTGTCATGTCTCGGTGGAGCAGTGGGCGGGGGACACGAGCCAGGTGGCTGTGGAAGCGCTAGAGCACCTGCCTGAGCAGCAGTGTGCAGCACTCCAGCACCCGCTCGGTTCATACCCCACTGTTTGTGCCGAGCACCCAGGCCTCACAACTCTTGCGGTGCACGAGGTTCCGCTGACTGGTCACTTGAGTGTCGGTAGACCGTTGGCCTCGTTGTTTCAGTGGTTCAAGGTGGGCGACGAGGCTTTGGCATGGTTGTCATGTCAGGGTCGACCCATGGCTGCTAAGGGTAGTGGTCAGAACCAGGAAATTGAGCAGATTGGTGAGGTTGGCCTCCCAATGCTGCTCTAGTATTATGCAACAGCCCTACCATAGACCGACTGTATCTGGCCATGTCGCTGAAGGCGGTGATGCTGCGCAGGCAGATGTAGTCGCAAGGAATGCGGGAGTGCGCATGTACGGTATCGGTGGGGAGGCCTTAGCAATTATGAACTATGAGAGTGACTGCACAGGTGGTACAGATTGTCCCTCTCGTGACCTGGCTGTTCTGGGAACAAAGGTGAAGAAGGAGGGAGGCTATAGTGTAGAAACTGTGGTCTCGGCTGGGTTGTGGGAGGGCAATGAGCATTTTGTTCGTCGAGATAAGTTGCAACCTCTTGTTCCTGAGCGTCGAGAGGAGTTGTTTACTAGGCTGTGGCAGTACATCCGCATGTTTGTTCATTCTCCAGGCCTGATGTACGGGGTAGAATCCGACATGGAGGCTGGAGACAGTGCAAAGCAGTTGTTTACTAGGCTGTGGCAGTACCTCCGCATGTTTGTTCATTCTCCAGGCCTGATGTACGGGATAGAATCCGACATGGAGGCTGGAGACAGTGCAAATCAGTTGTTTACTAGGCTGTGGCAGTACCTCCGCATGTTTGTTCATTCTCCAGGCCTGATGTACGGGGTAGAATCCGACATGGAGGCTGGAGACAGTGCAAGGTTCAAAGTGGCTCCCTACCGTATAAATCCTGCTCGACAGCCTGTGGTGAAAGCAGAGGTGGACTACGTGTTGACGAAGGGTCTGAGGATAAGGAATGTCGTGAATGGTCGTTGCCTGTAACTTTGCAACCTGTGTTAAGTGGCAAGATCAGTGTGTGTGTTGATTGCAAGAGTGTGTGTGAATTATCCCTGACAGACGCCTATACCTTATCGAGAGTTGACGATCCAAAAGACCGCATCGGGGCTGCATTGCATATCACGAAGGTAGAACTAGTGAAAGGTTTTTGGCAGGTCCCGTTGCTGGAAAGAGCGAAGAGAAGTGCCAGTCTTGTGATGAACTGGGCAATTTATCAGTGCCAAGTGTTGTTTTGCTGCCAGAACACAAGTTGGATGTGTGGCATGTTAAGGGCGCTGATAATGTTGTGGCTGATTGTTGTCACGGGAGGGTACGCTTCGGGGAGCACCCTCGCCGTTCAGTCAGTGTGTGTTTCAGAGTTGAGAAAAACTAGGCTTGCCCCTGTTGAGCAGCCGTCAAAAACAACATTAAAATTAAATACAAAAAATCACATAAAAACTCTTTCTTTTTTATAGTTAATTGTAAGTTGCCAATATTATAGCTAATGTCCTAAGTTGAACCTGTCTTTCACTTAGGAGGCTGGGCTCTGTGAAGCTCGCTCAGGGAGCATAGTAGGCTAAAAGTATACTATTATGTTTGGGAGGGGTTATAAGATTTTCTTTATGTTAAAATGTTGTTTTACGTAAGATTGAGCTTTGCATTTTATTTTCTGGTGGAGTGGCTAAGTGTGGCGGGTCTTGTCGGCATTCTGCCTTGTCAGATATCGTGCTCGCCTAATGTTGAGCGTGCTATATCTTGGGCGGGGTGTGACGCCTACCAGCGTTGGCAGAATCGCCTCCCGGTAGCCACTAGCGCTCGCCAGGGACATTGAAATGGGCCACAGTTATCAGAGAATGTTGTTTTTTTCTTTCCTATCAATTGTATTGTCACAGACAGTCCAGTGGTGGTCTTTATTTTCGTCTGTGACAACGGGAAGTGCTTTATATCATTAATAGAATATAACATGCATTGTATATTGTTAACCCTTATTTAGCGGCGAGCAACATAAGTCGAGTTAAATAAAGCTGGACTATGTGGCGGCGCTCGACATAACTCGAGTGGCAATTTCAGCACGTAATGTGGCTGAGAGAGAGAGACAAGTGGTGGCAGGAGACTAGCGAGCGTATGACTGCTCCAGACCACCGCGGCGAACCTACTGACACAAATCTCAGCTCCCTCCTCCCTCTCTCACTCGCTACATACTCAATTATGTACTGAAAGTACCGAATTACCTGCTTTTTGCACTCGCGTTGCACGGTTATTGCAAGAAAACTATCCATCATACAAGGATCGTTATGGTGTCATTCGAAAGCTCTGTTTATGCCCTTTCAGGGATAGGTACTTGTTTTACGTTCTGGGTCTTATTTAGGCATGAAAATTATCACGTAAACAGCCCTATTTTGGCTAAAAACACCCCGCTGTGCGGTACACATAAATAAACCGCATAGGCCGCTCGTAAGGTGTTAAGGAGAGAGAACAATATAGGCAGTGAGGTGTTAGTGTGTGCGTGCGTATACATGTGCTGCTTCCCTAGCTCGGAGGCTCGCGCGCGTGCTTTCTCACGCCCCTTGATTGGCTGGCGTGTCTGGCTATGTCACGTGACACCTGCTGCCTTGTGACATCTCGGCCTGTGATTGGCCGACCACCGCGTCTTTGTGGGCTCCTGTGTTCGCGGGGGTCCCCAGGAGCTGCCTTCCTCAGAGCAGGCTAGGGACGCGCACGACTAACATCCTTTTTTACAACTGTCCCCCATATCCCCACCATTCTGATACTGTCTCTCTCACTCAACTTCTTTTCTTTCATTCCTCTAATCTTTTAACGTCACAGCACTCCCTTTGGGTTCTGTACACGATTTCATATCGGCCCATCGTATTGTGTGCATCGCTCTCATATATATTTACATGTATTAGAATAGGCTATAAAGGTTCTTAGTCTATGGAGGTTTGATGACTCTGTGTGTGTCTCCCTCAGTGTCCTTAGTTTATGGGGGTTTGATGACTCTTTGTGTGTGTCTCCCTCATTATCAGTAGTGCTCTGCTCGGTTATTTAATGCTAGACTGGGATGAGGTTTCTGTTGTCGTTGTCACCGATGTGTGTACGGTTCGATTATACCTACACGACTTCGACGGTTTCTGTGGTAGCCTAGGTCGTCCTTTTGGTTGTGTCTTTTGCGAGTGCAGCATCGTGTTGTAAGAGGGCATTAGCCTACTACCTTATAACACAGTGCTGCCTCTTTGCTTGACTTTAGAGGGATTGCCAGGGTAGAGCCAGATACTTGAGATCTGGATCTACCAAGAGAGCATCCCCGTCATTAACGTAACTTTAATCATACTGCCTTAAGGACAACGCTAGGCTATGAGATTGTCTTGCTCAGCCACCGTTTCCTAACCTTGATATCCCAGCTAGACTTTATTCGCCTAGCAGACACTAGTTAGGACCTAAGCTCTTTTGATATGTATGCATTATTATTCACAAGCATTTATTAGTCTAGGTTGTTGTTCAGTTGCACAACCATAGTAGACTGTTTCGTTGATAAGGAAGTACTTCTTTTAGTGTCGAGCATTACTACCGTTGCGCATTTATAGTATTCTCGTGTCAGTTAACATTATATGTCCTATCTTTTAGTGTATTCCATTTACACGTGTGGTGTCCTGCCTCCTGCCTTTATATAGTTTAAGATACGAGCATCTTATGAGCATCAGACTTTCTTCAGAAGTTTCCAGGTCTATGCTGTAGGACTATACTTCACTTTCTTTCAGATAGGAGTGAAGAGTTTATTGTTGTTTAGAGTAACTGTATTAAAGCATCTTTTTATTGTATTAAATCTTGCAGTGATTTAATTGATCTTTCCCCAGATTCTTGTTTATGCATTTTAACGTAACTTGCATCCTGTGTGTTATCAGGCTCTACCAGTGTGGGTTAGCCTGAAGTAGAGTACATTTATGCCCAGTTAAGGATACCCCGTTATCGCAGATTAACTCTGGAGGGTATAGGTGTTTTGTTCGCCGGCATATAAGTTCAATGGTTTGGATCTAGCGTACTGTTGTTGCATAGTGCCCTATTACTAGTCCAATCATTAAGTGCCCTTGTTTTATTCGTAGCCCCGGTCGTAACAAACGTTACTCTCAGTCTTTCTTTTATTCAACAGCTGAGCTCTGGAACTCTCTCCCAGAATCAGTCTTTCCCTCTTCCTATGATTTAGATTGCTTCAAACTCCGTGTGTCGAGGCATTTTGGCTCGAACGTCCCTTGATTTTGGCCCTGTCACTCTTTCAACTATGGGGGAGGCACTCGCTATAGGCAGTTCTGCCCTTTGCCTCCCTCACTAAACAAAACTAAAAAAAACATAACTGTTTAACGTGTAACTTTTCTAGTACCATCTGCTATTGGGATATCTTGAGGATTAGGGTAAAGGAATGCAAGCTACTGGACATTAGTTATATAATTATGTTAACTTGTGCCTTGATATTCTTATCCAATACCCTTAACCCTTTGGCTAAACCAGGTGTTTCCTGAGCTTAAGAAAATCGTTTTTGTTAGCCAGAATAGAAGAAAATAAGGAGTCTGACGACGAATGTTTACTTCAAGGTAGTTTAAACGATTGAATGTGAGACCAAAATACTTTAATGTTAGAGCATACCGTTCTGAAGGGATTACAGAGAATATACCTTGTCTGAATAACACTGAATAACATGTCTAATTATTGACTCAGGTGCCTAGTACTAACATGATGACACAATGTTTCTTATTTACCCTTGTTTTTACCCTTAGCTGCTAAAAGACTGGCTGGAACAAATGACTGACTTATGAATAGTGCATATTCACGACAGACTGATCCATGGAAATACCATAATGATTGATTTATGTATTAACTTGCCGAATAACTGACTGACTAAATAACACATAATTAATGACCGGCTATTGACTACTTCTTGCTGATACACTGGTTGACAAAAATGTGATCAAATACCTTTAGACTGGTTAATTATCCAGTTATACAAAGCAAAAGTCAGAAATTAAATAAGCCCTCTTAACTCTTAATACTGATACAGGAATACTTATAGATAACGAAGTAGTTATATGTCGAACCCTAATCAACCACTTTCTATCTGTTTTCACTTACGAAGATTTATCGCTGATACCAGAGGTCCATCCAATATATGATGAAAGTTTAGATAATATTTTAAAATTGAAATATATATACAAGTAGAAATGTTGTACTTGAGCAGTTAGAGAAGCTAATATCACAAAAGTCACCTGGGCCGGACTCCATAATATATCCTAGAGTATTAATAGAATGTAAAGAAGAAATTAGTTACCCCTTAACAGCACTATATAATAACTTTCTTAATTTGGGCCTAGACCCTGATGAGTGGAAACTTGCAAATATGGTGCCAATATATAAAAAAGGAAACCAATCTAATGCTTTAAATTACCGTCCTATCAGTTTGACATCAGTTGTAGGCAACTATTAGAATCAATTATCACGCACAAGATAAGAGAGCATTTAGAACGGATGGAGTCATGAAAGAAATACTATCTAGAGCAGTGGATGTTGGTGTATCGCTGAAAAGGGAGGGAAATGAGTGGAAGCTGCCTATACTGCTGTTTGCGGATGATACAGTTCTGATGAGCTATAATGAATGGGAGTTGCAGGGTTTGGTAAATGAGTTTGGAACAGTGTGCGAAAAACGGAATTTGAAGGTAAATGCGGGGAAGAGCAAGGTTATGGTCTTCGAAAGGGGTTAAGTCACAGAGTGTGAGGTGAAGTTGAACGGTCAGGAGGCTATGGAGATCGTCAACTCTTTTAAGTGTCTGGGCAGTGTGTTGAGTAAAGATGGGACTATGGATAAAGAAGTGCGGGAGAGGGTACAACAGGGGAAGAGGGTTGTAGGAACGCTGAAAGCAGTAACAAGAAATAGGGTGGTCAGTATGGAAGTGAAGAAGTCCTTGCATGACAGTGTGGTAATCCCGACACTGACTTACGGAAGCGAAGCATGGACGTTGGTTGAGAGACTCAGACCAAGAGTGAGAGCAGTGGAAATGAATTACTTGAGAAGTGTGTGCGGAGTTACATGGAGGGATAGACAGACTAGACTAAGCACTAGGCTGCCTAGTGCTATAGTGGGATCAAGAATGATAGAGCTTTAAGATGTAATTAGTTAGGCATATAGACTAGAAGGGTTAGGTGTGAGGGGGATCTGCTGGGTGTGGGCCAATCGGCCCTCTGCAGACTCCTGTTTTCTTGTGTTGACCTCTGACCATGTTGGTGAGGTCAGTCCTCATAGTATTATTGAGTTGGGCCTATAATTCGGCCTAATAATTAGGGCTGGGTGTGAGAGGGACATGCTTTGCGTGGGCCAATCGGCTTTCTGCAGACTCCCATTTTCATATGTTCCTATGTTTTTGTGCTTCTTGCTCTCCAGCCAAGCACCTAATAATTTATCGCCTACTAATATTGGCACATCATATAGATATATAATATGCGTTTTACGCAGCCTTAACCCTCGTGGCCCGGGCTGCCTTTATAAATGACGGAGGTCGTATCCGGGCGATCTGGCTGAAAATCAACAAAAGTAAACTAAGGCTAATCTCGCTTAATATATTACCTACATTAATGAAAGATATATAAAATGTGCGCCTTACCTTGCTGCGTAGAATGGCGTTGAGTAGAGCTCTCTAGCTCAACTGGTTCCGGAGTGATGGTGATGGAAGTGGAGGTAATTTTTCCGCATATTTATCTCGGCGCGTCCGAACACTCAACCGCGGCCCCGGCTACGACGCCCAGTTGCACTCGTCGCTCCGTCAATTATGCCGGGAAACGATTTGATAGTGTTTTATTGTTTATTATGCCATTTATTATAGTTATTATGTTATTTTCACTCAATAAAGTTATTTTCATGAAGTTCTTTGTGTCTCTGTCACTTATTACTTAGTTTTATTATTATTATTATGATTATAGTGTCACTTTCACTGGATTTTGATAGTTAATGGTGTCATTTTCACTTGTATGTATTGTTAGGTAAGCTAATAATATATATAGTGTCACTTTTACTTGTCCATATGTTACGAAAGTACTTATTATTACTTATTTGTGTCTCTTTCACTTATACTTAGTTTTATTATTATTATAGTGTCACTTTCACTGGACTATGATAATTGATAGTGTAATTTTCACTTTTATGTATTGTTAGGTAAGCTAATAATATATACATATATATATATAGTGTCACTTTCATTTGTTCATATTGTTATGAAGGCACTTAGTATTACTTATGTGTGTCTCTTTCACTTATACTTAGTTTTATTATTATTATAGTGTCACTTTCACTGGACTATGCTAATTGATAGTGTCACTTTCACTGTTATTGTCACGGGCACTTCAAAATTGTTGGAGAGTGTGAAAGTCATTGATGCACCGTCCAGCACACAGTGCCACTTCACACTTGAGGCATTCCCATGTGGTTTTGCTCACTTTGCGGGGTCTGCGACTTGTGTGGCTGCAAACATGGCACCTCTTCTGACTCCTAACTTTACTACCTGGTGCTTTGAAAGAAAGGGGGTGGAGCTGGTGCCTCCTGAAGAAGTCGGCATACCCCGTTCTGTCCAGCTGGCCTGGTCCTTGTAGTGGTCTCCCAGGGTCCGCATGCTTAGCCAGGAGCTCAAGTATCACCTGCTTGTGGAACTTCCGCAGGGACTTGTACTTCTTGGCTCCTGGAGTCCTCAGACGGTAGATGTTGTAGGCATTGACGACCGACATATCTACCGTATGCAGGATAAACTTCTTGTACCACCTGCAAGATGTTCGCAGGCAGTCGATGAAGCCCATCTGCATGTAGAACTTGTCAACGAGGCGCATGTTGAGGTTGTTGTTGTTGTTGTTGTTCCCCAGGCTGTCTGGCCGAACAGCCCCAAGGTCTCGAGCAAGGCCATGGCCATAAACGAGCGCCCCCACAAAATCCTCACTGCTTACCACTAACAAAGCCCGGGTGACCGAAGCCACTCCAAGGCAGGGAGCTGAGGAAGGTGCGGAAACGCCTGGAAAGCCAAAGCCCCACCCAAGGCCCTGTGCCCCTCAGCAATTATGAAGGGAAAGTTGAGGGGCAAGGGAAAAATGTGACACTTTGGCTCCCAATCTGCCAACTTCTAGGTTGGCAGTAGGGAGGTCAATCCACGGAAAAGACGCCGCCACTATCTAGAAGATATATAAGTAAAAGGAACAGTCAGAGTAAGCTATGGGTATGGCAGAGATCGCTCAGTTCTCACTCGGATAGACCAGCCCATCACCACATGACTAGAACCCAATCCTCTCAGCATCAGCTAGGAAAGGCCCTAGAAAGCCGCCTTTGGCGGGGGGATAGCTCCCCTATTTCAACTCCTTTCGGGGTTGGGCACCCGCCCAAGGTTGAGGTTGTAATCAAGGACAGCAGCTGGTTTCTGGACAGGATTCTTGGTTCTTCGGTCCACCTTCCCTGTGGCGACCATGTCGGCCTTGTGGCATGTGCTGAGGAGGTTGACCTTCCGCTGGTCATGCCAGTGGATGGAGAGGATGGGGCCACTCTTCTTGTGGAAGATGTCTGTCTTCTTGGTCTTTGTTGGGTAGCCTAGCATGCCCTTCCTCTTGGCCTTGACTGTGCCGACAGTTCCGGTCTTGCGGTCATGGAGGTACATGGTCAGGATAGGCGACGTGTAATAATTATCTGTGTAGAGGATGTGGTTTTGATTGAAGTGCCTCTCCATCATCTTCACTACAGCACTGCCAAACCCAATGAGGGGGTCAGTCACAATTTTTCCAGCCTTGCCGCTGTAGACCACAAAGTCCAGCACATACCCTGTCTTGCAGTCGCAGAGGACGAAGAGCTTGATGCCGAAGCGGTGTCTCTTGGACGGGATATACTGTCGGAAGTGCAGCCTACCACGGAACAGGACCAGAGACTCGTCGAGGCACATCTTCTGGAAAGGAATCAGGTAGGTGGTGAACCGATGACGTATCATGTCATACAGCTTCTTGATCTTCCATAATGAGTCAGGAAGGTGGACTGCCATGTTGTTTGTTAGGTGGAGATAGGAGAGGATGTCGAAGTACCTATCCCTGGACATGTACTTGCCAAATGCTGGAGTCGTTATGAGGTCGGCAGTGATCCAGTAGTCTGCCAGAGCGTGCTTCCTGATATGCGTCATCAGCATTGTGAGTGCCAAGAACACATATAGTTCTGTCACAGTGACAGCTCTCCATGCCACCATATTGGCACTGGTCTTCCTCCCAAGAAAGTTGGCACAGATGTCATGATGGTTGTTGGTCTCCTCGACGAGGTATTCCATGACTTCATTGTCATAGAAGCCACAGAAAAGTTCACTGGGGGTAGCATCTGGGCCACAGGGATATGTTGGTGACACCCCGGAACCCATCTGTACCTCATCAAAGGCAGGACAATCTGGCTCAAAATCAGCCCCATCTGTCCACACAAACAGGTCGGATGCTGATGCTCGAGCACGTGCAGGTGCAGCAGGCACACACCCTGGATGCCCTGGCACACGCCCTTGGCCACACGGACACCCTGCACGCCCACGCCCACTCCCACGCCCAGGGGCAGCGGCGTCGGCAGGCAGATCACGTCCACGACCTCGCCCTCTAACTCGTCTTGTCGGGACTTCCTCTTCCTCTTCCTCTTCCTCTTCCTGTTCCTCTTCCTCTTCCTCCTCAGGCGACGTAGGTCATCTGGGGCAATGTTGGGGTCGCCAGCATCCTCTTCAGAGACAATTCTGGTGAAGAAGTGACCGGGCGTGGGGCGCGGGAGGCTGCGGGAGGTTCAACAATGGGAGCCTCGGCCTCGGGAGTTGGGCTCCTTTTGCGGCAAGCCGAGGGCTTCTCTGCATCAAATAATGCTCTGCGGTGTGTTGAGGGCTGTGGCACACTACTAATAGCACTTGAAGAGGCCCTTTGCTCTTCCTGAAGGAGAGATGAAGCCGAGGGGTGTGGGTGACCCACGCGGCGTCCAGGGTCAAGGCGTCGGGACAAAGGAATGCGGGTGGTTGCTAGACCAGGGTCGGCGTCACTGTCACTGTCTTCCGCTTCCCTAGCCTTTTCTGCTGCTGCCCTGCGTGCTTTTTTAGCTGCACTTTTCACTAAAGATTGTTTATAAAAATATTTGCCCACTTTCAAGGGCGTACGGGCAGGCAAAGGGGAAGGTCCTGGGCTAGGGCTAGGCCTAGGCTGACCTAGCAAAGATGGCGAGGGGGTAGGCCTAGGTTCTAGCACACTTGTAAGTTCAATAGCACCTTCCTGAAACGCTTTCACATCAGGATCATCACTACTGTCTCCCCCCTCAAATAAATCTACATTATTGTCGTCTCCAAAGCCAACGAAATCGTCATCTTCGCTTGCACTTATAAATTGTTCTTTGTCCACCAAGCTTTCGCCACTGCTCTCTTCAATATCAAAAAGTTCTCGCTGTATGTGAGAAAGATCTAGGTGTGTTTGTTAGCAATGATTTGAAGCCTAGAAAAAATGTATAAGCGTTCGTAACAAGGCAAACAGGATTCTCGGGTTCATATCTAGGAGTGTGAGTAACAGAACTGCTGATGTTATCTTAAAACTTTACTTGTCATTAGTGAGACCCCATATGGATTATGCTGTTCAATTTTGGTGTCCTTATTACAGAATGGACATAGATTCATTGGAGAGAGTACAACGTAGAATGACAATAATGATCCATAATATTAGACATTTTCCATATGAAGAAAGGTTGAAGAAATTAGGCTTACATTCGTTAGAGAGACGCAGAGTTAGAGGTGATATGATAGAGGTATTCAAGTGGGTTAGTGGGATTAATAAAGGGGACATGAAAAATGTACTAAAGCTCAGTGATAGCGAAAGAACTCATACAATTGGTTTCAAATTAGATAAATTTCGTTTCAGAAAAGATATAGGCAAATATTGGTTTGGTAACAGAGTTGTAGATGGGTGGATAGGCTACCAAGTGATATAGTGGGATCAAGAACGATAGGGAGCTTTAAGATAAAATTAGATAGGCATATGGACAAGATGGGTTGGGTGTGAGGGGGATCTACCAGGTGTGGGCCAATCGGCGTTCAACAGACCCCTGTAATCTTGTGTTAATCCCTGACCATTTTGGTGGGGGCAGTACTCAAGGTATTAGTGAGTTGGGCCAATAATTGGGCTTTGTAATTAGGGTTGGGTGTGACAGGGATCTGCCTTGTATGGGCCGATTGGCTTTTTGCAGACTCCCATTTTCTTATGTTCTTATGTTCTTATGTATAGCACTATCACTCAACAAATGTTTCACTTTCTTTCGTTGAGCTTTCTTCTCGGTTGCAACAGGCGTCGAAGTTGCGAGCGGGGTAGCAGTGGGGCACGCGGGAGGTTGCACCGAATCGGACGCATCGGAATTCATTTTTTCACTATAACTCGCTATGGCGGCCACGTAGGAACTGATAACGGTAGTAGTTGAGGATTGGTGGCGCTGCGATCGCCCCTGCAAAGTAAAATTTGGCCGCGCGAATTTTAAAGCACGCTTTCAAGCACAGGGATTTTAAAAGGACACCCGGGCTCCAGCCCATCTGCCGCACTGTCATTTTAAAATGCTGCCCAGACTGGAAGGGTTAAACAAAGTTAGATAACATTTCATAAATACAATTAGTTCATCATATAATTACTTTTGGTTGTGGTTGTATTGGTGATATTTATACACTCAGGATAATAAGAAATTAAGTGTTCTTTGTGATTTCAAATAGTTTAACTAACATCTATGTATTATTGGCCTGTAGGATACCTTCAGCCTTTTTTCCTAGATATTGTATCTTGAGAGAGCTTAATTGGCATGTAGTATGTTATATGCAATTCGTTGAAACTTATTTTAATGAGTTTCTTAAATTCTTGAAGACTTTTTTTGGTAAATAGAATACTTCTTTTAAGCATCTGCATTCAAGATATCTACCAAGCACACCGTATATCATGTTATGGACTGGGATCCCTTTATCCCTGCCGTCCTCCTGTGTCTTCCTCTGACTCTCCAAGATCAGTATCACCTCCTTGATGAATCCGCTCCATTTACTTACCATATTACTGTTGCCGAGACTCACTTTAGTAAACAGAGACTGGCGAAGTGAGTGTGGACGTCATTTGACTCTTATTATTTCAATCCGAGCCAGTTTTTTTCCAGGTGCCGGTAAATTGCCATATACCAATCTTTATTACTCCGTTATTATTAAAATGTTGAAACAAATTATGCTGTTATTTATTAAAACTAGCCATTAGTATGTAACATATATATAATAGTGAAATGACGGAGCCAAGAGGACAACCACACAAGATAGCCACCGTAAGGGAATCCAGGGAGACCAGAAGAAAAGGATTTAAAAATAGATTCATTTCCCATTCTCCAGAGAACGGGAAATCTGACCCCTGTACCCATGCTCTAATTCCACATACAGGTGAGTTACCCCTGAAGGGCAGGTCAAGCCCCTCCAATCAACACCTCACGCAGCCCCGCCAATCACAGAGCGGGACTCAAATAGCCAAGGCAGAAATTCACCCCGAATACCCCCTCGAGTACTATAATGAAAAAGTGTTTATGCAATCTAAGCATAAAGAGCCCTGGGAGTACTTAAATCGTTGGGGCCCTCCATCCGCAAGAAGCTGCCAGACGAGAAGGAGAGTGAAATGGTGATATGAAGTGCCACGGAAGAAAACCATTACATAAACAGTGCAAATAGCCAAAACAATTAGTGAACAGTAAATCACGAATTACATCATCAGGCTTGATGATATAAGAAAGAACCAAAGGTTAAAAAGACGAGAACCTCAGTGCGATATCATTAAGCACCATAATATAAATTTCTTGTAATTATTAACTGCAACATAGCCAATTTTTATGTATTTACTATGCCCCTATTCTCACAAGATCACACAACCTGACTAAGAGAAATAACCCGAATATTTACTTACTGAAACTACAGGAAGTCAGTTCACACTCAGAAGCTTGCTCCGTCTGGATATATGTCCGGGAGTATACCTGCCTAAACGCTTCGTCCGGATGTATGTCCGGGAGTTGTTTGCCTGAGAGAGAGAAGGAGCCTGCCGTCCACCTGCACCCCTGCCCTTGGACCCATGTCGGAGCTATACCCTGGCGTCTGGCCCTGCCCCCTGGACTCCTGACGAGTGGCCCCATTACGCCAGCTGCCGTGCCCGGACATCTATGACGCCCCGACCCTCGTACTTGGCTCTTCTCCTCCACGCAAACCCTAAGTGTTTCTTTGATCTCAATTTGTGGCTATTGTTGCAGGTAAGGTTATATATGCGAGTATTCCAAAAGTGTTATTGAGTTGATCTGTGCCAAGGATCTGTGCCTGTTATTTACTTAATTATCGGTCTGTGTACACGTTACATAGTCATTTATCCTCCTGTTAAAACTTGATCTGTGCAAGTGAATTAATTGCACTAGATAGTGCTACCTTACCCCCTTGCAGTTTATGTCTTGACGTGTTATCGTTAATTATCATTAGCGCACCAGTTATATACATTCATCTCGATTCCAGGCTCAAATACGGAATACTCTCAGATGTCACCCATATATGTTATTTATTCTCTTGTGTATCCAAGTTGAAGTGGAAACGCATACCGTGAAGATATTCCCTTATTTACTACCTTTTACCTAGGACCTATGCCCAAATTTTAATCTGTCTATCTTTCCTTACCGAAAAGTCAGAATCCCCCGTTGAGTTAATTTTAATTCTATTTATTCGAGCTATCTAGTTTATACCAGTGCTTGTGAATTAATCTGATCTACGTGTGTGGGTAACTAATAATTCTTTTCACACATTTATAATAACTACATATTCAAGTTGTTTATTGTTTGTGTCTCCATATTATATTAGAGACCATTGTTATTTCGATTTTACTATTTCCATAGTGATCATTTAATTACATCATCTATTTATGTAATTCGCATACGCCATATCTTTGATCCACGTATTGCCATATAGGGATTTGCTAATACATTCAAATTTCGTTTCATGCTATTCTCATAGTATTTTAACCCAGTACAACTTCGTCGTGTACGCCCTTTTGTATTCTGAGTTCTTCCGAATTCTACTTTACTGTGATATTCCAGTCGCATTTTAATTGAGTGTATTTCCTCATTTTATAATTAATTTGCATTCGTTCTAAAATTTGTTTTAGTGATTCATTGACCTTAATTTGAATTTGGATTCTATACTTGTGTGTATTGAACTCTTACCCGGTGTAAATCTATTTTTCGTATCCTTGTGTAGACTCTTTCACAAAATATGCTTACATAAGTAAATACCAACTTAAACCACCCTGTCAAAAAACTCTTTAGCATATGTTTAATATTCACCAATGTCTTATAGTCGCACTATATCAAATTATAAATTCATACCAAAGCAGTCACTATGACCTAGGGTCGAACGCACTACCCTTTTATTTATCTTATCTGTGTGACCTTCCCTTAATCCCCTTGATAGGCGCTCACCGCCCCCCACGCTCGTGAACGCTATTGTCAAGTCAATTCGCCCTATGCCAGAAGTCTTCGCGCGCTATACGTTACACTCACATATGCATTATCATTTACTTTGATTATCTATGTACATGTGTAACACCATTATTCCTGCATATTAATATTTCCTATACTGTGTGTAATTGTAACGTGACTAATTATAATAAAGTTATCACTATAGACCATTCTATATTTGATATGTCACTTGAGTATCTTTATTGTCTGCCCTATATGACAGAGCAATATTCTATATACATTAACCTATATCCTATGAATAAACTCAAGTGTGAAGTAATATTGTGTTCTTGTGGGAATGCTGCCTTGGGATAAAGAATTGATGCAAGAATTTTAAAGCAAGACGTAACCCTGTCGAGCATATTCCATCTCAATATATCTTAGTATAAGATTGTACGAGATCATAGTAAATCGAGTTGAAATACCAACCCGACATTTCAAATAGTTATATATATTTTTCCATAAAGTATAAACAAAATATGTTGCCAAGGGGTTCAGTTTACCATCAGCTCAAATAAAACCGAGTATAGTTTGATATTTCAGCACACTTGGCGGAATTGGTTTTGTGTTAGTCGTCCAACCATTCCGAATGCGCCTTTCGATCTTGTACGAATAGTGCTATGCTTCCTTAACCTATCCATGGCGAGACTCCGATTCGTTAAACGTCGTGAGGGGCGAAGTTATTGCATTAATTTCTGACGAAAATCGTCATTATTCGATAAATATCGTTATTACTTATTCATATGCGCCTATTTCATGTTTAATATGAAGTGTTACGATCCAGGTTCTCAAAGACACAGGGCTCTTCAACATTGGACTAGATAATGGCAAAAAGCAACAACGGTAACACTAGATCCAACCCCTGCCTTAAACACTGGAAAACAAAACACCATTACCCCCCTGAGTCGTGCCTGAACAACGAGGTATCCTATGACTCGGTAACTGGTGCACACACACTAGGCTGACGCTCAATGAAACAGCCTATTCTCAAACAGTAAAAGATTACTCGATTATGTTACACAAAGAAAAGATAGTTAACGTGATTAATTAACGTTACGGTAGATACTCAAATAACTGGCACTCCGGTATTAAAGAAAGTGCAATGCTAGTCCTGAAACATCAACTGGAAACTTCTGAAATAAGTCTGATGCTGGGAAGATGTCCGTAAAGAATCATGAACAATGATAATGCAGAATACGGGTCACAATAAATGCTAGGACATATAGTAATAATAGGCAGGCGAATAATAAAGACTGCTCAAAGGTAGTAATGCTCGACAACTAAGGAAATGCTTCGTGACACAACGCAACAGCCTACTAGGGTTGTGCAACTCAACAACAACCTCGGCTCAAAAGTGCAGTATAAAATAATGCTGCATACATATAATAATGGGGCTTATCTCTAACCAGTGTCTGCTCAGTTAATAAAGTCTAGCTGGTGTATCAAGGCAGGGCAACAATGGGCGAGCATGCGGCTCGTAGCCTAACGTTGTCCGAGGGTGGTATAGTGAAGATTACGTTATATGACGGGGATGCTCTCTTGATAAATCTAGGTCTCTAGTACCTAGTTCTATCCTGGCGATCCCTCAGAAGTCAACACAAAGAGGCAGCACTATGTTGTGAGGGATAGGCTATGGCCCTCTCACACCACAGCGCTGTGCTCGCAAAGTAAACCAACCCGAAGACAACTTAGGCTCCCACAGTACCTGTCGATGTCGTGCAGAGCTTAGCTAACACTGCACACATCGGAGACAACGACACAGTAACCTTACCCCCAGTCTAGCTTTAGATAACCAAGCAGAATCACTCAACACCTTGCAAGGGAGACATATACCGGTCTACAACCTTCCCGAGAGAGGACACATACGGAAAAGTCCATCTCTCTAAACCTCAATAAAGCATAATACCTCCTTAACCTAATACATGGAAATATCTGAGAGCTTCGTGTACAATACGACTGGTCGACGGTGAACGTCTATGCTGAAACCAGAAGGGATGTTGAGTTTAATAAAGATTAGAGAATGAGAAAGGAGAAGTCGAGAGAGAGAAATAGTATGCAAAGTAGCGAGTATGGGGGACAGAATTGCAATGGATGTAGGCGATACGTGTGTCAGGCAAGCTCTGAGGAGAATAGCTCCTCTGGACCCCTCCAGGATCCCACACAAAGGCACGGTGGTCAGCCAATCACAGGCCACTACGTCACCCGGCAGCAGGCCTGCAGAAGGCGCCAGGAACCACCAGCCAATCAAAACCGAGAGAAAAGACCACGCGGGCGAACAACTCCTCCGGGAGGGAGGAGGGAGGAGGAGGAAAAGCAACAGTCACCTCCCCCACCCGGCTCGCTCGCTCTCTCTCTCTCCTTCACTACAATGCATCTTATGTTCAACTCATGATATAAAATACAATGCATTGTCACAGGCGAAAACAAAGACCACTTCTACCCTGCCTGTGACATGACGATTCACAAGAAAGAAAGTACAACATTGTAGACAGAGTGTAGCCCATTTCACTGCCCTGGCGAGTGCTAGTGGCTACCGGGAGGCGATTCTGCCAATGCTGGCAGGCATCACAGAAGATAGTTACATGTTACAACAATAAAACAAGTGGGAATAGTATTTGGGGGTTGACAAACACGAAACATTGCCAAGCGGTTCATTCATGGAGTTGAAAGGGAGCGAAACTGCACCCTCCCTTCACAAGCTCTCGAGCGAGACTGGAGGTAGTGCGGGCTAGTCTCTCTCTCTCTCTCTCCTCCCCTCACACCCATCCCTTTCGACCTTGAAACCGGGTAGGGAGTTTTGGCGCCATAAATAAACCGATAAGCACAGGAATAAGAGAAAAATCGGTGATAATTGAGGGGGGCGGGGGAATTTGGATACATGTGGAGTAGTGATAGGATGTATGGAGAGGAATTATCTCACATATTTACACATTCCTTTGTTTTGAGTGACAGTGGAATGTTTGGAAAGGCTTTTTTTAGGCCACGGCTCATATGAGGACGCTCGCCCTCCTAGGGTTCAGACTTATATGAGGAAGCATGCCGTTTAGGGGTTAACACTATCTGGTACAACGTTTTTGTAGTGGATACATAATAGCCAATCGTAAACAAAACGACTATACAGTATATTCACACTCTGTTCTTGTAAAAGTTAACACTTACTATTGTTTATATAATACTGTAAACATACAGAATATCTCTAGTCTCACATGGCCAAGTAAAGTATGAACATTCCCTATGGATAGTACAGTATCCTTCACTCTCTGTCAATAATCTACAGTATATTGCAATATATTACATACTACACTAACTTTTTCAAATACAGTATATTGTAAGGTATATGGTAATGATGGCCAAGTCGAACAGAGTTGAGCATCAAAAATTAAGCCGAATCACATATCCTACATATCTGCCAATTTTTTTGAGAATCGGTCAATAAAATGTTTAGATATTTTGTTTACCAACAAACATACAAATGAAGGCAAGAACATAATCTCCGCAAGCTTCTTTGGTGTAGGTGAAGTGATTTTATCATCTTTGGTGTAATTATACCGAAAATTAAGTGCATTAATTAGGGGTTTTCCAACCCTACCCCACAATCGCTTGACTGAAAATGATGGAAAAGTCATACAAAATCTATGACTTCAAAGCCCTGCCAACCTTTTCCTCCAAAGCGGTTCAATGGGGATTTTTAAAATGTGATTGTAGACAAATGTTTCTGCGGCAAATGACACTAAGAAAGCTTTGGTAGGAATTGTTTTCCCACTTGCACCAAAATATCTGGGTTCTCCTACCAGCCTATATCCTCCTTACAGAGAGCGACTTTCCCATTTTTATTATCTATATGCATCCACAAATAATAACGACTTGTTAGGTTCAACCATTAGTTCATCAATACGCCATTGTCAAACATTGCGGTTTTCATTGCATCAGTAATGCAGGAATACGGCAAATAATAATAAGAAAACAACATTTGGTGATAAAAGTACCAGTTCTGATTATTAACATAGTGATTGTGGCTGACACCATCTGTTGCTCGCGTGTAAAATTGCTATGCCCCATTTCGAGTAAAATCTCTCATTGTGCCCCTTCAATATTAGGACGTCTGTCTTCATATTGTTCTTGCTAACATTAGAAGGTCTTCATATTGTTCTTGCTAACATTAGAAGGTTTGGAAGGCTCTGGAAGAATAAAAGGAGTACAAAATATACCAATTAACTCTCTCATTTTCACATCTCCTTCCTTAACATTATAAAATCGTCTGAAGATAAACAAATTTAAAGGAAGATATACGTGGGTCCTCGAATACTGAAAGGGATAATATGACAAACAAAACCAACAACCTGGAGCCTTAAGGGGGGTCACCTGCTTTTTTTCTCCTTTTCTCTCTTTCTCTGGCTTGTATCCATTCGGCCCCATTCATCCAACTGTTTTAAGAAGTTTATCCCCATCCCGGTGTCAATTTCTTACTGGCGAGCGATAGCAAGCCAGCATTGTATGGAGAAATCCGGCTTCGCCAGAGACATTTTTCTATCGAAACATTTACAAATTTAGCTTACTGTCAAAAAAAAAATATATATATATATATGGTGGCTTGCTACCGCTCGCCAGGAAAATATTGACACCTGGATGGGGGTAAGCATCTTAAAACAGTAGACTGAATGAGGCCGAATAGATACAAGCCAAAGAGAGAGGGAGAGAAAGAGAAAAAAAACGAGGTGGGCCCCCATAAATAACGCACCTGTTGGCTCAAGGAAATCTCATTATTTGCTTATTTATTGATGTTTGTGACTGTCCATGTCTTGTGTCCTAGAATTTACACTACATAGATGCATACATACTGTAAAGATGCGTTATGCAGACAAGAATGCAACGTAAGAAACAAGCGTCCAAGGCGACATAGGAATGATAGGACACATTTAAGAAGTAAGCAATTGGGATTACACTATTATTTAAAAAATAAAATAAAAATCCTTTCTCTGTACGGTCCTAAGACTAGTAGCAATACTGGCAACATTATACTGTGATTTCAACAGTCACGATCTTAGCAAACCCTGGATATTACTAGTTTTAAAAGATGGAAAACAATTACGAAATCATAACATTCAATAGCGTAGCCGATAGTGGTAATGCATGGGCTGCTACTGTTAATATTACGGATGTGTTTATAGTGTAATAGACTGAAATAGAGAGAGAGCGAGAGAGAGTGCGGGGGGGGGGGGGAGTAGTGAGTAATCATCTAGCTGTTGGCACTGTGCCTAGTACCATCTGGAAGTGTGACCTCTAACCTCACCATCTTGTTTCTTGTTCTACTGTTTTAAGGTGTTGGGTTCAATGTTTTGCTTTATGGACCAGATCCCAATAGTCCACGAATCAGTACAATGCGCAGGAGGTAATTTCACATCATAAACTTTAATAAACAAATACTAATTAACATAAATACTAGTAGGTAAAGCTTGTTGCATGGAAAAATCAAATAAATAATAATAATCTATTTGTTATTAATGTCACCACACCACCAAACACCTCCAATGAAATTAATTAAAACATATATGTGATCCACCGGGATTCGAACCTGGGTTATCACACACAGATTTGTATAGACACCTTAACCATTACACCACCAAGACTGGACATGGACTAAAATAAATATGGGCAGCTGTGATAAATTAGGAATGCTTTTGGATTATTTATATAAGATATCAAAATCAGGAGAACGCATTTAAGTAAATCTAGATGAAATGTAATAGTTGGGTGGCGATATGTGGTTGACTTTGTTCGCCAGGAATAAAGTTAACAGGCCAAGGATTTCTTAGGTATGTAGTTAATAACCTATTAGGGGTGCAGTATATTATACATAACTGGAAGACGAAAGCTAGGGCAGAGTACACGGTCACAGGGTATGGCTTTATTCATAAATTCTATATGTGCAACTAGATTTATTGAAAGTGACTTATCTAATTATCTCAATTAATAGGAATAGAGTGGATACATAGACATAAATTCGGTAACAAGGTAGAACCTGAAAAGGGCAGGGCATACATATGGAAGGGAGAGTGGGGATCATGGAAGGGAAGCTAATATGTTTTCTAGTGGTGCTGTCAAAAAGACCTAATGGTAAAGTAGGAATATATATCTTTAGTGCTAGAGATCACAAGATCTATCATATATATAACATATATATTTGTATCGTTATAGGCAAGGGGACAGTTGCATGTGTTGTTGAAGTTAAATCTTTAGTAGGAATTACAAAGATAGAGAACAGCAATACTGGCTGAAGGTACAGTGCTGCACTATCTCAGAAATATAGTCTTTCCAGGTGTCTCGGGTAGGCCCTGGTCTTCTCGCCTCCTTCCTTTTCGCTGCTCCTTGGATGTCATCAGGGTTGGTAGCCGTGGTGCCTGGTTCTCACTTTCTTTCTGCTGGGCTGGTGGCTGGCTTGGTGAAGGTGTTGTATGTCACAGTAACCTGGGTAAGTGTTACTGCGCCTTTCCCCTATGTAAGTGACACTGGTTGTTCCACCTGGGTAAGTGAAGAACAATGGAGAACCTGGGTACGCGTTCTCTTTCCAGCCTGGGTAAGCGCTGCTGTAGGTGCTGTCGAACAATTTCTGCATCCTGGCCTCTACTTTTTTTTTGCTGGTTAGTTGGGCTAGCTTTCAGGGAAGAAGGGCAGGGGTGGTTCTTATGATAGGGCCAAATGTGAGCCCCTCTATCATGGAGGTGTTAATTGTGGGTCTAGTGTGAGGTGAGGCAGGTAGTGGAGACTCTTGTTTTCTGTTGACTGGCTGTGAAGGGGAGACTCTGCTTCCGTTCTATATGATGAGAGCAGTTGGGGAAGGGGGGGGGGGGGGGACTGTTATATTTATGGTGTGAGATAGGCCATTCTTTCTTGGTGTCTCTGGCAGGGGAGATATTATGGTGCAGGGTATTCACCAAGGGCAGTATAAATGGCAAGGGTGCCAGCAATATTGGTAGAGGTGGGCCGTGTTGGTTGGTGGCAATAGTTGCAATCCTGCATTCTGGCTGCTCTGGCATCGTTGCAGTATGGCATTCTGGCTTATCAGAAGTATTTTGTATCCGATTATATATTGAAAATAGTTTGTCCTCCGAACATAAATGCATATTTTCCTAAGGTCCACAGTATCTGCTGGAGGACTGGCATTATTAATAGGCCGCCGACCATGTTTCATATATTCTAGCTAATTTTAAGTTATTATCACTTTTCCTTGGCTGTCTTCGTGAGTTGTAAATAGCCTTTAAGCTACTTTCTGCTTCATGTCGTAGAAATGTCAAGTTACCTCTTTCTTTTCGCACAAAATTATCATCAACTTTTTTGGCGATTTGATTAATTTGGCTGTAGCTTATACGAATCTAGAGCTAGGAATAGTTACATTTTTGGGAGGATATTGGAGATCAGTTTCGACCTGATTACTACAAGAAATCAATACAATATATTAAATAATTAAAATGTCAAAAATAAGACATAATATATAAGACATCGTTTACGATTTAACTGAGTACTGAGTAACTGTTAACATTACACTATACATAAGATTAGTATGCACTACTTTAGAAATATAAGTTCTAGATTCATTCAGGGTCATCATTTTAATTGTACTTCAAAAGATAAATAAATTATCGCTTGTAACAGTATCATAAATAGAATGTAATACTTCTGAAGAAACATGCCGAAATAACTTTATCACCTTTAATAAGAAACACAACTTCTTAACTAAATACAATCTTCATAGTTATGTTAATCAGAACAAATGAAAGAGACGCCAACGCATTGACAGCAGGTAAGTTATATAATGTATTGAATAATCTCTCTCGCTCTCTCTCTCTCATATCACATTTCCATGAGTTGATTTGCTAGCCATTAATTACAAAATGTGTTTGGCCACAAAGACACCTTCTCCTTGCTACGCAAAACCAATCTAACGATGGCATCATTTAAACCTACCTTAACACTACCTCATGCGACGTAATTTTCGTTCTACAGTATGTGTATGAAGGAGACAAAGGCAGGCTACCTGTAACGAGTGTCCCCCCCCAAAGCCAAAAGAGTGACAGAGAGCCAAATTCAAGGGACGTTGAGGTCAAGATGTCTGGATACACGAAGTTTAAAGCAGGCGAAGGCATTAGATAAAAGAAAGGTGTTTTGAGGGAGAGAGTTCCAGAGTTCACTAGTTGAGTTAGTTGAGTAGGAGAAAGACTGAGAAAAATTGCTAATTCTTAGGTTGGAGAGCTAGACATAATAGAAGGGGGACTGTGTTGAAAGGCGGGTGCCTTGCACTTGTTGCAAGGGAAGGGGTATGCACTGAGAATGCTCTGAAGAACACTGATTGTTGTAATAGCGACAAAAGAGTGAAAGAGATGCAACATTGCAGCGTGTAGAAAGAAATCGTAGGGAACTAGTAAGAGGATGTGAGGCTATCATGATAATTTGTTTCTTTTAGTATTAACCCTTGTCTATCGGGGCCCGACTTAAGTCCGTATCGAAAAATTTGGACTATGTGGCGGGGCCCGACTTAAGTCCGAGTGCAATTTTGGCGCAATATTGGCTCTGAGAGAGAGACGAGTGACGGAAGGAGCATGGGTTACCTCATGACCACTCGCCACGGCCGCCGTGGACCAACTGAGATGTACTCCACTTACATCCACCCTCACTCCCTCGCTACATACGTAATTATATAAAGAAATTAACGTATTTTAGCGATTTTGCCCTTCGGTTGCACGATCGTTGCAAGACAACCAGTGATCGTAGAAGGATGGTTCGGGTGTCATTAGAAAGCTTAATTTACGCCCTTTCAGGGATATATACGTGTATTACGCTCTGGATCTTTTTTATGCATGAAAAAGAGCACGGAAACTACCCCATTTATGGTAAAAAAAAACGCTGAGCGGCACAGTGAAATATACTCCACCATCCGCTCTTTGAGCGTTAAGGGATTTGATTGTTTTTACTATTTCGAGCGATGTATTTCAAGTTTGACCCCTAGACTAAAAAAAAAAAATTCTCCTCAGACCCCCCTCATACGAAAAAACGTCCCCTAAGTTCCCCCTCAAGCTAAATATGTACAATTTTAGGTAGACTAAAAATGGTCTGGCCTCAGAACGGTATCATATAAATTGAAGCTCCTTATCGCACGCCTAGGTTATATGGACACCAGAATGGGGTAAAGCGTCGTATGATCGTTAAACAAATCAAGTGAACGTCTTATAATTTCTAGACTAAGGGAGTGAAACAAGGAGGGTACCAGAGATTAAAATAGAATCACGCGAGCAAATAATTTCGGCAACTGTTGATAGTCAAGCCTATTCTGACATTATTACTAAATTATTATATATTGGTATTACTTAGTCTTTTTTCAGGACCTGCCAGACAAGTGTTCACTAATGACCATCTTTACAGTACAAAAGATTACTGCAATATATGGAGATGTTTAAACATCAGTTGATATTGACCAAACTTGTGCTTTCTTTTAATGTGCTTAATTTGTTCAATCCCAGCAATAATTAATATGTGCCCAAGCATATGGTAAGTGTGCTCTTTTTTCAGATAAGTTTAATTGTTGAATAGGATTAGTTAGCTGTATTTGTAACTTATTACTGTCTTGATAGCGTAATGGTTATTGCACGGAATTTCGATGTGAGTATCCTAGGTTCGAATCCTTGGAGTACCACATGTATTCATTAGTTTCATTGTTTTCATTAATTAGGTCTATTTATAAGTTAATTGGTGGGTTGATGATAATATGCATTTAATATCTTTGCCACTTCCATTTGTAATATAGAGCTCTATGCAATGTGCACAAATTTAGCAGCTTCTCAAAATTACAGTTGCGCTAGAATACAATAGTTAAGTAAAAAAAGAACAAACTACCAAGGATTGTTTCCACTAATAATTAACCTTGTAGTAGAATAAAACATAGAAACACGGTTAAATATTTCATATTGGTTTTTGCTATTCGTGTTAGACACAGGATTGTCCATGCTTGTAATATGTGATTGAGCGGCTCGCTTGGTGTAGTGACTAGCGTCTCGGACTTCCACCCAGAAGGCCCGGGTTCGCGCCCACGCTCGGCGCATTAAAGATTTTTCACAAGCACTGAGTCGTTACCATCCCTCATGAGCAAAGGGATGGGGTAGTAGTACAGGACCCCAATGGAAATACGCCTAATCGGCCTTATTGAGCTATCCTTAGCTAGCTTAGCATGCGCTAGCTTTAAGAACTATTATTATTATTATTATTATTATTATTATTATAATAATCGAATGTATAAGCACGAATTCTAAACTTTTACAGTACACATTCTTATCATTGAACTTCGACAACCAGGGATAATTACTTGTATCTATTTGTCTTCAAACTCAAGGTGAATACATTACGTAAAATATGAGGAGGAGGATGCTTCAGATATACAGTAGAAAAGCTTAAAATGTTACAATTTTATATTAGGATACCCAGTCGTTACGTCGTTTTCTTTAATACTTCTATGATACATGATCTACATTATTCTGGAGGGTAACGTTTGTAATCCTCTTTAACAAAATATCTGAATAAAGTAAGATCCATAGTGTTGGCAACTGTAACATGAAATAGGATAACTGGGTTGTGAAGTAGCTACGTATGATAACATTTAACATTAACATTTTAACCTCGATTGATCCGCATATGTTGAATACAAATAATTAGACAACTGAAACATGTATTTGATTGATTTTAATTCGCCATATCTTTGTTTGCAGATAATTAGGTATTATCCAGATTTCGAAACATGCTCAACATTTATATAAACTGTTGCAGTTTGATGACGTCATTTTCAGTTTCCCCATAGACTTCACCCTATACCCCGTTCCAAGTAGGTAGGCCGGATGTCGTGAACCCCTAACCTCTACAATTAAAAAAGGGCTAGAGCAAATGGGCTATAGATTTCCACACCTATTACCTGGCTGACCCTTCCTAAATGGTAGATATATTAGCTCGATTACTCTAGTCGTTTGTGTCAGAGGTTAATTTTCAAGAGATTTTGGTCTACTATTTTGGAATAAGGTATAGTAGTTTGTAATTAGTTAAGCATTATTATTTATCAAACAATATGAAAGGGTAGAAGACATGGACGTATATGCAAGGGTAGAAGACATGGACGTATATGAAAGGGTAGAAGACATGGACGTATATGAAAGGGTAGAAGACATGGACGTATATGAAAGGGTAGAAGACATGGACGTATATGAAAGGGTAGAAGACATGGACGTATATGAAAGGGTAGAAGACATGGACGTATATGAAAGGGTAGAAGACATGGACGTATATGAAAGGGTAGAAGACATGGACGTATATGAAAGGGTAGAAGACATGGACGTATATGAAAGGGTAGAAGACATGGACGTATATGAAAGGGTAGAAGACATGGACGTATATGAAAGGGTAGAAGACATGGACGTACTGTATATGAAAGGGTAGAAGACATGGACGTATATGAAAGGGTAGAAGACATGAACGTATATGAAAGGGTAGAAGACATGGACGTATATGACAACTATTTTACATGCGGTGATAATAGCCTGAAAGGTTGTTTTCAATCTGTTGTCACTGTATGTTGATAATAGTCTCCTAGGCTATTTTCAAACTGTTGTCACTGTACTGTATGTTGATAATAGTCTCCTAGGCTATTTTCAAACTGTTGTCACTGTACTGTATGTTGATAATAGTCTCCTAGGCTATTTTCAAACTGTTGTCACTGTATGTTGATAATAGTCTCCTAGGCTATTTTCAAACGTTGTCACTGTATGTTGATAATAGTCTCCTAGGCTATTTTCAAACTGTTGTCACTGTATGTTGATAATAGTCTCCTAGGTTATTTTCAAACTGTTGTCACTGTATGTTGATAATAGTCTCCTAGGCTATTTTCAAACTGTTGTCACTGTATGTTGATAATAGTCTCCTAGGTTATTTTCAAACTGTTGTCACTGTATGTTGATAATAGTCTCCTAGGCTATTTTCAAACTGTTGTCACTGCATGTTGATAATAGTCTCCTAGGCTATTTTCAATCTGTTGTCACTGTATGTTGATAATAGTCTCCTAGGCTATTTTCACCGCATATTGAAATGATTGAAGATAATTTTAACTAATTCAAAAACTAAACAGGCACTAGTCTGATGCATTGGTTAAATTAAAGAAAACCTTATCGTGCGATCACTGATGCGAGTTTTGTGTTTAAGTCGTGTGATAAATTGCGTGAAATGAGGCACCGGTGCTTTCAAGCTCATTCAAAAGCTAACATTTGTTCAATTAGTTGACATTGATAAGTACTGGCAAGATTTTAAATGGCCATGCCCAGATTTGGATTAAAAAACAACAAAAAATCTTGGGCGTTTGAGTTCTCTGACGCGCATATTAAGTATATATAATATTCAAGTAAAGAATATAAAGATCATACAGCAGTAAACGGGTTTTATTATGAATGCTGTCATGGGAAACTTAAAATATATTTGCTATAGGTATCCTTAGCATAGGCACTCATAGAATCAGAGAGGTAAGGTGCACCTCAATTAACATTGTAACCTATAACATTCCTTCCCAAAGTAAATAAAAGTGTCTAGCGATAGCCAGACTAAAATTAATAAAACCTGAAGGGGTCAAGTAATATAGAGTCTTTCATACCCAGCTTCCTACTGTACACCCACGGGCCTGCATGAGTCGCACATTCCTTAAGTCATAACTCAGGAGGTTCTATTCATGCGCGTCTCTTGCATAACTCAGGTACGAAGGGTAAAGCCGGTATCCCACGAGAGCTTTTATAGTCAACATTCCACGATCAACATTTTTCTGGCAACACTTCTGGATTATTTTGCACTGGTATCGGAAACTAGACTGATGGTAGATGAATTCAGGTAACAGACAAATATTAAATGCTTACCTTATGAGTTGCCGGACCAGTGTCAAGGATAAATGTTGAGTGAAAAAGCACTCGTGTGATACCGGCTTAATTCTATTTTCAAATTCCCCTGGTCAATCCAGTACATGATTAGATACATATCCAGTATTCGATAAATGCATATTAATCGTGGTACTGTGCTGTACCTTTAACTGTCTCGATGGTGTAATGGTAAGAGCGTGTACAATACTGTGTTTTCCTGGGTTCGAATCCTGGGAAAATCATATGCTTTCATTAATTCCATTTGGGTGGTTATTGGTGTTAAGCACGATGTTAAAAATAATATTATAACTTAGCCAAGCCTTTACATTAGGAATTAGACCAGGTCCCACATAGGCTTTCAGTGGTATTCCGTCATAAATAATTTTGCTATGTTAGCCCAGCCAAATCTAACCAACCTATATTATATTCAATCCAATTAAAATATCAGCTCAAGCATCCTTCACCAAAACTAAGCAAGCAATTATATTCTAACTGATCCTAAATATAAGAGTGGATAGAGTTGAAGCTTAAGGGGAGTCACCGTTTTTGTTGTTATCTTTGCCTCCTTTTCTCTCTTTCGTGGCTTCTATCCATTCGGCCCCATTCAGGCAACTGTTTTAAGACGTTTATCCCCATCCAGGTGTCGATTTCTTCCTGGCGAGCGATAGCGAGCCAGCATTGTATTGAGAAATCCGGCTTCGCCGGAGACATTTTGCTATCGAAAAATGTAAAATTTAGCTTGCTGTCAAAACAAAAATATATATATGCTGGCTCGCTACCGCTCGCTAGGAAAATATTGACACCTGAATGGGGGTAAACGTCTTAAAACAGTAGGCTGAATGGGAAGATTGGATACTAGCCAAAGAGAGAGGGAGAGAAAGAGAAAAAAAGCGAGGTGGGCTCCCGTAAGTGAGTCTTATGAGCCGTATGAGCCGTCACGTTTCCGCTAAAGGTATCATGGAATGTGTGGAGTGTCTGATAGCGGTTTCCTTCAGACAGAACAAGAGTTTCCCTTGTATTAGTGTTGACATAATACGATGCAAAAGATGAATTTTTAAGCTCGCTTATTGCTTCCTTTTCATAGACTTTTTGTTTAGTATGTGAGTGCAAATGACACTCGAGTGCCGTATCTGAGAAAAATTAATTCATACTTGAATCTGTCGTCTGAAAACAAATACATTCTTACCTTCATTATATCAACATTACGTGTTTGTTTAGTTCATTATTAGCTCCACCAACGAAGTTGGACGGAGGTTATGTTTTCGGCTCCGTATGTTTGTTTGACTGTTCGTCTGTAAACAAGATATCTCACAAAGTAATAAACTGATTTTCACGATATTAGGTGAGCAGATAGGATATGCACCAAGGACGAAGTTATTCAATTTAAGTAAGCCTGAGATGTTCACAAAGTTTGTTGGGCAAATAGGATATGCGTCGAGGAAGAAGTGATTCAGTTTAGGAGGCGATCAGGATCATACCCTGGAACCCAGATCCAGAAGAATATTTAGGCCTATGATATTAATGGTAAATAACCAGCCAGTGTAGGCAGAAGTATGTGCTCTACATAGTGCCGATCTAGTTACAGCTTCAACCCTTTAGCAACATCCATATTAAAACTAGCAGCTTAGAAGATATAAGAACATAAGAACATAAGAAAATGGGAGTCTGCAGAAAGCCGATTGGCCTAAGCAAGGCAGATCCCTGTCCCACACAACCCCCAATCAATTACAAAGCCCAATTATAGGCTCAACACTCTAATACCCTGAGGATCATCTTACCAAAACGGTTAGAGATTAACGCAGGATTATGGGGGTCTGCAGAGCGCTGATTGGCCCAACCCGGCTGATCCCCCTTCACACCCAACCCTTCTCGTCCATATGCTTATCCAATTTTATCTTAAAGCTCCCTACAGTTTTAGATCCCACTATAGCACTTGGTAGTCCATTCCACCCATCTACAACTCTGTTACCAAACCAATATTTGCCTATATCTTTTCTGAAACGAAATTTATCTAATTTGAAACCATTGGTAAGAGTTCTTTCGCTATCACTGAGCTTGGTCCTATTTAAGCCCTTAGAACTACTTCCAGACCCATTCAACTTAGGAAGGACCTGTCAAAAGTAGAGAGTTAATTGAAATAGTCCTTAACTAACTCTTGATTTGTAATACTCCTTTGCAAGATGTGTAAAATCGTTTGTCAGCAGCAATGAACAAGTGAAGAAATTAAGTTTCATCTGAATAAAGAGGCTTATCATAGTATCCTTGTAAGGAGCGTTGTTTTAAGGCTAATATCTTACTCCAGTTTTTAATAACTTATCATGCCGCATACCCTATATGCCCAGTAAATTTCGTGAACATATGTTCATAATTTTGTGAGCCGCCTATGCTGGCGGAGGTATGGCCTCTACCGATCGTCTCCTGAATTGGATCACTTCTTACTCGGTGCATTATCCTATCGGGCCACCACATTTCGTGAAAATCGATTCATAAATGTTTAAGATATTTTATTTACAGACAAGCGGACAAACAGACAGACAGACGGAGATAAAAGCATAACCTCCTCCAACTTCGTTGATGGAGGTAATTACTGTCGTCATATAGTCTAAAACTCAATGCCTCTGGCATTCTGCACTATGGACCTGTTTTTCAAATATAAGTGAAGCACATAAATTAAATCTTCCAGCATGAACTTGGCAATATTTCAGTCAAAGAGGGCACGAGTCCAAATCTTTGGGCAGTGTGTGTAAGGCGTGAGAGAGGCGATGTTAACCTGGGGGCATTGTTGACCAGGTATTGGATATTTCGACATAATCTACATTTCGCCAAACACATCACGCTTTGTCTTCAAACCATCACCCCATTAATTTGGAGGGATATTTCTAATTCCAAAAAGCATAGTGTAATGTGAGATAAAGTTAGATAAGGATGCTATAAGCTAGTTTCTGGGATATCGATAAATAGAGATAATTGATAGGTTGCATGGCGAAGTGGCTCATATACCGAAACCCCACAACCCTGTGTTGACCGAGGGGCGAGGTAGGGCGCCGTGACGTCACTCGGGGCGGCCACTTGTCACTCGAGTATGCGGACCTCGCCAGTCTAGCCAGGTGAACACGGCCTTTCCAGCACCTTCAATTTTTTACCTTAATGCTTCGGACAGACGCGTTTATTTTGTTTCTAGCGCTTAGGGTCACTAAAGTACACATACCTAAACTAGATAAGTCATCAATGTGCTTATTTAAAGCGTTAGATGTAGGCTGAACCTACGGTTCTGTCTGTAAAATGTAACCTGGAATGCTGTATTCGGCCACCTCTGGCAGTGTTGTGAGGGTAGCTGCGCCATGTTGGTCTCTGGGCTGCTAGGGGTGCTTTTCGGCTCCCACAGCACATCCTGGTTATGGACCCTAGGCTAACCACTTGTTGGACAACTCGCGGTATATTGTTGGTATTTGAGGCATTTAACAAATACGGCGATCATTTA
Source organism: Paralithodes platypus (assembly GCA_032716605.1). Lineage (NCBI taxonomy): Eukaryota > Metazoa > Arthropoda > Malacostraca > Decapoda > Lithodidae > Paralithodes > Paralithodes platypus. The sequence continues at coordinate 32,377,446 of CM064580.1, forward strand.
CTTGGATTTGCATTACGTATTCAGCATGGGCCCTATTATATTTACCCAGCACCAGTAGTACATCTAATTATTCTCACCGACTCAGAAACTTAGTTATGCCCTTTTGACCTCTTCTGAACGTTGGCGTCATTTTTATTAAATATTGATATAATTTGACAACTAAATTTAGCCTTGGAATGACCACCTAAGAATCAAATTGGTAGAATCTATTTCAATTAACTTACTAAAATCCCATTAGTTTAAATTATTATTCGTGAAGCAAAAACGTTTCATAAAAACCCTGTCAGTATTCGAGGATGATTGTTCTCAATTTATCCGTGCTATTATTAGATGATTTTAAGCAGATTACCGGTATTTATAATTAGTGAGAGGTAAAAACTGTATGGTTTGTAACATACTGGCTTTAATACCCTCTCTTTCTCTCTCTCTAACCTGCATAAAATTGTCTAATCATGGCCAGAATAAATGGAAAAACGCGTCATTATCCGGAAAGAATAAAAAGATCGACCCCAATATGGCGGTACTTGTCCAGTCTCTCCATACCCCACGGTCTCTAATCCCGGTTATGCTACGGGCCGCCATCTTTCGATCCTTATCTCTGGGTCTAGATGGATTATCGCTCATTAATCAGGGGCGGGGTGCTTGCTTTGGACTGGCGCCTCGATACACCATTAATATCAATCCATATCAATACTGGAAAAAAGGTGCACTTCTGGTAGATTATTCATTGTATCTTTAAAATGGTGTGTGTGTGTGTGTGTGTGTGTGTGTGGGTGTGTGAGATATCGGGCGAACGTTTGACCAAGACAATGTCTGTGTACAAAAAAAATGTGAGTTAATGTGTGCGTGGATGTGTGCGCGCATAAGTGTGTGTGTGGGGGTGGGGGGGGGGGGGAATGTGTATGTGTGAGAGAGAAAGTGAGAGTTGTTGAGAAAGGCGGAAAACACATAGATATGGCGATATGAGTAAATTTGACTGTTTATTTTTTCTTTTTTTAATTGCTAAAAAGGGATAAATTTAAAGAATACATAGGAGGGGTGCCTACTAGAGTGTGTCAGAGGCAGGGGAAGGGATGGATGGAGGAAGAAGGCAGGGGAGGAGGATAGGGAGTGGAGGAGATGGATGGGGAGTGCAAGAGGGTGGGAGAATAGAAGAGGGAGTAGGGAGGGTGTGGAGGTTGAAGAGTTAGGAGGGGAGGAGGGTGGGGAATGGAGAGAGTTGGAAGGTACGGAGAAGGGAAGGGTAGGTAAGGAGTGGGGAGGGACAGGATGGGAGGAGAGGGATCCCACAACTAAGTGAGACTTGGCTGGCAGGTTGTAGGGACCAGTTTTTTGTGTGAGTCTGTGTGAACGTACGGCCGCGGGGCATCACTGCTACAATATTGGAAGACACAAGATCAATGCTCCACGTAACCATCGACCCCCTGAAGACCCCAGATCAACGCTCCCTGAAATAGTGGAAATATCTACACTCTCTATCCAGCTTCACCCACCAGGGAAACGCTTTAACATTCACCCTTCCCGTGCCTACTATGATGGAGAGGGAAGTGAAATGCCGAAGAAACGAATAGTCTCTCACAAGAAGTCAAGGAAAACGTCAGGAGAAAAGGGACAGACTAAAGAAAAGACAAGAAATAAAATGGAAGAAGAAAGCCACCATAGAAAGCGTTCTTCCAACACCATTCGAAGGGAGACTAAGATGAAACCTGCCAACACCACAACAGTAGCCAAAGAGGAGAAGTTGCCACAACCCACCGACAACAAAGAGAAGACCATGACGACAGGAGGAGGAGAGAAGATGACGCAACCCAAAAGCGCGCCCAAGCAGACAACGCGTGGGCCACCACAGAGGAAAGCCCGAGTAGCCACCATCCGTATGGAATGTCCGCCCACACCCGTAAAAACTCTTCCCCTCAGTCCAGCGTCCGCACAACAGCCCAAGAGAAGAAAGATCATATTCAGCCAAAAGGAAGAAGACTCTTATCCACAGAAATACTAATGATACACTTACTTATATGTTAAGAACATAAGAACATAAGAAAATGGGAGTATGCAGAAAGCCGATTGGCCTAAGCAAGGCAGATCCCTGTCCCACACAACCCCAATTACAAAGCCCAATTATAGGCTCAACACTCTAATACCCTGAGGATCATCTTACCAAAACGGTTAGAGATTAACGCAGGATTACGGGGGTCTGTTACTGAATAGTTATGTTATGTTACTGGTTAATAGTTTTGTTACTGAAGAAATGATCCAAATTATGCTATTCCGCTAGGAGATCTCTAGCTAGACTATCTATGTTAATCTCCTATACAACTAGTTTTAAGGCCCAATATTATTACCCTGTACAAATGATAAACAACAATACCTTGTCCTTTGTGTATAGCTACATTAGTAATGGCCAAGAAACTGTCTCTCCATTATTAATGTAAAGATCACCAGCAGACATACCTTTAACCTATCCTAATAATTAATTATAAGAAATTGAGTACATTACTTATGTACTAACTTGATTACCAATTCCTTTGTATGATTAACATGATTCCCTAAAAATACCTTATGTCCTCTACGATACAGAAACTATCATCAGTATGCTATAATAATATACTAAGAGTAGATCAAACCTTTCCCTTATTTTTCCCACAACCTGAATTTAAGTGCCCTCACTACTGCACTATTACCTTGATAAATTAACCACCTGTCCTACGTAAATGCAGTGTTTACTAACTTCCAAATACCTTGATTATGTGTACCACGCATTTCCACCTTCGTTTGTCCTGTTTACCATTCCTTGTAACGACATACGCTCGCCGTGATGCTCTTAACCTAACCTAATATTAATTAGGAAAATTAGAACACATGTACTTATGTACGAATCTGATTATAAATTCTTCTGTTAAAATTAACAATGATCAACTAAAATATCTCATGTCATCTATGCTGTAACCCTTATCCTTCTTATGGTCTATTAATATACTAAAGAGTAGATAAAACCAATTCTTAATTTTCCCACAACATTGAATTAACATGCCTCACTACTATACTGTTACAACGACAAAAGCAGCTCCATTGTCGTAATTAAATACTATGTTCACTATTCCAAATACTGTGTTATGTTTACTGCGCATTCCCGCATTCACTTGTCCGCCTACCATTCCTTGTAATGGACTACGCTCGCCGTAATTACAAAACCCCAGAATGCTTCTCTGTGTACTATTGTTCTATTATACTGAGAACCATATCCTCTTGTCCTCTTCTTCTGCTATTATTATAAGCCTTTATTACCATCACTCTATAATCTACATCAACCTTAGTCAATATATAAGTGCTCCCTTATAATTGAGTACTATAACAAAAACTAAAAAAGATATAATTCCCGCCAAAGTAGGTAAGACTCCTCAAACCAGCAGGAGGATGCACTCTCGCGCCCTTGCTACATTCAAGGGGTGAACGGGTACCATGCAGTATTCGCCAATACCATGCCAGCGAAATCTAAGAAGGGTAAGCAATTCTGAGGCTTCTCGATCACTGGCATACCAAGTTGAGAATCCTCCGGATTACCCTCCCATTCAAGGGGATAGACGGCATACCAAAAGTCTAATTGTCTGAGGACTTTAAACCGTGTGGAGGGAACCTTGTTAGTTGTGGCATACCACCAACTAACTTAGACACCTTTAATAGGCTGCACCTTTAATAGTAAAAGGTTGAAGTAAGAGGCATACCTACACTTCAGAGTTTTACTATTGAAAACGCAACCACTGCATCCTATCAGAGAATCTTTGTTACTAGTGGCATACCATTAGTTAACATAGACGCCTTTCTTAGGTTCTGCTTTAATAGTAGAAAGTTGAGGTATCCAGGCATACCTATCCTTCAACACTCTACTATTAAAACTGTACTCTGACTCCTTGTCGTGAATCCTAGCTGGTATATATACCGTAGTTTGAATTTCCCGGGTTCACGACAGCTGGTTCCTTTTTGGTTATACGCATTACTTTATTTATCTTTGTGGATAAGTATTACTGTGGTTGCACCAATTATATCTTAGTTTATTTTCCCTTATTTTTTAATCACGGGGGACGATATAGAATCCTTAAATATATTTATATTGTTACGATAAGAGGGAATCTCAGTACACTTCACACAGAGACTTCGTCCCGCTCACAACAAACCACCAGTTGCTGCCACATAACAACAGAACTTCACTGATCTACACCTACCGACATGTCCATCACCTAACCTACACTCTTTGCATCACAACTAAGTTCCTTTAATACTAGAAGTACTTCATAGATATTACTGGGACTACCACAGATAGCCTACATATACAATTTAACACGTAAGTCCAACGCCGACCGGTATCATATTTATAGCCTAGGCCATTTCATCTTTCCAGGTCTGAACATTTACTTTATATCCGTTTCTCCTCTACCCCCTGGGAATAATATTCAGGATATAATTGGTGCCGTGTGACCAGGATACTGGGCCATCTGTTATATATTGATAAGAATTGGGGGGGTATTAGGCCTGACTTGTCTGCCTTTGTGTAGAGCTGGGCGATCCAGTGGACAAATGTTGAGGGGCGCATATGTCTGGGATTTTCCGCTGCGTCGTCCAGTGCAGTGCCCTGCTTTTTTTGTTAAGCAAATATATAGACCAGGGGCAAGGGTGGACACTGGCAGGCAGACCTCAGCCTGGGTTAGATGTGCCAGGGAGCCGGAAGGTATTAGATAGGCTACTGGACAGAGCGCGTGCCTTCTTTGAGGAGAAGGACGGGGCCGAGGAGGAGCAGTCGACGCAATAGGCTAGATCTCAAGACTAGGATGACCGCTGCGGCTGTTCCTCCTTCAGAGGAGTCTTGATCCTTCTTTCTTTTTCTTTGTAATTTGTTAAAATTTAATATAGCCTAGCCTAGTAAAGTAAATATTGTAAAGTAGAGTAATATGACATAGGGTAATTTTCCTTTTCTTTGATCATTTGTAAACTCACAGGGGGCACGCAATCTGCATGCTTCAATTTGCTTGGTTGCTGTCGTCATCAATGTAAGTAGGTTAGCCTAGGCTTAGAATAGGTTAGCCTACAGTGACGATTAGTAGTATTATTATTATTATTATTATAGAAGCTGTCTAAGCCTCCCAACAGGGTGCAGATACACCTATAAAAGATGAATCCCCACAAAATACCCGTAAGTACTGGAGAGATACTAAGACAACTAAGAAAAAGGAAAAGGGCTACAGTAGTTAGAGAGCCCAGAAGAAAAGATCAGTTTGTCAATTAAAACACCATTCTAAAAAGAATAAAAGCAAATCATGATTAAAACAAAAATTTACTGCTGTAATAAAACATTAACTCTGGACTTAAAAGCTGAGATAGGGGTTGACTGTACAACCTCGTTTGGCAAATGATTCCAAAAGGGAATCATTGAAGGAATAAAACACCGAGAAAACTGAGATGTAGAAACATTAATTGGAGTCATGGCAATTAAGACTCCTCGTAAATCGTTGCGCGAATTGGAATAAAAGGTTCTGGTAAAACACTATGCAATGGATGCTTAGTATTGTTAAAACATTTAAATAAAAGACTAAGGGCACCAACCCGACGCCGATGATGAAGATCAAGAGACAGAGCAGGGAGAATAAATTTAATAGAATTAAGAGCTTCACCAAACAACCCTTAAGCTTTAGTTACCGTAAACATTTAAGAATGGATGAGAAAATTAATCATTGCGGCGGTTCAGGGCCGCCAAGAAGGGAGGGATTACTAAGCTTACCTCTAATCTGTCTGAATTTATTGAACATGCTGCTACACTGCATGATGTAAGGGGTGTGAAAATAACTTTAGAAGAGGCCCTAACTGATATCAAGTCGTATAACGTAGAGTTGTATAACTTATATTCAGATGATGAGTTAGAGGATGAGATGGTGAAAAATATGCAGTATGTTAAACAAGTAAACGTTCAGTTAGCTGAGTTAGATAGTGCTCTACAGACAACCACTACTGGTAGATCTCATGATGGTGCAGCAAGTAGGAAACAGAAGGGTATTAAGCTACCCTCCCTAAAGTTGCCAGTTTTTGATGGGGAACCAACACAGTGGGTGAGTTTCTGGGAGCTCTTTGATTGTAGTGTTCACTCCCAAACAGACTTAACTGACATTCAGAAATTTACGTATCTAAAGGGACAACTTAGTGGTGAGGCTCTACAAATTGTTAGTGGGTTTAGTTTGGTCGGTGCAAGTTATGAACCAGCGGTCACTATATTGAAAAACAGTTATGGTCAAAAGGATCGCATCAAAGCAGCTCACATAGCGAAACTGTGTAATCTCCCGCATCCTAGCCAGGAGGTCAGTGCTCTGAAAGATTTTCCGCGTCATTTGAGTGTGCGTTAGAGTCATTACGCTCTATGGATGTAACAGTAAGTGAAATGTGTGCAGTACTGTTGCATAATAAACTTCCTAGTGCACTCTCTGAAGTGATTAAGCATGAATTAAAAGACAACTGGCTGGATGTGGATGAATATGTTCGTGTGTTTAAGACTGAAGTGTGCAATCTAGAAAGTAGACATAATCCACTAGAACAGTTTGGGGCGACCGCCACAGCAGCATATGCAGTGTATCAGAAACCCGATACCAAGCAGAAGTATGGATGTAAGTTGTGTTTAAAGACAGGACATTTTTGGGCAAAGTGTGCAAAATACAAGAACAGTCCCACCAAGGCCAATAGAGCAAGGCAGTTGAAATTGTGCGTCGGGTGCCTGTCGTCAGAACATGGCAGCCAGGGGTGTACTAACCCTAAAATTAGGCCGTGCCGATTCTGCCAACAGAAACATTTTAATTATTTGTGTCCGACGCCACGCCTTGAACAAACTGGACAACCAGTGGCCCCTGAACCAACAGTGACCATGGCTGTGGCTTCGGGCCGTAATGCAGTGTTGTTGCCTACCATTCAGATTTCCTTGAACGACAGAAACCGTCATACCAGTAAAGTAAGAGCTTTGTTGGACCAATGTTCGCAATGTACCTTCATCTTGCGCTCTGCTTTATCGCAGCTTGATTACGTTGGGGTCAGTAAGGAACAGCTAAGGCTCCAGGGATTTACTGGCTCACTTGGTAGTACTGAGTATGAAATAGTAGAGTTAACCTATCATCACAGAAGAAGGGTGCGTAAATTGAGAGCCGTTGTGGTGGAGGAGTTACCAGTATACAAGCCAGGGAGAGGATTAGAGATGGAGGTAAATGCAATCAAGGCTCGGGGTTACAAATTAGCAGATCCAGGTATCACTGATGGAGATATGATAGGGTTACTGATTGGGGCGGACTTGTATTACCACTTTGTACATTCAGGCTATGTCAGGGAAGGAAGTATAGTTATGTTACCCACAATTTATGGTTATGCACTGAGTGGCACTTATCAGTCAGATATAGAAGAGACCCATGTAGAGTTAGTCACTGTTCTTAAGTTAGCAGTAGACCCTTTAGTGGAGATACAGGAAGATATTGGCAGGAATTCTCCAGAATTAAAGGATCTGACAGCTCTATGGGACTTGGACCATATTGGTATAAGTCCTAATGAGACTGGTAAGGGTGGGGAGAAAGTCTTAAATAGATTTTCTGAAACGGTACAGTATTCCGAAGCACAGGGACAGTATATAGTGGAACTGCCGTGGAGAGATAACATAGATAAATTACCTGATAACTTTAAGTTAGCCCTGGGCAGAATGAGAGGCTTGCAGCGTAAGTTTATAAAAGATCCCAACTACTGTCAACAGTATACAAAGGTTCTGGATAATCAGATAGAAAGGAGGTTTATTGAAAGGGTAGAAAACAGGAATCAGGCTGGTCATCCCATTCACTACTTAGCTCACCATGGTATTACCAAGGATTGTGTTACTACGCCTGTACGGATAGTGTTTGACTGTTCGGCTAGGATGGACGAGAAGGCGTTCAGTCTGAATGACTGTCTCCATACAGGTCCATCGCTAGTGGCTGACCTCACCCAGGTGCTTCTGCGCTTTAGATGCCATCAATTTGCCTGGGTGAATGATATTGAGAAAGCATTTCTCATGGTGGGGTTGAGTGAGAGAGATAGGGACGCTACTAGGTTTCTGTGGCCCGTTGATCCCTTGGATGTTGCAAGTCCTTACATTGTCTACCGGTTCCGTGCAGTTCTGTTCGGGGCCACCTGTTCCCAGTTCCTCCTTAATGCTACCATTCAAAAACACCTGTCTATGATACAGGAGAACAGTGAAGTAGTTAATAAGCTAAAAAGGGGGCTGTATATTGATAACTTACAGGGGACTGGTGATGATGTAAGTGATTTGCAGCAACAATGTTGGGATGCCCGTAGAATATTTTCCAGCGCTAACCTGTCTTTACGTGAGTGGGTCACAAATAATGAGAGTTTGCGGGAACTGTTGCACCTGAAGGGTATAGCTTCCGCCATACAAGACAGGGTTAGGGTACTTGGCGTTGGGTGGCTAACTGATAAGGATATGTTACAGGTTAATTTCCGCGGAAGTAGCCCTGCATTGGTTACAAAACGCGAGGCTCTAAGTCTAGCCGCGAGTGTTTTCGATCCTCTAGGAGTGTTGCTACCGGTAACCATCCGTGCGCGGAGGTTCGTACAGGACTTGTGGAGATTAGAGTGTGGGTGGGATGTCCCCATTCCAGATGACATGAGAGCTAACTGGCAGGGTATTTATAACGATATGATAGATAGTACAGGTATCATGTTTCCCCGTCAGGTCACTAATTCTAAGAGGGTTACGCTGCACCTATTTAGTGACGCTAGCTCAGTAGCATATGGTGTAGCGGCCTATGCGGTTGGTGATGAGGTGAGTAGGTTAGTAATGGCCAAAGCTAAGGTGGTGCCTATTAAGTCCCTCACCATACCTAAGATGGAGTTGACTGCTGTTCTTCTCGCAGCTCGTCTCGCATGTTATATATGTGAGGCCTACGCGGACGAGCTGATTATAGAGAATGTATACTTCTGGTCGGATAGCCAGATAACCCTATGCTGGTTGTCTAGTAAAAAGATATTGCCTATATATGTTCAAAAATAGAGTTGATGATATATAGTCATTAGTCCCCGGCGCTCATTTTCGTTATGTGTCCACAGAGGACAACCCCAGTGATCTAGTTACCAGAGGGATTTCATATGTGTCCTTAGCTGCTTCTTCGCTTTGGTGGGGAGGGCCCACATGGCTACCTCACCAAATGCTATGGCCTGATCATGGCCCAATAGGGGGCTCAATAGGAGGGGACACCACTGTGGGTTGTAACATGAGTCAAGAAGGAACCCTGTCATTGCCAGTACTGGTTGCCCCTACTGCCGTATTGAATTGGGACCGGTATGGCTCATATATGAAGTCATGGCATGTAATGGCATGGGTCCTTAGGTTTATTAAGACTCTTAAAGAGAAGACACAAGGGAATTATCAGGCAAAACCGGCATACTTGACGGTGCCGGAATTAAGAGCAGCAGAGTCAGCCATGATTAACGTAGCTCAGAGAGAAGCTTACTCTGACGAACACCACTATTTGTCAAAAGGACAGGGCACACCAAGCAATATAGTGAAGCAGTTAGGCCTCTATATGGAGGGAGGCATGATACGCTGTAGCGGTAGGCTACACTTTTCAGCTTTACATGATAGCGCCAAGTACCCTATCCTTATCCCTAATAAACATCGTATAGCCACTCTCTTTAGTAATTACTGCCACAAAGTGTGTAACCATAGTGGTGTTAGTTATGTTGTAAATTACATAAGGCAAAGATGGTGGATCCCCAAGATTAGACAGGTAGTAAAGATAGCCTTAAGGGGATGTATCATCTGCAAGAGATTGCAAGGTACATCATACCGTGCTGTACAGGCCCCTCCATTACCGGAGTTTAGGGTTCAGGAAGTGAGTCCTTTCCAGGTAACGGGGGTTGACTACACAGGTGCCTTGCCAGTAAAACAGAAGGGGGGTACTGTAAGTAAATTATATGTAGTCTTATTCACCTGTGCAGTTACTAGAGCGGTCCATGTAGAGACGGTGTCTAACCTCTCCTGCGAATCATTTTTGCATGCGTTCCGTAGGTTTAGTAGCAGGAGGGGTTACCCTGAGATTATGATGAGTGATAATGCCACCACATTTGTTAGCGGAGCCAGTACATTACGGGAGTTGATGGATGATGCAAGGTTAAAAGGTACTCTAGCGGAAGTCAAGTGCGAGTGGCGGTTTATACCGGCCAGGGCGCCATGGTTCGGTGCCATATGGGAACGGGTCATTGGCATCCTAAAGGCTGGCTTGAAGAAGGTACTGGGTCGAGCATTGGTTACCACAGAGGAACTGAATACGGTATTACTGGAGCTAGAGGCCACAGTCAATGATCGCCCGCTTGGCTACAGCTACAGTGATCTTGAAGACCCTCTACCCATCACTCCTTCACAACTGGTTCATGGGAGGCGGATCAGAAGCTTTCCAAGGCGGGAAGTCACGGATGAAGATCTCAAGGACACGACTTGGCGTAACAACGATTCCGTCAACCAACACTTCCAATATGTTACAAAGCTCTCACATGACCTGTGGAAAAGGTGGAGCACTGATTATTTAATATCACTCAGGGAGCAACATCGTCACTTAATGGTAAAAAGAGGGATAGCATCGCCGCAAGTTGGGGACGTCGTTCTAGTACATGATGACGGCCCCCGACTTTTTTGGCGTATAGGTCGGATAATGAAACTTCTTCGTGGTCCTGACCACGAATGTAGGGTAGTTCAGGTAAAACAGGAGCCGGTTTGATCACCAGACTGGTGGTTAAGCTATACCCACTAGAGATAGATTTAGAGGTAGTGGATGGCGACAGCAAGCCGAACTCTGATAATATCCTTCCTGCTACTGAAGCGGACCGAGGTGATACCCCTCAGAGGCCGTCACATCGGGTGGCTTTGGGTTCCTCCCAGTTGTGGCGATCCATGATCGGGACGGGACAATTGTAAATACTTTGTATATAACTGGTGGCGGAGTATGTCGTGAATCCTAGCTGGTATATATACCGTAGTTTGAATTACCCGGGTTCACGACAGCTGGTTCCTTTTTGGTTATACGCATTACTTTATTTATCTTTGTGGATAAGTATTACTGTGGTTGCACCAATTATATCTTAGTTTATTTTTCCTTATTATTTAATCACGGGGGACGATATAGAACCCTTAAATATATGTATATTGTTACGATAAGAGGGAAGCTCAGTACACTTCACACAGAGACTTCGTCCCGCTCACAACAAACCACCAGTTGCTGCCACATAACAACAGAACTTCACTGATCTACACCTACCGACATGTCCATCACCTAACCTACACTCTTTGCATCACAGCTAAGTTCCTTTAATACTAGAAGTACTTCATAGATATTACTGGGACTACCACATTTCAACTTTGCAGGTCTGAACATTTACTTTATATCCGTTTCTCCTCTACCCCCTGGGAATAATATTCAGGATACTCCTCACAAGGGATCTTGACATACCACGATCACTTGAATGGGAAAGGGTTTTGCGAGATACCTTCACAGGCACTCTGCATATAAAAGTCCTAGGTGCATTTCGTCTGTGGCATACCATTAGACTTTGCAACTGAAAGGCTTAAACACCGCCCCGAGTTCCTTGAACCTCTTATAAAGGTCAGAGGCAGTCGAGTAAGACACTCACAACTTCTTCTCGCGTTAGCCCGATATAGTGCTATTTCATCATTACTGAGACACTATATTAAAGACCCCAATTCAAGAGTACCTGAAAAGAACTTCATCACCGGTTAATATAGCGGTCAGGATAGTAGAGTGTCCCTAAGCCATAGGCTCTATATACTCGCGTTAGTCCGATGTGGTGCCCAACTATTTAATTATAGTTACGGAGCCACATTCAAGACCTCAAGCCCATTAACCCATAATTATGTAACCTACTTCACACGACAGGCCCACCTAGACGGCCGACAGAGACTCAGAAGACTACAAGCTGTTAGTAAATTCCTAGTGCCTATCGGAATCAATATTGGAAAAATTGAACTAAGTCGATGCCAGTGACGAGGCAAAATAAATCAGAGTCCACCAGTATTAACTCTGCCAAATTACACCAGTGCACCCGGTGTCTAAGTAAATAGTAATTCATAAAAGTGTTAATTAGTTAGAGTCCACAAATATCGACTCTGTAATAATTACTCAAAGTGTTAATCAGTTAGAGTCCACAAATATTGACACTATTTTGGTATTTGACTACCTCTTAAGATATTCTTCCATAACAATACACAAATCAGATACTGTATAACGGATTATAACTAAACAAGCTTATTATACCAGAGCTCCATCTAGATCCTCGATCGTGCTAGAAGCATAGTGATTCTGATTGTATTATATTATTGTATCATGTTAATATCTTCATTCTCAAATACATGTACGTAGAGATTAAGTGAAATAAACTGTTCTATAAACTACATTTCGGTGTTATATGAATCCTCTACTGTCTTCTTTGCATGTATTGTATGAACTCTGAAGTCCCAGTTTTGAAAGAGCTCACCTCAACCAATAGCTAAACCTGAATAAAATCAGGGCATAACTGAGGTTGAGGGGTGGTGACATGGAGGATTGGAGGGGTCTGGTCTCTCCTCTAATTTGCAGTGGGGTGTCGCCAGCACTTATTAAGTTGGTGGTTGTGGCTTGTAGTTCTCCAAATCTTTTTCTATGTTTGACATAAAAAGAGTTGAAGAGACACGAGCGTGCAGCGCCCGTATCTATGAGTAGCCGTACAGGGACATTCTTGATCTTGGTAAAATTATATATAGGGGGTGGTCTCTCAATGGTAGACTCCTCCGCCGAAGCCATAGTGGGCGGGGGAGGTTTTAAAAACCCTGGGGATCTTCTTCTTCATCCTTCAGGATTTCTTCCTCTTCTTCTGGCAAGATCTGGGTGACTTCTGTTTCTAGATCTTCTGTCTCATGTTCTTCCAACTGGTCGAAATCTTCCTTGGTGGCAGAGATGCGAGGGTTTGCTTGTTTAACCCGGCAGCTGCAGGGAGGCTCTTAAGAGGTTTTACTGGGCAACTGCGGGGAGACTCTTAACCCTCTCACGACCATATGACGCAGAGGTTGCCAGATTAGCAATGCTAAATAGAGTTCTCTCACTCTTATAATTATCTCTCCAAAATTAGTTTTCTGCCCACAGCTAACTCAAAGACAACTGCAGAGGTTGAAGTAACTAAACTAAAGGTTTCTAATTACCCCTGATGGTAACAAAGGCTCTAAAGTATCCCTAATAGGCTCAAAATTGCGTCAAGAACGTGAGAGGGTTAAGATCCTAGGCCTAAAAAAAACTTTTAATAGGCCCCAGTAGCACTTGATTTTTTTTTTCCTCCATACCTCTACCTCATATCACTTCTCCACATCTGTCAAAGTCCCCTCCTCCCCCTCCCCCCCCCCCCCCCCTTCAATTATCACCTATTTTCCCTGTTATTCCCTTATTCATTGGTATATTTTTGTGCTAACATCTGCATGTGGTTGCAGGGTGTGGTTATGTGACTAGCAAGTGTGTTGGGTAAGGTAGAGGGTGGGGTGAGACACTCAGTCATGCTTCAGACCTCGCAAGAGGTTGGGGTTGCCTCGCTCTCCTCCACATTTCATGAATGGACCGCTCCGTATTTATTCGCGATTTTGACCATCTAAACACTATTCCCACTTGTTTTATTGTTGTTACATGTCACTATCTTCATATTAAACGTAAACTAGGTGCATATGGATAAGTATTAATTATAATTATGGTAAATTAACGATTTTAGTGAGGAATGAATGAAAATACCTACGCCCAGGGGTATGGTGTATACTACAGGGGCTGCGCAGCACAGAGGTTAAATTTTGCCGAGTCTCTGATGTCGTGAATGGAGCACTTGGGGTTACATGCTTGAAAATCGAACAGATTTATTATCACTAAAGGTTGGTCCCTACCTCTGTAGTTATTGTAGGAAAAACATCCGGTGGTTGGATTTCTGGGGTAGACTCTTCGTGGTTGGTTTGGAACAAACTTAGGCCGGCTTGCTTTGGGTTGATTTGAGTGATAAGCAGGCTTCGGTGGTGGGGCTGCATTACGGGAAAAGATTGGTTTATTTCTGGATCTATTTACATTTGCGGGTGAGTAGGGAACCTCTTTATAGCGGCTAAGGTGTTGGTTTTTTGGGCGGGTCGTGAGGATTGTTTGGATTGTGATGATATCTCTTTGAAAACCAACGTGTTCATGCACAGTGAAGTATTCTTTGATGGCAGGAGGTAACACTTGCACCAGGTAGATAAGGGTGTGTTGTTTCTGTTGTTCTATGGAAAGAGTAGAAAATGCAGCTTTCACTTGCTGACTGGCGGCGGCTAGTGTGGCGTCTAGATCGTCTGCGTACTTTATATTATTAATTTTTGCATGGCGACGAAAGTACCCAGTGATGGCTTAATGGCATCAATTACCATGGCCCGAAATTGGTCACAGCTGAGTTCAGGGATTACCTGTGAGGCAACTAAGGAAACAGCTTTTCCTAAGTGCAGTACTAGGACGGCGATTTTTTCGCGGTCAATGTTGTATGGCAAGTCAAGTACTGGCTTTACTATGTCCATGTAGGTTTCTATCTCGTATGTGTCCCCATCGTATTTGGGGATGGGAATGTGAGGGCGAGTAGCTGACATATTTCAAAGTGTTACACAACGCTCGATTGTTTCAAATTTTTGTATTGTAATGAATTCTTCTTTCCGAATCAAGAACCACCGTCTGCCACTAATGTTATGCCCTGCTTTTATTCAGGTTTAACGTATTGGTTAAGGTGAGTTCTTTCAAGACTGGGACTTCAGAGTTTATACACTACATGCAAAGAAACAACAGAGGTTACATATAACACCGAAATATAATTTAAGAACAGTTTATTCATCTTAAACTCTACGAACATACATATGAGTTGATGCTGAGAACATGGAAAATAAATTGATACAACAGGATACTATTTTCTTCGAGCTCAAACGAGGATCTAGATGGAGCTCAGGTATAATAATAAGTTAGATTATCCGCTTATTTTCACTCAGGGTAATTGGAGAATCAAGAATATACTGAAGAGTTAAAATGCTTAAGTATTGAACTGATATTCAGAGGAGATATCACTATTTACTAATATGAACGACGTTCGACATGGAAATTATACATATATGTATTCTACTTCGTTACTGTCACCTTGCGCACTGGTGTATGGCAATTAATAGAGTCAATAGTTGGGGATTCTAACTAGGTTACACTTATTCACTGGTACATATTCCAACAGAGTCAATATTTGTGGACTCCTAGTTGTAGTGACACTTATTCACTCGTAGGTATTACACAGGGTCGATATTTGTGGACTCGATTATATAACACTGGTATGAATTGCACCAAGTCGATATTTGTGGACTCTAACTAACACAGGTAGGAATTGAACAGAGTCGAGATAAGTGCAACACTAATTATCTTATGGAATCGTCTTTATGATTGGGTACTCACTACGAAAAAACTTCGTAAAAAATAAAAAAGAAAAAATAACTTAATAATTGTTATATTAAGGCTTTCCAACTCGTGGATGTTTTTTGTGGATTCTACCCGAGACGCTGAACCCAGCGACGCCATTCTTCCTTTAATGATATATCAAGATTAAACTCAAGACATCAACGAATGGGAAGGGGATGGAAGGGAGGGCCCTACATCGTCAATGATTTCGGGGCCACTACTATATGTTAGGTTTTAATGTTTCCCTCTGGGACTCAAACCTATAATTTCTTAGTGGCCCCTCCATCATTGACGATATGCCTGATATCTCAAGTCTGGAGGGGAACATTCGTGACAATATCTAAACCACTAACAAACTACCATAGGTAGAGAAAAAGAACCATATAACAATCTTAAGTTTTATTGTTTACATACAATATTATAGAAAAATGGAAAGAAAAGCAGTCGTTGCTTCGAAGAAGTTCTGCTTATAAGTAACCATACAAGTACATATGTTAAAGAAATGCACAACACGTTAATAAAAGCAATTCAAGTAACTAATACCATTATTTAAATGTGAAAGAAACTGTAAAATGCCACTTAAGAAAATATTCCTTCTTAAAGTACAATAATGAGGTGTGGCCTAACT
The DNA here is from genome assembly GCA_032716605.1 of Paralithodes platypus. Taxonomy (NCBI): domain Eukaryota; kingdom Metazoa; phylum Arthropoda; class Malacostraca; order Decapoda; family Lithodidae; genus Paralithodes; species Paralithodes platypus. The sequence goes on from CM064580.1 coordinate 32,393,607, forward strand.
AAATTAAACTGATCAAATTCACAATCTTTGAAACTTATCACAAATTATTTTAATACTTTACACTAATTATTAAAGCAATCAAAAGGGGTTAACGAAATTACATTAATCCACAGAAAACCCAATGATAACTAATTATTAATTGATCACTAGATTACAGTAAATATTGACTTATAACTAATACACAAAAATATCACATATAATAATACAATGTGTGACACTCTTATATGCTCAACACCAGGGTCACAGGTATTGTTGCAGGCTGCTATATCTCGATTGGAGGTCAGAGAAATAATTATAAAGAAAACTATGTACAGGGGCAGGGAGGTAGAGACCAGAAATGTGCAAGCTGATTGGTCGGGAGTCCATGTGACAGGGAACGTCGCATAGCCTATATATCCCGGGAAACCAGAACAATCTCCAAACCTCGCGACTGTGCTAGACAGACTGGCGCCGCCTCCATACGAGAAGCGGACGCGACTCGTGGGAAACAAAAACATACACATCCCTCCAGCTCACATTATCAATTATATTGTTATGCATTACATAATACTTTCCCCCTAAAGAAATAAATGTACAGGGGAATTTTCTATTATTTTAAAACAATTAGGCTACAATCTAGACAAGCAATCTGCAATCACATTTTCCTTTCCATGCCATATATCTAAAGGATATTCTTGAAGAAGCAGACTCCACCTGGTCAGTCTCTGATTTTTATTTTTAAATTTACTAAGAAATTTTAGTGGGTTGTGATCAGTATAAATAACAATAGGATCTGGGCCCGAACACAAATATAATTATAAACGTTGCAATCCCAAAATCAGAGCCAAAAGTTCCTTTTCAATAGTTGAGTAATTCTTTCGGGGTGGAGTGAACTTCTTGCTATAATAAGATACAGGATGTTCAACACCTTGGTCACCCTTCTGCAACAAAACTGATCCTGTATCGTTAGCATCCACAGCCATTTTAAGGGATTTAGCAAAGTTTGGAGTGGAAAGCACTGGCTGACTTAACAGGATAGCTTTGAGTTTGTTGAAAGATGATTCACATGCTTCATTCCACTCAAATTTAACTCCCTTTTTCAGAAGATCTGTGAATGTGACACAAAGATTGAGAAATTTAGAACAAACCAGCGGTAGTATCCTACCATACCGATAAATCTTTGCAATTCCTTCCGATTCTTAGGTCTGGGAAGATCACTTATCACCTGAACTTTAGCCCCTGGTGGCACATCTTGTCCATTACCAATTACATAACCTAGATACTGGACTTTAACTTGACCAAATTCACATTTTGATAAATTTGCAACGAGATTACCCTGAACAAGATGATCAAGAAATTTACTGACATGACATAGGTGATCTTTCCAGGTATCACTAAAAATCAATACATCATCAATATACACAACACATCCCTCCAAACCCTCGGTTACAATGTTCATGAGTTTTTTAAATGTCACAGGTGTATTTTTCATACCATACGGCATCACAGAACATGCAAAAGTCTTACCAAGAGTTACAAAGCATGAAATATCCCTAGCATGCTGATATCCCTTTAACAAGTCAAAGTTACTGATATACTGTGCCTTTCCAATCCTATCTATACAATCTTCCATGTGAGGTATTGGGTAGGTGTGTATTTTGGTTATCTGGTTAACACGTCGGTAGTCAATACAGAGCCGTTGTGATCCACCTGGTTTCGGGACTAAGGTGACAGGAGAACTCCACTCAGTTTGGCAGGGCTCAATCATCTTGTTGGCAAGTAGGTAGTCAATCACCTTCTGGATCAGGGGAACTTTCAAGGAATTCACACGGTAGGCTGGCAGCTTAATCGGCTTCGCATCTCTGACATCTACATCATGCATCAACATGGTTGTCCTTCCTGGAGTATCGCGGAATACTTTCTGATATCTTTGGAGTAGAGCCATGAATTCCTGCCGCTTCTGAGGGGTTAGATGGGATAATTTAGTCTCCAGATCACTCATGATAGCAACATTCTTCCCCAGGCTATCACTCAAATGTATACTGCAAGGGAGTGCTTCACCTTCGGGATCTTGAGGAACAGCTACACTGCAGATGGGTTTATCAGTCTCTCTCTTGTGGTACAATTTTAGCATATTAATATGACAAAGTTGTTAGCTCTTCCTACGATCTGGTGTGGCAATATCATAGTTGACATCACTGACTTTCTTCTCCACCGTGTACGGTCTACTAAACTTGGCTTGAAGAGGTTGTCTGTGTACTGGCAGTAGAACCAGGACCTGATCACTGGGCTGAAACTGGCGTAGTCTTGATTTCTTGTCATACCAGGTCTTAATTTTTCCCTGTGAAGTTCCCTGATTCTCTCTAGCTAGCTGGAACGCTGTTGATAACCGCTCCTTAAAATTCGGCACATATTCAAGCAGGTTGACGTCATCTGTTTCTGAAAGCCAACATTCCTTCAACAACTTCATGGGTCCTCTTACTTCATGTTCAAAGAGTAGTTCAAAGGGTGAGAAGCCTAGTGATTCATTTGGAGACACTCTTGAAGCAAACAGCACAAAAGGAAGACCTTTATCCCAATCATTCTGATGTTCCAAGCAGTACTTTCTTAGCATATATTTCAGTGTCTGATGATATCACTCCAGAGCTCTCTGTGTTTGAGGATGATATGCAGAAGACGTGATCTGTGTGATGCCTAACTCTTTCAGAGACTGCTTAAGAATATTGGACATAAAATTGCTTCTTTGATCTGATTGTACCTCCATAGGCAATCCAAACCTGGTGAAGAAGCCTAGCATTTCTTTGACTACATTCTTCGCCGAAATGTTCCCGAGTGGGATTGCTTCGGGATAACGAGTAGCCATATCCATAAGTGTTAGCAAATAGGAAAACCCTGAAGAAGTCTTGGGAAGGGGTCCTACAATATCAACCAATACACGAGTGAATGGCGCCTCAAAAGCAGGAATGGGAACGAGTGTTGCAACTGTTTTCCTGTTGATTACACTTCCCTACTAATTGACAGGTGTGACAAGATTTACAGTACCCAGAAACATCATGATAAATACCTGGCCAGTAAAAGTGCTTCAGAATACGTGCTACAGTCTTCCTCACTCCCATGTGTCCTGCCAAACTGGAATCATGAGCCACCCTAATGATATCCTGAATACAAGCTCGTGGGATGACAATTTGATGCACAACCTCCCACTCACAGTCTGCTGATGCTGTTGGGAGTCTCCATTTTTTCATTAGTACTCCTGAATTAAAATAATAACAAGTAGAAGCACTAGCTGAATATTCCTCACTACAAGCAGAGCTAGCTAAACCTTCCAACTCAGGATCGGCCTGTTGTAACTTCACCAATTCTCGAGGTGATAAATTATCCACACTGCGGGGACCTGCCTCATCCTCTGAATGGTTTAAGTTAGCAAGAAAGGTATCAGCCAAGAGAACATCATCATCATTATCACCCTCTAGGTCACCAGTAACTTTAGATCTTGCCCTAGTGACAGCACACACTGGAAATACATCAGGGGAGCCCCCCTCGACTCCAGCCACCAGCTCACTGGACAACTGAGGAGTGGGACAGACCTGACACCCGGCAATATCGTTTCCAAGGAGAAAAGTCACACCAGACATAGGGAGTGTCTCAACCAATCCTACCATAACTGGACCATTAACAAAATCAGACACTAAATTCACTCTGCACAGAGGGACAGACAAATAATTACCCCCTAAACCCTGCAGCATTACAGTTTCGCCAGAGGAATTATTTGAGCCTAAAACACTGGTCACTAGTAAGGATTGGCAAGCACCTGTGTCTCGTAAAATGTTAACAGATTTCCTGTCACTGCCATCAAGTGAACTGACAAAACCAACAGACAGGAAATTTGCATAAGGACTCTTGAGAGTATTACCCACATCACTGCTCAAACGAGGAGCTTTATCAAGAGAGCTTATGTTACCCTTCAAAGCACTCAAAGTAGGTGAAACAGAGTAATTTATAAGATATTGGGAACTCTCAAGAATGGACTCCAGACCGGCCGACTGTACATTTGCAGGTTTATTGTTATTATTATCACGCTGTCTCTTAAACCATTTCTCGGCAACATGACCTAGTCTACCTCAATAAGTACACTTCTTCTTAGAGAATTTAGAAGTGGAACTAGTGTTTTCTTCCTGAGAAACATTAGCTTTAATCTCCTTCCTTTCACTTGTAATCTGAGAAGAGGCTGCATTTTTACTCTCATATCTCTTTATTTTGTTATACTCATCAGCTGCAATTGCAGCATCAGAAAAAGTTTCTACCTTTCTCTCATCAATATATAACCTTACATCCTTCCTGATACACCTTTTGAAGTCCTCCAATAAGATAATCTGCTTAAATTTATCAAAGTCAGTATTTACATTCTTAGAGTTTAACCATTGATCCAACAAATCTTCTTTAATTTTTGCATACTCAACATGAGATTGCTTATCCTGCTTATAAGTGGTCCTAAATTTAGCTCTGTAGGCTTCAGGAACAACATCATACGCCTTAAGAATCAGGCTCTTATACCAACTTCATAATCATCAGACTGATCCTGAAACAAAAATGCATAAGTGTCTTGAGGTTTACCAGTGAGTACACTCTGAAGGAGTACTGACCAATACTTCTTAGTCCATTTAAAACCTGTAGCTACCTTCTCAAACAATTGAAAATATTTAGTTACATCAGATTCATTAAAGACAGGAACAAATCTGACATTTTTGGCCACATCAAAATTATCAGCTTTAAGTGACCTATTTACCCACTGTTTCATACGGTACTCATGGTCAAACTTAGCAATTTCAATTTGTGCCTGTGCCTGTGCTTCTTGAGTACCAGCTTCCTGAGCACGAGCCTGAGCCTCAGCTTCCTGAGCACGAGCCTGAGCTTCAGCTTCCTGAGCACGAGCCTGAGCTTCTGCTTCCTGAGCACGAGCCTGACCCTCAGCCTGAGCTAACTGAATCTTTGCAGGTTCCGATTGTTTTTCCATGTCAACTGAAGGAGTCATATCAAATAGTTTTTGATTAATCATTGCAACAATTGTATCCTTAGTGGCACTAGGAGGAGGAGCAATTATCAAATATTGTGCAACAATGTTATGTTCATTTTTATTCCTACTTTAAACCTCAACAACTGTCTTAACACTCTACAAAATCTTTAGCTTCCTCTAAGTCATAAAAAGGTGAAGAAGACATCATCATGAAAATGTAAATATTACAATCACAAGGAAATAAATTAATATATTCTTATGATAAATCCTGAAGATCCTGGCATAAGGTCGCCAATGTTATGTTGTGGACGAGGTGAAAGAGACACAAACAATCGGCTACATTTATATTAAAATCGAAGGTCTAATTCAAACTCGAAAAATCCAGTTTCAAGGAAACTAATGTGTAAAATGATTAGTTTAATTAAATGACGTATTAAAATATAAACATAAAATTTATGGTTCTTCAGGACAAGATAAGAATAAAAAATGCACTAAGATTTGGCTTAACAGTAAAAAAATAATTTACCAAAAATATTAAAGTGGCCAGACCAGATGGCAGTAAAGAAGGAAAGAAGAGTAATTGGACAGAGGAAGGACACGCTGAGAAGTGAGAAGTGAAAAATAAATAGATACTGTATATGCCTTCACTGAATCAATGCAATATTTTAATAGTTAATTCACACTCAAAATAATATTTTCTCAAGATCAATGGAAATGGTTAATATATGTTTAATAGCTCCAAGAAATGCACAAAATGTTAATAAAAGCAATTCAAGTAACTAATACAGTTATTTGAATGTGAAAGAAACAGTAAAATTCCACTTAACCCTCCAGCCCCGGCTATGTATTATATATATATTCCTCGAAACCCGGGTGTTTTGGCCGAAAAACGTCTAGGCTAGGCTACCGTATATTCGTTAATCAGACTGCTTCCCGCATTCCCGCGCATCCCCAAGCGTAGCTGTGTTATTTACCTGTAGAATGGCATTAAGTAGAGCTCTCTAAGTCAACTGGTTGAGCTGTGATGATGATTTCATTGGAGATAACTTTATGGCCAAAACAGCCACTTTACACCACTTTTCGATACTTAACAACAACATACAGGCACACACGAACAAGCGACGCTCTCCTTCTTGTGGCCGGAGATGCGGGGCGTCGGTCCAGCCGGCTGTTGTTTACATGCGTCGGACCGACGCCTCGCACACGAAGCTCACAGGCTTTCAACCACTGGGCGTTCAAGAGGCCTTCCGGGCAGCTGTTATATGCTTTTTTATGGGCGTTCAAGAGGCCTTCCGTGGTGAGAGGGTTAAGGAAAAAAAGTACAATATTGAGGTGCAGCCTAACTAAATTACACTGATCAAATTCACAATCTTGGAAACTTATCACAAATTAATTTGGGGAGGCTGAACCTTCATTTAGCCCAGAAATCAAAATTTCACGTTTTTTGTTTTTCTTCTTTCAACATAGGACAATAGCATAGTAGGGCAAAAAAAAAAACATATCGCATCCATAACCCCCTCCCCCACTCAACCAACTTGGACCCCGTCACCCCATTTTTTTTTTCTTCTAAAATGCTTCTATAAATAATATAGGATATCATATGAGGGCATAAACACCCATATGACATCCCTAGCCCCCCCCCCCCCCCCGGCCCCCAATATAATAAATCTGTCTAAATTCCTTATTACAACATAGTACAGCAATTTCAATAGTATAAAAAGTATATAGGTGCTATATGGCAACACTAAAAACACACATCCAACATTACCCTGACTCAAGGTTGCTCTAGTGTCAACCGCGACGCGGCCACCTCACTGTGTCACCTCAGTTTGACTCAGACCTTCAGTGAGACTACATTCATATCTCTGAGCACACCCAACACTCGACCAGAATGCCGAAACACAGTCAAAAGAAGAAGCATAAGATAGCCATTGCACAGCAGAGTGGACAGAAGAAGAAAGAAAAAAGGACAGTCAAGAAGCAGGACATGTGCAGGCTAAAACCGCAGGACAGGAGGTGAAATCCCAGCCAGTACCCGCCCTGGGCCCACCACTATCTCCCCAAGGTCCCGCACCATCCCCCGCCACGCCACAACCAGGACAGTCTGGTAGTTCCCATAGCAAACCACAGTCAAAACACAAACAAATCCCACCTTCTATGAAGAAAAGAGAACTCAGAGAGAGCCTGGAGATGGGAGCTGATAATGTGACACCCGAATATATGATAGTGAGCAAGAAACACTATCGCAGTATCTACACAGCGATATGCAAGAAATGTGGGAACCAGGCCATGGAACCCCCTGAACTTGCACTGCGGTATGGTGCAGCATACAAGGCCACATCGACGTGTGTAGTGTGTGGTGAGACAAGAGAAGAGTGGACCTCGTTACGTACAAAGCCAACGGGAATCTTTCATGTCAATGCCAAGATCGTGGAATTTGCATTGGCAAATTCAGGTTATAAATCTATTCAAGATTTAGAAGTAGCCTTGGAAACTCAATTTGTGTCAGAGTTTTATGAGATGGCAAAAACAATTGAGACCGAAGGAATTGAAGAATGTGAGAGATTGTTCAAAAGGGCAAGAGAAATAGTCCATGAAGAGATCGAAAGTAATAACCCAGAATCACCTGAAATCAAAGATATCACTGTTACCTGCGACGGTACTTGGTCTCAACGTGGATTTTTGCTAAATATGGAGTAGTGACAGTGATCCATTTAGAAACAGGAATGGTAATTGACTATGAATTGCTGTCTAAGTACTGTGCATACCGGTACTGTGAAAAGCAAAAAAATGACGAGGGAGATTGGTATGCAAGTCATGAGACTGAGTGTAATAAGAATTTTGATGGCAGCTCCCAGCCATGGAAACTGAAGGATGGCAGAGATTATGGAAACGATCAGTAGAAAAATGCAAGTTCCAGTATGTCACCGTAATATCCGATGGTGATTCCAAAGCCTTTAGTGCCATTGTGAAGGATAATGTGTATGGAGAAGACGTGACAATCAACAAGGAGGAGTGCATAAACCATGTTGCAAAGAGGGTGGGAAAACTGTTGCGTGACTATGCACAGTCAAAAAGCAAGCAAGGAAAGGGAGTTGGAGGAAAAGCAAAGGGATCCCTTACATAGGCAGTCATGGGTAAATTCCAAGAATACTACCGTTTTGCCATAATAAATAACCTGTAGAGAATATGAGGAAGGCAATTTTTGCAACTCTTAAACATTGTGCAAGCACAGACGAAGATCCAAACCACGATCTGTGCCCAGACGGTGTTACTTCTTGGTGCTTTTACAAGAGGCTGTTGGCTGAAGGCAAGGAAGTGAAAGGCACTCACGAGAAAAACATACGGCACCCTATCCGAGAAAGCATAAAAATTGACTTGGTGCCATTGTACGAAAGACTGGCAAGTGAGACGTTGTTGAAACAATGTACTGGCCAGACTCAAAATGCAAATGAATGTGTCAACCAGGTGATGTGGTCGAAGGCTTCCAAAACTATATTCTATCACAAACAAAGAATACAGTACCTTGTGAGCAAAGGCATAACCCAATTCAATTTGGGGACATGCTATTCCACAGGCACATACATAGGCCCCATTGGAAAGATGGTGAGAGACAAGACAGATAAGAAAAGAAAATTAGAGAGGAAATCACGACTGGATGCAACAGAAGACCGTAGGACTAAGAGAGTAAGAAACCTGGCAGAAGAGACGAAGAAGAGAGAAGAAGAAGGCAAAACGTATGAAGCAGGAGGCTGGTAATGAGTAATGAGTAATGAGTTAGATATAAGAGGCGAGGAGAGGGAAGGCGCCCATCCCTGGGTAAAAAAAAAAAAAACATCTCTCATGACCCACTTATGTCGATGATACCCCAGGTGAGACTATACAAGTTGGTAAAGGCCAATTGAAAATACTTTTTTATAAACTTGCATTGAAACACTATGATATAATATATACTACATGTACTCACAGTAGATTGACCCTGGAAGAGGCCATAGGGGGCCTGTAAACCTAATAAAGGGTAATTATCTTATAATTGATATAAAATATGTACAAATACAATACAACAATAAAATATCTTCCCCCCTCCCAATTTTTTTTTTTATACTCTATCATTTATATAAGGGATATATCGTTATTTTAGTTTGCCATACACCAAACGTTTTCTCTAACGCCGCCCGAATAGAAAATGTCATTTCAGGGCTATCTAAACTATTTTCTCGCGGACAATATTACGATTCTAAAACAATTTACTTTCTTCTGCGATTGCTAGAGATCGTATATTGGCACTTACGAGTGCCACTAAATTTTGTTGTATTGCTCAAATTCGTTCCCCTTCTATACACTATAAATTGGGCTATATAGCAATGCCTGTCCGTTCTAATAATGGCCATTTCGCCGAAAAAATCCGAGATTCGACCTTTTTCTTGTCAAAATCAGCTGTACCCCAAAAATAATTATATAATATATTTTTGTCAGCACCTTCTATTATTCAATATGGGAAAGCGAGGACGCTACGTTGTAGAGGATGCTTGTAGGATACGCCATACAAAAATTACGGGAAATTGGAAATTTTGTCAGTGACTAGTGGATTTTTCAAATAGTGCAATGAAATTCTGCGCTCGCGCGCGCACGCACATAGAGCTGATTTTGTTCAGCGAGTCTTAGTATTTCCATTGGTAATAAGATGGTATAATGCCAGAAACAATAGCTCTTATACAGGGTGAATTGGGGGTGTAAGGTTCAGCCTCCCCTATATTAACCTCTCGGCTGTGCATAGGGGGTATGAGACACCACACGCCTGTGCGCACGTATTTGAGCTGTTCCCATCACTAACATCCATCGTTATTTTACCATAAATATCGTTAATACTTATTCATATGCACCTATTGTACCATTAATATGAAGATATTAACCAGTTACAACAATAAAACAAGTGAAAACAGTGTTTGGCTGGTCAAAATCGCGAAATAAAAGCGAGAAAGTGTGTGAGTGAGTGTGAGCCCACCTTCCACACACGAAGCTTTGAGAGACACTGGAGGTACCTCTCAATTCTCTTCCTGACTTCTCCCCTAATTCCCACGCTTGGTATCACTGATGGCAACGCCCTGCTAGCAACTCGCTAATGTTAGCACGAAAATAGACCACAGAATAAGGGAATAACAGGGAAAATAGGTGATAATTGAAGGAGGAGGGAGGGGATGTGGAGGAGTGATATTTGGCATGGCCCAGGGCCAATGCCAAAAAAAAAAGGGGTTCAAGTTTTTTTGGCGTGTTTTAAATGGATTTTTTTAGGCCCAGGATCTTAAGAGTCTTCCTGCAGTCGCCCGGGGAAACTCTTAAGAGTCTTCCCACAGCTCCTGGGTTAATGCTCTACACTAATAATTAAATCAATCAAAAAGGGTAAACGAAATTATATTAATCCACAGACAACTTAATGATAACTAATTATTAATTGATCACTAGATTACAGTAATTATCGACTTATTACTAATACACAAAAATATCACTGAGGATAATAATACAATGTATGACAATATATTACTGGCGCCCGTGGTGTGTTACTCACTTCCCCCTCCTGGGAAAGTGGGATGGATGTTGATCCTTCCGCCCCTGTCCACCTCTGGGGAAGAGGTGATCCTTCTGATTCTCCTCCTTAAGCGCCTGTGATTGCCCCTGTAAATGCCTCCTTCGTAACACTTCATGCGTCTGGTCCGGTGACCCTAGCAAGTCTCAATTCCTTCTTGATTAAGAAGGTGATTGATGGTTGTGCGAGGCCAGAGGAAGAGGTCAACAAGATTGCCAGTGGTGACTGCCTTGTTAAGACTAGTAATGCTTCTCAGATTAAGGACTTACTTAAGTTACAAAAAGTTAAATGCTATGATGTAACATGGGGAAATGGGTAGGCAAAAACATGCAAAAACACGTTTTTGCGCGCTCAGACGCACGCGATTGGACTTTGAGGGTTTTCAACCATCGGTATTGTTGCATGGGATACTTACGCAGTTCTCATACAATTCTGAGCCCTCTAGGTGCCATAGGACCGGAGTAATTAACGGCGACGCACCCTACGCGGCGCTGGGGTTTAGCGTTACATACATTGCCTAGGCATCACGTGTGTCGCTGGTCCTCAATGGGTTAAGGATCACACTGTATATATATATCAGATTAAACACAAACATAATCCTACATAAAGGTCAAGGTCATAAGTTAACCTTCATCATAAAAAAAATACTCAATAAAGTGTATTTGTGATATATATATATATATATATATATATATATATACTGTATATATATATATATATATATATATATATATATGTATATATGTATATATATATACTGATGTATATATATATATATATATATATATATATATATATATATATATACTGTATATATATATAAATATATATATATATATATATATATATATATATATATCACAAATACACTATATTGAGTATTTTTTATGATGAAGGTTAACTTATGACCTTTGCCTGTGACCTTGACCTTTATGTAGGATTACATTTGTGTTTAATCTGATATATATATACAGTGTGATCCTTAACCCATTGAGGACCAGCAACGCACGTGATGCCTAGGCAATGTATGTAACGCTAACGCAGCCGTCCGGCTGGCTCAGTTGATAGCGTGCCTGATTCCCATCTTGAAGGTCTCGTGTTCAATCCCCGCTCAGATTGAAAAGTTTTCTGGGATACTGCCGGCGGTTACCATCTCCCCATGAGCAAGGGGGATGGGTAATGGTCTCTGGCAGACTAAAGAAAGCCAAGCGCTTGTGAATCCTCGAAGGAGGAGATACGGGCGCTATATAAGTAACCAGAAGATTATTAATATTATTAACCCTAGAAAATCAAAATGGTAAGGTGGGTGATAGGAAAGTTGAGGGAGTGGTGGGAGGGTGGGGGGTACCATCAGAGGTGAATGGGAATGGTAGTGCACTTGTGGACGTATGTGTGGGGAGGAGGCTGTGGATAGCCAACACCTTCTTCCGACACAGAATGATCCACAGGTACACGTGGAAACGGATGTTGACGATGAAGGATAAGACAGTGGTGGAACGAAAGTCATTGATTGATTATGTATGTGTGGATGAACGAATGAAGAAATCTGTGATGGATGCTAGGGTGTATAGGGGTATTGGAGGGGGTCTGTCTGATCATTATGTAGTGGTAGCTAAGGTTAGGATACAAAAGAAGTGGGTGAGGAGAGCGGGAGGGAGGCGAGAGGAGGGTGGAATGGTGAGGAGGGTGGAGAGGTTGCAGGAGGAGGAAGTCAGGGAGGAGTACAGGAGAGCAGTGGAAAGACGACTAGGTGGGTTCGACCTGGAAGTTATGGAGGAAGTGGAAGAGATGAGCAAGGTGTTTAAGGATGAGATCTGTGCAGCATGTGAGGAGGTGTGTGGAGTGAGGAGAAGAGGGAGGGGAGTGAAAGGTACAGCATGGTGGACAGAAGAGGTAAGAATAGCTGTGGAAGAAAAGAAGAAAGCATATAGAGAGTGGTTGGGTAGTAGAGGGAATGAAGATTCCGAGAGACAGAAACGAGCGAGGTACGTGGAGAGTAAGAGGGTGGTGAAGAGAGTAGTGAAGGAAAGTAAGAGAAGAGTAGATGAGGAATTTGGAAGGAATCTGAGTGTAAAATGGAGGGAGTGTAAGAAACTGTTCTGGAAAGAAGTCAAGAAAGTTAGGGAAGGTAGCAAGGGAAACAGTAAGGGTGTGAAAGATAAGAATGGGAGAATGCTAGCCGAGAAGCAAGAGAGAGTCGAAAGATGGAGGGAGTACTTCAGTGAGTTGCTAAATGAAAGGAATGAAGAGCCAGCAAACATAGCTGGATATGGTATGGGAGGGAGAAGCAGAGAAGTAGTGGAGGAGGAGGTGGGGATCAGGAGGTCAGAAGTGTCGGAAGCCATGAAAAGAGTGAAGTTGGGGAAAGCACCAGGAACAGATGGAGTGTGTGGGGAAATGTTGAGGTATGGTGATGAGATAGTGATAGAATGGGTATGGAAAATGTGCAAACTAGCATGGGAGAAGGGGAGTGCACCCGATGACTGGAAGACTGGCATAATAGTCCCCCTATATAAGGGCAAAGGGGAAAGAGGAGTGTGTGGTAACCACCGAGGAATATGTCTTCTAAGCGTAGTAGGGAAGGTATACAGTAGGGTAGTGATTGAGAGAGTGAGAGTGAGAACGGAGAAATGGATAGGCGACGAGCAGGGAGGTGTTAGGAAGGGAAGAGGATGTGTAGATCAGATTTTTACCCTGAATTGTGTTGTGGAGAAGTATCTGGAGAAGAAACAAAAGGTGTATGTTGCCTTTATGGACATGGAGAAGGCCTATGACAGAGTGGATAGAGAAGGTTTGTGGAAAGTACTTAGAATATACGGAGTAGAGGGCAAGTTGCTGAAAGCAGTGAAGAGCATGTATGAGGGTGCAAAGGCGGCAGTACGTGTGGAGAGTGAGCAGAGCGAGTTCTTTGACCTGAATGTTGGTTTGAAACAGGGGTGTGTGATGTCCCCGTGGTTGTTTACTGTATATATGGATGGAGTTATGAAAGAAATACTATCAAGAGCAGTGGATGTTGGTGTATCGCTGAAAAGGGAGGGAATTGAGTGGAAGCTACCTATACTGCTGTTTGCGGATGATACAGTTCTGATGAGTGATAATGAATGGGAGTTGCAGGGTCTGGTAAATGAGTTTGGAACAGTGTGCGAAAAACGGAATTTGAAGGTAAATACGGGGAAGAGCAAGGTTATGGTCTTCGAAAGGGGTGAAGTCACAGAGTGTGAGGTGAAGCTGAACGGTCAGGCTATGGAGATCGTCAACTCTTTTAAGTATCTGGGCAGTGTGTTGAGTAAAGATGGGACTATGGATGAAGAGGTGCGGGAGAGGGTACAACAGGGGAACAGGGTTGTAGGAACGCTAAAAGCAGTAACAAGAAATAGGGTGGTCAGTATGGAAGTGAAGAAGTCCTTGCATGACAGTGTGGTAATCCCGACACTGACTTACGGAAGCGAAGCATGGACGTTGGTTGAGAGACTCAGACCAAGAGTGAGAGCAGTGGAAATGAATTACTTAAGGAGTGCGTGCGGAGTTACATGGAGGGATAGACAGACTAATGAGGAAGTAAGAAGGAGGTGTGGTGTGGAGGTAGATGTGCTGGAAAGTGTGAAAAGGAACAACTTGAGATGGTTTGGCCATATGGAACGTATGGAAAGCGAGAGAATGACTAAGAGGGTGTACGAGAGCGAGGTGGAGGGACAGAGGGGGAGAGGTAGACCGAATATGAGGTGGAAGGATGGAGTGAGGAACTACATGAACGAAGGCGGTGCTGGTTGGGGGGAGGGGCGTCGACTGACTGGGGACAGAGGTGCATGGGGGCAGTTCGTTCGTGGCCACCCCTTCGGGGATCACGGCGTCAGGCAATAGATAGATAGATAGATAGAATATCAAAGCGTGTCAAATGTCATTAAAGATCATCAGTTAGTTTCAGAGGTATTAAATGAATAGTTGACCTTGACCTTTGACCTTCATCTTGACCTTCATGATGTCTGAAAATTTAATATTTTAATTTTCCCTTAACCTGGCAGCTGAGGGGAGACTCTTAAGAGGTTTTACTGGGTGACTGCGGGAAGACTCTTAAGATCCTAGGCCTATAAAAACACTTTTTAACCCTTAAAAAGCGGCCCACCACTTAAGTCGAGTTAAATAAAGCTGGACTATGTGGCGGCGCTCGACATAACTCGAGTGGCAATTTCAGCACGTAATGTGGCTGAGAGAGAGAGACAAGTGGTGGCAGGAGACTAGCGAGCGTATGACTGCTCCAGACCACCGCGGCGAACCTACTGACACAAATCTCAGCTCCCTCCTCCCTCTCTCACTCGCTACATACTCAATTATGTACCGAAAGTACCGAATTACCTGCTTTTTGCACTCGCGTTGCACGGTTATTGCAAGAAAACTGTCCATCATACAAGGATCGTTATGGTGTCATTCGAAAGCTCTGTTTATGCCCTTTCAGGGATAGATACTTGTTTTACGTTCTGGGTCTTATTTAGGCATGAAAATGATCACGTAAACAGCCCTATTTTGGCTAAAAACACCCCGCTGGGCGGTACACATAAATAAACCGCATAGGCCGCTCGTAAGGTGTTAAAGGTAGCACTTGAATTTTTTCTTTTTTTATTTCTCCTCCTCCATACCTCAAATAACTTCTCCACATCTGTCAAAGCCCCTCCTTCCCCACTCCCCCCCCCCCCCCCCCCCTTCAATTATCACCTATTTTCCCTGTTATTTCCTTATTCTTTGGTATATTTTTGTGCTAATATTAGCAAGCCGATTGCAGGGTGTGGTTATGTGCCTAGCGAGTGTGTTGGCAGAGGTAGATGGTGGGGTGAGACTCTCAGTCATGCTCCAGAGCTCGCGAGAGGAGGGGTTGCCTCACTGTGCTCCACATTTCATGAATGGGCCGCTCCGTGTTTATTCGCGATTTTGACCATATAAACACTATTCCCACTTGTTTTATTGTTGTCACATGTTACTATCTTCATATCAAACGTAAAATAGGCGCATATGATTAAGTATTAATTATATTTATGGTAAATTAACGATTTTAGTGATGAGTCATAATACCTACGCACATGGGCATGGTGTATACTACAGGGGCTGCGCAGCCCAGAGGTTAAAGCACAACTGTCTCAACGAATTTTGTGAAGTTTACATGAATAGTAAAGAAATTAGCATATTGACCTTATATTTGACATTGACCTGTGACCTTGACCTATCAAAGGGAACTATGCTTATTCTTGTAGGACCTTGGTGTAGGCACTGCGAACATGCATGATATGCCTAATAAGAATCTTACATTAAATAGGAAATATTAGTAAAATTCATATTTCGACTTTTAACCTTGACCCTTGACCTTGACCTTCGACCTTAAAATGTTTTATCAGGGATTTAGTTATAGGAGGAACAGTTAGGATTTAGTTAGCTTAACAGCAATATTCGTATTAACTAGCATTATGAGTATGGTTTAATTCGTATACAAACTTATTGATTACAAATAGTGATCATATACCGTGACCTTGACCTTTGACCTTTGGCTAAAAATAAAATACATATATTTGGATGGTCGTCGCATTGACCGACTGAACTTGCCTGTATAATTTGATGACAATTCATTAAACAGTCAAGGATGAGTTTAAGGAAAATGACAAATAGTCTTGTTTTGGCCTTAACCTCTGACCTTAACTATTACAATATTTATGTGAAATTTGATGTATACAGTATGATATTTAAGTTATAAGCCATAACACTGCTAGTTTTCTAAAATTTGAGTAATAGTTTTTAATAAATAATAAAAGTTGACCTCTGACCTTGACCTTGACCTTTATGTAAGAGTACATTTTTGTTTGCATTGACATTGCCCATGAAAATCAAATAAGCATGCCTCATTTCATTAAAACCCATCAGTTAGTTTCATATATATTAATAGAATAGATGACCTTGACCTTTGACCTTTATCTTGACCTTATGATATCTCAAAATTTATTATTTTCCTTGTTATTTAAAAATGTGATGTTTGTATGAAAAGTAAAGAAAATAGCATATTAACCTTTTATTTGACCTTGACCTGTGACCTTGACCTTTCATATGGCAATGTATAGTTTCTTGTATGGCCTTGGACTAGGTATTCCGAATATACATGGTAAGCCTAGTGAGAATCAAACAGTTAGCATAAGAACTACTAGTAAAAAACATATTTTGACCTTTGACCTTACCTTTTAGAATATTTATCTAAAACGTTGTCAATGTGATATCAAGGTTACCAATAACTTGCATAGTGAAAATGAAGACATTTGAGTAAAAACTAAAAATATATAGTAAAAGTTGACCTTTGATCTTGACCTCTGGCCTTGACCTTTATGCAAGAGTAAATTTTCTTTTTCATTAACATTACCCAGGAAAATATAATAAGCATGCCTAATTTCATTAAAACCCATCAGTTAGTTTCATTTATATTAATAGAATAGTTGACCTTGACCTTTATCTAGACCTTTATGATATGTGTGTCAAAATTTATTATTTTCATTTTCATTTAAAGTGCAACTAACTCACCAAATGTGAAGTTTGCATGAAAAGTAAAGAAAATAGCATATTGACCTTATATTTGACCTTGACCTGTGACCTTGACCTTTCATATGGAATTGTATAGTTTCTTGTATGACCTTGGCATAGGTATTCCGAATATACATGGTAAGCCTAGTGCAAATCTAACAGTTAGTATTAGAAATACTAGTAAACAAATTATTTTAACCTTTGACCTTACCCTTTAGAATGTTTATCTGTAATTTGGTCAATAAGATATCAAAGTTACCAGTAACTTTAATAGTGAAAATTAAGAAATTTGAGTAAAAACTAAAAAATATGATATATTGACCTTATTTTTAACCTTGACCTTTGACCTTAACCTTTAAGTTAAACGGAAAATTTCTTTTTGACTGACCATCGCATTGACCAAATGGATATACCTGTGATATTTGGTGAAAATCCATTGAACGGTCTAGGAGGAGTTTCCG
This sequence comes from Paralithodes platypus, assembly GCA_032716605.1. NCBI lineage: Eukaryota > Metazoa > Arthropoda > Malacostraca > Decapoda > Lithodidae > Paralithodes > Paralithodes platypus. Next base: position 32,411,194 of record CM064580.1, read on the forward strand.
GACACACAGTCGGACGACAACGACAGACAGGCTGGCTGGTGGTGCGTAGTATACGGGCGGGATCTGTTTGCGCGATACCACCCTGCTTCTCAGAGTTGATAAAATATATATATATATACTGTATATATATATATATATATATATATATATATATATAGTATATATATATATATATATATATATGTATTCGGAGGAAATAGTCCATTAATTCGATACCAAGTACCAAGTCGTAGGGCCAGGTTACCAGAGTAGGCCTACCATACATGGATTTTTACAACTATTCCCACACAACTCGTGTTGAACTGATATAATTTAATTCTCCCACAGCCAAGCACGAGGGATGCATTAATAGTAAGTATCTCACAAATACAATTGAACTACATGAATAAACGTTATTTTACCTTCAACGCGGATACGAACCACAAACAGTTAGGACGAGAGTCCATGCTTTAATCAACTACACCAAGGCGTGATGAAGAAGTTAACCAGTTCCTATTTATATTATGGAGATTGAGAAATCATCCCTCCACTTAGGATTTCTCAATCTTCTTGATGTGTGTTTGTTGCGAGTGATGTTTGTCTGTGTTTATTTGTTTTTAATTCACAGTTCACTACAAACCCCAATACTCTGAGGAACGATATACTGTATAGCTGAAGAGTTGTGTATTTGTGAGTGTAGGACTGTGTGTGTAAGTGTGTGTGTGCATCAGTGTTGCATACAGTAGGCTATGTGTCTTACATGCTCTCATTACATTGGGTGGTGTTTGGTGTTGGGAGTGAAATATATACTGTATATTAGAATATGTATTTGAGATACCCCGAAAAAGAAAAGTCACCCTTCCACCACCTAAGAAAACGTCGAAACAAAAAGACAAGCATCAGAGAAAACCATCTCTTGATATTAACAGAAGGGAGACTGAAACAAAAACAGTCAAGAAACCCCCAACCGAACTCCGAACTACCACCACCAAGAACATCCCCCGTAACCCCAAGTTGGCTCCTGTTCCATCACAGCCAGCTAGAGAGAAGGAAAAGTTGGCTCCTGTTCCATCACAGCCAGCCAGAGAGAAGGAAAATGAGAAGGGAAGGACAAGGAGAAACGAAGCTGCCGACACTAAGAAACGACCATCAAAGGAAACGCCGCACACGCCAGTACCTGATGCCCTCTCTTTAACACCTTACGAGCGGCCTATGCGGTTTATTTATGTGTACCGCACAGCGGGGTGTTTTTAGCCAAAATAGGGCTGTTTACGTGATCATTTTCATGCCTAAATAAGACCCAGAACGTAAAACAAGTACCTATCCCTGAAAGGGCATAAACAGAGCTTTCGAATGACACCATAACGATCTAAGGGTTAAGCCAACCACGAGAGTCCAACATCGTGAAGAGTAAACCACCAGCCAGCGACGTGAGTGGGAGAGAATGCCGCATAACAGCGATTTCGTCGAAGCATCCTTCAACACCCGGGAAAGAGCTGCCCAGATGTTCCTCTACCCAACCAACCTCCAAGAAGCGGAGTGGTCTTGCCACTGGACTGGTAATCCAATGGACCCGGGTTCGAATCTCAATATGTCAATGGGAAGATATTATTGGGATGGAATTTGTGCTGTACCTAGTATCAGTGCATTACCACAGCACACCGAAATGCCAAAACAAAATACCCTCATTGTTTCCTGATTAAATAGCACTGTATGAATATTCCCATATTCAAAATATGCTACAGGGGGGCAATGCCTTGTGAGTTAATTGCTCAATAGGTGGCGTTCTGAGAGTGAGGGTCTAAGCCTGGGGAGTGAGACTGTGAAGCGCAGAGGCGAAGCAGCTTCAGAGATGGAGTTGGGTTCGAGCCGTGAATAGGTGCTTCACATGTCTCACTCCCTAGGCTGGAACAAGACCTCACGGGCCTCACCGTGTTCAGCGGTAGAGTGTAAAGGCTATCAGCCTATGCCCGAGAGGGAGTAGTTGGAATATAGAAAAAAAAAAAAAAACCCAGAAGGAAGAAGATGCATACCATTATAAATATTAATAATCATTCAATTAATAATGTTGCTACTAGTAGGCTATATCAGAGAAATCATATAAGTATTAACTCCATATGTACTACATAACCTTGTCAGAACATCTGCATGCCTGTTCGTATGTTAATCTACTATAGTCCAACTGATCTAAACAGGCAGTTTTACCAGCAGTTACTAATTTGACATTGGTGCCACATGTATAATCCCTAACAACGAAAATATATTATTTTCGGTATTAAGTACCTTAAGTCGGTTTGAAATGCTCAGGCTATTTCTACATGTACAAAAAAGCTTTATTGTTTTTATAATTTATTCGCTTATTAGTAAATTCAATGGACATTGTATACAGCTTGGCAGTATGGCTACTACGACGTTGTCAGACGTCGGCCAAAAAAACTCATCACAAATTTCACGTGATGGTGCGCTGCCAAGCGCACAAAATTTATACTCTCACTTCATTTCATTCCTGACTTTGACACCATCCACAATGGAAGCCGCTCCAAATCGCCCCACCCACTTGAGAGAGAGAGAGAGCGAGAGCGCCACAAAACTGGGTGGGGAGGGGGGGGGGGGGTGGAATAAAGTGGATGCAAGTGTGGTGTGGTGTATGCGGGGTGGGGGGGGGGGGGGGGGGGGCGGGGGGAGGTGTGTAGGGTGAGTGAGAGAGAGAGAGATAAATAGTAATATAATTTATTATAGCAATAATAATCTCTGCATTCATGTGGGCTACACAGTCTTACACATACAGTATATAGAGAGAGAGCCGATCTCCCTACATTGACCTTGAACGGGGGGAGGTAGCGAGAGTAATTTGGAAAGGTTGTCATACGGAAAGGGTCAAGTGGACAGGTGGCACCAGTGTACGCAGAGCCGCCGCCGCCCATAACTGCCTGTTTAGATCGGTTGGACTATAGTGGGGTAGATAATAAAAAATTTGTGCAAAATGTGATACAAGCACCAAATTTGGCATGGTGGTTCCCAGTTCAGTTTCAGTTTCCCAAGGGTCTACTTAGCAAATCTGCCTGACGTGCCATTCAAAAATCCAAGATGGCGGCCATTTTTCAAGATGGACGCCGAATGCGTCTGCCGAAAATGGTTTTGCTCATAGATATGCATGTATTTGATGGATTTGAATGATCTTGGTGTCGATTTCTATGTTTTCTTGCATGCTGAATCTATTTTTTTTACTTTCACTAGCATTTTATTTTTTATTTTTTTTAACTTCTCTAACCCACCAACCAAATATATATTTAGTCAAATAAATCAATGAAATTAAATCAATGTGGTTCTCGTAGGGGATCGAACCCTAGATACTGTAAATGGTAGAAAATTAACACTTTATATAAAATAACAACATAACACATCAAATAATACTCCTAATACTTTATATACACAATATAAACATTAAACATTTAGGGGAGGTGTGGTGGAGTGGTCATGCCATTGGATTGGTAATCCAATGTTTCCGGGTTCAAATCCCGATATGTCAATGGGAAGATATTATTGGGATTGAATTTGTGCTGTACCTAGTATCAGTGCATTACCACAAAGCCCACCGAAATGCCAAAAAAATACCCTCATTGTTCCCTGATTAAATAACACTGTATGAATATTCCCATATTCAAAATATGTTACAGGGGGACAATGCCTAGTGAGTTCACTGCTCAATAGGTGGCGTTCTGAGAGTGAGGGTCTGAGTCTGGAGGGTGAGACGGTGAAGCACTTGAACGAAGCAACCAGCCGCTTCAGAGATGGAGCTGCTTTGAGCCATGATGGATGCTTCACATGTCTCACTCCCCAGGCTGGAACAAGACCTCACGGGCTTCACCGTGTTGAGCGGTGGAATGTACAGGCTCTCAGCCTATGCCCGAGAGGGAGTAGTTGGAATATAGAAAAAAAAAAAAAAAAAAAAAAAATATACATATGTATATGTATCACTACAGCTGACATACACAGCTGCAGAGTGCAGTGCAGGCGAGCCCTGAACGAAAGCATTTGCATCTCCGGTTGCAGCCTTTCTTGCAGGAACACTGGGTCAGTTCCCGAGAGCTGGCTGCAATAGGTGGAAGCGTTGTCCAACAGATCTGCCATATGTCTCCCTTCCGATTCCATCCCCAGTCGGCAGGACTGGCGACTTCTGGATTGGTTACTGTTGCTTGACCCCATATGATACCAGCCTGGTAAGCAGCACGTTTTGCGTGTTCCATGAGGGCTGCACTAGTTGGTGGGATCGCATCATAGGACCTCTGATTACGGGCAAAGAGATTCAGCCTTGCCTCGTCAACACTGTTGGCTGCACTTGATCTGTCATACATGAGGACAACAACATTCTCCAGCTTCTGCAGGTCATCCTCAGAAACCTCTGTTGGGCAGTTGCTGAGTTTTGTAAAGGTTTCAGAAACCTCATCACAGACTTCCCAAGTCAGCCATGCAGATTTCTTTCCCTTCCCATGGAAAGACGAGACCGCGTCACAGCCCGTGAATGCATGGAAATACAGGATCCCACTGGCTTTCTCAGGTCCTATTGCAGAAACTACCTCATGGACTGGTATCCATCGAGCATTGGCTCCCTGCCCAAAAGCAATCCACATTTTTTGAAGACCAAGCCTCTGCAGGGATGGCAGCTTAGACACTGCTATGACGAGCACGTCAGTGTCATTGGCTTTGATGACAAGTGACTTGCTACCCTCTGCAGTTGCATCTCTGCCATGTACAAATATTCGGGTATCAGCTTATTCATGACAGCATGGGGCCACAGCATCGAGGGATTTGTTTTTGTTGCTGATGACATCTTCTCCTTTTGTCACGATGACCATACTTGTGGTTTTAGCCTGACATATTTCCTCTGCAAGAAAGTGGAAGAGCTCAGTTTTGTTGTTGTCATCCCGCAGAAAGCTTCTCCACTTTGTTGGGGTCTTGCTGGTTCCAGTCACTCTTCTTCTGATCCCCTGACCTCTTTTTGACCTGGTTTCAGATTTCAGACTAGACTTCTTGTACACATTAAAGATGACATCGACTCACTTGAATTTGGTGCCAAAGGATTCCACTTTTGGAAGGATGTCTTCTTTTGCATAGTCATCGAAAGTCTTTGGGCTGCGTGGAGGCAGGGAATTGATGAGCGCTGATCCATCAATGATGATGGTGTCTCCCTCTGGTTCGATGTCAGGCAATGTCACCAGTGCCTGAAGAATTTCAGTTAGCTGTGACTTCTGGCACATACGAAGCCTGCCATTGTCACTGAGAGATGCAGGTGCTGACTGGTTCTCATGCTTGAAGAATTCTTGCAAGTCACACTGTCTGTTTTGGCAGGAGATGAAGAGCCGGGAGAACAAGTGACAGTCATCTTTAAGCACTTTCTCCTTGGAGCTGCTGGCTGCCTGCTCGTGCTTGAAGAAAGAAGCCTTGTTCTCCTTGATTGGCTTATAGAATGTGCATTCTTCTTCATTCTCCAAGGCCTCCATAAATGACTGGAATTTCTCCTTGCCTCGCTCATGATGACTACCAACCAGTTCAGCTAGTGCTGGATCTGCAATGTTCTTTGTGTCCAGCACCAGCAAATCAGCGGACTCTTCTTGGAAAGGGTTGCCCATCTCTTTTATCACTCTGAACAGTGCCTCCACCCTCTCAAGGAAAGATGTCTGGGCACTTAAGGTCTGTTCATGGTGTTTGGTGCTGATGGTTGCGTCTTTCACACCAGATATGGCCTCATATACAGATACTAGATGGCTCACTTCAGGACCAGCCACCATCCATCTCCAAAGTGCCCCTGGGTCCTCTGTTAGTCCAATGGCTCCTCCATCACCCTTGATGGCTGCGTTGTTCTGTTCATGGACTTGGTCAATGGCCATGGCAGAGAAGTCTCTTCTGGACTTGTGGACAACAAAGTTTCCTTTGTGAAACTCTCTGGCTATGTCTTGATGCTGCTTCTCAAGAGACATCATGTCTCTGAAGTGAACTGGAAGCCACTGAGCATAATTTACATTGTTATTCGCGAAGAAGTAGGGGATCAGTTCTGGGAGTGCTTCATGGTACAGGTCGAAGTTTCCTTCCCTGAAGAAGCGTATCAACAGGAGCACGACCAGCTCCATGTCCAAAACCAGATCCCAGAACTGGAACTGTGGACTCTGAGGTCTCCGCTGATCACACCAGTCTTCAAAGGTCAGCGTTGGTCTGCCGGACTCCTCAGAGCAGTAGTCTTGGTAGGCTTCTTTCTTCAGTTTATACAGGGTGCATGCTGTGATCTGGTGGGCCAATCTTGTTCTGGTGATACTTGACACAGTCAGGAATGACTCTGCTGTACCAGATGAGGCCACCCCTGCTTCAGCAATAGCACTGGTCCAGCCACTGTGTTCCAGTAGTGTTCCAAGGGAACCAAGCGCATCCTTCTCTATGTGAAGTCTCCCAAACATGATAACAAATTTGTCCTCTCCATACTCAGACCACTGCCACTGGATTTGTTTTGCTAGTGCAAACAGGGGTTGGTCAGCAGCTATGACCGGGGTCTGCCCTGGGTTGAGGAATGCCACTGTATCTCGAATCTTCCCCATGGCATGTTTGATGGTTGCAACAGAGTGAGCCTGGTCTCGTATCAAAGGCAACAGTGATGTCATGCTCACTTCAAAAGGCTGGCTCCTCTTCTGTGCTGCATGGTGGGCTGCCCATGTGATACTGAGAGTATCACCCACACCCTCAGTGACAGACACCTCTTCTAGCCACCTGTACTCTTCCTTCAGGTGTGACTGGATTGAGTGTAGTGCTTGGTATAATTGGCTTGGCACAGCTGGAGGTTTGGGCTTCTTAGTAAGGTACGCTGGTTTAACATTGGTGAATGTTTCAGGAAGCTCAGGAACTTTCTTCACCCTGTTATCTCCACTGAGCTTCACTGGCTCTCGTTCCTCACCAGGATGTTCAGGGCTTGGGTGTTGGAACAGAGACATACTGGTACCATGGAAGGAAGTTTGAGCTGTAGTCGCTGTTGGGTTGTGGTCGATGTTGTCCACCGCGGACGATGTGAACACCTGCTTCCTCAACAATGGTGGACAGACAACTCCATCATCCACGTACTGAGCTACGACAGCTTCTCCAAGCTGGGCTGAGATTTCTAAGACTCTATCATAGGTGATGCTGAGTCCATTGTCATGGAGCATGTCTATGAGCTGCCTCTTCCTTGTTTTGGCAAACACAGACATGCCCATGTACACAACAAATGGTGTCTCCCGGTCCTTGGAATGTCTGTGGACGTGAGATCCGGCCTTGTATTTGGCAAAACAGTTGTACTGTAAGAGCTGAGCCATAGCAAGGTCAGACTTTGAGGCTCCATGTTGGAGTTGTGACTTGATGTCTGCTCCATGCTCAATCATACAAACAAACTGAAGCAGTGATGACGGTACAGCATCTTCTAGGCACCCATCATGGAATGTGCCATTCCACTGTGATTTGTGTTGAAGCATTTCACGTCTTATCATCCCAGCAGCCTTTGCAAGATGAACGGCTTCTCCATATTTGCTTGCTTGTGCAAGAATTGACCCTACATCCTTCTTAAAGGCCAGTAGGACATCACGTCCATGATGTTCAGCTTGTAGATCAGGGATGTGTTGAAGCAGCTGGTCCTTCAGTCGGGTAGCATGAACATCAGGACTGTCGATGCCAAGCTGCTTCAGCCTCTGCCTGTAGAGCATGCATAGGTCGGCAAGTCGGAAGACTGATGGAGCTGAACTCTCACTTGCAGATTTTGTCTCAATGATGTATGTTACCAGTTCAGAGAATGCAATTGGATATGCTTCCCTCTTTGCTACCTCAGACTTTTCTGCTTCCCTCAGCTCTTCAGCACGCAGGTGAGCTCGTTCTCGGTTGTAGAGACCAGCTAAGCATGCACTGTGGTACTTCAGTTCCTGCGCCACCACATCTCCAGCACTCAGTTTGGCAAGTAGCTTTCCATCATTGAGAGTCTTTGCACACTTGTTGACTCTCTTGTCCAGTTTCATGGTCATAGCTTGTCTAAAGTCATCCAGATCTCCCTCCTCCTCACATATGAAACATTCTATCCATTTGGGGTCTGACATTCTCCGTGGTATTTTGCTGCTGCCGCTGCTGTTGTTCTCATCTGTTGCAGGAGACGATCTCTTTTCTACCCTTTGTAACTTAGTGTTGCTGAACAGAAGCCTGCAACTAGCATGGTACTGTGCTTGATTTTTCCTCAAGGTTGCCTCTATCCCACTGCCGTCATCAAGCCTTCGTGGGTCCATCTTGATCGGTAGCGGATTCACTGCATGAAATAGAGGAATATTCCTCCCTAAGAGGCTGTATCCATCCTCTACCCTTCTGGCAGGATTTGCAAGTGGAGATGTTAGGCATTCGCTCTTCTCTGTTTGACAGAGGCAACACTTGGTCCAGTTGGTCTGCCATGATGCAGTCTCACATTTGGTGCTTGAAGCCATTCTGATGACCAGGGCCGAGGGTTTATCCTTTTACCACCCTGTATCATGGGCACTTTCCTGTATGGGATACAACTAGGTTCATGCATGTCTGCCCTACACCTAGCCCGATCGTTCATCCAATGTCATTTAAGTCCCGTGCGATCTGTACACCATCCAGATAACTTTGAAACCCCATTATCCTTGGCTCGGCTCTCCCGCGCTGGCACCTCCTGTCAATTCAGGTGCGGTTGCTTAACGGTCCGTGGGGTAGGTTAAGCAACATTTGGGACACTAAGTATGAGATGCACTCCTCCTTAGCTGACATTGAACCCCATGCTGAGTTTCACAGCAGTAATTGTCACCAGTGTGCCATGGTAGTGCCGACAATCACTCCTTTAGAAAAATGGTTTCTTGGATCAATCAGGTCTGGTTTGTTGGCTTCATGCACTTTGCATCTGGAGCATGGCATACTCCCTCACACACAGAGACCCTCTGCGTGTTACCCTCACCTAGTTTAGCCCGGGAGCCAACACGGTTTACCAGGGTGTGGCCGTTGCCGTGCACTAGCAACTTCTTGGAGCCATAGATGAGAGTTAGGTAAATAGTGAGGATGCACTAAATAAAAATACTGCTCTATACATTTAGAAATTACCATGTCATGCACATAGTAAAAAATAGCAAAACACTCATCAGGCAAGCGAAAATGCAGAAAAAGACTGATCTAAATAGCCAAAAAGTGTGAAGTTATTCACTTGAGTTTTTTTTATATAGAAAAATTTGGATCAGCATGCAAGAAAACATAGAAATCGACACCAAGATCATTCAAATCCATCAAGTATATGCATTTCTAAGAGCAAAACCATTTTCGGCAGACGCATTCGGCGTCCATCTTGAAAAATGGCCGCCATCTTAGATTTTTGAATGGCACATCAGGCAGATTTGCTAAGTAGACCCTTGGGAACCACCATGCCAAATTTGGTGCTTGTATCACATTTTGCACAATTTCTGTGAAAAATTGCTGTTATCTGCCCCACTCATAGACTCCTGGCCCCACTATACTAAGTACAGTATATCCTTGTTCACCTACTTTTGTCTATTTAGAATATTACTATTAATTCTTCTTTATATTTCTGTCATCCTATTCATGAATTTTTCCCTTCTAATTATGATAATTAAAATAAGTAAACAAATAGCCTATTGATCAGTGTGCATCCCAGCATTCGATTGTTATTTCCTTCCCTTGTGTCTTCACTTCAAATATAATTAACAAGATTACTTTTATCTATTGATATGATACTACTATCCATCCTTTTATTTTATATCCTATTATCCATGATCAGGTCGTCTATGAGGGATAGAATTAATTAACCCAATATCTTGTTTATGAGTACCTTGCGCATCTCCGCATTCACTTTTTATCTTTCATCTTTATGAATCTGCTACCCGCAAATTCCAAGACCTAAAATGTTTATTTATGTACCAATATACTGAGAACCACATTATCTTGCTTTCTGTAACTGATACTAATACAAGCCCTTCATTACTACCATTCTGTTATAACGATGATAAAAATGTATTGATACATAATAACCACATAATATGATGAAAACCAAGCCACTCATGTTACCACCAGAGCAAGAAGGGCTCCCCACACCATCAGAAGATGCACGCTTGCGCCCTTGTCCCATTCCATGAGTGAGTGGGAACCTCTCAGTAAAAGCCATCACTAGGCTGGGAAAATTTGAACAAATTAAATATTCCAAGGCTTCTCAAATGTTGGCACTCCAAGTTTGAAAGTCTTGAAATTAACCTACCCAGCAGCTGGGATTTACGGTCACAGCCGACAATCCTGCTAGATTGAGTAGTGAAGTCTTGTGACTTGGCTTTCGGCAACCCCGAAGTCCTGCATAAGCATTAACTCTCTGCTAGTAGAGGATACTACGCCCACAGCCGACCTATTCCGCTAGTCTGTAGAGTTACCAAAGTCTTGTGACTTGACTTTTGGCACCCCGAAGTCCTGCAAAAATCTTAACTCTCTTCTAGTAGAGGATACTACGGCCACAGCCGACCTATTCCACTAGTCTGTAGAGTTGTCCCAGTTTTGTTACTTGGCTTTCGGCACCCCGAAGCCCTGGATAAGATTTGAACTCTCTTCTATAGTCCAGCAGATCTAAACAGGCAGTTTTACCAGCAGTTACTAATTTTACATTGGTGCTACATGTACAATCCCTAACAACGAAAATATATTATTTTCGGTATTAAGTAGGCCTACCTTAAGTCGGTTTGAAATGCTCAGGTTATTTCTGCATGTACAAAAAAGCTTTATTGTTTTCATAATTAATTAGCTTGTTATTAGTAAATACAACAGACATTGTACTCAACCTGGCAGCGTAGCTACTGCGACGTTGTCAAATTAGGTGGACTACACACTCATTCACAGATTGACTATTTAAACTAATATAAACAAACATCACGGGATGGCGCGCTGCCAGGCGCACGAAATTAGTACTGTCATGTGTAAACTAAATACATTCGTCACAGTTCATTCCTGACTTTGCCACCATCCACAGTGGAAGCCCCTCAATATCTCCAATATATATGAGAAAGAGAGCGCGAGAGCGAGAGCGAGAGAGAGAGAGGGGGGTAGTGTGGTGTGGTGTATGCAGGGTGGGGTGGGGGGGGGGGGGGGGTTAGAGTGGTGTGGTGTGTGGGGTGGGGGGGAGTGGTGTGGTGTGTGTGGGGTGGGGTTGAGGTGTGTAGGGTGAGTGAGAGAGAGAGATAAATAGTAATATAATTGATTATAGCAATAATAATCTATGCATTCATGTGGGCTACACAGTCTTACACACACATACAGTATATAAAGAGAGAGCCGATCTCCCTACATTGACCTTGAACGGGGGGAGGTAGCGAGAGTAATTTGGAAATGTTGTCGTACGGAAAGGGTCAAGTGGACAGGCGGTACCAGTGTAAAATTAGTAACTGCTGGTAAAACTGCCTGTTTAGATCTGCTGGACTATAGTAGAGGATACTACGGCCACAGCCGACCTATCCCGCTAGTCTGTAGAGTTAACCAAGCCTTGTTACTTGGCTTTCGGCACCCCGAAGCCCTGGACAAGATGTGCCTACTCTTCTAGTAGAGGATACTATGGCCACAGCCGACCTATCCCGCTAGTCTGAGGACTGTACTCTCTCTTAGTAGAGGATACTACGGCCACAGCCGACATATCCCGCTAGAGTTGTAGAGTACTGAATTCTTGCTACTTGACTTTCGGCACCCCGAAGTCCTGGGCAATCTTCTCTACTAATAGAGGATACTCTGGCCACAGTCGACCTCTCCCGCTAGACTGAGGAGTTACTGATCCTGTTGAGGAATCAGTGTTAATCTGTGCACTGTCACGATTAACATATGAGTTCTTTGAACCACTTATAAAGGTCAGAGGCAGTCGAGTTAGGCAAGACTGGTAAACACCATTTTGTCTTCTTGCGTTAGCCCAATATAGTGCTAAACCGTCAACACTGAGGCACTATATTTAAGACCCTACACCAAGAGTACCTGAACAGAACTTCACCAACGACTAATATAAAGGTCAGGACAGTCGAGTATCCATAAGTTACAACTGTATATGCTCGCGTTAGTCCGATGAGGAATCCAACACATAAATACTAATTGTGTAACCTCATTTAAGACCCCAAGTCCATTAGTCCATCTGTAACTCACTACTTCACACGACAGGCCAAGCCAGATGGCCCACGGAGACTCAGAAGACTACAAGTTACCAGAAACCAGCTTTACTATTTCCAGTGTCCTTGTTGGAATATTATAGAAAAACCTGAAGAAGTTAATGCCAGTGACGAGGCAAAGAAAGTTAGAGTTCACAATTTCGACTCTATAAAATCTGCACCAGTGCGCCGGTGTACTATATAATCAGAGTCCACAAATTCATACCAGTGTTACATGGTTAGAGTCCCACAATATCGACTCTGTACAATTCATACCTGTGTTACATAATTAGTCCCCCAATATTGACTCTGTTCAATTCATACCAGTGTTACATAGTTAGACTCCACAAATTTATTAGTGGCCCCTCCATCATTGACGATATGCCTATTAAATATTAGCTCTCTTTCAAACACCCGCGGTTAGCCTGTTTGAAACTCCCGCAGCGGGGGAAGAGTACTAACATCATAAGTGCAATGCTAATTCTCTTATGGAATCGTCTTTATGATTGGGTACTCACTACGAAAAAACTTTGTAAAAAATAAAAAATAAAAAATAACTTAATAATTGTTATATTAAGGCTTTCCAACTCGTGGATGTCTTTTGTGGATTCTACCCGAGACGCTGAACCCAGCGACGCCATTCCTCCTTCCTTCCCCTGCGGCCGTACTGTGTAGAGGTGCCTCACCAGCTAGTGCTCTGCTTTATTCGTCATTCGTTCAACTCTAGTGAGTCTTTTGCTCATTTGTATTTATCTGAGTTGTTATAGAATAGGTTTAGACTAGCTAGGACTGACGGCGTCACGGCCCCATTGGTACGTCCGCAGGGAAGTGTTAAAATAGGGTACTTAAGTGTAGGCGCTATGTCAGTCCGCTTCGGGCCCGCGCGCCATGTGTATTTGTTCTTGTTTCTGCGCCTTAGCTTTGCTATATACTAGTTATTTAGGAGGCTATATACATCCACGGAACTATGCTTGTAGCCATCTCTATAAGGTAGTTGCATTTTATTTTATTTTAGCAGACGTTTTGGTTTAAGAATTGCCACACGTGGTGTGGAACTTTCCAGAATCCTAGTTTGCTCTTTTTCCCCTCAGGCGTTGGTGTTTTCTGCGTTCGCTGCTGCTGTGTCTTCTTCGGAGGTAAGGGTAACATATTCAGTGCAATTATTACCATGAGCTTCGTGGCCAGCCCCAGTAGGGGTATTCTTGGTAGGCTAGGGGTTATTTTTTATTGCTTAATTAATACTGTGTATTAGTCCTAAGATGTGACCCTCGCTTTCATGTGGTGATATTATACATGTTAAGCAGGGTGTCAGGAGACGTTCTGACTGATTTTTTTTTTTTTTTTGTTGGTGGCTGACTTACTCAGACAAGTCAGTACCTCCAAAATTTTGTTTTTTTCTTCCGGCGATCTTTCTGTGTAATGATGTAAGATGCTCGCCTTGCAGGCGAGAAAGGAAAATTCCAATAAACCCGGCGTGGTGTGGTGTACCACTAGACTCCAGGCGGAAGTTCAGATTCCTAATGGAGTAATGTCGGCCCGGCCGAGTGAACTCGCCCAAACCGATAGCCTCGCACGGCATGATTTGACTAATAATGCCCGGCGGAAAAGTCCAGTGAGGTAATTAACTATCACTCAGGTCCTGATAGATGATTAGTTAGTTAATTAAATGGTTAGTCACAGGTAAGCAGTTCTCAAAACGAAAGGGTCATCACAGCCTTTTCACAAACAAGTACAACGGAAGATTAGAGTAGCGGTTGGACTACAGCTAATTTTCCGGCGTATTTGGGTGTTTATGATGTGTGAACCTCTCGGTTTATCCTTATGAGCATTGATTCCTGGAAATAATTTATTTCCAGATCACAGCACATCTGTAAGCGGCACAGGTCTACAGGGGAAGGGGCCGATCCGGGTGGGGGGAGGTCGTTTATAGCTCCATCATGCCTCTAGTTACTCTTTGTGCTACACCCCCTTGCTCTCTAATTCCGGTCTTTGCACATAAACTCTGCGTTAAGTGGGTTAAATGCCTTGATAGGTCTCGGAGCCTTTGGGTTTCTAAGAGGTGTCCTTTTTGCTCGGACCTCCGTGATGAATTGTTTAACAAGAGAGACCAGTCGTGCCTAGTGGCACTGAAAGAGATCAAGAAATTTTGTAATGCCTATTCCAAAGATATTGCCCATAAGGCATTACATTGTGATGATGAGGCTCTGTGACACCATCTTGTTATAAAGTCACCAGTGCTTAAATCCCCACCTTCTAAGTCAAGTTCCATATCTAAATCTAAGCCCAAAATTCTTTCAAAAGAGTTAGTGAGTAGCAGTGAAAATGGTAAGGCAAACCCCCCCCCCCGCCACAAGAGGGCACGTTCTACTTCGCCACGGGACCAGTCCAGGTCCAGGTCGAGATCGCCCCTCAAGCGGTCTACTCAGTCTTCAGCAGAGACTTCAAGGTCTAGCAAGAGGCTTAAGGATGACACGTCGGCGTCAAACCATAGATAATCTGATAAGGGTCATAAAAGGTCCCGCAAGGAGGAGACGCAGTCATGGCACCGACAAATGCCGGAGTCGCGGCCACCACCCTCCGCAATGTCTAACGTCCAATCTGGCAGTTCCGAGGTAGGGACGGAGGAAGCTGAGTCAACTCCCAGGGATGGATCTGGTGAGGGTTTATTTGCACCAAAGGACGTAAATTTTGAAATCCCAAAATGAAACTTAAACTTACCATTGAGTAGGCCCCCTTTAGTTTCTCAGAGAGTGTTGGCTGAACAATACCGTGGCTACATGGCGAGTGAACACGAAGACTATGAAGGGTCTCAGTTAAGTCAGGTTATACCAGATTCCAAAACTAATGTTGAACAAGGGCATAGCGTGTGGAGGCATTCTGAACCCTTGAGTGTAGAAACCAGTATTCAGTATTAGGAGGCTAACAGGGAAGGTGCTAATGTGGATAACCTCCCTTCATCTGTACCTGATTTAGTGTGGCCAGATAATGACCAGTTGTCTGAGCGCCGGCAACAACCGGAAGTAATGGAAGTGTCGGAAGAGCCGGAAGACTTAGAACTGTCCTCAGCTCAACCGGGACACATTGAGGAAGGGTCAGAAGTAGAGTCTGAGTCATCAAAAGGTTCACATAGCAAATGTATTACAACGGATGATTTAGATTACATATTACACAGGGTAATGAAGCAATACAATATGCCAAAGAAATCTCAGGAGACTCTCACAGCTACGCCGGGAGCTCCCCCGATTGGTTCAGTTGTGCGGCCGCTAGAGCAGGCCAGAGTTGTTGTGCCACCTAATATGTCACTTCCCCTATTAACGTAACTCATGCGACTGCCTCGGCGAGTGGCACTACAGTGCCCGCATCTTCAACTACTACCAATGTACGTGTCATCACGGACATTACTCCCCCTCCTTTAGATAAAGTTCCCCATAAGAAAGGCCCTATGCCTCTCTTGTATGGGCCCGATTGCTCTTGGGTTAAGGTCACTGCACAAAACCCGGATATAGCACAAACAACCATATCGGGGGAGGTCCCAGTTCCTAGTGAGTGGGTAATTGAGATGAGTAAGAGTAAGAAGTTAAGAGCTAAAGATAAACAGGGTCAACTTTTAGATGTAACAATCAAGGCTATCCCCAATGTTTATTATCATGAGTTTTTTGTGTATTCCCCTACCCCGGCATTACCTCCTTCCTCATCTGCACGACTTTTTGCGGATTGGACTAAGACTGATGGCGTGAACGATATAAAGTTCCTCAAAACACTAACGCCGGAGTTGGATACAACTCCAGTGCTGGATCAGTCAAGCAATCCAGTCCTGCAGGTGGGGCAGGTAGGTCTAGGTCCGTGGGTGGACTGGGAGATTGAGGCACAGCAGTTCGCAGCAACAATAACGTCAAAATCCTCCTACCAAATTCCTCATGACAACCATATTTGGTTTTCATTGCCAATTAATCAAGCCGGAGGGGTTCCACCTGCATTATTTGAGTTCCTTTCTGCCCCTAAGTTGTCACTATGGGACCTGCAGGAACCCTTTCCCACCCCTCCTCCGGCACATCTGGATAGAGACTTTAAATTGAGAAACAAAGCTTACAGACTCTTTTCCCAATTTTTACTAAGTCACCAATTTGCCCAGTCTCTCACGAGAACTATTGCCGCTATTTCGGATCATGATGTTAAGAAGGCCACGGACTTATCCCGGCGGCTTCTGTTGCAAAATTCTATCCAATCTTTGGGTGAATATAAATACGGATAGCCTTGTTAGAGGCTGTCCACGCACGTCAAGACCTGAGAGTATATATGATGAAAAAAGTTACCGGACGACATTGGCCGCCGGGTAACTCTTTCACCTGTATTTTCATCTTTACTTAGCCCTGAGACTTGGAAAGCGGTGTACAATATGGTAGACAGCATCAAGCCGAGTACTTCCCAGGCTAGGAAGGAGCATTTCAAGTTTCCGAAACCGTACTCCAAGCCTAAGAGCAGTGGTAAATCCCAGCCTAGTGGGTCTAAGCCCTTTCAGGGCCCTATGTCTCCCCCGGCACAGGGAAGTGCTCAGCTCAAGCCTAAACAGGGAAAACAGTCAGGAAAATGGTATAAGAACAAGTCACAACACAGATCAGGTCAGGGATCGATGTCTACCAAAACCAGTCAGCCGTCTAACCCTACCCCACCACCATCAAAAAACTAGTCACAGTTCAAACTCTCTCACTCCCGGGGGCAATCGAGGGCGAGTTGGATCCGAGGGTAGTTCCACCGGACAAGCCCAGTCAAGTAACTGGGTCATTTCGGGCGTGTCACCGGGCCTGGCCCTGGCGAACTTGGGCAAGGACAGTGGTACGCAAGGGCATCACCTGGCGGTGGCTCCGGCGACCTCGTTTACGTCAAACTGTAGAAGTCAATCATGTTTCTTTAGAGGTGGAGTCACTAGTCCAGGAAATGATCCCCAAGCATATCATTGTCCCAGTCAATCCAACTTGCCTGATTTCACGTCCAGACTTTTTCTCGTACCAAAGCGGGACAGCATTCAGATGAGACCAGTCGTAGACCTGTCTTGTTTGAATCAACACATTCATAACCCATCATTCAGGATGCTCACTGTGAATCACATCAGGCTAACACTTCTGCCGCAAGGTTGGATGTGCTCGTTAGACCTGACAGATGCCTATTGGCATGTCTCGGTAAACAAAAAGTTCCAGAAATTCCTCGCATTGAGGATCAGGTAAGATACTTATGTCTTTCAGACAATGCCATTCGGGTTGAACCTTGCACCGAGAATAGTTACAAAATTAGTCCGGCAGGCTCTCATGCCGATGTTAAATCAGGGAATCAAGGTGTTGTGGTACCTAGACGACTGGCTGGTAGTGGCGGAGTCAGAGAGTCTATGCAACATCCATGTCAATCACATTATAACCATGTATAATCCCTAGGGTTCAAGGTCAACTTGGCAAAGTCGCATCTTGTTCCCACACGGGTAATTCAGTGGATAGGGCTGGTCTGGGACACAGCCAATCTTACTCTGAGTCAGAGTGTGGACAACCGCAACAGATTTCGAAATAAATTGTTTCTGTTTCTCCACAGTCTGAACACCACTGAAGGACATGGGAATCCCTGGTCGGCTCTCTCAATTAGATTCAACTAACTGTAAAGTTGGGCCGATTAAAAGTAAAGAGATTAATCTTGGAAGGAAACAAATATTTCCCGCTATTGCCGGCGGGAAAGTTATGGAAAATTCCTCCATTAATTCACGACTTACTGTCTGTCTGAGTGAGGAGAGAAATGTTGCACTCAATAATAACGTGGGCTTCTCCCCCACCTACGGTATGGGTACACACAGATGCTTCAGGGACAATAGGCTGGGGTTAACAGTCGAGCCTAGGCCATCAGGGTCAGGGTCTTTGGTCCCAAACCGAGAATTTTCATATCAACGAGCAAGAGCTCTTAGTCCCTTTATTTTTCCTTCAAACCCACGGCTCCTCCTTGCGGGGGAAACCAATAGCGTTTCGAATGGACAATTTGAATGCGGTATCCTGCATTCAAAAGCAAGGGTCAACGAGGTCTCGGAAGTTGCTAGAGTTGTCAGAAGAGATTTTTGTTCTGGCCGAAGAGCTGAACATTCATCTCCATGCATCATACCTCCCAGGCGTAGCGAACGTCTGGGCAGACGCTCTGTCCCGGCGACAGAGCACCAAAGTAGAATGGGCAATCAAGCAAAACATCTTCAACCAGATGATTGCAGAGCCATACTGTCCACAAGTGGATCTTTTCGCATCCAAGGTAAACCACAGGCTTCCTTTCTACCTAACCTGCCGGGAAATTTGTATTTTGATTTTATCCTAACCACCAACAAACTATTAACCCCGCCTGTACCGGCGACGTTTTCTAAATGTTATTCTTGCTATATTTATACGATATTGTGCAGTTTGAGAACGATCTGTTGTAGTAAAAGGGTTAATTGAGATAGTTTGAAGCCTGTTAATTGCTGGAGGCCCTTTTTAAACTGAATAATAACGTTTAATAGTAGCCAGAATAAAGTTTAAAAGACATCGCCGGTACAGAAGGGGTTAATTTCCATACTGCGTAGGATTGCTCTGTATAGATAAATTAAAATCATCTGGGAGTAACTGTATTTAAGGGGAGGTATGTCTTTTTCTGGTTCCCCTTCTTCCTCATGTTTAGCCCCCTTAGTTTTCATATTTTAAGACGTTCGGCTCATTAGTTTGGCGAGTTTTATAACTTTCGACACATTTCTTTGTCAATATTAAGACTTTTCGTGTCAAATAGGTGTCAATTCATTTCCTAGCGAGCGATAGCGAGCCTGTAATTTAAGAGGAGCCGGCCTTCAGCCCGGGAATTTTTCTACCGAAAAATGTATAATTCTATCTTGAAGGAGATTCTTGGCGGGGTGTTTGGTTTAAGCTTGATAGAGGTCTAGGGACGAAAAAAGAAAAAAGAAAAAAAAGAAACATGAGCAAACAAATGCGCCCGTCCCCCCTTAAACTGAGAAAAACGTCATCTGGTTGAAAGGTTTAATATAAATGATTGACTTATTGCGAGACTGTTTGAGTAAGTGAATGAGTGACTGGTTGTATGCAGACTAGATGAATGAGTGAATGACTAGTTGAGATAATGAGTGACTGGTTGTGTGTTTGAGTGATTGTTTGACTGGTTGAGTGAGTGAATGCCTTGAGTGATGTAGTTATTGGCCCCGTATGTCTCCAGCTGAGTCACGTTCCCACCTCTACCTAAGTGACTTCGGCGGGGGGTCCAGACGCATTATTGGAGGACTGGAATAGGTGGAATTCCATCTATCTATTTCCGCCTCCAGACGCTTCACTCATGTGTCAGGTAGTTCACAAACTACGGGGTTACCGGGGCTTTGTCTCGATGATCGCGCCTCTATGGCCGGCTCAGGTGTGGTACCACCAGTTGAAAATGTGGTGCGAGAACCCGGTGTCACTCCCGATCTCGTACTTCCACTTGGAGACAATTGGCAACCTAAAAACTTCGCTGACTTTTGCCTTTTGGACATTCAGAATGCCAAATGGTTAACTCCGTATGGAAAGAGAGTTTCACTAATAAATTTCTAAATCAGTATACTATTTCTACCAGGTGACAATATCAATCTCATTGGAAGTCTTTCACAACCTGGATAATAGAAACGGCGCAAACTGACGCATCAGTAGCTTTGGTTTTCAAGTATTTGGACTATTTGTTTGAACAAAAACGCCTATTTATTAGTGGCCCCTTCATCATTGACGATGCGCCTTACGTAGGTAATGGACAATCTTTGAACACTAAGCTTGCTGTTCAAACTTCCCGCCCAAAGAGAACTCAAAATACGATTGCCTTACATCGTGAGCGAAACGCTCTTAACCCTTGTCTATCGGGGCCCGTCTTAAGTCCGTATCGAAAAATTTGGACTATGTGACTAAAGTCCGAGTGCAATTTTGGTGCAATATTGGCTCTGAGAGAGAGACGAGTGACTGGAGGAGCATGGGTTACCTCATGACCGCTCGCCATGACCGCCGTGGACCTACTGATATTTACTCCACTTACATCCACCCTCACTCCCTCGCTACATACGTAATTATATTATAGGTTTGACTCCTGTAAGGAGATAAAGAAAACCTAATATTTAGTAGTGGCCCCGTAATCATTGAAGAACATGCCTATTACATAAGGCACCCTCTTCATACACTCATCCGCCGTAGTTTTGAATCTACCGCGCAGAGCATTTAAAATATGAGGAGCCTTCATCATGAGCGCACGCGACCTCACTCATGGCTTCAGTCATTATGAATTGGGTTCTCACTACGAAAAACTTCGTAAAATATAAAAACAAAAAGAAAATAAGAATAACTATTCAATAAGCTTTCCATAATATCGTGGATGTACTTGTGTGGATCTTTGACCAGATGCTGACTCAGGCGTCATTCTTTCTTCACTGACATATCAAGTAACCAAAATCCTTAATACATCAACGAATGGGAAGGGGATGGTCGGGAGGGCCCCAGTCGTCAATGATTACGGGGCCACTACTAAATATTAGGTTTTCTTTATCTCCTTACAGGAGTCAAACCTATAATTTATTAGTGGCCCCTCCATCATTGACGAACATGCCTGATTTCTAAGACTGGAGGGGGACATTCGTAATCATATCATAACTCTAGAAAAGCAGATAATCAAACAACCACATAGTATTCTTAATTTGAAAAATATATATTTAATGGCGCAGCACATATATACAAAAAGGGGGTCAAGCAGGGGCGTGCTTCAAAGAAGCCTGCTTGATACAAAAGGTTAACTCTTGAGACTCTGCGAACAGATCTGTAAGTTAAAAAGGCACCCCACTCAACATAAGTGGTGAAAAATAAAAACTTCTAAGTTTACATGTGCACATATAACCCCATAATACTCGTGGAAATATTTTGCAAAATATATCCAATGCTTAAAACTAAATTGCTTTTACAGCCAAAACTATTATAACAACACTGTTGTTTGTACTAACATTGTACTAGCACAATTTCCAGCCCTGAATAGAACAGAGACATTTTCATATCACATTACCCATACTCGTATCACAGCTCTTATACTCCGGCGGGGTCTAGGGTGTCCTATGTTACACTGACTGCACCCCCCCCCCCCCCCCCCCCTTTTCCTTGAAATTAAAACAAAAAGTGACTTAAGGGCCACCTAGACCCTCTGCCTTAAAGCTATATATGGCAAGGAAGGTTTGTCTAGAGGTACTGACAGGTACCGAGTCAAAAACGTATGATTAGAGGCCCACAAATGCGTGGACGTAATATCTTCCACAGAAAAATTCTTAAGGAAACGCAAAGAGGCTGCCCATTTGCGTAAATCGTGGGCCCTACCCACAACGCCGGGATTACTCTCTTTAATGACCTCGACCAAAAGAGAAGCCAATCTACATTTCAGTAAGCGCTTACCCGTACTTGCCACCCATAAAGCACCCTGGGGGTTTAGAGGAGCTACCCTCAAATATTTGGTTAGAGCTTGCACTGGACATAAATTATGGTGCACCTTTCCCCTTTTCAACGCCGGCACAGTGAACTCAGAAAACACGTGTGCACTGTGCTCATTCTTGGCTACAAACCCTGGGGAAGGTGCAATGTGAATACATTCATTAAGCCTACCAAACCTGAGGCAATTAAGTGTGTTGCTCATCGCCGCCAGCTCTGACACTCTGTTCCCGGTGGCCAAAGCCAAAAGGAATACAGCCTTTTTTAAGAGTAATGTAAAATCTGCAGTATTTTGGTACAGACGGGAGTGAAGTAATGACAATGCTTTGTCCAGAGACCAAGTAGGCATGAGCTGACGGGGAGGTGGGCGGACTTTAAAACATGCCCTCATAAAACCTGTTTCCTCCGCAACTGGTATTGAGAGACCAGTAAGGTCCCAAAATGGTATTCTAATCGCTGTTAAGTGATTTTTTAACGTTACCACAGATAAACGTTTCTGCTCAAACAGATAATTTAAATAATTAAAAACTAACGCCACCAAGAAGTAAAGGCTTGCCAATGCAATTGGTACTGTTGTTTTGTAGACTGAGTATATTGATTCAATAATTTATTGGTCACCTCTCTACCATATGGTGCTAGCCACTTGGCCTCCTGAATGTCCATAATGCAAAAGTCAGCGAGGTCGCTAGGTTGCCAATCGTGTCTAAGTGGAAAAACCCGACCGGGAGTGACACCGGGTCCGGGCACCACGTTTTCAATTGCTGGTACCACAACTGCGCCGGCCACAGGGGCGCGATTATCGAGACTAAGCCCCGATAATCTCGTAGTTTGTTTACTACATGGCACATTAGAGACGCGTCTGGCGGCGGAAACAGATAGATGGAACTCCACCTGTACCAGTCTGTAACCAGGGCGTCTGGCCCACCTGCCGGTGTTATCGTCCGGCGGGTGAGGTACAGTGGGAGTTTGTGAGTCTCCTTGGATGCGAACGGACCCACTTGTGGATGGTAAAGCTCTGCAATCATTTGGTTGAAAATGGGTTGCTTGAGCGCCCATTCTACTGTTGTGCTCTGTCTCCGAGACAGAGCGTCTGCCCAGACGTTTGCTACGCCTGGGAGATAAGATGCGTGAAGATGAATGTCCAGCCTGTTGGCTAGAGTAAAAATCTCTTCTGACACGTTTAGCAACTTCCGAGATCTCGTTGACCCTTGTTTCTGAATACAGTGAACCGCATTCAGATTGTCCATTCTGAAGGCCACCGACTTGCCCCGTAAAGTAGAGCCGTGAGCCTGAAGGAAATATAAGGGGACTAGTAATTCCTTGACATTGATGTGGGAGATTTCTAAATGGGACCAAAGCCCTTGACCCTGGTGCCCTTGGTTTGACTGAAAACCCCAACCTATCGTTCCTGATGCATCCGTGTCTACCCATACCGTCGGCGGAGGAGAGGTCCATGACATTACCGAGTGCAACATGTCCCTCTTCGCCCAGATCGCTAGTAAGTTGTGGATTAATTTTGGTATGGGCCATAATTTTTTATCATAATTAAATATCTGTTGCCCTCCAATATTAAACGCTTTACTTTCAACCGGCCCAACATTACAGTTAGTTGAATCCAGTTGAGAGAGCCGACCAGAGACTCCCAGATTCTGCGTGTTGTAGTCAGACTGTGAAGGAACCTGAACAGTTTCTTGCGAAATCTGTTTCGATTGTCCACACTCTGACTCAGAGTGAGAGCAGCTGTGTCCCAAACCAGCTCTATCCACTGAACTACTCGTGAGGGAACAAGGTTTGACTTTACCAGATTTACCTTGAACCCTAGAGTTTTGACATGATTTAATGTTATGTTGACATGATTTATGCATACTTGCTCTGTCTCTGCCACCACCAGCCAGTCGTCTAGGTACCACAAAATCCTGATCCCTTGTTTTAACAATGGCATCAGTGCTTGCCGGACTAATTTCGTGAATTCGTGAATTCGTGAATTCGTGAATTCGTGTCCCCAATGGATGGGGACAAAAGAATCTAGTTTCCTTTAATGCACAGAAAACCAAGTACATTCAATTTTCTAACCGACAGAATCTCACTGACTCCCATATATTTTTTAATGATGTAAATATTCCCACTTCCCCTAGTATTGACATTTTCGGTGTAACATTAACTACTAACTTGAGCTGGACACATTATGTTAGAAGCATTGCTAAGAATGCCTCTAAAAAACTGGGACTCCTGTACAGAGTTCGAGAATTCTTCACTGACGAGCAGTTGGCCGTGATATATAAAAGTCATGTGCGTTCTCAGATGGATTACTGTTCACCTCTCTGGGGTGGAAGTGGAGTGGTTGCATTGAGGCAGTTGGACAAAATTCAAAATAAAGCTATTAGATTAATCAATAACCCTGCAATCACACAGGACCTTCCTACATTATCCATACGAAGAAACGTTGCATCCCTTGCATTATTCTACAGATATTTTCACAGTAATTGTTCCGAGGAACTTGCTTCAATTGTGCCGCCTCTCCACATCTTTCCCCGTAGAACTAGGGCAGCTGAGAGCACCCATGAATTTACACTTTCTCCTCCACAATGCAGAACTTCTGCTTATCAGAATTCATTTATCCCCAGAGCTACTACTCTTTGGAATTCACTTCCCTCGAATTGCTTTCCACAAACTTACAATCTACAAATATTTAAATCCAGTTGTTACAAACATTTTATGAATGGAGGATGCCTTTAGGCACATGGACCTTTTTGTTTTATCTGTGTTTTTCCTTCCTCCGTTCATTGTCTCCTTAAAAAAAAAAAAAAAAAAAAAAAAAAAAACAATGGCATCCTCTGAAAAACATAAGTTTGATCCCTCATCCGTAAGGCCAGAAATCTTTGAAATCTTTTGTTTACCGAGACGTGCCAATAAGCATCTGTCAGGTCTAAGGAACACATCCAACCTCCCGGCGGAAGTGTTAGCCTGATTTGGTGCACTGTTAACATCCTGAATGACTCGTTGTGAATGTGAAGGTTCAGATACGACAGGTCTACGACGGGTCTCATCTGAACACTGTCCCTTTTGGGAACCAAAAATAGCTTGGATGTGAAGACTGGGTAATTTTGAGGGACCGGGATGATGACATTCTTGGCCATCATTTTCGTGACCAGTGACTCCACCTCTAAAGAAACTAGATTCGCCGTTGTCGGCTGACGTAAACGAGGTCGCCGGAGCCACTGCCAAGTGATGCCTTTGCGTGCCACCATCCTTGCCCAAGTGTTTAACGGCCATGCTTGGTGACACGTTCGGAACGACCCAGTTAGCAGACAAGGGTTCGCCGGCTGTACTACCCTCGGATCCACCCGCCTTAAGACCGGCCCCGGGAATGAGAGACATTAATTTTTTGATGGTGGTGGAGGTGGTGGTGGTGGACGCTTCGCCGGCTGGCCGGCGTTGGCAGAAGACGTGCCCTGACCTGGTTTATTATAGCCTCGTCCTTTCTGACCTGTAAACTTACCCTGTTTGTACCTGTACTGACCTTGAGTGGAGGAGGACTTAGGTAGATGAAAGGGCTTAGATCCCCCCGGCTGTGCTTTTGCGACTGGCTTGGGTTTGGGGAAGTTAAAGGCAGGTTTCTTAGAAGGGGCGGGACTATGTTTAAAGACCTGAGCCATATTAAAAACGGTTCTCCACACCTCAGGGGACATTAAAGAGGGAGTGAGCACTGGTGACATGACCACCTGATTCGCAATACGATCAGGAAGCTTCCGTACTAAGGACATCCTGAGATCTTGTCGTGCTCGCACCGCCTCAAGCAAGGCTGTGCGTATAAGGTTAATCCAACATGTTCGCACACAAGTGTTAAATAACCCGCCGGGTAACGAGACGCAATCCACAACGACTACGGCTCGCTACGCGGTGGGGTTCCTAAGTAAAAGATTTCAAATTATCTTAACTTGTCCAAAAAGATTTATGAATACCCTCTGACATAATATAAAGACCCGCATGGCGTTTATAACTGATTTAGTCTTTCCGGTGGTGTTTGTTTCCAGATTCAATTTTTGGAAAACCCCCTAAAAAAGACGCCGGACCCCGAAATATCTCGTAGATCAAAAACTGGGAAGCCTGACACATATACGAGATCTAACTTCTCCCGAAGTATCTTTTTAGATCGCCGTATGCTGAAGGCGGCGATACAAAACGTATCCCTCAATTGTCTGGTTAACTAACTGAATTGTAAATTCGTTATTCCCACCCTTCCAGGGAGCACCCGCCGGGTGTGAATATTAGTTTAAAAACTGTTAACCCCAATTACGCCTTAAGCTGAAGGCAGCAATATGAAACGTATCCCTCAATTGTCTGGTTAACTAACTGAATTGTAAATTCGTTATTCCCACCCTTCCAGGGAGCACCCGCCGGGTGTGAATAATAGTTTAAAAACGTTAACCCCAATTGTGCCTTAATTCGCCGTATGTTGAAGGTGATACACAATGCATCCCTCAAATGTCTGGTCAACTAAACTGAATTTCTTTTGTAAATTCGTTCATCCCACCCTTCCAGGTTGCACCCGCCGGGTGATTTAAAGTTAACCCCAACCAATCCTATACCCACTTCTTTGTAAAAGATCGCCGGGTAGGAAAAACAACAACAGCTTAGTTTTTTATTGGCTTTGCAAAACCGAAAAAACTACAAACACGTGTCCGTATGAACACTGTTAGATGGGTACAGCCATCCCGCCGGGATTCATAAGGGGCCTGAAACAGGCACCACAGAGACGCAGTCCTGGGGAGCCACAGACACCCACTCGCCGGGGAAACAAGCCTGTTTTTAAACCACGCGTGGCTAAAACTCGGCAACTAGCCGGGTTTTCCATGGTGTAACCGAGAAAAACCCGCCGGAAATAACCCACCCCGTCCAGATACCATCTGAACGCAATACAGAACCGAGGCGTAGCCAAAACACAATTAACGCCGGGCCCAACATAGTCCGAGGAATTAGCCAATACACAACTAAACCAGGACACATAAATAGTCCGTGGAATTAGCCAATACACAACTAAACCAGGACACATATGACACAGTTATTTATTTATAACATAAATCAATAACACTTGTACATGTGGCAAAGCTACGAGAGGCTGGCTAGGCCTAGGCAGACGGACATAGAAGTAAACATGTCGTAATATAAAACAAAAAGCACTGAATTATATCACAACAGGAACCACCGTCAACACACCACTGTAGCAAACACTTCCGACAAAGGGAAGAACTGACTCGGGACCCAGAAAAAACTTCACTAAGTGAAGAAAAATACGCTGGGAACGTCAGCAAAAATAAGCTACCTCATCAGAAAGATAAAAGGAAGCAATTTATTAGTGGCCCCCCCATCATTGACGAACATGCCTATTACATAAGGCATCCTCTTCAAACACTAATCCGCCGTAGTTTGAATCTACCGCGCAGAGCATTTAAAAAACTGAGGAGCCTTCATCATGAGCGCACGTGACCTCACTCATGGCTTCAGTCATTATGAATTGGGTTCTCACTACGAAAAAACTTCGTAAAAAATAAAAACAAAAAGAAAATAAGAATAACTATCTAATAAGCTTTCCATCATATCGTGGATGTACTTGTGTGGATCTTTGACCAGACGCTACTGCAGGCGTCATTCTTCCTTCTCTGCTCTGCGCTCAGCCTGCCCGGACCTGTCTCCCCATGCTCCGCGGGTTCCGCATTTGTTGCGTCCCTAGTGAGTTTTTTCTCATTTGTTTACTCCGGGATGTATCGAGTAAGGTTAGGATATGCGTAGCAGGAGTGTCCTGGGCTGGTTGCCCGCAGTGCAGTGTATTTTGGGTCGTATGTTTGGGGCATCTATTTCGGATGTACCCTCGTGGTCCTGTTGTGGACAGGTGAACTTTTTCACAGTTAGCTAGCTTTGTGATGCAGGCGGCTTTCATTACACGTTATTGCTTCCTTTTATCTTTCTGATGAGGTAGCGTATTTTTGCTGTCGTTCCCAGCGTATTTTTCTTCACTTAGTGAAGTTTTTTCTGGGTCCCGAGTCAGTTCTTCCCTTTGCCGGAAGTGTTTGCTACAGTGGTGTGTTGGCGGTGGTTCCTGTTGTGATATAATTCAGTGCTTTTTGTTTATATTCCGACATGTTACTGTTATCCGTCTGCCTAGGCCTAGCCAGCCTCTCGTAGCTTTATCACATATACAAGTGTTATTGATTTATTTTCTAAATATGTACTACTGTGTCATGTGTATCCTGGTTTAGTTGTGTATTGGCTAATTCCACGGACTATTTATGTGTCCTGGGTTAGTTGTGTTTTGGCTAATTCCACGGACTATGTTGGGCCCGGCGTTAGTTGTGTTTTAGCTACGCCTCGGTCCGGTGTTGCGTTCAGATGGTATCTGGACGGGGTGGGTTTTTTCCGGCGGGTTTTTCTCGGTTTCACCTTGATAACCCCGGCTGGTTGCCAAGTTTTGGCCACGCGTGGTTTAAAACAGGCTTGTTTCCCCGGCGAGTGGGTGTCTGTGGCTCCCCAGGTCTGCGTCTCTGGGGTGCCTGTTTCAGGGTCCTTCTGATTCCCGGCGGGTTGGCTGTACCCATCTAACAGTGTTCATACGGACACGTGTTGTTTGTAGTTTTTTCGGTTTTGCAAAGCCAATATAAAACTATGCTGTAGTTGTATTTCCTCCCCGGCGATCTGTTTCAAAGAAGTGGGGATAGGAACAATTGGGATTAACTTTTAAACTTTAATTCACCCGGTGGGTGCAACCTGGAAGGGTGGGATGACCGAATTTGCAAAATTCAGTTTAGTTGACCAGACAATTGAGGGATGCTTTGTGTATCGCCTCCTTCAACATACGGCGCTTTAGGGCACAATTGGGGTTAACGTTTTTTAAACTATTATTCACACCCGGCGGGTGCTTCTTGCACGGATGAGAATAACGAATTTACAATTCAGTTAGTTAACCAGACATTTGAGGGATACGTTTTGTATCGCCGCCTTCAACATACGGCGATCTAAAAAGATACTTCGGCAGAAGTTAGATCTCGTATATTTGTCAGGCTTCCCAGTTTTTTATCTACGAGATAATTCGGGGGCCGGCGTCTTTTTTTAGGGTTTTTTTTCCAAAATTTAATCTGGAAACAAACACCACCGGAAAGACTTAATCACTTATAAACGCCATGATGGTCTTTATATATTATGTCAGAGGGTATTCATAAATCTTTTGGACAAATTAAGATATTCTGAAATCCTTTACTTAGGAAACCCCACCGCGTAGCGAGCTGTGGTCGTTGAGTATTACGTCTCGTTACCCGGCGGGTTATTTAACA
Source organism: Paralithodes platypus (assembly GCA_032716605.1). Taxonomy (NCBI): domain Eukaryota; kingdom Metazoa; phylum Arthropoda; class Malacostraca; order Decapoda; family Lithodidae; genus Paralithodes; species Paralithodes platypus. Next base: position 32,440,156 of record CM064580.1, read on the forward strand.
CCTGTGTGCGAACATGAGAGGGTTAACCTTATGAGCATTAATTCCTGGAAATTTTATTTTTCCAGAGCTGGGTCCCGGCGGGTCTATGCAGAACCTGGAGTAAGTTTCCCTCCAGTCTCTGTCATGGCTACCTTTGCCCCGGTTTTTGCTTTATGCATTACGCCCTCCTGTTCAGGTATCCCTAATTTTGCGCACACCCTTTGTATAAAATGTGTTAAAATGTCTCGTTTGGTGGGGGTTACCTTTCCGGCGTTTTTCTCGTTGCTCCGAGAACACCGTTTTTGTTTACCGAGTTTTAGTCAGGATGGCTAAAATAGGTAAGTTACCCCGACGAGTTTGGTCGCTTGAGGGCTCATCAGAAACTGCGTTTTCTGTGGTCGAGCCTGGGATCAGGCTTCCTGTGTTATTCATTGCTTTATGCATTACGCCCTCCTGTTATGTCTCGTTTGGTGTGGGTTACCTTTCCGGCGTTTTTTCTCGTTGCTCCGAGACCACCGTTTTTGTTTACCGAGTTTTAGTCAGGATGGCTAAAATAGGTAAGTTACCCCGACGAGTTTGGTCGCTTGAGGGCTCATCAGAAACTGCGTTTTCTGTGGTCAAGCCTGGGATCAGGCTTCCTGTGTTATTCCCGGCGAGGGGGGCTCCACACAGTTATTTTGTTTGGTCTTTCCCTCCCGGCGACCTTTTTACAAAGAGGTCTGGGGCAGGTATAAGTGGTTTGACATTGCATATAAAACCCGGCGGTTGTACCTTCGGGTGGTTATATTAACGGATTTGCGATTCGCGATAATTTGCCAAACAATTGATTGATACAATAGGGTATCACGGCCTTCAAGACGGCGATCTATGAGGGCTTCTGGCAGAAGCCGGATTAGAGATTAAGATAGGCTTAGACTTTTTATGGGATAAAAAGATGCCTGAATCTTACTAGTGTTTCAAGTGTAAAGGGATACTTGAAGGACTTCATCTTTAATAAAGATATGTTTCATCTTTATGAGGATTCAGAAGTTATGCTTAATTCTTTCGAACAGGTAAAAGATATGCTGAAATCCTTAATAAACAATTGGAACAATGTTGTTTGTTTGTTTAGTCTTTCCCTCCCGGCGACCTTTTTACAAAAAAGGTCTGGGGCAGGTACAATTGGTTTGACATTGCATATAAAACCCGGCGGTTATACCTTCGGGTGGTTATATTAACTGATTAGCAATTCGCGATCATTTGCCAAACAATTGATTGATACAATAGGGTATCGCGGCCTTCAAGACGGCGATCTATGAGGGCTTCTGGGAGAAGCCGGATTAGAGATTAGGATAGGCTTAGACTTTTTATGGGATAAAAAGATGCCGGAATCTTACTAATGTTTCAAGTGTAAAGGGATACTTGAAAGACTTCATCTTTAATAAAGATATACTTCATCTTTATGAGGATTCAAAAGATATGCTTAAAATCTTCTGGACAGGTAAATATATCCTGAAATCTTTAATATGAAACTAAAGGAAAACGAAAAGTAGTGGTGGAGTGCTACGGTTCGTTGACCGGCGGTCTTGTGACACATATTTTGTACCATTTTTTGGGTGTAACCCTATGAGCATTAATCCCCGGAAAATTATCTTTCCAGGGCGGAGTACCGGTGTTGCACCAGGTGACCAGGTAGTTCCCGGGGGCGGGGTAGTTTTCCCCCAGTCTCTGCCATGTCGGCACTTGAACCTCTCATTGCTGTATGTTCAACGCCGTTAAGATCAGGTATCCCTATATTATTTTTATTTGTTAATGAAATAATTTAATCACTGAATAATAATAACCATATATATTTTCTATGATTATATTAGGATAATATTGTGTTTATTTATAGTAATTTATTTTAATACAATTAAATATAAATTAAATTAATTAGTATACTTTATGATTTTGCTCACCAGCTCTGCTTTCAATGTGTTAATGAGCTATGGGAGCTTTTAATTATCATAAACCTTTACAGGGCTCTCTTTCAGAGAGTATACCGAGCTCGCAAGCGAGGGACAGCCACAGCCAAGGTGTATGGCGATACTCACAGTCCTGGCAGGACAGAACACATCCCTTTGTGACTCAACTAGTGCTGACGTCCACGGGATGCCGATGTACCATCTTCTACCCCAGTTTTAACATGGCAACATGTGGAGGTCCCGGCTTCGGCGGGATCTTCCCATGATAAGCCAGACTTAACGGATGAAGAACAACGATCTCTGGTCTCAGAGATGGAGGTTGAAGAGTCCAGTCACCTTCTAGGCGACTCTCAGGGTACTGTCGAATCTCCACGGAGTTCGTCATCGGCTAGGTATGTACCGGCGGAAGAGATTGATGGACTACTATTGAATGCACTTAATAGGTTCTTTGGCCCTACGCCGGAAACTCATTGTGATACGGGAGATCCCGCGATGTCGACGAATGTGCGACCTCTGGCTACATCCTTTGCTTTAGCTAAAATACCTAGCCATCCGCTTGTGTCAGACCCAATTTCCAATGTGCCAGGCACAACAGCTCTCACTACTTCCACTGTGCGAGTCATATCAGACATATCTCCCCCTCCTTTAGACAAGGCGCCAGTCAAAAAACAGGAGCTATGCCTCTTTTTACGGGCCTGATGAGTCAGGGGTAGCAATGTTACGGAAATGTTTTGGATGTTCATATTAAGGACATTCCAAGTTATTATAACCATGACTTATTCTTACCACCAAATCCCTCCAGAACGCCATTCTTGGTTCTCTCTTCCGGTTTTTGGTGCCGGCGGAGTCCCCTCTGCTTGGCTGCCATTAGCACGCCTTCCCCAGCTTACCTAGACCGCGAGTTTAGGTTAAGAGGAAAAGCGTTTAAACTGTTTTCGCAATATATGGTTCCCAGCAAGTAACAAAGTCTCTGTTACGCTCTTCTCAGGCAATAGAAGCCGCAGAAGTCAGGAAAGCCATTGAACTTTCCCGGCGCTTGCTTCTCCAGACTTCCATCCAAGTCTTTAGGAGATATTCGGACGGCCTTATTAGAGGCAGTTCGAGCAAGGCAGGATCTGAGGATGTTCTTAGTGAAGAAACTTCTTGACCGTATTGCAAGCCAAGTAGTTCTGTCTCCAGTTCTAATTCCTTCTTTGATTTCACCAGCAGTTTGGAAGACTGTTTTCAATTTGGCACAAGCATTCAAGCAAGGTCCCCGCAAGCCCTGATGCCCTTGTTAGAACAAGGGATCAGGGTCTGGTGGTATCTGGGCGACTAACTGGTGGTGGCAGAAACAGAAAAGTTACGCATCAGTCATGTCTACGTTACGTTAAACCATCTCATATCTCTAGGATTCAAGGTCAACTTAGTAAAAGTCAAACCCTTGTTCCCCCACGAGTATTTCAGGGGATAGGGCTGGTCGAGGACACAGCTTCTCTCACTCTGAGTCAGAGTGTGGACACTCGAAACAGATTTCGCAAAAACTGTTTATGTTTCTCCACAGTCTGAATACGACACAGAAACTTTGGGAATCTCTAGTCGGTTCTCTCAACGGGGTTCAGCTAACTGTGAAGTTGGGCCGGTTGAAAGTCTAACGTTTAATCTTGGAGGGCAACACATTTTTCCCACTATTACCGGCGGGGATAGTATGGCCTATCCCAACGTTATTACACAACTTACTAGCGGTTTGGGCGACGAGAGAAAGGTTGCACGCAGTCATGTCATGAACCTCTCCTCCGCCGTCGGTATGGGTGGACATGGATGCGTCAGGCACGATAGGTTGGGGCTTTTAGTCAAACCTCGGGCATCAGGGTCAAAGGTTTTGGTCCCATTTAGAAATCTTCCACATCAATGTCAAAGACTTACTAGTCCCCTTATCTGTCCTTCAGGCTCACGGCTCTGCTTTACGGGGCTAGTCGGTGGCCTTCAGAATGGACAATCTGAATGTGGTTCACTGTATTCAGAAACAAGGGTCAATAAGATCTCGGAAGTGGCTAAACGTGTCAGAAAAGATTTTTATACTAGCCAACAGGCTGAACATTCATCTTCACGTATCTTATCTCCCAGGCGTTGCAAACGTCTGGGCAGACGCTCTGTCTCAGAGACAAAGCACTTCAGTGGAATGGGCGCTCTTGCGTGTGCGGAGCATGACCATCCACAAGTGGATTTGTTTGCGTCTGAGAAGACTTGCAAACTCCCACTGTACCTCACCCGCCGGACGATAACGCCGGCGGGCGGACCTGACGCTCTGATGACGGACGAGAACAGGTTGAGTTCCATTTATCTATTTTCCGCCGCCAGACGCGTCTCTAATGTGCCACGTAGTCAACAAACTACAGGATTAGCGAGGCGTAGTCTCGCTAATCGCGCCCCTGTGGCCGGTGCAGTTTGGTACCAGCATTTGTACACGTGGTGCCCGCACCCAGTGTCACTCCCGGTCGGGTTGTTCCACTTAGAACACAATTGGCAACCTAGAAACCTCGCGGACTTGTTCATTATGGACATTCAGGAGGCCAAGTGGCTAGCACCATATGGTAGCGACGTGACCAAGATATTCACGAATCAATATACCCAGTCTACAAAGCGACAGTTTCAATCGCATTGGCAAGCTTTTATGTCTTGGATTCTTAGAACAAACCAAACTGTGCCCTCGGTGGCGTTGGTTGTTAATTATTTAATGTATCTGTTCATGCAGAAACATTTATCTGAAATTGATTTATGAGGGCAGGTTTTAAACTCCGCCCACCTCCCCGTCAGCTCAGGCCTACATGGTCTCTGGACAAAGCATCGTAGTTATTCTCGTTCCCGTATGTACCAAAGACTGCAGATTTTACAAAAGGGCAGTATTCCTTATGGCTTTGGCTACCGGGTTAAAAAGGGGAAAGGTGCACCATCTTTTTTGCCCAGTGCAAGCTCTAACCAAATATTTAAGAGTGGCACCTCTAAATCACCAGGGTGCTTTATGGGTCGCAAGTCCGGGTGAACGCTTGATGGAGCGTACACTGGCTTCTCTCTTGGTCAAGGACTTTAAAGAGAAGAATCCCGGCGTTGTGGGTAAGACCCACGATTTACGCAAGGGGACAGCCTCTTTACGTTTCCTTAATAATCTTTCGGTGGAAGTTATTAAGTCCACACAGTTGTGGGCCTCTAATCAGGAGTTTTTTGACGCGATACCTTTCAGTAGCTCTGGACAAACCTTCCTTGCCATGTATAGCTTTACGGCAGAGGGTCTAGGTGGCCCTTTTAGTCACGTTTTGTTTAATTTCAAGAAAAAGGGGGGGGAGGGTGCAGTCAGTGTGACATAGGACACCCTAGACCCCTCCGGAGTATGTGTTCGGAACATACGAGCTGGGATACTGTTTGTAGGCATTGTTTTATAAAATTTCTCTGTAGTATTTATTGCAGGAAATTGTGCTAAAGGCCAATAGTAGTGTTACAACAATTCTTGTTGTAAGTAGCTTTGGCTGTGAAGCAATAGATTTTTGAGAAATCTCGGTAGTTGCAACTACGACTTTTACTTTTGAAGTAATTACTTCTCCATAAGTACACGAGTTCAGTACTTCTATGAATGTACAAGAATTCATTTATGTTTGGTTATATTTTTAGGAATATATCCACTAGTTAATGGGGTTTATATGTGCACATGTAAACTTATAAGTTTTTAGTTTTCACCACTTACTTTAAGTGGGGTGCCTTCTTAACTAGCAGATCTGTGTACAGAGTCTCTGAGTTAACCCTTTTTCAAGCAGGCTTCTTTGAAGCACGCTCCTGCTTGTACCCCTTTTTGAAGATTTAGGCTGTATAAAGTTTATGCACCCGAATATCTCTTTTTTACAAGAGTAAGAATACTATGTGGTTGTTTGATTATCTGCTTTTCTAGAGTTATGATATGATTACGAATGTCCCCCTCCAGTCTTAGAAATCAGGCATGTTCGTCAATGATGGAGGGGCCACTAATAAATTATAGGTTTGACTCCTGTAAGGAGATAAAGAAAACCTAATATTTAGTAGTGGCCCCGTAATCATTGACGACTGGGGCCCTCCCGACCATCCCCTTCCCATTCGTTGATGTATTCAGGATTTTGGTTTACTTGATATGTCAGTGAAGGAAGAATGACGCCTGCAGTAGCGTCTGGTCAAAGATCCACACAAGTACATCCACGATATGATGGAAAGCTTATTAGATAGTTATTCTTATTTTCTTTTTGTTTTTATTTTTTACGAAGTTTTTTCGTAGTGAGAACCCAATTCATAATGACTGAAGCCATGAGTGAGGTCGCGTGCGCTCATGATGAAGGCTCCTCAGTTTTTAAATGCTCTGCGCGGTAGATTCAAACTACGGCGGATTAGTGTTTGAAGAGGATGCCTTATGTAATAGGCATGTTCGTCAATGATTACGGGGCCACTACTAAATATTAGGTTTTCTTTATCTCCTTACAGGAGTCAAACCTATAATAATAACGCGTAATGAAAGCCGCCTGCATCACAAAGCTAGCTAACAGTGAAAAAGTTCACAAGTCCACAACAGGACCACGAGGGTACATCCGAAATAGATGCCCCAAACACACGACCCAAAATACACTGCACTGCGGGCAACCAGTCCAGGACACTCCTGCTATGCATATCCTAACCTTACTCGATACATCCCGGAGTAAACAAATGAGAAAAACTCACTAGGGACGCAACAAATGCGGAACCAGCGGAGCGTGGGGAGACAGGTCCGGGCAGGCTGAGCGCAGGGCAGAGAAGGAAGAATGACGCCTGAGTCAGCGTCTGGTCAAAGATCCACACAAGTACATCCACGATATTATGGAAAGCTTATTGAATAGTTATTCTTATTTTCTTTTTCTTTTTATATTTTACAAAGTTTTTTCGTAGTGAGAACCCAATTCATAATGACTGAAGCCATGAGTGAGGTCGCGTGCACTCATGATGAAGGCTCCTCATATTTTAAATGCTCTGCGCGGTAGATTCAAAACTATGGCGGATGAGTGTTTGAAGAGGGTGCCTTATGTAATAGGCATGTTCGTCAATGATGGAGGGGCCACTAATAAATAAAGAAATTACCGTATTTTAGCAATTTTGCCCTTCGGTTGCACGATCGTTGCAACACAACCAATGATCGTAGTAGGATGGTTCGGGTGTCATTGGAAAGCTCAATTTACGCCCTTTCAGGGATACATACTTGTATTACGCTCTGGGTCTTGTTTATGCATGAAAAAGAGCACGGAAACAACCCAATTTATGGTAAAAAAAAAACGCTGGGCGGCACGGTCAAATATACCGCCTAGCCCGCTCGTAAGGTGTTAATAACCACTCATGGACTCGTCCTTATGATGTGGGTCCACTACTAGAAGAAACTAGTAAAATAAATAAATAAAAAATTAAAATTAAACTTGACCTAGCTTGCGCTTCCCAGACTTCTGCTCTTGGGTACTGCTCGCCATCCCGCTTACTGCGAGCGTTCCTCCTTAAACTCCTTGGGCCCACATCGATAACACGGGTATCCCCGACGCTCCTGCCAGCACCCCATTCGTCACGCTTCTTCATCATATAGTGAGTCCTTGCTCATTTGTCCATGACAGTGCTGAAGTAAGGTTAGATTATCGATCAGGTGTAGGCTGAGTGTTAAATACGGGCCCTGGAGACTATTTTTCTGGGTCTAAGCATTAAGTTAATTAAGGCTTGCTCTTGTTGTGATAAGGCAAGGTACCCTAATGCGTTGTTTTTCTTTATCCTAGCCCACTATTAGTTCACATATTAGTCATGAGGCTTCTTTTTGGGTGAACTGGAGCCTGTTGCTCGGTCCCTTCAGGGTGTGCAACAAGTATGCTTCGGGGCTAGTACCTTTGGATTTTCTCACTTAGTTGAGGAATCCGACACGGAGCCAATCTACACAGCAATCTACAGGTAGCTGGGTCGACGCTGGATCGCAGGTTTGAGCCATTGACGTAATCATCACCAAGGGCTCCCATCTAGTTGGCCTCATTAGGTTGCATATATAAATATGGTTAAAGGGTCTTATAACTGATTATTGATTATTTTCATAATATATAACCATGCCATGTATGTACACATTGTTCATCCATATATATATATATAATGAAGGGTCACCCTTCCGACGGGATTTTTATGGTTCAGTACTACTGAACATTAAAAACAACGTATCTCAGGGTGTTCCGTGGGGTCCCCGCCGGGAAACACTCAGAACGAGATAAAAAACATTCAGACACGTTGTTCATCCCTATATATATACAATGAAGGGTCACCCTTCCGACGGGATTTTTATGGTTCAGTACTACTGAACATTAAAACAACAAAGTATCTCAGGGTGTTCCGTGGGGTCCCCGCCGGGAAACACTCAGAACGAGATAAAAAAACATTCAGTATTCACCGCCGCGTACGGGTCTACTATGAATTCAAGTTGGGTTATTTAAGGCATATAGTATGACTCCGGCGGGTCCGGCAGACTACTAAAATAAAGAATTCAAATTAGAAGGGCAAAGGAGAAGCCTCCCCTCATAATCACGTATTCCGCCGCCAATAAAATAACCAACAACAATGCGTTCTTCTGGCCTAAGACAGACAAATTCAATATCCCACGACTGACACAGTTGACAAATGAATTGGATTTGGGTATGTAGTGCCAGCATGTCACTAACAATAATTCGAGTTTCGAAGGATAACGCCGACGGGCAATGTTCGGAGGAATGTTTGAAGTAAGGGGAATTAAGATTGTTTAAGGAGTTATTCAAACTTTATTCTTTTTTACAAATTAGTAGCACGTAATAGGCTACACAATACTCAGACATTTCTGAGGCATGTTTAACGTAAGGGGAATTAAGATTGTTTAGGTGTTATTCAAACTTTATTCTTTTTTACGTAGAGATATACAGTATAATTATATTAATTATTCCAGCCTAGCGTGTCCTTATGAGCATTGATTCTTGAAAAAATTCTCACACAGGTTCGAAAGTGAATCACCTAGGAAGATGAATATCTCTGTGGCGGTGAGGAGGTAATCATAGATAAGAGTATTTTCTCTTTCTGGGCTGTCAGAGATTAGCGATTATGGGGCACTTAGTCTGGGTGAAGTGTGACCCTTACCTAGACCATTCGAGAGGTCGGTGGTTATCAAAAGCTTGTCCCAAATGTTCAGCCCTCCGCAATGCCTTGATTAACAATGGAGATAGTCAATGCAAGGCTATCCTTCAACACATTACAATTTGAATAGGTAACATATTGTAAGACAATGGCTCATAAATCCCTCCAGTTGGATGATCAAACTCTGAGGATTCATTAATGTGTCCAGTTATTACCTCACCCCTTCCGGGATCTTCTTCGGAAGACACTTCCTCCCGCCACCGAAAGAGACCTCAGACCAAACCCCCCATCAGATGACCAGGAGGCTAAGAGGTCCCGCTCGAACTTGAACTCTGCATTAGCCACCGGGGACAAGTCAAAGTCGAGCCGGCATAAGACGTCCTCCTCATCAAGAAGGAAGACAGCTGAGGGCCCGTCAAAATAAAGACAGAAATCCTCAGCGGAAAAAGAGACATCAAGAGACACATCTAGTGCGGTCTCAGGCTATTCCCCCCAATTTACTAATCCTACACCGGAACATAACGTGTTACCTGTGTCAGGGAAAGAAAGAAGTGGCAGTGTAGTTTTTTACCGGCGGAAACATGAGAGCTCCCCAGACCGGCATTCACAAACAGATACATATGAAACCGATGCACGGGTTGATGAGTCCCGGTGGGAAACTCAACCAGCCCCATCAACCCGGTCAACGGGTTCACTAACGAAGGGGCCACTTAGAGATATATACCAACAGGGGGGTTATACTAAGGAAATGGGGTTTATCCAAAGACCAGTCTCTCAACTATCTGGGACGCAGGGCTCAGAGATATCACAATCAGTACTTACTCCACTACGCCCCAACCTCGCATACACCCTGGTTACAGGTGAATTACCTGTCCCGGAACACTCGGTTATAGAGGGAAGGGAAAAGAAGAAATTAAGGGCCAAGAACCATTTGGGAGAGGTACTTGATGTTGTTATTAGGGCCTTCCCACAATTTTTCAATCCCGAATTTTTTGTGTACTCATCATCCCCCACCTTGCCTCCTACCTCCGCCGGAAAACTGTTTTTGGACTGAAGGGTTACATGTGTAGCATTAAGGCAGAAAGTTTAGTTTTAAACTGATTTTGGGATATAAACAAGGGGGGGGGGGGGGGAAGTATCCTAGCTAAGGACTCTACCTGCCTCTGAAATGAGACAAAATGTAACGAGTATTAAAGTCATATGATAATCCGTTCCTTAGGCTAAAGTAAGCCTACTCAGGAACAGGGATTAATTTTTTGGTGAAACACTATGGATGCAATAGGGTTTCCAATATACTCATTAATCTCAGGGATTAGAATTAGAGTAAGAGTACAAATATTTTGGTAATACAGTACCTAAGGCCATGAATATGTAGGCCTACATATTAATAAAATTGGGTGATAATGAATGTTTCATTTCATTCACTGGGATATATAAGCCAAATGACTAGTTTATTCTGGTGTTACACCAACTGTTCTATCAAACTTAAAAGGTGCTAACACCACAGGCTTCCCTTAAGAAACGCTGCCTGTAATAATAAGAGTGTATTTGGTGAGGAGACTTCCGGCGAAGATCGGTAGAAAATTATTCTTATCCAATATCTTTACAGCTACCTTAGTCTCTAACGAAACATAGAGAACAATTAATTTCCTCCTAGACCAAAACATCCTGCCACCACTACTAAATTCAATGGTGAGCAGGCAGCTAAACAAAGTTTCAGAACTAAAAGTTCCTTTTGTGGTCAGTCACAGTTCAATCAGTCAGCCAAGACTTTCACAACCCCTGCTCATACCAGGACACCTAAAGGACGTGGTAACCTCAGGGGTAGGAGGAGGTCGTTTCGGGGCCAACATAGGGTTAAACCCAGTAGGGATGGTAGCAAGACCTCTCATCCCCCCGTGCCAAAGTCAGAGTCACATTCCTCCTCCAAGATCTGAGACACACCACAGGACTCTCTCACTCCCAGCGCCAAGGCAAGGCGAGACGGATCCAAGAGTAGTACTGCTGGACAAGACCAGTCATATGACTGGCAACTCCCAAGATTATTTCTGGGCATAGCCTCGGCGAACATGGGCAAGGACAGTGGTCCGCAAAGGTCTCTCGTGGCGGTGGTCCCGGCGACCCCGTTTACGTTTTCCCCACAGAATTCAATCATGTTCCATTGAAGGCGGGATCCATTATCAAAGAGAGGGCACAAAAGCAGATCATATTCCACAGTCCTACGTCAATGCCAGTGTTCATATCCCGGTTGTTTTTGGTGCCAAAGAGGGACAGTGTTCAGATGAGGCCGGTGATCGACCTCTCATATCTCAAACCCACATTCACAATCAGTCAGTCAAGATGCTGACGGTGAATCAGATCAGGTAGTCACTCCCGCCGCAGGGCCGGATGTGCTCAACAGATCTGAAAGATGCCTATTGGCATGTCCCAATCAACAAACGTTCTCAGAGGTTTCTAGCCTTACACATGGGGAATCAAACGTTTGTCTTTCAAATAATGCACTTTGGATTATATCTAGCACCCCGAGTTTTTCACAAAACTAGTTCGACAGGTGTTACTACCATTGCTCAAACAGGGAACATGATTTTATGGTACCTAGACGATTGGCTAGTGGTAGCCCAATCCAAAATAAAGCGCTTTCATCATGTTCAACTAGTGTTAGACCATGTTAAAACCTTAGGGTTCAGGGTAAACTTAGGAAAGTTATCTCTCCTCCCCACCAAGCAAATCAAGCGGGTGGGCCTTATCTTGGATACCGAGTTACTAACTCTGAGTTAGAGTGTGGACAACCGTCAGAAATTTCGCAGGAAACTCTCCAGGTTTCTACACTCGCGGACGACAACGAAGAAATACTGGGAATCCTGGGTGGGCTCACTAAAATTGGACACAGCTGCTGACGGTACTGTTAGGTCGTCTGAAGGTCAAAAAGAATTATTTATTAGTGGCCCCTCCATCATTGACGATTATGCCTATTACATAAGGCTACCTCTTCAAACGCTCATACGCGTAGTTTGAATCTACCGCCGCAGAGCTCAGAGGAACCTTCATCATAAGCATACGCAAAATCACTCATGGTTCGTCTTTATGATTGGGTTCTCACTACGAAAAAACTTCGTAAAAAATTAAAAATAAAAATAAAATAAGAATAACTATTCATAAGCTTCCTATCTTCTGTGGATTGTTACGTTCTTAGATATATAAACACTGGGCTCTTTCTATTGGACTAGCTATGCGGCAACAAGCAACAACGGAAAACGCTAGATCCAACCCTTATCTATAAACCCAGGCAACAAACCACCCTAAACCGTCAAGAGTCCTGCCTGGACAACGAGGTATCCTATGACTCGGTTACAGGTTGCACGCACTATAGACTGCTGATAGTCAAGCAGGCTATATAAAAGATCACACAATTAAGTTGACTTAAAGCTTCAAGGAAAAGATAGATAACGGAATTAAATTGCAGAAACAATTTAATAACAAACTAGAAGAAAGTACATTTAACGTTACGTTAATTAATACAACTAATCACCCCTGCGTGAAAGAAGGTGAGAGCAAACAGTCCTCAAAACATCGTACAGGTAGACAAGATGCAGGTTTCTAAACTGCATGCGGCTACTGTAGGATCTGATGCTTAGCAAAGAAAGTACGTTACGGATATAGAGAACTCTTAACTAATAAGCAGGAATAAATACTAGTGATAGGACCTACAGTGTATAATGGCATAGGTATAATTAAATAAAGGCAGCAACTCGCAACATAACCACATACAGGTGTGCTTCTCACTCTTAGTCAGGCAAGCCTGCTCGGACAGAGTCTCTAAGCCACACCCTGACTCAATGCTCACAAAGACGGTAAACTGTGGCACAATAACAAGCATACAGATATAATAAACCGCTAGCTGTTAATCTGCCAGGTGGCAGAGGTCTAGCCGGAAGGATATAGGCTTCGGATACCCGGGCTAAGCCACCTGCTCTAGCCTAGGGACGTTCCCAAGTCTGTGCGCCAAATTACTCTAATTGAAAGGGTGCTCTCTTGAGAGACTCAGATCCCAAGTATCTGACTCTCTCCTGGCGACCCTAAAACAAACGCAAGGCGTGCTAGCGCAGTGCTGAGTGGACTAGGCAAGGGCCCTCACACAACACAACACTAGACACACAGGCACACAGACAAGAAAATGCCCCCAGACTCCCACGGGTATCCTAGTAAAGTCGTGCAGGTCCACAGGAATCGCACCAGCAGACTTTACTTAAAGGATCGCAAAAAGCCTCCCCTCCGGTCTAGCCCCTGCTCACCTGCCACAAGAACACACTAGCAAGAATGAAACCACCAAATATGAGACAACAAAAAAGCTTCCTAGGTCTCATTAACAACTACATCTCTGCATAAGGCCCAAAATCCTATCTAATTATCTGAGAGCTCGTCGTTAATACAATAATAGATATAAGGTCTATCAAGGGGATGGGATAATTAAATAGATTGGTGAAGTAGTGGAAAGAAGGTATACAAAGTAAGAGAGAAAGTTTCTAAGTGGGGTTGAGAGGGATAGATATCAAGGGGGTCCGAAGGGTACGACAGTGAGGTGAGCTCTGAGGAGAATAGCTCCTCTGGACCCCTCCAGGATCCCACACAAAGGCACGGTGGTCAGCCAATCACAGGCCGCTACGTCACCCGGCAGCAGGCCTGCGAAGGCGCCAGGAACCACCAGCCAATCAAAACCGAGAGAAAAGGCCACGCGGGCGAGCAACTCCTCCGGGAGAGAGGAGGGAGGAGGAGGAAAAGCAACACTCACCTCCCCCACCCTGCTCGCTCGCTCTCTCTCTCCCGCTCGTCTCCTCCCACTCTCACTAGACTTACATCTTATATATAATAATGAAACAATCAACTATCGAGAATAAAATATACTAAGATGTGTTGGTTAAGAATAAGGGCAGCTTCAAGCTGTGAAACAACATAAGAATATCCCAGACATTAGTTACATTGTCGTAGGATATATAAGAAAAAGCCGGCCAGCCGGCTGCCGCCAGCCGGTTTCTAAACGGCTGGGCAGCCGACACTCGCGCATGCCCGCACGTGGCTACTATGCAGGAGCGTCACACCTCCCCCAAGATATAAGACAATTGACTAAGTTCTTCATATCTAACAGAAAGCTTCTCATAGTACCACACACTGTTGCGACACAAGGCACTATATATAAAAAAATAAAGACTGTTGCACTCCACCGAGCAAGTTCAACTAACTTAGCGACAATAAGCGAAAACATTCAACTTAGATACTGCTACAACATCTTATACAAAATTCTACACATTATAAAAATAAAGAGTTTTTATAAGGTTTTTGCTTTTTTAATTTGTTTTTTTTCGGCTGAACTACAGTGACAGCCTATTTTCCTCCACACTCAACACACACTGACTGAACGACGAGGGTTCTCCTGCAAACAAACCCTCCCGTGACAACCAATCAGCCAAAACATTATCAGTGCCCTTAGCATGCCACACATCCAACTTGTGTCCCGGCAGCAAAACAACACCTGGCACTGATAAACTGCCCAGTTCATCACAAGACTGGCATTTCTCTTCGCTCTTTCCGGCAACGGGGCCTGCCAATAACCTTTCACTAGTTCTACCTTCGTGATAGGCGATGCAGCCCCGAGGCGGTCTATGGTGTCGTCAACTCTCGATAAGGTATAGGCGTCTGTCAGGGATAATGCACACACACTCTCACAATCAACACACTCACTGATCTTGCCACTTAACACCGGTTGCAAAGTGACAGGCAACGACCACTCACGACATTCCTTATCCCTCAGACCCTTCGTCAACACTTAATCCAGCTCTGCTTGCACCACAGGCTGTCGAGCAGGATTTATACGGTAGGGAATTAAACTGAGCCTTGCACTATCTCCAGCCTGCATGTCAGATTCTACCCCGTACATCAGGCCTGGAGAAGCAACAAACATGCGGATGCACTGCCACAGCCTAGTAAACAACTTATCTCGCAGAATAACAATCCTAGTGCCCTTCCACAACCCAGCCGAGACCGCAGCTTCTATCCTGTAGTCTCCCTCCTTCTCCACCTTCGTCCCTAGAACAGCCAGATCATGAGAGGGACAATCAGTACCACCTGTGCAGTCACTCCCATAGCTCATTATTGCTAAGGCTTCCCCGCCGATACCGTACATGCGCACCCCCGCATTCCTTGTGACGACATCTGCCTGCGCAGCATCACCGCTTTTAGTGACATGGCCAGATACAGTCGGTCTATGGTAGGGCTGTTGCATTAGACTAGAGCAGCCTTGGGAGGCTATGCGACGACCGGGCACAGCCACTCCACAGCCAACCTCACCAATCTGCTCAATGTCCTCCTTTTGACCACCACCCTTGGCAGCCATGGGTCGACCCTGACCTGGCAACCATGCCAAAGCCTCGTCGCCCACCTTGAACCACTGAAACAACGAGGCTAACGGTCTTTCAACATTCACGTGACCTGCCCGCGGAACATCTTGCACCGCCCGAGTTGTGAGACTCAGGGGCTCGGCACGACCAGTGGGGTATGAACCGAGCTGGTGCTGGAGCGCTGCACACTGCTGCTCAGGCAGGTGCTCTAGCGCTTCCACAGCCACCAGACTCGTGTCCCCCGCCCACTGCTCCGCCGAGACATGACAATCCCTACTCTCCTCCACCTGTGCCCTACTGCCCCCCTCTCCTTCTCCACCTTGGCCGCGGCAGACCAACGCAGGGACAGTAGGCTGCTCAGGTGGTTGCCTCACAAACTCCTCCAACAGGTTCACATGACATGTTTCCCCGTCCTCGTGTTTGATTTCGACAGCACCATTACCACACTTCTGAACTTCCGGATCCTCCAACTGCAGTTTACAAATATCTGAGGGAACCAACCTGTCTAGATGCTTCCGAAGCAACCCAAGTTCTCCCCCAATATCAAACTGAGCAACCCTTTTTTTCTCTCCGTGTGCAACGTTGCTGCCTCGGAGTCTCTTCCTGCCCTACCTCCTCACTAGCTGTGACAGGTCCTGGGGCCTTTCCAGACTCTAACATAGGTGCCAATAATGAGTCACCAAGAAACACTGCCGGCTCAAAACTCTCCAATTGACCAACACTTCCCGTTTTCTTGTGACCTTTCCTCCGCGGTTTGATAGACTGAGGTGGTGGCTGCAAGGCTCCGGATGTCTGAGAACGCGTCACAACACACGCCATGGTTTGTACGCTACACTTCTCAACCCGCTCCTGTTCCTCCCTACTAACGTCGGCCGCCTTCTCGGCAATGACCAAGGGTGAAACCTTAGAAGCAGGCACCGCAAAGTCGTTGCCGAGGAGGAGGTCGACGCCCCCAACAGGCAAGTTCTCTACGATTCCGACATCCAGCTCCATCCGCACCAGCGGGTAGGACTTCGTAGCATTGATCCCCTGAACTACCACCACCCGAGAAGCGTTAATCGGCCTACCAGTAAAGTTCTTTAACAAGGTCTGAGAAGCCCCAGTATCACGCAATAGCTTAACTCCTCGCCTTTCGCCAGCCCACCTCACAAAACCATGCCCTCTATGACCCCCAAAGACGTCGCGGACAGGGTTCGAGCCTTCCGGACTCTTGAACACAGGCTGTGTCCCAACCTCTGACGAACTACCCTTGGCAAACTCAGAAGATATAGGCGACACCCCTATGCTGCGGGCCAATGACACAACCTTGTTTGGTGGCTTGTTCGGACAAGCATTTGCAAAGTGACCCTCCTTGTGACATGCAAAGCACTCTTTACTCTTTGGTTTCCCTTGGGAGTGGGAGGTACCATTAGACTTCTTATACGGGACGGTATTTGGTTTATGTTCAGTTTTATTGTCAGTGCTACATGGTTTTGTGTATTTATGTGTATCAAAATTCTTGGGAGGGGGAGGGGTACGATCCTTTGCACCCGACTCACTCCTAGCTGCTGCTTCGCACCCTCGAATTAATGACAGTCGGAGGTCAGCCATTTCTGCTGCCTCCTGGAGAGTTCTAGGATTTTTTTCCTTTATATTTAATGTTAAGTCCCTGCCTGTGCACTTAAAGAACTGCTCCAAGAGAACCAACTCCCTCAACTCCTCAAAAGTAGCTGCCCTCTCAGAACACAGCCAATGTCGTAGTGCATCAGACAAGTCCCGGGCGTGTTCTTGGAAGGTACTATCCTTGCCCTTAGTAACACCCCGAAACTTCAAGCGGTAAGTTTCTGGTTGTAACTCATAGGCCCGTAGCACAGCCTTCTTTAGCTCATCATAAACTACACAGGACTCTAAAGGTAGTGCATCATACGCTTTTAGCCCCTTTCCTAGGAGTCTTGATGAAACTAATGCTGCCCACTTTTCCTGAGGCCACTGGTGTTCCTGACACTTCTTCTCAAATCGCATAAAAAACTCAGTTACACATGACTCATCGAACACAGGAACTAGTTTAAGCAGGTGCGACAATGATTGACCCCCAATATTTCGCCCTGTTACCTCCACTCGAGATCTCTCCAGCTCCCTGTCAGCCCGATACCTAGTAGACTCTGCCTGCAGTTCAGCCTCTCGTATAGCTGTTCTCTCTGCAGCCTCAGCCTGAGCTCTAGCAACCTCAACCTTGGCCATCTCAAGCCGAAACAACAATTCTGGAGTCAACCCTTGAGGAGGGGAAGGTGCATTTAATGGAGAGGGTCCCTGTGATTGAATTCCACGCTGCCATTGACCATCAACTTGGGGGTATGTACTAAGTTCAGGCATCCTGACGTTTGATATGGGGGTAGAGTGGAGGGGGGGCTGGGAACCGGGGCCCCCAGTCACCTCTCCACCCAGGTCTCTCCCTTCTAAACCCAATATCAAAGTCCTCAGCTGATCTTTCCTCATGCCACTTAAACCCTGGTGACCCTGAAGACCTGCCACACACTTTAAGCCATACTTATTCAGCTTCACCACCCTGGCAGCGGTAAGGGGCACCTCTAAAAATCTTCTAGCACCCTCCTCGCTATCGACTAGCCACTCCACAGGTCTTTCTCCCTCCGAGCCCGTATCGTGACCTGACCCACCACTGTGTTCTGATGTATTAGACATGTTTGTGCACTGCAGTAATTATCACGGTTATAGAATGTGCCTTATCTCCTATGCAAGTATGTATATACTAATGTTATTTAAAGTCTTTAATGTGTTATATTGGTTGCTCCAAAAAAAAAAAATCTATGTCCAATGTATTCCTTTAATCATAAGGAATCTCAAAACAAATGACCACTATATTCCTCTGTTCAGTAAATCCTATGCAAGGTCGCCATTTGTTACGTCCTGGGATATATAAACACTGGGCTCTTTCTATTGGACTAGGTATGCGGCAACAAGCAACAACGGAAAACGCTAGATCCAACCCTTATCTATAAACCCAGGCAACAAACCACCCTAAACCGTCAAGAGTCCTGCCTGGACAACGAGGTATCCTATGACTCGGTTACAGGGTGCACGCACTATAGACTGCTGATAGTCAAGCAGGCTATATAAAAGATCACACAATTAAGTTGACTTAAAGCTTCAAGGAAAAGATAGATAACGGAATTAAATTGCAGAACCAATTTAATAACAAACTAGAAGAAAGTACATTTAACGTTACGTTAATTAATACAACTAATCACCCCTGCGTGAAAGAAGGTGAGCGCAAACAGTCCTCAAAACATCGTACAGGTAGACAAGATGCAGGTTTCTAAACTGCATGCGGCTACTGTAGGATCTGATGCTTAGCAAAGAAAGTACGTTACGGATTTAGAGAACTCTTAACTAATAAGCAGGAATAAATACTAGTGATAGGACCTACAGTGTATAATGGCATAGGTATAATTAAATAAAGGCAGCCACTCGCAACATAACCACATACAGGTGTGCTTCTCACTCTTAGTCAGGCAAGCCTGCTCGGACAGAGTCTCTAAGCCACACCCTGACTCACAATGCTCACAAAGACGGTAAACTGTGGCACAATAACAAGCATACAGATATAATAAACCGCTAGCTGTTAATCTGCCAGGTGGCAGAGGTCTAGCCGGAAGGATATAGGCTTCGGATACCCGGGCTGAGCCACCTGCTCTAGCCTAGGGACGTTCCCAAGTCTGTGCGCCAAATTACTCTAATTGAAAGGGTGCTCCCTTGAGAGACTCAGATCCCAAGTATCTGACTCTCTCCTGGCGACCCTAAAACAAACGCAAGGCGTGCTAGCGCAGTGCTGAGTGGACTAGGCAAGGGCCCTCACACAACACAACACTAGACACACAGGCACACAGACAAGAAAATGCCCCCAGACTCCCACGGGTATCCTAGTAAAGTCGTGCAGGTCCACAGGACTCGCACCAGCAGACTTTACTTAAAGGATCGCAAAAAGCCTCTCCTCCGGTCTAGCCCCTGCTCACCTGCCACAAGAACACACTAGCAAGCATGAAACCACCAAATATGAGACAACAAAAAAGCTTCCTAGGTCTCATTAACAATTACATCTCTGCATAAGGCCCAAAATCCTATCTAATTATCTGAGAGCTCGTCGTTAATACAATAATAGATATAAGGTCTATCAAGGGGATGGGATAATTAAATAGATTGGTGAAGTAGTGGAAAGAAGGTATACAAAGTAAGAGAGAAAGTTTCTAAGGTGGGGTTGAGAGGGATAGATATCAAGGGGGTCCGAAGGGTACGACAGTGAGGTGAGCTCTGAGGAGAATAGCTCCTCTGGACCCCTCCAGGATCCCACACAAAGGCACGGTGGTCAGCCAATCACAGGTCGCTATGTCACCCGGCAGCAGGCCTGCAGAAGGCGCCAGGAACCACCAGCCAATCAAAACCGAGAGAAAAGGCCACGCGGGCGAGCAACTCCTCCGGGAGGGAGGAGGGAGGAGAAGGAAAAGCAACACTCACCTCCCCCACCCTGCTCGCTCGCTCTCTCTCTCCCGCTCGTCTCCTCCCACTCTCACTAGACTTACATCTTATATATAATAATGAAACAATCAACTATCGAGAATAAAATATACTAAGATGTGTTGGTTAAGAATAAGGGCAGCTTCAAGCTGTGAAACAACATAAGAATATCCCAGACATTAGTTACATTGTCGTAGGATATATACTAAGGAAAAGCCGGCCAGCCGGCTGCCGCCAGCCGGTTTCTAAACGGCTGGGCAGCCGACACTCGCACATGCCCGCACGTGGCTACTATGCAGGAGCGTCACAGGATGTACTTCTGTGGATTCTTGGACCAGACGCTGACTAGCGCATCCTTCCGCCTTCCTTGCTCTGCGTTCACCCCACCCAGACGTGTCCCCCTCAGTGCTCCGCTTTGATTCCGCATTCTTGCGTCCCTAGTGAGTTTTTTCTCATTTGTTTACTCTGGGATGTCTTGAGTAAGGTTAGGATTAGTGTAGCAGGGGTGTCATGGGTGGTTTTCTCACAGAACAAGTGTATTTTGGGTCGTTTTATTGGGGCGTCTATTTCGGACGGACCCTCGTGGCCGGGTTGAGGACGCTCTGAAACGTTTTTCGTGTTTAGCCATCTTTAGTCCTAGCTTGTTAGGCGGGTTTGACTACACGATGTCGGGCTTCTAGCTATCTTTCAGAAGGAGTAGTCTTGTTTGTTTTTTACTGACGTTCCTGGTGTTTTTGCTTCACGTAGTGGAGTTCTTTCTGGGTCCCGAGTCAGTGTTACCCTTACCGGGTTTTTTCTACGATGTTGATGTGGCTGCTGTTTCAGTTTTGGTGGGATGAAGTGCTTTTCGATTGTGTTCCGACGTCATTAAGTGTTTTCCGTTTTCACTAGGCCTAGCCAGCCACTCGTAGTTTTTCACATATGCAAGCGTTTTCATTGTTTATTATTATAAAAATGTACTCATGTGTCATGTGTGTCCTGGATTAGTTGTGATTAGCTAATCCAGGAGCTTCGGACTGTGTCTGATTATGTTTATCAGACTGCGTTCTGTTTGTTGTGGGTTGCCTTGCTGGCGGTTTTTCTCGATTGCTCCGAGAAGCCGCTTTGTTTACCGAGTTTTAGTCAGGATGGCTAAAATAGGTAAGTTACCCCGGCGAGTTTGGTAGCTTGAGAGCTCATCAGAAACTGCGTTTTCTGTGGTCGAGCCTGTGATCAGGCTTCCTGTGTTATTCCCGGCGAGGTGGGCTCCACACATTTATCTAGGTGATCATGCTGACACCTGTTGGATATGGTTTTCTCGGCTTTTCAAAGCCATTGAAACAATGCTGTTTGTTTGTATGGTCTTCGGCCTTCAAGACAATGCTGTTTGTTTGTATGGTCTTTTCCTCCCGGCGACCATTTTTGCAAAGAGGTCTGGGGCAGTTACAATTGGTTTGACATTTTATATGAAACCCGGCGGTGGTACCTTCGGGTGGTTATATTACCGGATTTGCAATTCGCTATGGTTTGCCAAACAATTGGTTGATACAATAAGGTATCACGGCCTTCAAGACGGCGATCTATGAGGGCTTCTGGTAGAAGTCGGATTAGAGATTAAGATAGGCTTAGACTTTTTATGGGATAAGAAGATGCCTGAATCTTACTAGTGTTTCAAGTGTAAAGGGATACTTGAAGGACTTCATCTTTATTAAAAGATATGCTTCATCTTTATGAAGACTCAGAAGATATGCTTAAATCTTTTGGACAGGTAAAGATATGCTGAAATCTTTAATTTGAAGCTGCTGGACAGCGAAAAGTAGTGGTTGAGGACTACGGTTCGTTGACCAGCAGTTTTATGACACATGTTTTTGTAACATTTTGGGGTAACCTTATGAGCATTAATTCCTGGGAATTTTCTCTTTTGAGGGCGGAGTACCGGCGTGGCGCCACGTGACCAGGTAGATCCCGGGGGTGGGTAGATTTCCGCCAGTCTCGGTCATGTCGGCCATAGAACCTCTCATTGCTTTATGTTCAATGCCGTTATGATCCGGTATCCCTATTTTTGCGCACAAGCTGTGCATTAAATGTGTTAAATGCCTCGATCGGTCACGGGGGATATGGGTGACAAAGCATTGCACTATTTGTACCCTCTTATGTGTTAAACTGTTGATTCACAAAGATAATACTGCGGCGGTGGCCTTGCAGGAAGTAAAACAACTTCTCGCTACTTTTTCAACAAATGTAGCTCATAAAGCATTGCAATGTGACAACCTTGAGCTTTGGGAACTGTTAATTATTAAACATGCCCCCCCTAAGAGTAAGATCCGTACACGTAAGGCCTCCGAGACTGGGCGGGGACAGGCTCCCACACCCTCCCCTGGCAAATCTAAGAGGCCTCGCTCTCCGTCACCTTCGGCATCGGCGATGAGGTCCAAGTCAAGGTCGCCCCTGAGGGAGCAGGTGAAAGCTTCGGGCCACTCTTCTTCACCTCCACGGAAGAGGACAAAGGAAGAGAGTAGGGGACCTAAAGACATTATTAAAACTAAACATAAGTCTAGTAGAAGTCATAAATCATCCAAAAGGGATCCTCCGGCGCGAACGGACTCACGGCTGTCGCCGGAGCCTGGTACCCCGCTCTCTGCATCTACCCCCTCCAAGTCTAACGTCCAATCTGACAGGTCGGGGGTGGAGTCAGAGAATGTGGTGGAGGATGCCCCGGCGGACATTTCATCACCTGATAGTCATGCTTTCTCTACCAGGTCACGTGTGTCAGCCTCAGATTTAGAAGCATCTTACGGAAACTATAAACCGCTAGGGTGCTCGGGTGAGGGCTCCCAATTGGGGAGTATTCCAGGCTCGCAAGCGAGTAACAGGCACAGCCAAGGTGTATGGCGATACTCACAGCCCTGGCAGGACGGCACACATCCTTTTGTAATGCAAGTAGTGGCTGACGTCCACCGGGATGCCGATGTCCCATCTTCTATCCCAGATCTAACATGGCGGCATGTGGAGGTCCCGGCTTCGGAGGGATCTTCCCATGAGAGGCCAGACTTAAGGGATGAAGAACAGCGTTCTCTGGTCTCAGAGATGGAAGTTGAAGAGTCAGGTCACCACATAGAAGACTCTCAGGGTACTGTCGAATCTCCATGGAGTTCGTCATCTGCTAGGTATGTAACTACAGAAGAGATGGGTTACTATTAAATGCACTTAATAAGTTCTTTGGCCCTACGCCGGAAACTCCTACAGTTGGTATGGAAGCTCCCGCGACGTCAACGAATGTGCGACCTCTGGCTACATCCATTGCTTTAGCTAAAATACCTAACCCTCCTCTTGTGTCAGATTCAATTTCCACTGTGCCAGGCACAGCAGCTCTCACTACTTCCAATGTGAGGGTCATATCAGACATAACTCCCCCCCCCCCCCCTTTAGACAAGGCACCAGTCAGAAAAGGAGCTATGCCTCTTTTATACGGGCCTGATGAGTCATGGGTAGCAATGTTACCAACTAAGTCAGAGGCAGCACAAGCTACTATTTCGGGGGAGCTCCCTGTACCACATGAGTGGGTAATACAAGGCAATAAGTCTAGAAAACTCAGAGCATTGGGTAGTCAAGGCGATGTTTTAGATGTTCATATTAAGGCCATTCCCAGTTATTATAACTATGACTTTTTTGTGTATGCATCAACGCCAGCCCTACCCCCTGCCTCAGCTTCAAAGCTTTTTTCTGACTGGACTAAGAATGATGGCTTTAACGACGTCAAGGCACTTTCTGCTTTGACGCCGGAATTGGATATGTTTCCGATCACAGACTCGGCCTCTAATCCAATCTTGCAGGTGGGGCAGTTGGGTACAAGACCTTGGGTGGACTGGGAAACAGAGGCTCAAAATGTTGCCACTACTTTCACTACAAAGTCTTCTCACCAAATCCCTCAAGAGCACCATTCTTGGTTCTCTCTTCCGGTTTTTAGTGCCAGAGGAGTCCCCTCTGCTTTGTTTGATTTCTTGGCTGCCCCTAAAATCAATTTGTGCGAATTAAAAGATCCATTTAGCACGCCTTCCCCAACTCACCTAGACTGCGAGTTTAGGTTAAGAGGTAAAGCGTTTAGACTGTTTTCACAATATATTGTTACTCAGCAAATAACAAAGTCTCTGTTACGCTCTTCTCAGGCAATCAAAACTGCGGAAGTCAGGAGGCCATTGAACTTTCCCGGCGCTTGCTTCTCCAAACTTCCATTCAGTCTTTAGGAGATATTCGGACGGCCTTATTAGAGGCGGTTCGAGCAAGGCAGGATCTGAGGATGTTCTTAGTAAAGAAACTTCCTGACCGTATTGCAAGCCAAGTAATTCTGTCTCCAGTTCTAACCCCTTCTTTGATTTCTCCAGCAGTTTGGAAGACTGTTTTTAATATGGCACAAGCATTCAAACAAAGTCCCTCTCAACCTAAGAAGCCTACCTTTACTTTCCCTAAACCCAAACCAGTTTCGAAAGCTCAAGCTAGTGGGTCGAAGTCTTTTCATCGGCCTAAGTCCTCTTCCACCCAGGGTCAGGCTCACGTCAGGTATAAACAGGGTAAATTATCAGGTAAAGGCCACAGGTTTCACCAACGACCAGGTCAGGGCCCGCCTCCAGCCAAACCCAGCCAGTCATCCAAGAGTACACCACCACCAGCAAAAAACTAAGGTCTCTCTCACTCCCGGGGCCAGTCAAAGGCGTGTTGGAACAGAGAGTAGTCCAGCCGGCGAACCCCAGTCTGCTAACTGGGTCATTCCGGGCGTGTCATCAGGCATGGCCATTAAGATCATGGGCGAGGACTGTGGTATGCAAAGGCATCACTTGGCAGTGGCTCCGGCGACCTCGCTTACATCAGCCGACAGAGGCCTCTCATGTTTCTTTAGAGGTGGAGTCACTAGTTCAGGAGATGATTACCAAGAGTGTCATTATCCCAGTTCCCCCGACTTACCTGGTGTTTACATCCAAACTCTTTCTAGTACCAAAAAGGGACAATATTCAGATGAGACCGGTCGTAGACCTGTCTTATCTGAATCTCCACATTCACAACGTGTCCTTCAGGATGCTGACAGTGAATCAAATCAGGCTAACACTTCCGCCGGGAGGGTGGATGTGTTCATTAGACCTGACAGACGCGTATTGGCACGTCCCGGTCAACAAGAGATTTCAAAAATTTCTGGCTTTAAAAATAATGCATCAGACTTATGTCTTTCAAAGGATGCCGTTTGGATTAAACCTAGCGCCACGCATTTTCACAAAATTAGTCCGGCAAGCCCTGATGTCCATTTTAGGGATCAGGATCTTGTGGTATCTGGACGACTGGCTGGTGGTGGCAGAGACAGAAGAGTTATGCAACACTCATGTCAACATTACGTTAAACCATGTCAAATCTCTAGGATTCAAGGTCAACTTGGTAAAGTCAAACCTTGTTCCCTTACGAGTAATTCAGTCGATAGGGCTGGTCTGGGACACAGCGTCTCTCACTCTGAGTCAGAGTGTGGACAATCGAAACAGGTTTCGCAAAAAACTGTTTATGTTTCTCCACAGTCGGACTACGACACGAAGACTCTGGGAATCTCTAGTCGGTTCTCTCAACTGGATTCAACTAACTGTGAAGTTGGGCCGGTTGAAAGTCAAACGTTTAATCTTGGAGGGCAACAAATATTTCCCACTCTTACCGGCGGGAAAATTATGGCCTATCCCAACATTAATACACAGCTTACTAGCGGTCTGGACATAGAGGGAAATGTTGCACTCAGTCATGTCATGGACCTCTCCTCCGCCGACGGTATGGGTGGACACGGATGCGTCAGGGACGATAGGTTGGGGCTTTCAGTCAAACCTCGGGCATCAGGGTCAAGGGCTTCGGTCCCCTTCAGAAACCTCTCACATAAATGTCAAAGAGTTACTAGTCCCCTTGTATTTCCTTCAGGTTCACGGCTCTACTTTACGGGAAAAGTCGGTGGCCTTCAGGATGGACAATCTCAATGCAGTTCACTGCATTCAGAAACAAGGGTCAACGAGGTCTCGGAAGTTGCTAGACGTGTCAGAAAAGATTTTTGTGCTAGCCAACAAGCTGAACATTCATCTTCATGCATCATATCTCCCTGGCGTAGCAAACGTCTGGGCAGACGCGCTGTCTCGGAGACAGAGCACAACAGTAGAGTGGGCACTCAAGCAAACATTTTCGATCAAATGATTGCAGAGCCTTACCGTCCACAAGTGGATCTGTTTGCGTCAGAGGATAATCACAAACTCCCTCGGTACCTCACACGCCGGACATTAACGCCGGCGGGGGGGGCCCGACGCATTGGTGACGGATTGGAACAGGTGGAGTTCCATTTATCTGTTTCCGCCACCAGACGCTTCTCTAATGTGCCACGTAGTCAACAAACTACAGGATTATCGAGGCGTAGTCTCGTTAATCGCGCCCCTGTGGCCAGCGCAGTTGTGGTACCAGCAATTGAGAATGTGGTGCCCGAACCCGGTGTCGCTCCCGGTCGGGTATTTCCACTTAGACACGATTGGCAACCTAAAGACCTCGCTGACTTTTGCATTGTGGACATTCAGGAGGCCAAGTGACTAACACCGTATGGTAGAAACGTGACAGATAAATTTATGAATCAGTACACACAATCTACCAAAAGGCAATAAGAATCTCATTGGCAGTCCTTTACTTCTTGGATAGTTAGAACCGAACAGACAGTACCTTCGGTGGCGTTAGTTTTTCATTATTTAAACTATTTGTTTGAACAGAAACGTCTATCTGTAGTGACTCTAAAAAATCACTTAACAGCTATCAGGGTGCCATTCTTTGACCTTACAGGTCTAACCATACCACAGGCGGAAGAAACAGGTTTCATGAGAGCATGCTTCAAACTCCGCCCACCTCCCCGTCAGCTCATGCCTACCTGGTCTCTTGACAAGGCGTTATTTGTTAGTGGCCCCTCCATCATTGACGATTATGCCTATTACATAAGGCACCCTCTTCAAACACTCATCCGCCGTAGTTTGAATCTATCGCGCAGAGCATTAACCCTTAATTAGCGGCGAGCAACATAAGTCGAGTTAAATAAAGCTGGACTATGTGGCGGCGCTCGACATAACTCGAGTGGCAATTTCAGCACGTAATGTGGCTTAGAGAGAGAGACAAGTGGTGGCAGGAGACTAGCGAGCGTATGACTGCTCCAGACCACCGCGGCGAACCTACTGACACAAATCTCAGCTCCCTCCTCCCTCTCTCACTCGCTACATACTCAATTATGTACCGAAAGTACCGAATTACCTGCTTTTTGCACTCGCGTTGCACGGTTATTGCAAGAAAACTATCCATCATACAAGGATCGTTATGGTGTCATTCGAAAGCTCTGTTTATGCCCTTTCAGGGATAGGTACTTGTTTTACGTTCTGGGTCTTATTTAGGCATGAAAATGATCACGTAAACAGCCCTATTTTGGCTAAAAACACCCCGCTGGGCGGTACACATAAATAAACCGCATAGGCCGCTCGTAAGGTGTTAAAAATTTGAGGAGCCTTCATCATGAGCGCACGCAACCTCACTCATGGTTCAGTCATTATGAATTGGGTTCTCACTACGAAAAAACTTCGTAAAAAATAAAAACAAAAAGAAAATAAGAATAACTATTCAATAAGCTTTCCATAATATCGTGGATGTACTTGTGTGGATCTTTGACCAGACGCTGACTCAGGCGTCATTCTTCCTTCTCTGCTCTGCGCTCAACCGACCAGGACGTGCCTCCCCACGCTCCGCTAGTTCCGCATTTTTGAGTTTTTTCTCATTTGTTTACTCCGGGATGTATCGAGTAAGGTTAGGATATGCGTAGCAGGAGTGTCCTGGGCGGGTTGCCCGCAGTGCAGTGTATTTTGGGTCGTGTTTTTGGGGCATCTATTTCGGGTGTACCCTCGTGGTCCTGTTGTGGACATGTGAACTTTTTCACAGTTAGCTATCTTTGTGATGCAGGCGGCTTTCATTACGCGTTATTATTGCTTCCTTTTATCTTTCTGATGAGGTAGCTTGTTTTTTCTGACGTTCCCAGCGTATTTTTCTTCACTTAGTGAATTTTTTTCTGGGTCCCGAGTCAGTTCTTCCCTTTGTCGGAAGTGTTTGCTACAGTGGTGTGTTGTTGTTGTTGTTGTTGTTCCCCAGGCTGTCTGGCCGAACAGCCCCAAGGTCTCGAGCAAGGCCAAGGCCATAAACGAGCGCCCCCACAAAATCCTCCCTGCTTACCACTAACAAAGCCCGGGTGACCGAAGCCACTCCAAGGCAGGGAGCTGAGGAGGGTGCGGAAACGCTCGGGAAACCAAAGCCCCACCCAAGGCCCTGTGCCCCTCAGCAATTATGAAGGGAAAGTTGAGGGGTAAGGGAAAAATGTGACGCTTTGGCTCCCAATCTGCCAACTTCTAGGTTGGCAGTAGGGAGGTCAATCCACGGAAAAGACGCCGCCCCTTGAGATCTAGAAGATATATAAGTAAAAGGAACAGTCAGAGTAAGCTATGGGTATGGCAGAGATCGCTCAGTTCTCACTCGGATAGACCAGCCCATCACCACATGACTAGAACCCAATCCTCTCAGCATCAGCTAGGAAAGGCCCTAGAAAGCCGCATTTGGCGGGGGGATAGCTCCCCTATTTCAACTCCTTTCGGGGTTGGGCACCCGCCCAAGTGGTGTGTTGACGGTGGTTCCTGTTGTGATATAATTCAGTGCTTTTTGTTTATATTACGACGTGTTTACTTTTATGTCCGTCTGCCTAGGCCTAGCCAGCCTCTCATAGCTTTGCCACATGTACAAGTGTTATTGATTTACGTTATAAATATGTACTACTGTGTCATGTGTGTCCTGGTTTAGTTGTGTATTGGCTAATTCCATGGACTATTTATGTGTCCTGGGTTAGTTGTGTATTGGCTAATTCCACGGAGTATTGTGTGGGCCCGGGGTTAGTCGTGCTTGGCTATCTCCACGGTCTTGTGATGCGTTCAGATGGTATCTGGACGGGGTGGGTTGCTTTTCCGGCGGGTTTTTCTCGGTTACACCATGAAAAACCCGGCTGTTGGCCGAGTTTTAGCCACGCGTGGTTTTAAAAACAGGCTTGTGTTCCCCGGCGAGTGAGTGTTGAGGCTCTCCAGGACTGCGTCTCTGGTGGGGCCTGTGTCAGGCTCCCTATGATTCCCGGCGGGATGGCTGTACCCATCTAACAGTGTTCATGCGGACACATGTTGTGTGTAGTTTTTTCCCGGTTTTGCAAAGCCAGTAAAAAACTAAGCTGTTGTTGTTTTGGTTTTCCTCCCCGGCGATCTTTTATGAAGAAGTGGGGATAGGAACTATTGGGGTTAACGTTATAAACTTTTATTCACACCCGGCGGGTGCACCTTGGAAGGGTGGGATTAACGAATTTGCAAAAATTTCAGTTTAGTTGACTAGTCAATGGAGGGATGCATTTTGTATCGCCGCCTTCAACATACGGCGATTTAGGGCACAATTGGGGTTAACTTTTTGTAACTTTATTTTACACCCGGCGGGTGCTCCCTGGAAGGGTAGAATAACGAATTTGCAATTCAGTATAGTTGACCAGACAATTGAGGGATACGTTTTGTATCGCCGCCTTCAACATACGGCGATCAAAAAATCACTTCGGGAGAAGTCAGATCTCGTATTTTGTCAGGCTTCCCAGTTTTTGATCTGCGAGATAATACGGGGGCCGGCGTCTTTTTAGTTTTTTTTTTCCAAAAATATATTGAAACAAACACCACCGGGAAGACTAAATCAGTTATAAACGCCATGCTGGTCTTTATGTCATGTCAGAGGGTATTCATAAATCTTTTGGACAGGTTAAGATATTTTGAAATCTTTACTAAGGAACCCCACCGCGTAGCGAGCTGTAGTCATTGTGTATTGCGTCTCGTTACCCGGCGGGTTATTTAACACTTGTGTGCGAACATGTTGGGGTAACCTTATGAGCATTAATTCCTGGAAATTTTCTTTTTTTCCAGAACTGGGTCCCGGCGGGTATATAGAGAACCTGGAGTAAGTTTCCCACCAGTCTCTGTCATGGCTACCTTTGCCCCGGTTTTTGCTTTGTGCATTACGCCCTCCTGTTCAGGTATCCCTATATTTGCACACACCCTTTGCATTAAATGTGTTAAATGTCTCGACCGCTCACGGGGTCTGTGGGTGATGCGGAACTGTACCTTTTGCTCTCAATTAAGCCATAAAGTTTTGCAAAACAATGATAAGACCGCAGCGGTCGCTTTACGGGAGGTTAGGCAGCAGATGACCTCTTATACTACCACAGTGGCTCATAAGTCACTTCAATGCGATAACGTAACTCTTTGGGATAAGATACTAATTGAGCACCCCCCCCCCCCTATTAAACGTCCCTCTAGAATAACTGTACGAAAGTCAGCAGAGACTGGACAGGGTATTACACTTTCTCCAGCCTCCGGCACATCTAAGAGACCGCGAGAACCTACGCCCCCGGTGGCAGCCTCCTCGTCACGGGCGCGGTCCAGGTTCAGGTCACCTCTTAGACAGCAGCCGCCTGGTCTCTCTTCTTCGCCAGAGAGTAAGAAGAGCAAGACAGAGGGGTCCACAAGTAGCTATAGTGAGAAATCTACAAAGTCCAAAGGCAGTTCTAGGTCGCACCGTAGCCACAAGTCTTCTAGGAAAGACTCGCATGAACGAAAGGCCTCCCGGAATTCACTGGAGTCTAGTGCCTCTCTTCATGCCTCTACTCCCGGCAAATCTAGTATTCACTCTCATGGGGCTAGTGTGGTGTCAGCAACAAAAGACATTTTACCTATTAGTATTCTAACCTTAGAATTGGAGTGTTCGGTGGACAGTGATCGTCCTCTAGCAGGGTCAAGTGGGGGCTCCATGGTTGAGGGAGTATCGGACTCCCAAGGGAGTGCAGGCCAAGGCCTGGGGGTATGGCGATATTCTCGACCAGGGACTGAAAGCCCACGTCTGGCTCAAGATACACATTCAGTGGCTGATGTCCACAGGGACGCGGCGATCCCATCATCCATTCCAGACTTGACTTGGCGACACGACGGGATTCCGGCTTCGGCGGAATCCTCTCACGGGGAGCCAGATGACAAAGACGAGGTGTCTGTAATCTCGGACATGGAGGTGCAGGAGTCGGGTTCAGTTTTAGACGACGCACAGGATCGGAATGATTCACCTCTGAGTTCGTCATCAACTAAATTTGTCACGGCAGAAGAAATAGATGGGTTATTGGTTAATGCTCTAACAAAAAAAATTGGCCAACAGCCGGAGACTCCTACAGTAGACCTGGGAGCTTCCAAGACAAGTTCCAATGTTCGGCCTCTGATTGCTTCCATTGCCCTAAGATTCCTCACCCTCCCTCTATATCACCATCTGTGGTCGCTAGGCCTGCTTCGGCGGCACTGACTACTTCTAGTGTAAGGGTGGTAACGGATGTGAATCTGTCCCCTTTAGATAAAGCCCCGTTAAGAAAGGTAGCGATGCCCCTATTATACGGTCCCGACGAGTCATGGGTACAATTGATCCCCACTAAACCAGAGGTCGCACAGCCCACCTTGTCAGGGGAACTTCCAGTGCCAGGAGAGTGGGTAATCCAAGGCAATAAATCTAAAAAGTTGGATATATTGGGTAATGTACTAGATGTTAATGTTAAGGCCATTCCTAACTATTATCACCAGGACTATTTTGTTTATACTGCTACACCTGCCCTGCCCCCTGCCTCAGCTTCAAAACTGTTTTCTGACTGGTCCAAGATTGATGGTTTTAATGATATAAAAACACTGTCAGCTCTCACGCCAGAATTAGATTTGCAAACTGTCACAGACACAGCCGCTAATCCAGCATTGAAGGTGGGGCAGTTGGGCCCGGGGCCTTGGGTGGAATGGGAGACGGAGGCTCAGAACTTTGCTACCACCTTCACCTCAAAATCTTCCCACCAAATTCCTCAGGACAGTCATTCTTGGTTCTCTATGCCAGTGTGTGCTGCTGGCGGTGTCCCATCTGCTTTGTTTGCTTTCTTAGCTGCCCCCAAAATCAATCTATGTGAACTCAAGGACCCTTTCACTACACCTTCCCAAACTCACCTAGACCGGGAATTTAGGCTACGGGGGAAAGCGTATAGACTTTTCTCCCAATACATTGTGACGCACCAGGTGGCGAAATCGATGCTACGATCCACTCAGGCAATCGCGGACGCGGATGCCAGAAGATCGGTTGAACTATCTCGGCGATTGCTCCTTAAGACATCGATTCAGTCATTGGGTGATATCCGCACAGCCTTGCTTGAGGCGGTACGAGCGAGACAAGATCTCAGAATATCCCTGGTTAGGAAACTTCCTGATCGAATTGCGAATCAGGTGGTCATGTCACCAGTGCTTACTCCCTCTTTAATGTCCCCAGATGTGTGGAGAACTGTGTTTAATATGGCTCAGGCCTTTAAACAGAGTCCCACCCCTTTTAAGAAACCAGCTTTTAACTTTCCCAAACCCAAGCCAGTCGCAAAAGCGCAGCCGGGGGGATCTAAGCCCTTTCACCTACCTAAGTCCTCTTCCCCCCAAGGTCAGTACAGGTATAGACAGGGTAAGTTTACAGGTCAGAAAGGACGAGGCTATAACAAACCAGGTCAGGGCCCGTCTTCTGCCAACGCCGGCCAGCAGGCGAAGCATCCACCACCACCTCCTCCACCACCATAAAAAAACTAAAGCCTCTCTCACTCCCGGTGCCGGTCTCAAGGCGGGTGGATCCGAGGGTAGTACAGCCGGCGAACCCTTGTCTGCTAACTGGGTCGTTCCGAACGTGTCACCAAGCATGGCCATTAAATACGTGGGCAAGGATGGTGGCACGCAAAGGCATCACTTGGCAGTGGCTCCGGCGACCTCGTTTACGTCAGCCGACAACGGCGAATCTAGTTTCATTAGAGGTGGAGTCACTGATCAAGGAAATGATCGCCAAGAATGTCATCAACCTGGTCCCTCAAAATTACCCAGTCTTCACATCCAAGCTATTTCTGGTACCCAAAAGGGACAGTGTTCAGATGAGACCCGTCGTAGACCTGTCTTATCTGAACCTTCACATTCACAACGTGTCATTCAGGATGTTGACAGTACATCAAATCAGGCTAACACTTCCGCCGGGAGGATGGATGTGTTCTTTAGACCTGACAGACGCTTATTGGCAAGTCTCGGTAAACAAAAGATTTCAACGACTTCTGGCCTTACGGATCAGGCATAAAAATTATGTTTTTCAGAGGATGCCATTTGGATTAAACCTGGCACCTCGCTTATTCACGAAATTAGTCCGGCAAGCCCTGATGCCATTGTTAAAACAAGGGATCAGGATTTTGTGGTACCTAGACGACTGGCTAGTGGTGGCAGGGACGGAGCAAGTATGCATAAATCATGTCAACATAACATTAAATCATGTCAAAACTCTAGGGTTCAAGGTAAATCTGGTAAAGTCAAACCTTGTTCCCTCACGAGTAGTTCAGTGGATAGGGCTGGTTTGGGACACAGCTGCTCTCACTCTGAGTCAGAGTGTGGACAATCGAAACAGATTTCGCAGGAAACTGTTCCGGTTCCTTCACAGTCTGACTACGACACGGAGAATCTGGGAGTCTCTGGTCGGCTCTCTCAACTGGGTTCAACTAACTGTAATGTTGGGCCGGTTGAAAGTAAAGCGTTTAATATTGGAGGGCAACAAATAGTTTCTGCTATTGCCGGCGGAAAAATTATGGCCCATACCAAAATTAATCCACAAATTACTAGCGGTCTGGGCGAAGAGGGAAATGTTGCACTCAGTAATGTCATGGACCTCTCCTCCGCCGACGGTATGGGTAGACACGTATGTGTCAGGCATGATAGGTTGGGGTTTTCAGTCAAACCAAGGGCACCAGGGTCAAGGGCTTTGGTCCCATTTAGAAATCTCCCACATCAATGTCAAAGAATTACTAGTCCCCTTATATTTCCTTCAGGCTCACGGCTCTACTTTGCGGGGCAAGTCGGTGGCCTTCAGAATGGACAATCTGAATGCGGTTCACTGTATTCAGAAACAAGGGTCGACGAGATCTCGAAAGTTGCTAACTGTGTCAGAAGAGATTTTTATTCTAGCCAACAGGCTGGACATTCATCTTCATGCTTCTTATCTCCCAGGCGTAGCAAACGTCTGGGCAGACGCTCTGTCTCGGAGACAGAGCACAACAGTAGAATGGGCGCTCAAGCAAACCATTTTCAACCAAATGATTGCGGAGCCTTACCATCCACAAGTGGATCTGTTTGCGTCAGAGGAGACTCACAAACTCCCATTGTACCTCACCCACCGGACGATAATGCCGGCAGGTGGGTCAGACGCCCTGGTGACAGACTGGAACAGGTGGAGTTCCATTTATCTGTTTCCGCCGCCAGACGCGTCTCTAATGTGCCAAGTAGTAAACAAACTACGAGATTATCGGGGCGTAGTCTCGATAATCGCGCCCCTATGGCTGGCGCAGTTGTGGTACCAGCAATTGAAAATGTGGTGCCCGCACCCGGTGTCGCTCCCGGTCGGGTTTTTCCACTTAGACACGATTGGCAACCTAGCGACCTCTCTGACTTTTGCATTATGGACATTCAGGAGGCCAAGTGGCTAGCGCCGTATGGTAGAGACGTGACCAATAAATTCATGAATCAATATACCCAGTCTACAAAACGACAGTATCAATCACATTGGCAAGCCTTTACTTCTTGGATCCTTAGGACAGAACAAACTGTGCCCTCGGTGGCTTTGGTTTTTAATTATTTAAATTATCTGTTCGAGCAGAAACGTTTATCTGTGGTAACATTAAAAAATCACTTAACAGCGATTAGGATGCCATTTTGGGACCTTACCGGTCTCACCATACCAGTCGCGGAGGAAACAGGTTTTATGAGAGCATGTTTTAAACTCCGCCCACCTCCCTGTCAGCTCATGCCTACTTGGTCTCTGGACAAAGCTTTGTCATTACTTCATTCCTGTCTGTACCAAAATACTGCAGATTTTACATTACTCTTAAAAAGGGCAGTATTCCTTATGGCTTTGGCCACCGGGAACAGAGTATCTGAGCTGGCGGCGATGAGCAACACACCTAATTGCCTCAGGTTTGGTAGGCTTAATGAATGTATTCACATTGCACCTTCCCCAGGGTTTGTAGCCAAGAATGAGCACAGTGCACACATGTTTTCTGAGTTCACTGTGCCGGCGTTGAAAAGGGGAAAGGTGCACCATAATTTATGTCCAGTGCAAGCTCTAACCAAATATTTGAGGGTAGCTCCTCTAAACCCCCAGGGTGCTTTATGGGTGGCAAGTACGGGTAAGCGCTTACTGAAACGTAGATTGGCTTCTCTTTTGGTCGAGGTCATTAAAGAGAGTAATCCCGGCGTTGTGGGTAGGGCCCACGATTTACGCAAATGGGCAGCCTCTTTGCGTTTCCTTAAGAATTTTTCTGTTGAAGATATTACGTCCACACAGTTGTGGGCCTCTAATCATACGTTTTTGACACGATACCTGTCAGTAGCTCTAGACAAACCTTCCTTGCCATGTATAGCTTTAAGGCAGAGGGTCTAGGTGGCCCTAATAGTCACTTCTTGTTTAATTTCAAGAAAAAGGGGGGGGGGGGTGCAGTCAGTGTAACATAGGACACCCTAGACCCCGCCGGAGTATAAGAGCTTTGATACTAGTTATGGGTATTGTGATATGAAACATTTCTCTGTACTATTCAGTGCAGGAAATTGTGCTAGTACAATGGTAGTACAAACAACAGTGTTGTTATAAGTAATTTTAGCTGTGAAAGCAATGAAATGTTAAGCATTGGATATATTTTGCAAGATATATCCACGAGTATTATGGGGTTATATGTGCACATGTAAACTTAGAAGTTTGTTATTTTTCACCACTTATGTTGAGTGGGGTGCCTTTTTAACTTACAAATCTGTTCACAGAGTCTCAAGAGTTAACCCTTTTATCAAGCAGGCTTCTTTGAAGCACACTTCTGCTTGTACCCCCTTTTTGTATTATATGTGCTGCGCCAATAAATATATATCTTTTTTGAAGTAAGAAAACTATGTGGTGTTTGATTATCTACTTTTGCTAGAGTTATGATATGATTACGAATGTCCCCCTCCAGTCTTAGATATCAGGCATAATCGTCAATGATGGAGGGGCCACTAATAAATTATAGGTTTGACTCCTGTAAGGAGATAAAGAAAACCTAATATTTAGTAGTGGCCCCGTAATCATTGACGACTGGGGCCCTCCCGACCATCCCCTTCCCATTCGTTGATGTATTAAGGATTTTGGTTTACTTGATATGTCAGTGAAGGAAGAATGACGCCTGAGTCAGCGTCTGGTCAAAGATCCACACAAGTACATCCACGATATTATGGAAAGCTTATTGAATAGTTATTCTTATTTTCTTTTTGTTTTTATTTTTTACGAAGTTTTTTCGTAGTGAGAACCCAATTCATAATGACTGAACCATGAGTGAGGTTGCGTGCGCTCATGATGAAGGCTCCTCAAATTTTTAATGCTCTGCGCGGTAGATTCAAACTACGGCGGATGAGTGTTTGAAGAGGGTGCCTTATGTAATAGGCATAATCGTCAATGATTACGGGGCCACTACTAAATATTAGGTTTTCTTTATCTCCTTACAGGAGTCAAACCTATAATCTTTGCTTCATTCCCGTCTGTATCAGAATACGGCAGATTTTGAATTTCTATTAAAAAAGGCTGTGTTCCTTATGGCTCTGGCAACAGGTAGCAGGGTGTCTGAGCTGGCGGCGATGAGCAACACCCCTAATTGCATAAGGTTTGGTAGACTCAATGATTGCATTCATATTGTACCTTCCCCAGGGTTCATCGCCAAGAATGAACATAGTGAACATGTTTTCTCAGAGTTCATGGTGCCGGCGTTGAAACGGGGTAAAGTGCACCATAATTTGTGTCCTGTACAAGCTTTAACCAAATATATGAGAGTGGCACCTCTTAACCAACAAGGTGCTTTATGGGTATCGAGTACAGGTAAAAGGTTAATGAAACGAAAAATGGCTTCTCTGCTAGTCGAAGTCATTAAAGAGAGTAATCCCGGCGTAGTGGGTAGGGCCCACGATTTACGCAAATGGGCAGCATCTTTACGTTTTCTAAAAAAAAAATCTGTTGAAGACATAGCTACTACTCAACTATGGGCTTCGAATCATACGTTTTTAACTCGATACCTGTCGGTAGCACTAGACAAACCATCAATGCCGTGTATAGCTTTACGGCAAAGGGTCTAGAGGGGTCTCTAAGTCACTTATTGTTTAGGTTAAGAAAGAGGGGGGGGGGGGGGGGTGCAGTCAGTGTAACATAAGACACCCTAGACCCCGCCGGAGGATATGTACAGAGTATACGAGCTGTGATACAATGTATAAGTGTTGTGATTAAAATTTCTCTGTAGTAATGACTACGGGAAATGTTAAAGTACACTGGATGTAGTACAACAATGGTTTCTTTCAGTGGGATACACTGTTGAAGCAATTTAATTTTAAGAGTTCTCGGTAGTTGCAACTCCGAGTAGCATTTTAGTAAGTACATCTGCGAGAGTACAAGAAATTATTCTATTTTTGTGTCTAATTTTAAGGAATATACACATTAGAATAATGGGGTTTATATGTGCACATGTAAACATAAAGTTTTATTTTTCACCACTTAATTTAAGTGGGGTGCCTTTAACTTTCAGATCTGAAACAGATTCTCATAGTTACCCTTTTTTCCTCAAGCAGGCTTCTTTAAGCACGCCCCTGCTTTATGTTGTATAAAGTTTATACATAAATATATAATTTTACAAAGTAAGAATACTATGTGGATGTTTGATTATCTGCCTATTATATTTGCAATGGTTATGATATGATTACGAATGTCCCCCTCCAGTCTTAGATATCAGGCATAATCGTCAATGATGGAGGGGCCACTAATAAATTATAGGTTTGACTCCTGCAAGGAGATAAAGAAAACCTAATATTTAGTAGTGGCCCCGTAATCATTGACGACTGGGGCCCTTCCGACCATCCCCTTCCCATTCGTTGATGTATTAAGGATGTTGTTATACTTGATATGTCAGTGAAGGCGGAAGGATGCGCTAGTCAGCGTCTGGTCCAAGAATCCACAGAAGTACATCCACAGAAGATGGGAAGCTTATGAATAGTTATTCTTATTTTATTTTTATTTTTTATTTGTTACGAAGTTTTTTCGTAGTGAAAACCCAATCATAAAGACGAACCATGAGTGATTTTGCGTGTGCTTATGATGAAGGTTCCTCTGAGCTCTGCGGTGGTAGATTCAAACTACGCGTATGAGCGTTTGAAGAGGTAGCCTTATGTAATAGGCATAATCGTCAATGATTACGGGGCCACTACTAAATATTAGGTTTTCTTTATCTCCTTGCAGGAGTCAAACCTATAATCTTGGAAGGAAACAAGTGTTTGCCACTTTCACAGGCGGAAACACTAAGGGCAATTCCAACTTTAATCCACAACCTCCTGATGGCTTGGGCGAAGCCAGAAGTAATTCACTCCTCCTTGACTTGGACAGCTCCACCTCCGACGGTTTGGGTAGATACAGACGCATCAGGAACCCTGGGATGGGGTTACCAATCAAACTTAGGCCATCAGGGTCATGGTCGATGATCATCTTCAAATCATCTTCATATCAATGCCAAGGAGTTGCTAGTCCCACTATTCTTTTTACAGGAGCACAGCATGAGCCAGGCGGGAAAGTCCCTAGCCTTCAGAATGGACAATTTTACTGCAGTGACATGCATTGAAAAGCAAGGGTCGGTAAGATCAAGAGTGTTACAAGGGTTGTTGTAAAAGATATTTCGTCTAGCCGCGAGGCTAGGGACTTATCTTCATGCAACATATCTGCCTGGCGTGGTGAATGTATGGGCGGATGCTATGTCCTGGAGACAGAGCACCCAAGTATAATGGGCTCTCAGACAAAACATCTTTCAAAAGCTGATTGCAGAGCCCTACCATCCACAAGTAGACTTGTTCGCATCAGAAGCATACCACAGGCTGCCCCAGTACCTCACGCGCCGGAATCTCACTCCGGCGGGGGGGGGGGGGGGGGGGGGGGGCGGACGCATTGCTGGTAGAGGGGAACAAATGGAGCTCCATTCAACTGTTTCCACCTCCAGACCCGTCCTTAATGTGCAAAAGTAGTTCACAAACTACGGGATTATCGGAGCATGGTCTCGATGATCGCGCCCTGGTGGCCGGTTCAAGTGTGGTACAACCAGTTGAAGATGTGGTGCGAGAACCCGGTGTCGCTCCCGATCTCGTATTTCCACTTAGAGACAATTGGAAACCTCAAGACCTCGCTGACTTTCGCCTTGTGGATATTCAGAAGGCCAAGTGGCTAGGCCAGTTTGGGGAAACCGTGACTCACAAGTTGATTAATCAATATGCTCTATCAACACGACGACAGTACCAATCACACTGGAAGTCATTTACTACCTGGCTTTTAGAAGCTGGTCAACGACATTCCTCGGTGGCTCTGGTGTTTAATTATTTAAATTACCTATTCAACGTTCAAAGTTGTCAGTTGTCACATTTAGGAATCACCTCACAGCAATTAGGACACCATTTTTAGACTTAACTGGTTTGGCTGTAAAGGAGGCAGAAGAAAAGGGATTTATGAGGTCATGCTTAAAGCTCCGCCTCCCCCTAGTCAACTCACACCCACCTGGTCTCTGGATCGAGCCCTTGAAATACTTCAGTCCCGTAAATATTGCAAAGATCCTCCCTTTGATCTAATACTTAAAAAGGACATTTTTGTAATGGCACTGGCTACGGGTAACAGGGTGTCTGAGTTGGCGGCGATGAATTCGGAACCAACCTGTCTAAGATTTAAAAGGCGCAACATAGGGGTACATATTGCTCCTACTCCTAACTTTATTGATAAGAATGAACATTCTAATCATGAATTTACAGAGTTCGAAATTCCGGCTCTGAAACAGGGTGACAGGCACCATTTATTGTGTCCAGTGCAGTCACTTAGGTTATTATGAGGGCTTCCCGGCCATCACAAATGGGAGCCCTCTGGGTTTCAAGGACAGGTGTCCGATTACAAAAACTCCGGCTAGCTGCGTTATTAGTGAAAGTCATTCGAGAGAGTAACCCGGGCATGTTGGCAAGATCACACGATATCCGTAAATGGGCGGCATCACTTCGATTCCTCCATAATTACTCTCTAGAAGATATTCAGCAGACCCAACTGTGGTCATCAAATCATAATTTTCTCACACGTTACCTGTCCATCAATCGCATGAAACCTTCTCGTACATGTGTAGCATTAAGGCAGAGAGTGTAGTGTTTAGCTGATTTTGTGAAAAAAGGGGGGGGGGGGGGGTGTATCCTAGCTAAGGACTCCACCTGCCTCTGAAGTGAGACATAATGTAACGAGTATTAAGGTCATGTGATAACCGTTCCCTAGGCTAAAGTAAGCCTACCCAGGAACAT
Source organism: Paralithodes platypus (assembly GCA_032716605.1). Classification (NCBI taxonomy): domain Eukaryota; kingdom Metazoa; phylum Arthropoda; class Malacostraca; order Decapoda; family Lithodidae; genus Paralithodes; species Paralithodes platypus. The sequence continues at coordinate 32,480,635 of CM064580.1, forward strand.
TGATTAATATTTAGATGAAACACTATGGATGCAATAGGGTTTCCAATATACTCAATAATCTCGGGGATTAGATCTAGAGTATAAATATTTTTGGTAACATTACTTAAGGCCATGAATATGTAGGCCTACATATTAATAAATTTGGGTGATAATGATTGTTTCATTTCCCCTGGAATATATTAACTGAACGAATAGTTTATTCCTGTGTTACACCAACTGTTCTATAAACCTTAAAGGCGTTAACACCACAGGCTTCCTTTAAGAAACGCCGCCTGTAACCTTCTTTTATATTTTCTTTGATATTAAACTGACCTGATTAGTACATGTTCCTTGGACCGTACCTGGTTTATTAGTGGTATGCGATGTTTATGATGAATGTCCCACCTCCAGTCTTGAGAATTCAGGCGCATCGTCAATGATGAAGGGGCCACTAATAAATTATAGGTTTGAGTCCCGAAGGGAGGAAGGAAAACCTAATATTTAGTAGTGGCCCCGGAATCATTGACGATTTTGGCCCTCCCTTCCATTCCCTTCCCATTGATCTGCTACATTTTTGAGAGTCTCGATATGTCAGATTAAGAAGGAACGCTCGCAGTAAGCGGGATGGCAAGCGGTACCCAAGAGCAGAGGTCTGGGAAGTGCAAGCTAGGTCAAGTTTAATTTTTATTTTTTATTAATTTATTTTACTAGTTTCTTCTAGTAGTGAACCCACATCATAAGAACGAGTCCGTGAGTGGTTATTAACCCGAAAACGGCGAGGGGAGGGGTATTGAACTAGCTTCCCATGGGCGAGCATATTGGCTCCATTCAGGCCTATAATCATCATTTTACGATAAATATCGTTATTACTTATTCATATGAGCCTATTTTACCTTCACTATGAAGATAGTAACCTGTAACAACAATAAAACAAGTGAAAATATAATTTTTCTGGTCAAAATCGCGAATATAGAGGGACCAGCCCATTCATGAATTATGGAGAAAATTGAGGCAACCCCTCCCTCCACGAGGCCTCAAGCCACACTGAGCCTACTCATACACACACTCGGTTATGTAACACACCCGCTAGGCACGTAAGCACATCCTCCACACAGTTTGCTAATGTTAGCACAAAAATATACCAACGAATTAGGGAATAACAGGGAAAATAGGTGATAATTGAAGGGGCAGGGGAAAGGGAGGAAGGAGGGGATGTGGAGGAGTGATATGAGGTATAGGGAAAAAAAAAATTGTTTAGTGCTACTGGGGCTGTTTAAATGTTTTGTTTAGGCCTCCCTCTTAAGAGCTTTGCCGCCGTCGCCCAGTAAAATCTCTTATGAGCTTTGCAGCCGTTTACGGGTTAAGAGCGTTTCGCTCACGATGTAAGGAAATCGTATTTTGAGTTCTCCTTGGGCGGGAAGTTTGAACAGCAAGCTTGGTGTTCAAAGATTGGCCATTACATACGTAAGGTGCATCGTCAATGATTCCGGGACCACTACTAAATATTAGGTTTTCCTTCCTCCCTTCGGGACTCAAACCTATATTCTGTAGTTACACTGAAGAATAATTTATTTGCTATCAGAACCCCCTTTTTTTACTTAACAGGGCTATCTATACTGCAGGCAGAGGAGAAAGGGTTCATGAGGGCATGTTTCAAGCTTCGCCTCCACCCCGTCAGCTCATGCCTACCTGGTCACTTGACAAAGCTTTGTCTTTGCTTCATTCGCGCAAGTATAATCATGCGCCGGATTTTGACTCACTGTTAAAAGAAGGCTGTATTCCTTATGGCTTTGGCCACAGGTAACAGGGTGTCTGAGCTGGCGGCGATGAGCAACGAACCTAATTGCCTCAGGTTTGGGAGACTCAATGTTAATGTACAAATTGCTCCATCTCCCACTTTTGTTGCTAAGAACGAACATAGTGAGCAATTTTGTTCTGAGTTTACAGTCCCAGCGCTCAAACACGGGGACACACACCATGTATTATGCCCTGTTCAGGCTTTAATAAAGTTTCTGAGAGTGTCACGGTCCCAACAGCAGGGAGCCTTATGGTACAGGTACTTGTGTTACAAGAAGAAAATTGGCTTCTTTACTCGTAGCTGTAATTCGTGAAACTAATCCCGGTGTAGTGGGAAGGGCCCATGACATCAGGAAATGGGCAGTTTCTTAACGTAATAATTATTCAATTGATGACATAGCCAACACTAAGTTGTGGGCTTCCAAAATTTACCTGTGTGGCCTTGTGCCAGCGGGTCTAGTTGGTCTGTGTGCTACTAAAGTTAAGTTTAATATTAATGGTGAAAAGGAGGTGGGGGGGGGGGGGGGGGGGGGGGTTTGCTGGTGAGCCAAGACTCCTAGACCCTCCGCCGGACTATGTGATAAGTTCACGAGACAAGAATAAAAGACATTCTTGGAAAATATTTTTCATTGAATCTCAATGTGATATTCTTTAACCCTTATTTAGCGGCGAGCAACATAAGTCGAGTTAAATAAAGCTGGACTATGTGGCGGCGCTCGACATAACTCGAGTGGCAATTTCAGCACGTAATGTGGCTGAGAGAGAGAGACAAGTGGTGGCAGGAGACTAGCGAGCGTATGACTGCTCCAGACCACCGCGGCGAACCTACTGACACAAATCTCAGCTCCCTCCTCCCTCTCTCACTCGCTACATACTCAATTATGTACCGAAAGTACCGAATTACCTGCTTTTTGCACTCGCGTTGCACGGTTATTGCAAGAAAACTATCCATCATACAAGGATCGTTATGGTGTCATTCGAAAGCTCTGTTTATGCCCTTTCAGGGAGAGGTACTTGTTTTACGTTCTGGGTCTTATTTAGGCATGAAAATGATCACGTAAACAGCCCTATTTTGGCTAAAAACACCCCGCTGTGCGGTACACATAAATAAACCGCATAGGCCGCTCGTAAGGTGTTAAGCTATTAAACATTTATTAACCATTTCCAGTGATCTTGAGAAAATATTAATTCAAGTGTGAATTCTATCTATCTATCTATTGCGGGACGCCTTACTCCCCTTAACACTCAACGAGCAGCATAGGCTGTAACTTCTACTACCTGCCAAGCGGGTGGTTTTACCCTAAACGAGCTTATTTCCGTGCTCTTTTTCATGCATAAACAAGAGCCAGAGCGTAATACAATTATGTATCCCTGAAAGGGCGATAATTGAGCTTTCCAATGACACCAGAACCATCCTTCTACGACCACGCGTTCTCTTGCAACGATCGTGCAACCGAAGGGCAAAATCGCTAAAATACGGTAATTTCCTTACATAATTCCCTGTGTAGCGAGTTAGTGAGTGTGGATGTGTGTGGAGGGGACGTCAGTTGCCTGCGTGGCAACTGACGTCCGTGCCGAATGGTTAGAGCCGACCTACGCTCCTCCCACCGCTCGTCTCTATCTCAGAGCCGATAATGTGCTCAAAATTTACTCTAGCCAGGCCCCGCCACATAGTCCTTTCTTCTCTTGTCCGACTATAGCCAGGCGCCGTTCTTAAGGGGTTAATGAGGGTGGCCATACACAGAATGCCCCCAAGCGGACCTATTCCCTGTAAGAGGACAACCGAGCCAGTTTACTGAAGGACTTACAGGATTGACCACTCAATTTAGGATCCGTCCGACTCCAAGGCCCTCTGTGTATCTTTTTAGCACTATTTTTCTACAGTGGTGTTCGGCTAGTCCATCCACTAACCTGCCTTACCCTTAGGTAAGCAATACGGATTTGTATCAGGTTTACTCCCTTAGAAAGGTTGCCGACCAAGGCTGACGAGTCCCATCACCCGGATTTGTATAAGGTTGTCTCCCCTAGATGGGTTGCCGACCAAGGCTAACGAGTGAAGGCATATACCTATTTATTTTTCACTTGCATATTTTTGGTAAATTATTCTTTTACTGTTAAGCCAAATCTTAGTGCATTTTATATTCTTATCTTGTCCTGAAGAACCTTTAATTTTATTTTTATATTGTAATACTTTATTTAATTAAACTAATAATTTTACACATTAGTTTCCTTGAACCTGGATTTTTCGAGTTTGAATTAGACATTCGATTTGAAATTAAATATAGCCTATTGTTTGTGTCTCTTTCACCTCGTCCACAACATAACAGTATCAAGTAATGGAATCAAACTTAATAGTCAGGACTATTAGGCCATACTAACACAAAATGTGAATTGCCATTAACCTCAAAATACTGGAGTGTGATAGAGGCAAGTATCTCAATCCAGTATATGCCACAGGTCCAAAACAAATAGCAAGAATATAATAATAAAGGCGACATTAGCTGAGAAGAATAGTGCCAGGATGAAATTGTTCTCAAAGGTTCTCACTCTTCTACTGTGTCTGTAACTTCTTGGGTCCCACAAGGCACCATACTGGGTCCCCTACTTTTCCTTTCTTACATAAATGACTTCCAATTATTGCTTACTTCTATTAATAGACTTTTCACAGATGAATAAGAAGATAGCTTAGGTTATCGAACAATTACTAAGAGTGACGATTACCTTCGACTATAGAACGCCTTAACTGTCCTTGAAGAGTGGGAAGCCATGTGGTAGATGACATTTAGACCTGACAAATGTCACCATATCCGCTTTTCCCGTTTGAATAAAACCATCCCATTTTTCTACAAACTCCATACCACTTTTCTAGATACTATTCCCTCCCACAAATATTTAGGGGTCCACATCTCAGCAGACATGAGATGGACCACTCCCGTTAGCAGTATCAGAGCAAAAGCTAACAAAGCCCTAGGCTTCCTGCTTAGGAATCTCAATAAATGTAACGCAAACATCAACATTCTTACATTTAAAACAGTTGATGGCCACACTTAGAATACTGCGACACAACTCTCTGAATACATATTTGGTCTCCTTCAAGGAAGCCATGAATCAAACTGTTTATAGTTAAAATAGGACTTCAGAGGCTATCAACCCTATTGGATTATTAAGCCAGCACACTGCATGTCAAGAATAACGTCAGGACTGGAGCCTCTCTGCGAAAACTCCAGTCCCTTGCTGAATCAAACGGTACCTCACATCGCTTGTATACCCGCACTCATTATTTATATTTATTGTTGTGGTGAAACTCGAAACATAGTTATATATATAATTGTTATTTCCACGCGTCATACTACTGTACAGTATACTTATGAGTCGTCGGTTCAGTATGTTTTATGTTTCGGTGTTTCATTTGGAATTTTAATCTTATATATTAGTTCTAATTGCTCCGAAGTTAAAGTTTTCACTCAGAGTTAAGTTAGGTTTCTATAGGGTGCTGTATTTATTCCAACGCATAAAGGTTCCTTACAATTTTTCGCAATTAATGAATCGATCATTTTCATTACGGAAAAACGCATTCGATATAATATCCCTCCCTAAGGAATCCTCTCCTTATGAGAATTAAAGGAGTAGTATTTTATTATAGTCGGATATTTATCGTAGGTATTGTTGGTATTTGGCTTATTAACGTCATAATTTCTGACATGTTTCTTGTCAAAGTTATGATCTATAATCTATATGTTTTATCCCTTGCTTTATGTAGCGAACACACAGACAGACAAAATCCAAATATTATCTAGATGAATAAATTAGGGTGACTGCTTTGTTCTCAGGTTGGGTCAATAAACTGTCTTCTGCTGTATATATCTGGAGATCGATCATGCGAGGTCAGGGGAAGAAGATGTTTCCGTGAAAGATCAAGACTTGGGTTTCTGGGAAAGACCTCTAACTCTCTATCCATTATTGATTGATGGCCTCATCTAGCGTGTGTCAGATAAAAGTGTCTCTTTATATATATTTAGGTAAATAAAGTATAATATTATATGCACACATTGATAGTAAGAACTTGATTGTTTTATTGTTTTTCTTGTAAATCATTACTTACATTGCTATGTAATATTCCATATTCGAAGGTAGATTTGTCTCACACTACAACTGACGCAATGCAGCATGGTACACCAAACAAATAATGAGTGGACTCTATTCCTTCTTCATATATACACATCATTCACAATGAGGGATGAGTGTAGCTTTATGTATTACTATGTCTATATTTGCTCTCCTTGTGCTTGATGTAAATCCGTCATGCGATATTTGTTAGAATGTACAGCGTTTCGATTATTGTCTACTTCTTCAGACTATGGTACACATTGGCCCTCAAAGCGAAGAGAATGAATACATAGCAATGTATATGCTCATTACATTTCTATCAATGTCGGTGTGCAATACATTGCATCATGAGTTTGTGTGTGTGCGTTTACCATTAGCTTATACTTCTGCATATTTTATGTCCAATACTTGTAAATAACAAGTCAAATTCAGTAATATAAATTTTAACAATAACAAATTAGACATCATTTAGCAACCATAGAAAATCACTGCTTCGACCATGATACAGTACAATTGTTTATCAATATGTACAGTAGCCTATATGTTACACACGATGTGAATAAGGCGAATGCTTAGAACGACTTGGTTTAACGTAATGTTTTCATATACGGATTGAGTAATATAAATTTATCTTATATATAAAATAGTCCATCAATATTAACTATTGCACTAGTATAATGACAAAAGTACATATTATATGTTTGCCTTTGTTTGCTTTAGATATTACATTCAAGGAAGAACGCTTAATTGCTTAATATTAGTATAGAAAGATTCAGACATGTGACTGATGTTGATTGCATGCAAAATTGCTCCATGCATTGGACATAAAACAATTATATGAACTCACCTGATCACCCTTGTTATGATGTGTGCATGTATAAGAGTGTGTATGTGTTTACACATCTAATTTTCCAATACTTATTTTCTAATATAATTTTCCAATCTAATTTTCCAATACAATAGCAGAAGTCAAAAGTGTTACGACAGGCACTACTCGCGCCTGGTGACTAATGACCCAATTTGTAGCAGTCAAATGTGACAGCATGTAAAACGGTGTTTGTGTACGTGCCTTTGTGCATGGGTTTTGTTGTTATTGTTGTGTAGCATCCAGATGACTAATGACTCAAAGTCAGCCCTTCATTACACCCCTGGCAGCCTTATCAGGCTCCCACACCCTCCATTATGAAGCTATCCTGTTTGTGGAGTCATCACAACACCGATGAAACTGGCAATCAAGGTACAAGCAACTCGACACCGAAGGTTGGACCGCATTTGGGGGGGAGGGATGGGGGGGGTGGGGGGTGGGGGGGTACGAAAGAGGCTTTTCGCTCTACTGCAGAATGCTGTGGTCCCCTGATGACTATACCACCACTGTTGAGTGTTTGGGTGGCGCCTCTAATCACCATTGTCTTGAAGGGGCTAAAGTTGGAAGGTAAACTACTTTTCGAGGGAGATTTTCAGACAGTTCGTTTCTGTTGCGGCCGTGTGCATGTGTATTCACCTTTGAATTTCACAATAGTTGGTTTTCTATAATACATGCAGATGTACAGTATACTGTATATCTAGTCAATGTCAATAATATATATAATCTGCTGAATTTTTCGCTCACACGATTATACAACAGGTTGCATGCCTTTTCGTGAGCTTTCATATATTACAGAAGACATTAATTCTGCCTTCTCAATATTTTTTTCTAAAAAATTGGTATGCTTATTTCCCCTATATCTGCACTTCCACCAAAGAGGGTGATGTAGAAGTGCATACATCGAAAGAAACGTGAACAGGAACAGATTCATGTTAAACTGTAATCCAGTTGATAACACGTTCTAGGTGTCCCATATGGAAGAAAATATGATCCAGTTTAATTTAACTTATAGTAAAACGGTTTTACATGGGAATAAACATACAAGTGAGTTGCATGAATAAGTATTTAGGGTAAAAGTGGTTGAACAGTTATGCAATGGGATATTAGTGTATTGTGCTTTTTTATTGCTTAAGATATTCATTTTCTTAAACCGAGAGATTATATACAATAGTATATCAATCATCTTCGTGATATAAAACTGGAACTATACGAATCTTAAGCTAACAGCAGCATATCTAATTTATTTCACTAAAGCATTCTGTGCCATTCTGTAAATGATGTCAAGGTATTCAATAGTTCAGGTCGATCATTCCCATCAGAAGTAATTAACTCAATTAGTGCTAAATTGTTTGGCGCCCTTGAGAATGATTAATAATGACTCTCCCTTTCAGCTCTTAACCCCTTCTGTACCGATGCCGTCCTTTTTACTTTATGCTGGCTACTATTAGACGAGTTTATTCAGTTTAAAAAGGGCCTCCAGCAATTAACAGGCTTCTAACTATCTCATTTAACCCTTTCTACTACCACAGATCCTTCTTAAATTGCACAGAATCGTCTAAATATAGCTAGAATAAAATACAGAAGTCGTCGCCGGTACAGAGGGGGTTAACCTTGTAAATAAAATTATGCTATTCCCCTCTCATTTCTTCCTATTAATATACGATTCTAGACAGCTTAGGAAGGACTTGTGTGACGCAAAGAGTTAATACATATTGTTAACACTACTTGCTTCAAAGGCGTCATTCCGAAGCTTAAAATGATTAGTTAATGATAACCTGATGAAGTAATATTTTGCCATCGTACATTGGTGTTTAAATACCCATAAATAGTGAGAATTACATCAATTATGTTCGCCATCCATCTTCTTCAATATACTGTATATCAGTAGCCATCTTGAGCAGTTGTTTACACCATTATGCTTTATATCAGTAGCCATCTTGGGCAGTTGTTTACACCATTATACTTTATATCAGTAGCCATCTTGAGCAGTTGTTTACACCACTATACTTTATATCAGTAGCCATCTTGAGCAGTTGTTTACACCATTATACTTTATATCAGTAGCCATCTTGAGCAGTTGTTTACACCATTATACTTTATATCAGTAGCCATCTTGAGCAGTTGTTTACACCATTATACTTTATATCAGTAGCCATCTTGAGCAGTTGTTTACACCATTATACTTTATATCAGTAGCCATCTTGAGCAGTTATTTACACCATTATACTTTATATCAGTAGCCATCTTGAGCAGTTGTTTACACCATTATACTTTATATCAGTAGCCATCTTGAGCAGTTGTTTACACCATTATACTTTATATCAGTAGCCATCTTGAGCAGTTGTTTACACCATTATACTTTATATCAGTAGCCATCTTGAGCAGTTATTTACACCATTATACTTTATATCAGTAGCCATCTTGGGCAGTTGTTTACACCATTATACTTTATATCAGTAGCCATCTTGAGCAGTTGTTTACACCATTATACTTTATATCAGTAGCCATCTTGAGCAGTTGTTTACACCATTCGTCAAACAGTTTCAACAAAACTGCCGGGATTAATTTAGGTCATATCATACATGACAGATATAGTTTGTGTTTTCTTCCATAACAAAATTCTCATAAATTGATATCCTTGTGTATATTTACATATTGACAAATATTAGGGGTCCATGATTATTCGTAAGGGACTAAGTTAATTACATTCCATTATGCTCGGTAAGTCTGTAATTTTTGTTTTTTTCATTTTTCGAGACAATACATAGAGGAAGGACAAACAAAGACAAATTAAAAACCTCCATGTGCCAAAATGGATCCTCAATTCATAAAATGTTTGTAACAATTGGACATAAACAAAATTGCAGATTGTACATTTGTGGAAAGCAACTCCAAGGAAGTGAATTCCAGAGAATAGAAGTTCTGGGGATAAATTAATTTTGATAAGCCAAAGTTCTACATTGTGGAGGAGAGAGTGTGAATTAATGGTCATTTCCAGCTGCCCTAGTTCTGCAGGGAAAGATGCAAAAATGTGGTATAATTAAAGCAAGTTCCTCAGAAAATTTTCCATGAAAATATCTGTAGAGTAGTAATGCAAGAGATGCAAAATATCTGTGTATGAATAATGGACAAGGATCATGCGTGATTACAGGGTTATTGATTAATATAATTGCAAATTTTGAATAATTGGAGGAGGAGCGTCGACTGACTAGGGACAGAGGTGCATGAGGTCAATTCATTGTGACCATCCCTTCGGGGATCATGACGTCTTGTAATAGATGGATAGATAGATTGTTTTAAATTGTGTTCAACTGCCTCAATGCAACCACTCCACATTCATTCCACAAGGGTGAACAATATTCCATCTTAGAACGAACATGACTTATATATAATGGCTAACTGCTCGTCAGTGAAGAATTTTCGAACTCTGTATAGAAGTCCCATTTCTGTAGAGGCATTTTTAGCAATGGATCTAACATGAGGTGTCCAGCTCATGTTGGAATTCAATGTTATGCCAAGGATATCAATACTAGAAAAGGGGGAATATTTACATTATTACAAATTACGTGGGAGTCGGAAAGATTTTCTGTTAGAAAATATTTTTGATTTGATGATCTGTACATTAAAGGAAACTCGTTTTTAAGTCTCCATTTATTAATTTGTGATAGGTCCTGGTTCAGATACCTTAAATTGCAGTGTTCACGTTGGTATATATAGTATCAGTACTGCTAAATGTAAAGGAACTGTGGAATGTTGAGTCATCTGCGTAGGAATGTATTGTGTTATGAGTGATAGGAGATTATTGATATGAATCAGGAACAGAGTTGGGGCCAAAACTGACTCCTGAAGAACGCCAGCAATAATGGAGTAAATTTGAGATTAAAAGCCATATACTGTAGCCTACCATTATACGTATTTCTCTGTGGTGAAGATAAGAAGAGATTAGTGGAATTAGTGATGCAAGACCTTAGTGTAACATCTTCGACAACAAGGATTGATGCCAGAATCTATCAAAATCCTTTGATATATCCAATGTTATTGTATACGCTTCACCATGTTGGTCTGTAACTTGGTTAATTTGATGCGTAAGAAGGCAACTAATGTCTGCAGTTGATCGTTCATGTCTAAAGCCATACTGTCTATCACTGATAAAATTATTAGTCTCTAGATGCTTGATTAGGTGATTATTTATTATTGAATTTCGTATCAATTTGTAAACTGACCAGAACACACAAATACCACCAAAGTATATTGTAAACTACGTTTTCCTTTAACCGATTTCCTATATTATATAAATCAAGATATTTTTCACATTTCCAATATTTTCACAACTTTTCCTTTCATTCTTAATTCCAGTTCTTCATACAATCCTTACCAATTTCATCTTCACTTCCATCTCTTTCCTTCTTCGTTTTAAGTTGTATTCAACCTTTCTTCACATCGTTGATCACATTATTCACTTATCATTATATACTATATTAAATTTCTTTCTTCACATCACCATATTTTTCTTTATTAGGCACCTACATATTTACAAACTTTGTTTTCTCTCTCAAATCAAGCAAATGGAAAAAGAAAGGTATTAGATATGCAACAGAAGAACACGATATAGTTGTCTTGTCTTGTAATTTAATAATGCCCAGTAATGCCTCTAGGCTCCCAACTTTTTTCCCATCAAATTAGGTTAAGTAATTTGTTTGTATCACTCTTTGACATATGTTTCATTCATTTATCCAAGTATGCATTGTATTTTTGTAAAAATTAACTACTCATTGATACGATCAGATACAAAATTTGGTCGCAATTTTGAATAGGCCATGACTTTTGAATTATTCATCTAGATTGAATTAGTAATGGCATAGACTATTTTGACAATTTCACTCTCTACTGCTCAACACGTTTTAATCATCGACCCTCCCAAGAGTCTCAAGATTGTGTTCCATACCTAACTTCTGACCTATGTATTATCCAAGAGCGGGGGATAGCAAAACAAAACAATGTTATGTGTATGAAGTAAATACAAGGCAGATTGCCTGTATCGAGTGTCTCCTCCAAAGCCGAATGAGTCGGGCCGAATTCAAGGGACGTTGGGATCAAAATACCTGGACACACAAAGTTTAAAGCAGTTTATATCATAGGATGAAGCAAAGATTGATTGAGGGAGAGAGTTCCAGAGTTCACTTGTTGAGTAGAAGAAAGACAGAAAATTTGCCAATTCTTGGGTTGGAGAACTGGACAGAATAGGAGTGGGACTGTGTTGAAAGGTGGGTGCCTCGCAATCACCGCAAGGGAGGTGGCAGGCACTGAGAGAGCTCTGCAGAACACTTATTGTTGTAATAGCGATAGTAAAGGGAAAGAGATGCAACATTGCGGCATTTAGAAAGAGATTGTAAGGAACTAGTAAGAAGAAGCGAGTTGATGAGACAAAATGCTTTGGACTCTACTCTTTCAAAAAGTGCGGTATGAGTGGAGCCTCCCCACACATGCGAACAATACTCTATACAGGGGAGCACTGTGCCACGATACAGAGCACAAAGCTGTGCGGGGTAAAGAACCCATGGAGATGATTGAGCACACCCAACTTTTAGGAAGCTGTTTTAACAAGAGTGGTAATATGATCTTTCCAAGAAAGGTCGGATGAAAAAGATACAACTAGAATATTGAGAGAAGATGAAGGGTTTCTTGTGTATTGTTGAAGAATAATTGATAGTCTTGTGGAAGATTGCGGAGGAGAGATAGAAGGAGAAATTTGGTCTTGGAGGCGTTGAAAGTAATAAGATTTTTTCTGCCCCAATCAGAAATAATTAATACATCGTAAGATAGGTGCCCTATGGCCCTTTTACGTTAGTTTTGGAGTGATTGCATGCTGGGTTGATGTGAAAAAATAGTTGAATAGTTTTAGGTAGAATCATCAGCATATGAGTGGATAGGACAAGAGGTACCGTTGAGATCATAAATAAATATTTGAAAGACAGGACAGAACCCTGAGGAACACCGGAGTTGATAGATTGAGGAAGTGAGCGATGGCCGTCCACGACTGCAGCTATGGAGCGGTCTGAAAGGAAATTAGAGACAAAGGCACAGATAGAGAGATAGAAACCGAATTTGAATTTTGAATATGAAGGAGGGTAGTTTGGAAATTAGAGATTTGTGCCAGACTCTATCGAAGGCTTTTGGTGTGTCGAGGGCAATAGAAAAAGTCTCACCGAAATCCCGAATGGAGGATGACCAAGAGTTAGTAAAATAAGTGTCACATACCTCGCCACTGTGAAGCTTCGAGAGTTTCTGCTCTGCTCGACCCCTTCGACTCTCTATAACTAAGTTGATTTGTTGTACCAGCCAGGGTCGACTATGACGTCTTGGTTGAATTTCGTCAATTGATTCATGTTGTGTATATATTTAATGTTCTTAATAATAGATGGCGCTGTACTTGCCAATCTTCTGGGTATTCTAGTGACCATTCTGTACGTGTATATGGGCTCAGCAAGAAGAATCTAATAAGGAAAGAGCTCTTAAACGAGCTCCCAATTGATCCCTAGTCTTGACCAAGCACCCCTGAAGATGTCTCTGCCATCGATGGTACATCGTCTGCACACTTACGAATGTCACTGGAAGATGCCAGATGGCGTGGCGGCAGATACAAACATGGCACCAAAACAAAACGGTAACAGCTGTGTTGTTTGTGGAAAATACAAGCGGAAGCAAAAGAAATTCATATTTCACTTCTTTCCCAAAGGTAAGGTGAAGTGCTTAGTCATAAGTAGGGTGTATCTACGAGTATACAGTATATAGTATACTCACATACGAGTGTATAATCATGGCTGACTGAATACATTATTGCAGAGACATCATCTCGGTAAATAGCTGACCCATGAATGCTGGCATTTGTATCATTGCAGATGTTTGTTATGGCTCAAGAACCTTGACATCAAACTGAAGACGTAAACACCTCCAGCTGAACAAGTCCCGTGTTGTGTGGAGCAGCCCCTTTTAACCCGTAAACGGCGGCAAAGCTCTTAAGAGGTTTTACTGGGCGATGGCGGCAAAGCTCTAAAGAGGGAGGCCTAAAATACCATTTAAACAGCACTAAACAAGTTTATTTATTTATTTTTGTTTTTATTTTATTTTTTTTTTACCTCATATCACTCCTCCACATCCCCTCCTTCCTCCCTTTCCCCTCCCCCTTCAATTATCACCTATTTTCCATGTTATTCCCTAATTTGTTGGTATATTTTTGTGCTAACATTAGCAAACTGTGTGGGGGATGTGCTTACGTGCCTAGCGGGTGTGTTACACAAGCGAGTGTGTATATGAGTAGGCTCAGTGTGGCTTGAGGCCTCATGGAGGGAGGGGTTTCCTCAATTTTCTCCATAATTCATGAATGGGCTGGTCCATCTATATTCGCGATTTTGACCAGAAAAATTATATTTTCACTTGTTTTATTGTTGTTACAGGTTACTATCTTCATAGTGAAGGTAAAATAGGCTCATATGAATAGGTAATAACGATATTTATCGTAAAATGACCATTATAAGCCTGAATGGAGCCCATATGCTCGCCCATGGGGAGCTAGTTCATTATTCCCCCCCCCTCGCCGTTCCCGGGTTAAGATGACCAGTATAGCGGGGTTGGCCGCCTGACGTCTGATGCTCCACAATTTACAGATGTTTTAAATAATATAAATAAATAGCATAATCTACTCACGTTGTATATATATGCCTTTCACCTGATCGGTTATCTTTAATATTAGACATACCCTCAATGTTATGTTCTTAGTTGTTATGGAGTGTGAGGTTGGCATGACTTGCTTAGGCTATAGAATATTATTCATGAATAGGCCTACACAGAAAAACAATAAAAGGTAGAGGAGAAATTCCCCTAGCACTGTATTGTGCTGCAGTGGTCGACCTGAATAGTAAACACATACCATCGATAGAAAATATACTTATAAACACGTACAACATGAGGCAAAAGATGTGTTCCACACTTTTGGTAATGTTGTTGAAGGGATGTGTATTAATTAGTGTATGATGTGTAGGGGTAGAGCTGCAGAAACATAAATTACTCGAGAGACAGTCACTGGGATGATTGCTGTGGTTGTCTGGCATATTCTTTCTTGAGAAATAAATGCGTACCGGTATGTCTTTATTTACTCTTCACCAATTAAGCAGTGAAAGTAATATGAGGAACTGTATGATTCACAGTATGTGTGTGTTTGTGTATTTACTTTTCAGTAAACGTACGAACACTATGGGGAGCATATGGCTGAAATCCATACAGGCACTGATTTTTTTTAAAATGTAAGGAACGAAACCAATACAAGATATAGACGTTGAGTAACCTACACATATAACAAAGCTATTATATTAGATCAAGTATTGTATACAGAAAAAGGTAAAGTTGCTGCAAAAATACTAGATTGTATAGTTACATGGAATGTAGCACAATATATTTAGTTGTAGCAGTATATGAACCGAGGTAGGACAATAATGATAGTGACAAAAATGGGATCACAATTTAAACATCATGGGTGACTTTTACAGTAGCCTACTACTTAGATATAGGCCTATAATAGCTATTATGAATTGTGAAAAATGAAGAGATGTTGAGTAATGTACTGCAAGCGGTAGCCTATAGATATTAGAAACTATATTGTTATAGCTCGAATATAACCGTTTTCTAAAGAACGGTACATTCGCTAATGAGGGGTATAAACTGTATAGTTACTGTTCGAAATTTATCGTTCTCTATTGGGGGGTGCTTGACGTTAGATGGGGTTACTAAGTATGAGGGGCCTACAACCAAAAGTAGAGAGTCACCTCTCCTTGATTCTATTCTCCTTGGGCTCAGGCTGTGACAGGTGTTGTAAACTTGTAATTCCTCTGAAATTCATATGCAATCTGTATATACTCAAGTCTCAACCAGTGTCCTGGATATAATATCGGCTCCTGGAGATTTGTGTGGATGTGCTTCCATGTATTGTGTGCTACTAAATACCGCTAGCTGTGCTGACGACCAGGAAGTAGTGTCTTGTCTGTCATAGTCTGATTCCTATTACTATTACTACGTGTGTTATTAGTTTACATTAGTATATAAGGTTCTCTTTTTCTGTTTTCTTTTTCTTTGTTCATAAAGATAAATTATTATAATTTATATATTAAATATTCATATATATATTTTCCCTTTTAAATTTAGTTGCTTGCAATACTTTATATACTATAAATACCTTTCTTTATAAAGTAAATAAATAATTAATATATATATATATATATATATATATATATATATATATATATATATATATATATATATATTAAACATTTTTGTTTTGTCTTAACCATATTTGCATTAGTTTGGTACAAAGGGGTTAGTGGTGTGGTCAAGTTTATAAGATCAAAGTGGCTTATGATCTGTGTCCCATGAATATTCGTTTATCTCACTTAAACATTAGGCTACCATAGTGCGGTGGGAATATGAACATGATTATATTAATATTCAGTATTCGAGAATGGATAATAAGTCGTAGGCGTGTGCATAAACCTTTAACCGTCTTGGTGGTGTTATGGTTAAGGTGTCTAAAAATCTGTGTGTGATAACCCGGGTTCGAATCCTGGTGGATCACATACATGCTTTTATTAATTTCATTGGAGGTGTTTCGTGTTGTGTTGAAATTAATAAAACATAGATTATCAGTAGGTTCAGGAGTATTTCGTAGCGAGGCCGTTCTATATGATCTGTGCCCCATGAATATTCGTTCCTCTCACTTAAACATTAGGCTACCATAGTGCGGTGAGAATATGAACATGATTAGATTAATATCCAGTATTCGAGAATGGATAATAAGTCGTAGGCGTGTGCATAAACCTATTTCCGTCGTGGTGGTGTAATGGTTAAGGTGTCCAAAAGTCTGTGTGATAATCCGGGTTCGAATCCTGGTGGATCACATAATTATATGCTTTCATTAATTTCATTGGAGGTTTTTGGTGTTGTGGTGAAACTAATAAAAAATAGATTATGACAAAATAACTTGCATCAATAAACTGCTATAATTATAAGCTATAACTACCATCTCTAAAATAGACTACATAGTCTTGGCATAAGTCTGGTATACAGACTATCACCCTCCTCTCTGAATTAATTTATAATCTATTCAGTCTAGTGTGACAATTTGGGAGTTACCAACCCGTAGTGTCTACCAGGCCTAATTAAAACTCATCATAACTTCCGGGTTGTTACAATAAGTAAGAAGATCACCAGTAGAGAGGCCCTTGAGAAAACCATACTGGCGATCTAAGAGTAGATTATGGGCAGATAAATGCTTAAGAAATTTTGAGTTAAAGAATAGTTTCAAAAGCTTTAGAGATGCAAGAAATGAGAGCAACTGGACGATAGTTGGTGGGTTGAGAGTGGTCACCCTTCTTTGGGACAGGTTGAGTAAGAGCAAACTCCAATAAGAAGGAAATCCGTTGGAGGAAAGACAAAGACGAGAGTTTGCCTAGGCAGGAAGTCAACACGGGAGATTATTTTTTTAGTACAACAGGAGGAACATGATCCGGTCCGAACGCCTTCTGAGTAATAAGCCCAGAGAGGGCAGAACATTCATCTTTAGAAGAGATTATAATATTAGGCATAAGTGAGATAGGGATGCAGAGGGAGGAATAGCACCGGAATCATCGAAGGTGGAATTTATAGTGAAATTTTGAGCGAAGAGTTCAGCTTTGTCAGAGGAAGAAGTGACGGTAGTGCCATCAGAGTGAGGAAGAGGAGGGAAAGACGACGAAGTAAAATTGTTGGAGAGGTTCTTGGCTACATGCCAGAAAGCTTGATTCTAGTTGGGTGCTGGACTAACTGCTCAAGGATAGAAAAGATGTAGGCTTGTTCACCAGTTTGAACATCCTTGAGCTTATCAGTATATAGCTTGATGAGTGTCGGGCGGGTACTTGGGTTCAAGCATTACTCGAGAGAGGTTAAACACTGATGGCTTATAGCTTGCTTGGCGTGGCATGAGCCTAACAGAGTACAAGGGCCCCTCGTATCCCTGCGAACATTTGAATCCTTCTCAAAACTGGAGGGTGTACAAGAATCTGCGACAAACTGAGAACAAGAGTGGTGGCCGAGGTTTGTGGTGGGTTTTGACAGTTTAAAGAGTGTCAAAGTTCAGAAAATGACTTCGATCCATCCGAATCACCTTGTTCCCAGCATGGACAGCGCAGTGTATCACTTTGCAGTACTCATCAAAATCGTAAAGGTTTACCTCCATCCTAAAACACTTTTCTATGTTCCCGAATGCATGGTCGCAAGCCATGTAGCTGTGGCCGGGTATAAGAAAGTAGTGGATGACTTCTTGGATACGTCAGCTGTGGAGTTGTTCGAGGTGGCTTAGCATGATGTAAATGTTTTGATTTTGTCCTCCACAATTATCACTAGAAATGATGAGCTTGCTGAAGTCACCGTCAACAGTACCTCATTACTGATCCATTTCTTGATACAAGAAGCAACCTCAATCGACCCTTGGCCTCCTGTCATCTCATCCCACACGTAAAATTGGTTCTCCTTGGTCTTCAGGTTGCTGATGCAGAAGCTGTAAAGCCAGATCTTTCGCTTGTAATAAGCAACGTTGGTACTGAGTCGAGGAATGGGTTGAGTTTGTTGCAGGTCGAGACATATTACACACGTGTCGTCATCATTGTCGGTAGAGAGTTGCTTTATTAGGCCCTGTCCTTGCCGCGCTATGGTTGTGTGGGACTCGAGCTCCTCCTGTAGTTTTGTTCTGGCCTCCTCGTCCTTGTGCAACACTGTAAAGTGAATATTAGTCTGGAGATGGTCGCAGGTGAAGCAGGTATCTGTGCTCGGAGGTGAAAATGACAGGTCCTCAGATCTAAAAACTTTTCTATTATAACTCAGGGCCACAGTCTTCGTTTCAGGGTGTTTATCAGCCATCCAATCCGTATACAGATGGTACATTTTGTTCACAGAAAGGGATGGCTTAAGGTAGCATAGTTTTGGGGATTTGGCTCGGCTGTAGTGACTGGTGACAGTGGGAAATCTGTCAATATGCCAATGGACAAGCTTGGCCACAGGATCTCGGGTAGTGTTTCCTGGTTGCTTGCAGCCCTTTCTGTCCCTAGTTGGAGTCCCGGACACACTCTAGTGGAATGGAGTCTTAGGAAAGGGTGTAGCAATAAGTGCATGAACGATGGGGGCCAGGATTGGCAGCATTATTAGGTTTATGGCGTCTCTTCACTGGTTTGGGTGTCACAATCTTCTAAATAAAAGTATTCTGTATGTCCCAGTCCCCAGTCTTCCAGAAATTGAAATGCATAGCATTACGAACAACCTCTGGCACTCTATCACACCAGCCATCAACACAGGCTGGACCAATAACCCTGGCTGCCATAACTTTTCCTGCGAATATACTAGTGTATTCCTTCCCTGAATTAAGTTTCTTTTTTGCCACATTTTCATTCCATAACAAAGGGTTACACTGTTTTTTTATCACTGGGGGCGGGCTAGGGGTCTCACTGACATCGCTCATGGTAATGTCGTAACCTCACTAAACAACCGCAAAACAAACACAAGAATGTAGGAGAGATTGCGAGGAGTTCTGTGGTTTGTTTGTGACTGAGGGACAGCTGGCAGGAGTTTAATGTCACAAAACGCGCAGTGATTGGCCTAGCTTCCCTCCAAAAGCTACACAACGGCTGTCGTAATTGGCCAGCGCTCACATGAGAGGGAGAGTGGCGTTTGAAGCTTTCTTCTATTCAGCGCCTCATATATATATATATACAGTAGCCGCAGTTGCAGTGTGTGCGGGCCTATCGTACCACCAGACTTACCTCTCGCACCACCAAACTTACCATTAAAATGGACAGAAAACAAAAATTAGGCTCAACTTACCTAAACTTAATACTTGATGGGATAACCACAGCTCTTCTTGACCATCTGAAGTCGTTGTGGCATAGAAATGGTGACAGCTTTCGTATATTCCTCATCCAAATTGTCCCAGAGAAGTTGAATGGCAACCTGGAGTTTTGGGATACTTGAGGTGTTGTACTTATGGAGTCCGCTTTTAATCTTTGCCCAAAGATTCTCTATTGGATTCAAGTCAGGAGAATTACCGGGCCAGGGATTAAAATAGGGCACAGCACTGTCTTCTAGCCACTCAGCAACATATTTTGCAGTATTTCATGTCTTGCATGAAAAAGTTGGCCTTACATTTTTTCATACAATCTGGCAGGAAATCACACAACAGCTCTAGGTAATTGTATCTGTTCATGTGGTTATTTTTGGGTAAAATATAGGTATGAGTCCCGGAGGGAAGAATGAAAACCTAATATTTAGTAGTGGCCCCGAAATCATTGACGATATGCCTCTTAATAAAATAGCCTCCTTTCAAGCGCCTGCGGGTAGCCAGTTTGAAACTCCCGCCGCGGGGAAATAGAGTACTACATCATAAGTGTAACGCTACTTCTCTTATGGAATCGTCTTATGATTGGGGAAACGAAAAAAACTTCGGAAAAAATTAAAGAGAAAAAATAAACTCAAAACTTGTTTTGCTATAGCTTTCCATCTCGTGGATTTCTTGCGCGTGGATTCTAGCCGTCCATACCGTGGCAAGCGAGACGCCATTCTGCCTTCACTGACATATTAAGAATAAACTTAAGATATCAACGAATGGGAAGGGGATGAAAGGGAGGGCCCTACCTCGTCAATGATTTCGGGGCCACTACTAAATATTAGATTTTCATTCTTCCCTCCGGGACTCAAACCAATAATTTATTAGTGGCTCCTCCATTATTGACGATATGCCTGAAATCTTAAGACTGGAGGGGGACATTCGTAATAATATCAAACCACTAACAATACCATAGGTAGAGACAAAGAATCGCACATCAAATTTGAGTTCTTTATTGTTTACATACAATATAGTATACAAAATATAAAAGGATAGAAAGCAATGCGTTACTTCGAAGAAGATCTGCTTTAAACATATGATAAGATTCTAGTCTCGAGATTCATAAAGTTGTTGTCAGGGAACAAAAATCTATTCCTGATCAACATATCTTTTTGTCCTTAAACTTATTTGTACATTGTTATATAATTTGAATATGCCCCACGTGCCTTCTGCATGTCGTAAGAGGCGACTAAAGAGGTTGGGTCGGTGGGCTGCGACCCCCACCCGGAAAAAAATACGTAGCAACGATAAGCGAACAACCAGCCTCGGATGCGGATGAACCCTATGTTAATTAACCCAGACCGACTATGGACAAGCCTACGGACATTCTGAGAATAGGTACATGGAACGTGAGTGGCATGAATGATGGCACAAACGAGAGAGAGGTACTGGAAGTGTTAGTGAATGCCAGGCTGGATGTATGTGGAATGACGGAGACCAAATGGAAGGGTACAGATGTGAGAGAGTGGGAGTGTGGAATGGGTGTGTGTGCTGGAGTGAGTGAGGGAGCAGCGAGAGAAGGTGCATGTTTGTTTGTAAGTAACTAATGGAAGGAGTGTGTAAGAAAATATGGGTCTGTGGGTTCAAGGATTGTGTGGGTGAGACTGAAAGTAGGAATACAAACGTGGGTGATTGTGTGTGTGTATGCTCCGACAGAGGATAAACTTGTAAGAGAGAAAGAGGAGTTCTGGGTGAATGTGGAGGCGTGCCTGGATAAGTTTGACAAGAACAAAAGAATATTTCTGATTGGGGATATGAATGGTAAGGTGGGTGATAGGAAAGTTGATGGAGTGGTGGGAGGGTGGGGGGTACCGTCAGAGGTGAATGGGAATGGTAGTGCCCTTGTGGACACATGTGTGGGGAGGAGGTTGTGGATAGCCAACACCTTCTTCCGACACAGAATGATACACGGGTACACATGGAAAGTGGTGTGGACGATGAAGGATAAGACAGTGCTGGAACGAAAGTCACTGATTGATTATATATGTGTGGATGAAAGAATGAAGACATCTGTGATGCATGCTAGGGTGTATATAGTAGGGGAGCTAGCAAACATTTGTATTACATCTCGAGTACAAAAGGTTTGAGTACTGGAATTTATTGATAGTCTATTGGAGATCCCCAATCGGTGATTCTTAAGTTTTATAATTGGTGCATTTGGTAGTAGGAGCCCCTTATAAATAATTTCCCATAAGAGTTCTTAACCCTTAATTAGCGGCTTGATACATACATCGTTGTAGAGTTTGACTAGTACGACATAGGTCGAGTGGCAATTTCAGCACGTAATGTTGCTGAGAGAGAGAGACAAGTGGTGGCAGGAGACTAGCCAGCGTATGACTGCTCCAGACCACCGCGGCGAACCTACTGACACGAATCTCAGCTCCCTCCTCCCTCTCTCACTCGCTATATACGGAATTGTATCGGGAAAGTGGCTAATTACCTGCTTTTTGCACTCGCGTTGCACGGTTATTGCAAGAAACTAGCCATCATAAAAGGATCGTTATGGTGTCATTCGAAAGCTCTGTTTATGCCCTTTCAGGGATAGATACTTGTTTTACGTTCTGGGTCTTATTTAGGCATGAAAATGATCACGTAAACAGCCCTATTTTGGCTAAAAACACCCCGCTGGGCAGTACACATAAATAAACCGCATAGGCCGCTCGTAAGGTGTTAAACATGTATTTTTGCTTGATACTGTACATCGTTGTAGAGTTTGACTAGTACGACATAGGTCGAGTGGCAATTTCAGCACGTAATGTTGCTGAGAGAGAGACAAGTGGTGGCAGGAGAGTAGCGAGCGTATGACTGCTCCAGACCACCGCGGCGAACCTACTGACACGAATCTCAGCTCCCTCCTCCCTCTCTCACTCGCTATATACGGAATTGTATCGGGAAAGTGGCTAATTACCTGCTTTTTGCACTCGCGTTGCACGGTTATTGCAAGAAAACTAGCCATCATAAAAGGATCGTTATGGTGTCATTCGAAAGCTCTGTTTATGCCCTTTCAGGAATAGATACTTGTTTTACGTTCTGGGTCTTATTTAGGCATGAAAATGATCACGTAAACAGCCCTATTTTGGCTAAAAACACCCCGCTGGGCGGTACATATAAATAAACCGCATAGGCCGCTAAAGAAGGGTTAAGGAAGATATCTGTGCAGCATGTGAGGAGGTGTGTGGAGTGAGGAGAAGAGGGAGGGGAGTGAAAGGTACAGCATGGTGGACAGAAAATGTAAAAATAGCTGTGGAAGACAAAAAGAAAGCGTATAGAGAGTGGCTGGGTAGTAGAGGGAATGAAGATTTGGAGAGGCAGAAATGAGCGAGGTACGTGGAGAGAAAGTGAGTGGTGAAGAGAGTAGTGAAGGAAAGTAAGAGAAAATTAGATGAGGAATTTGGAAGGAATCTGAGTGTAAAATGGAGGGAGTGTAAGAAACTGTTTTGGAAAGAAGTCAAGAAAGTTAGGGAAGGTAGCAAGGGAAACAGTAAGGGTGTGAAAGATAAGACTGGGAGAATGCTAGCCGAGAAGCAAGAGAGAGTCGAAAGATGGAGGGAGTACTTCAATGAGTTGCTAAATGTAAGGAATGAAGAGCCAGCAAACATAGTTGGATATGGTATGGGAGGGAGAAGAGGAGAAGTAGTGGAGGAGGAGGTGGGGATCAGGAGGTCAGAAGTGTGGGAAGCCATGAAAAGAGTGAAGTTGGGGAAAGCACCAGGAACAGATGGAGTGTGTGGGAAATGTTGAGGTATGGTGGTGAGATACTGATCGAATGGGTATGGAAAATGTGCAAACTAGCATGGGAGAAGGGGAATGCACCCGATGACTGGAAGACTGGCATAATAGTCCCCCTATATAAGGGCAAAGGGGAAAGAGGAGTGTGTGGTAACCACCGAGGAATATGTCTTTTAAGTGTAGTAGGGAAGGTGTACAGTAGGGTAGTGATTGAGAGAGTGAGAGTGAGAACGGAGAAATGGATAGGCGACGAGCAGGTAGGTTTTAGGAAGGGAAGAGGATGTGCAGATCAGATGTTTACCCTGAATTGTGTTGTGGAGAAATATCTGGAGAAACAACAAAAGGTGTATGTTGCCTTTATGGATTTGGAGAAGGCCTATGACAGAGTGGATTGAGAAGGCATGTGGAAAGTACTTAGAATATACAGAGTAGATGGCAAGTTGCTGAAAGCAGTGAAGAGCATGTATGAGGGTTCAAAGGTGGCAGTATGTGTGGAGAATGAGCAGAGCGAGTTCTTTGACCTGAGTGTTGGGTTGAAACAGGGGTGTGTGATGTCCCCGTGGTTGTTTACTGTATATATGGACGGAGTCATGAAAGAAATACTAGGAAGGGCAGTGGATGTTGGTGTATCGCTGAAAAGGGAGGGAAATGAATGGATGCTGCCTATACTGCTGTTTGCGGATGACACAGTTCTGATGAGCGAAAATTAATGGGAGTTGCAGGGTCTGGTAAATGAGTTTGGAATAGTGTGCGAAAAACGGAATTTGAAGGTAAATGCGGGGAAGAGCAAGGTTATGGTCTTCGAAGGGGGTGAAGTCACAGAGTGTGAGGTGAAGTTGAACGGTCAGGCTACGGAGATCGTCAACTCTTTTAAGTATCTGGGCAGTGTGTTGAGTAAAGATGGGACTGTGGATGAAGAAGTGCGGGAGAGTGTGCAACAGGGGAAGAGGGTTGTAGGAACGTTGAAAGCAGTAACAAGAAATAGAGTGGTCAGTATGGAAGTGAAGAAATCCTTGCATGACAGTGTGGTAATCCCGACACTAACTTACGGAAGCGAAGCATGGACGTTCGTGGAGAGACTCAGACCAAGAGTGAGAGCGGGGAAATGAGTTACTTGAGAAGTGCGTGTGAGTTACATGGAGGGATAGACAGACGAATGAGGAACTAAGAAGGAGGTGTGGTGTGGAGGTAGATGTGCTGGAAAGTGTGAAAAGGAACAACTTGAGATGGTTCGGCCATATGGAATGTTTGGGAAGCGAGAGAATGACAAAGAGGTTTACGAGAGCGAGGTGGAAGGACAGAAAGGGAGAGGTAGACCGAAGGAGAGGTGGAAGGATGGAGTGAGGAAGTATATGAATGAAGGCGGTGCGGGTTGGGAGGAGGGGCGTCGACTGACTGGGGACAGAAGTGCATGGGGGTGGTTCGTTCGTGGCCACCCCTTCGGGGATCAGGGCGTCAGGCAATAGATAGATATATAATTTGTAAATTTTAACTAAAGTTGCAACTAATATTGATATCTTTACATAGAAAAATATTTTAGAGCTGTAAAACCAGCTCAACTTATAAAGTATCACAGCTCGTGAACTTATCACATCCTCCGGCAGAGGGGCTCTCAGGGTCTTGGGGCTTACCTGCATCCCCCCCCCCTTTTTTCTTAAAGATTAAACTTAGTAAATAATAGCATGATGACTCATGAGATCCTCTGTCGTAAAGCTACATAGGCTTGCTTTGGTTTGTCCAGGGCCACCGACAGGTATCGTGTCAGGAATGTATGATTTGAAGCCCACAAATTAGTGTTAGCTATGTTATCAATCGAATAATTTTGTAAGAATCTGAGACAGCCCACTTTCTGATGTCATGGGCTCTGCCCACTACGCCGGGATTACTTTCCCTAATGACTTCTACGAGTAAGGAGGCCAATCTTCTTCTCGTGACGCGAGTACTTGTGTTGGTGACCCATAAGGCTCCTGGTTGTTGAGGTTTTGCTACCCTCATAAACTTTATTAACCCGTACAGCCCCAGCGACGCGCCTGACGCGTCGGCGATGTATGTAACGCACAGCCCCAGAGACGCGCCTGGCGCGTCACCCTAATTGCGCCGACCGTAACCTCAGGTGTAGCCACTCAAGAGGGCTCAGATTTGTATGGGAACTGTGTACGTATCCCACGCAACCGTGCCGATGGTTGAAAACTCTCAAAGTCCACGTGCGTGCGCGCGAGCGCGCAAAAACCTGTTTTTTGGGGATAATTGCCTTCAATTTTTTACTCTTATAAAATCCGTTTTCGGGGGCTCTGTAGGACCATTTTTTAAGCTTTTTGAGCGGTTTTTCGTGGTTTTTCCTTCATTCCTAACCCATTCGCTATTGTTTCTGGAATAAAACCATTTTTTGAAAACCGGCCGGGTTCTGGTGCGCAAACATTACAAAACTAGCCGGGGCTCCACGGGTTAAAGCCTGCACCGGGCACAAAATGTGATTCGTATGTCCGCATTTAAGTGCCGGTACCGTAAATTCTGGAAATACATGATCACAGTGTTCGTTCTTAGCTACGCACGTGGGAGACGGAGTGATCCGTAAATACTCATTCAATCTCCCAAACCTGAGGCAATTAGGTTCGTTGCTCATCGCCGCCAGCTCAGATACCCTGTTTCCTGTCGCCAAAGCCATAAGGAACACAGCCTTCTTTAGTAATGATTCAAAGTCTGGCGTATTATTATATTTGCGCGAATGAAGCAAAGATAAAGCTTTGTCCAGCGACCAGGTAGGCATGAGCTGCCGTGGTGGTGGGCGTAGTTTGAAACATGCTCTCATGAACCCTTTCTCCTCCTCCTGCGGTATGGTTAGACCGGTAAGGTTGTAAAAGAGGTTTCTAATGGCAGATAAGTGATTCTTTAGTGTAACTACAGAAAGGCGTTTTTGCTCAAACAAATAATCTATCTATCTATCTATTGCCTGACGCCGTGATCCCCGAAGGGGTGGCCACGAACGAACCGCCCCCATGCACCTCTGTCCCCAGTCAGACGACGCCCCTCCCCCCAACCAGCACCACCTTCGTTCATGTACTTCCTCACTCCATCCTTCCACCTCATATTCGGTCTACCTCTCCCCCTCTGTCCCTCCACCTCGCTCTCATACACCCTCTTAGTCATTCTCTCGCTTTCCATACGTTCCGTATGGCCGAACCATCTCAAGTTGTTCCTTTTCACACTTTCCAGCACATCTACCTCCACACCACACCTCCTTCTTACTTCCTCATTAGTCTGTCTATCCCTCCATGTAACTCCGCACGCACTCCTTAAGTAATTCATTTCCACTGCTCTCACTCTTGGTCTGAGTCTCTCAACCAACGTCCATGCTTCGCTTCCGTAAGTCAGTGTCGGGATTACCACACTGTCATGCAAGGACTTCTTCACTTCCATACTGACCACCCTATTTCTTGTTACTGCTTTTAGCGTTCCTACAACCCTCTTCCCCTGTTGTACCCTCTCCCGCACCTCTTCATCCATAGTCCCATCTTTACTCAACACACTGCCCAGATACTTAAAAGAGTTGACGATCTCCATAGCCTGACCGTTCAGCTTCACCTCACACTCTGTGACTTCACCCCTTTCGAAGACCATAACCTTGCTCTTCCCCGTATTTACCTTCAAATTCCGTTTTTCGCACACTGTTCCAAACTCATTTACCAGACCCTGCAACTCCCATTCATTATCACTCATCAGAACTGTATCATCCGCAAACAGCAGTATAGGTAGCTTCCACTCAATTCCCTCCCTTTTCAGCGATACACCAACATCCACTGCTCTTGATAGTATTTCTTTCATAACTCCATCCATATATACAGTAAACAACCACGGGGACATCACACACCCCTGTTTCAAACCAACATTCAGGTCAAAGAACTCGCTCTGCTCACTCTCCACACGTACTGCCGCCTTTGCACCCTCATACATGCTCTTCACTGCTTTCAGCAACTTGCCCTCTACTCCGTATATTCTAAGTACTTTCCACAAACCTTCTCTATCCACTCTGTCATAGGCCTTCTCCAAGTCCATAAAGGCAACATACACCTTTTGTTTCTTCTTCAGATACTTCTCCACAACACAATTCAGGGTAAAAATCTGATCTACACATCCTCTTCCCTTCCTAAAACCTCCCTGCTCGTCGCCTATCCATTTCTCCGTTCTCACTCTCACTCTCTCAATCACTACCCTACTGTATACCTTCCCTACTACGCTTAGAAGACATATTCCTCGGTGGTTACCACACACTCCTCTTTCCCCTTTGCCCTTATATAGGGGGACTATTATGCCAGTCTTCCAGTCATCGGGTGCACTCCCCTTCTCCCATGCTAGTTTGCACATTTTCCATACCCATTCTATCACTATCTCACCACCATACCTCAACATTTCCCCACACACTCCATCTGTTCCTGGTGCTTTCCCCAACTTCACTCTTTTCATGGCTTCCCACACTTCTGACCTCCTGATCCCCACCTCCTCCTCCACTACTTCTCTTCTTCTCCCTCCCATACCATATCCAGCTATGTTTGCTGGCTCTTCATTCCTTTCATTTAGCAACTCACTGAAGTACTCCCTCCATCTTTCGACTCTCTCTTGCTTCTCGGCTAGCATTCTCCCATTCTTATCTTTCACACCCTTACTGTTTCCCTTGCTACCTTCCCTAACTTTCTTGACTTCTTTCCAGAACAGTTTCTTACTCTCCCTCCATTTTACACTCAGATTCCTTCCAAATTCCTCATCTACTCTTCTCTTACTTTCCTTCACTACTCTCTTCACCACCCTCTTACTCTCCACGTACCTCGCTCGTTTCTGTCTCTCGGAATCTTCATTCCCTCTGCTACCCAACCACTCTCTATATGCTTTCTTCTTTTCTTCCACAGCTATTCGTACCTCTTCTGTCCACCATGCTGTACCTTTCACTCCCCTCCCTCTTCTCCTCACGCCACACACCTCCTCACATGCTGCACAGATCTCATCCTTAAACACCTTGCTCATCTCCTCCACTTCCTCCATAACTTCCAGGTCGAACCCACCTAGTCGTCTTTCCACTGCTCTCCTGTACTCCTCCCTGATTTCCTCCTCCTGCAACCTCTCCACCCTCCTCACCATTCCACCCTCCTCTCGCCTCCCTCCCGCTCTCCTCACCCACTTCTTTTGTATCCTAACCTTAGCTACCACTACATAATGATCAGACAGACCCCCTCCAATACCCCTATACACCCTAGCATCCATCACAGATTTCATCATTCGTTCATCCACACATACATAATCAATCAATGACTTTCGTTCCACCACTGTCTTATCCTTCATCGTCAACATCCGTTTCCACGTGTACCTGTGGATCATTCTGTGTCGGAAGAAGGTGTTGGCTATCCACAGCCTCCTCCCAACACATACGTCCACAAGTGCACTACCATTCCCCTTCACCTCTGATGGTACCCCCCACCCTCCCACCACTCCCTCAACTTTCCTATCACCCACCTTACCATTCATATCCCCAATCAGAAATATTCTTTCGTTCTTGTCAAACTTCTCCAGGCACGCCTCCACATTCATCCAGAACTCCTCTTTCTTTCTTTCAAGTATATCCTCTGTCGGGGCATACACGCATACAATCACCCACGTTTGTATTCCTACTTTCATTCTCACCCACACAATCCTTGAACCCACAGACCCATACTCTCTTACACATTCCTTCCATTTGCTACTTACAAACAAACATGCACCTTCTCTCACTGTTCCTTCACTCACTCCAGCACACACACCCATTCCACACTCCCACTCTCTCACATCTGAACCTTTCCATTTGGTCTCTGTCATTCCACATACATCCAGCCTGGCATTCACTAACACTTCCAGAACCTCTCTCTCTTTTGTGCCATCATTCATGCCACTAACATTCCACGTAGCCATTCTCAGAATGTCCGAAGGCATGTCCTTAGTCGGTCGTGGTTCGTCAACGTTGGTTCCGTCCGCATCCGAGGCTGTTCGTTCGTTTTTCCTTGCTTCGATATTTTTTCCGGGTGGGGGTCGCAAGCCCACCGACCCAACCTCTTTAGTCGCCTTTTACGACACGCAGAAGACACGTGGGGCATATTCTATTCCCTAACCCCCAGGGGGGGTTAATAATCTAAATATTTAAAGACCAAAGCAACTAATGAGTCTGATTGCGCCGTTTCTACTATCCAGGTTGTAAACGATTTCCAATGAGATTGATATTGTCGCCTGGTAGACAATAGTATACTGATTAAGAAATTTATTAGTCACACTCTTCCCGTACTTAGCTAGCCATCTGGCATTTTGAATGTCCATAAGGTAAAAGTCAGCGAGGTCTCTAGGTTGCCAATTGTCTGCAAGTGGAAGTACGAGACCGGGAGTGACACCGGGTTCTCGCACCACGTTTTTAGCTGGTGGTACCACGCCTGGGCCGGCCAAAGTGGCGCGATCATCGAGACTAAGCCCCGGTAACCCCGTAGTTTGTAAACTACTTGACACATGAGTGAAGCGTCTGGAGGTGAAAAAAGATAGATTGAATTCCATTTGTTTCAGTCCTCCGACAATGCGTTTGGACCCCCCGCCGCGGTTATTTTCCGGCGGGATAGATAGTGAGGGAGTCTGTGGTTTCCCTCGAACGCAAATAGATCCACTTGTGGATGGTATGGCTCTGCAATCATCTTGTTAAAGATGTTTTGCTTGAGCTCCCATTCTACTACTGTGCTCTGTCTCCAGGACAGGGCGTCTGCCCAGACGTTCGCTACGCCTGAGAGGTAAGATGCATGAAGATGTATGCTCAACGTTTTGGCTAGAGCAAAAATCTCTTCTGACAATTCCAGCAACTTGCGAGACCTCGTTGACCCTTGCTTTTGAATGCAGTGGACTGCATTCAAGTTGTCCATCCGAAAGGCTATTGACTTTCCCTGTAAAGAAGAGCTGTGATTTTGGAGGAAAAATAAAGGGACTAGAAGTTCTTGTTTGTTGATATGAAAGTTCTCGTCTTTGGACAATAGACCTTGAACTTGGTGGCCTAGATTCGACTGATATCCCCAGCATATTGTCCCTGAAGCATCCGTGTCTACCCATACCGTAGGTGGGGGAGAAACCCACATCATTATTAAGTGCAATGTGTCCTTCCTTGCCCAGACCGACAGTAAATTGTGAATTAATGGGGGGATAGGCCATAATTTTCCCTCCGGTAAGAGTGGGAAACATTTGTTGCCTTCCATGATTAATCTCTTTACTTTCAACCAGCCCAACTTTACAGTTAGTTGAATCCAGTTGAGAGAACCGACCAGGGACTCCCACGTCTTCCTCGTCGTGTTCAGACTGTGGAGAAACGCGAACAATTTCCTGCGAAATCTGGTTTGGTTGTCCACACTCTGACTGAGAGTAAGGTTGGCTGTGTCCCAGACCAGCCCTATCCACTGAATTACCTGTGTGAGAACAAGGTTCGACTTTACCAGGTTGACCTTGAACCCTAAGGTTTGTACATGATTTATTACTTGATTGACATAGATACGGCATAAATTCTCTGACTCCGCCACTACTAGTCAGTCGTCTAGGTACCATAATACCTTGATCCCCTGAGCTAACATTGGCATAAGTGCCTGCCGGACTAATTTGGTGAATATTCTTGGTGCCAAATTTAAACCGAAAGTAATTCTCTGAAAGACATAAGTTTCTTGCTTTATCCTCAAGGCGAGGAATTTTTTAAACCTGGTGTTTATCGGGACGTGCCAATAGGCGTCGGTCAGGTGTAGTGAACACATCCAGCCTAGTGGCGGGAGGGTGAGTCTGATTTGATTCACTGGGAGCATCCTGAAGATTGAATTGTGAATGTAAGTGTTCAGACACAAGAGATCTACTACTGGTCGCATCTGCACACTGTCCCTCTTTGGCACAAGAAATAGTCTGGACGTGAAAACATGGCAAGTTGAATCTACCGGGACAATGACATGCTTGGTGATAATTTCCTGGACTAGTGACTCCACCTCTAAAGAAACATTCTTGACTTCTAGAGCTTGACGTAAACGAAGTCGCCGGAGCCACCGCCAGGTGATTCCCTTGTGTGCCACTGTCCGCGCCCATGTTCGCCGGGGCCAGGCCCTGTGACATGCTTGAAACAACCAAGTCACTAGACTGGGGTTGCCCGGCAGAACTACCGTCGAATACAACTCCTCTATCCATAAAACACTACTCTTCCCACTACATATCATACATGTAACACCATACACCTTACCCAATAAACATGGCAGTACAATTGTTAAGAGCAAACCTGGTGGTCCCTCGGATATCCACCCCCGGCAGGATTGGCTCATTGACACAGGGCCCTCCAGGTCGTCATCATGCGACTGTGTCAAGAGCATTGCAACGTCCCAAAGCTGCTCGTCGGTGCAGCTTTTTCTTTAGCAATATAAGGGGACTTCACTCTAACATCAATTCTGTACACCAATTTCTTCAAGCAGAATCCCCTACTCTCCTTTTTTTGACAGAGACTCAAGTAACATCCACATCTGACACGTCTAAATTTAATTTTCCAGGTTATCAACTGCTCCAAAATTTCAGACCTAAAGGAGGTGTATGTTGCTTCGCAAAATCTGAAATTGCCCTGGAGGAGGTTACTAGTTTCAATTGTCCCTATTTTGATTATTCTATATACAAATTAATTTCTGCTGGTAAATTTAAATACATATGTTGCATCTACCGTTCCCCAAATACTCCTCCAGAGCAAAGTCTTTTTGATTCTCTGTCCTCACAACTCAGTGTCCTCAACTTAAATGCTTCTTCTGAAATCACTGTGTTGGGTGATTTTAATGTCCATAATGTTGAATGGCTCACTCATTCAGCCAGGACTGATGATGCTGGTCTTGAATGTGAGCTATTTGCAGACTCATTTAATCTCACTCAACTAGTCAACCAACCCACCCGTGTACCAGATAATCCTAATCATAATTCCCACCTACTGGACTTATTTTTAACAACCAATTCAGAAAATTATGATGTTACAGTGAGGTCCCCGCTTGGATCTTCTGATCACTGTCTGATACAGGCCACCTGTCTATCACCTACCACACCTTCCCACTCTGAACCTGTTTTGGTGACTAAATGGCATTACGATAGGGCAGACTGGGAGGGTCTTCAAGGTTTCTTTATTGATATTCCCTGGACCTCTTTCTTTTCTAATGATGCACACTCCACCTTGAGCCACATACAAGATTTTGTAAAAATTGGAATGGAAACTTTTATTCCTCATCAAAAGTACAGTAAAAGATCTAATTCACCTAAATGGTTTGACCATAATTGTGCTAGAGTAACTGAACAAAAAGCAATAGCCTACAATGCATACACAAGATCAAAACACATGAAGCCTTTAATTACTTTAGAAACATCAGAAATCATGCCAAAACTGTATTAAACCTAACTAAATCAAACTTTCTCCACAAGCAGGCAAATAAACTTCTAAATAATCCAAATGATAACAAAATTTTTTGGTCTACTCTTAACTCATTTAAATCCAACTTCACTACTGCTTCATCCATTCCACCATTAAAATCTCCGACTGGCAATCTTGTAAGTGACCCACGAGGTAAAGCTAACCTTCTTGCGGATATTTTCTCCACCAACTCAACCTTAGATGAAATAAATCAAGATGTCCCTGTACTTAATTTTAATTCGCCTGAAATTCCCTCACTTAAGATCCACACCAGACATGTCAAAACTATTTTGCAGAATCTCTCGGTAGATAAGGCTCCTGGTCCAGATGAAATTCCTCCAATAGTACTTAAGAATTGCTCCTTGGTGCTCGCTCCTGTATTGGCAAAAAATTTCCGTCTGTGTACTCATACCTCCTGCTTCCCAGTACCCTGGAAAGAAGCAAACATCCATCCAGTTCCTAAAAAAGGTGCCTCTTCAGATCCATCAAACTACAGACCAATAGCTATAACTTCCACTCTTGGTAAAGTCTTTGAAATTATATTAAATAATCACATAATTAAGCATCTTGAGAATAATAAATTAATCAGTGATAGGCAATATGGTTTTAGACGATGTCGATCAACTGCAGACATGCTTTGCCTTCTTACGCATCAAATCAACCAAGCTACAGACCAACATGGTGAAACACATACAATAGCACTGGATATATCAAAGGCATTTGATAGAGTCTGGCATCAATCCTTATTGTCGAAGATGTCACACTACGGCCTTGCATCATTAGTTCCACTAATTTCTTCTTATCTTCATAACAGAAAAATACGTGTAATGGTAGATGGCCTTTATTCTCAAATTCACTCAATAAATGCTGGTGTTCCCCAGGGATCAGTTTTGGCCCCAATTCTGTTCCTCATTCATATCAATGATCTCATATCTACCACTCATAATCCAATACATTCCTACGCAGATGACTCAACACTCCACAGTTCCTTCACATTTACCAATTCTTTCACCCAACCCGATCTTATAAATTCAAAAATAAACACTGCAATTTCTCTGAACCAGGACCTTTCTAAATTGATGGATGGGGACAAAAGAATCTAGTTTCCTTTAATGCACAGAAAACCAAGTACATTCAATTTTCTAACCGACAGAATCTCACTGACTCCCATATATTTTTTAATGATGTAAATATTCCCACTTCCCCTAGTATTGACATTCTCGGTGTAACATTAACTAATAACTTGAGCTGGACACATTATGTTAGAGGCATTGCTAAGAATACCTCTAAAAAACTGGGACTCCTGTACAGAGTTCGAGAATTCTTCACTGGCGAGCAGTTGGCCGTGATATATAAAAGTCATGTGCGTTCTCAGATGGATTACTGTTCACCTCTGTGGGGTGGAAGTGGAGTGGTTGCATTGAGGCAGTTGGAGAAAATTCAAAATAAAGCTATTAGATTAATCAATAACCCTGCAATCACACAGGACCTTCCTACATTATCCATACGAAGAAACGTTGCATCCCTTGCATTATTCTACAGATATTTTCACAGCAATTGTTCCGAGGAACTTGCTTCAATTGTGCCGCCTCTCCACATCTTTCCCCGTAGAACTAGGGCAGCTGAGAGCGCCCATGAATTTACACTTTCTCCTCCACAATGCAGACCTTCTGCTTATCAGAATTCATTTATCCCCAGAGCTACTACTCTTTGGAATACACTTCCCTCGAATTGCTTTCCACAAACTTACAATCTACAAATGTTTAAATCCAGTTGTTACAAACATTTTATGAATAGAGGATGCCTTTAGGCACATGGACCTTTTTGTTTTATCTGTGTTTTTCCTTCCTCCGTTCATTGTCTCTTAAAAAAAAAAAAAAAAAAAAAAAAAAAAAAAACTCGCCTGCGATAGGCCCCGGGAGAGAGAGAGCTTGATTGACTAGTATTTTGTGGGTGCTGGGGTAGAGGTAGACGGCTGGCTAGGTTTGGCAGATGTCGTTTCCTGATTTGGCTTATGTTGTGACTTATTCTTGTTCCACTTACCGTGAGGCTTACCTTGTTTCTGCTTTTGCTGAGTACCTCCCTGCTATGGGGAAGGCCGGGAGTCCTGAAAGGACTGTTTAGCATTGTTAGCATAAGGCTTACCTCCAGTCTTTTGTTTGGAGTATGGTTTCTTGAAAGAGTCCTTCTTAGGCTGGGAGGTACTCTGCGGCAAGCTGCCTACCAAATTGTAAACTGCTCTGCATGTGTCTAAATTTAAGAGAGAGGCAGTCAAGACAGGGGAAAGAGTCACCCGGAGACCAATGTCTTCCGGTAATTTCTTAACCATAAACACCCTCAAGTCCTGGCATGTTCGAACAGCCTCCAGTAAGGCAATTCTGATGTCACCTAGGGACTGAATTGAATTTTGTAAGAGCAGCCGCCATGACAACTCTGTGGCTTGTCTTACATTTTGATTTTCAATAGCTGAAATAGTCCGTGTGAGGGACTGGGCTATTTGGCGACTTACAATATATTGGGAAAAAAGTCTATAGGCTTTGTTTCCTAGTTTGAAATCTCTATCCAAGTGAGCTGGGGAGGAGTAGAGAAAGGTTACCTTAACTCATAGAGAGCAAGTTTGGGGGCCGAAAGAAAATCAAAGAGAGCTTGGGATACCCCTCCTGCCTTATTTATGGGGAGTGAGAACCAAGAGTGGGTATCCTGAGGAATTTGGTGGGATGATTTAGTTGTAATGGTAGTTGCAAACTGTTGTGCCTAAGCTTCCCAGTCTCCCCACGGACCCACACCAACCTGCCCCACCTGCAAGACTGGATTGTGTATTTGATCTAGCGCCGGAATTGTATCCAATTCCGGCGTTAATGCGTTGAGAGCTTTTATGTCGTTGACGCCGTCAGATTTTGTCCAGTCGGCAAAAAGTCTTGCAGATGAGGCAGGGGGTAAAGCCGGAGTTGACGAATACAGAAAGAAATCAGGGTTATAGATATTGGGTATAGCCTTAATAGTAACATCCAACAGCCTACCTTGCATATCCTTTGCCCTCAGTTTCTTGCTTTTGCTCACCTCTATGGTCCAGTCACTCGGGACCGGATTCTCCCCCGATACTGTCGCCTGTGCCATGTGAACGTTCTTGGCTATAGCCGGAACCCATGAACAGTCAGGCTCGTATAGAAGTGGCATAGGGCCTTTTCTATGTGAAATTTTTGTCTAGGGGAGGAGGTGTAATATTCGTGATAACTCGGACATTCATAGTTGTCAAGGCAGCGGACATTGTTGTGTCACTCGCCGTGGTGGTCGTTTGATTGATGTTAATAGGGGGCATGGAAGTATTGGGAGATTGAAATCCAGTAGGTTGTAAGGGCCTCACTGTCGATTCAATCGGGGGAGCTACCGGTGCCGTAGTGGGAGGGACCTGAGAACTAGTGATATGATACTGTCTCATTACTTTATGCAAGATATCATTAAGGTCACCTGTAGTCACGTATTTAATCTGAGATCCCTGGGAAGACTCTGAACCCGCCTCAGAGCTGGTTGTCCTGAGGATATTTCAAGGTCTTCTAAATCCTCCGGGAATTCCACAACCTCCGGTATTTCCTCAACCTCCGGCGTTTTCTGCCTTTGTATAACTACCGGCTCATTCAAAGGCCACACTAAGTCTGGACTGAGGAGGGAATATTATCATTACCCCTCTGTCTGTCTGTCTTGGCCCTGAAACCTAGACTGTGCCTGTGGTGGCTCCAATAGTCTCCAAACACTTCTGTTAAGCACGGCGGGAGGTTGGGAGTCCGGTATAATACTAGCCTGAGAAATGTCATAATACTGTACGGTACATGGTGTATAACCCCTATATTGTTCCTCAGTCCCAGCCTCCAAGTTTCCTGATTGGACAGACACGGAGGCAGAGGCGGAGGAAAGTAGCCGCGGCGCCGGTGTAGCTGGCGCCGAGACAGTGTCTCATCCTTGCGGGAACTTTTATGTCCACTCACTGATTTAGGGGTCGATGTCACAGAGTCTTCCCGCCTTCTTTTACTAGACTTCGCCGTCGATTTTACTGAAGACTGGCGATCTCGTCTACGAGGTGATCTCGACCTGGACCTCGACTTGGTCCTCGGTGAAGGATATCGTCCTCGTTTGCGGCAGTCGGCGGAGGGGGGGGGGGGGGGGGGGTTGCCTCGTCGCTGTCGCTACTCTCGCTACTAACTAATTTCTTAGACAAAGCTTTAGTTTTAGTTTTCGATTTGGGAGTCGACCTAGCTGACGTTGCTTTTGACACTGGAGATTTAATCACTAAGTGTTCCCACAGTGCTTCGTCATCACACATTAATGCCTTATGGGCCACATCTTTTGCGTAGATATTAAAGATAGTCTTAATCTCCTGAAGGGCTTCAAGGCACGAATGGAAGGTCCTTCTTCTCAAACACATTTGACCGGAGTTCTGAGCAAACGGTGCACTTCTTAGAAATCCAAAATCCTGTAGATCTGCCGAGGCACTTTACACATCTGATGCAATGTTTATGGGCAAAAACCGGGAGAAGAGGACAGTTAGGTGTAGCGCACAGAGTAAACAGAGGCACGATGGAGCTAAAAAAAAAAAACACTGTGATCGGCTCCCTCACCTGCTGCCTGCTACTGGAGTGACGAAATCTGGAAATAAAAATTTCCAGGAATCAATGCTCATAAGGATAACCTGAGAGGTGTTAAAACATCCTATGCTTCAAGTCCGCCGGAAAATTAGCTATAGCGCACTGCTACTCTAACCTTCCGCTTGACTTATCTTAGGAAAACTAAATTTCCTCTTGAACTGTTTACCTGTGACAAAGTGCTACTGGCCCAATTAATCCGTAATAACTATCTGTTGACTATGGTCTAGATAGAAATAACCTCACTAGACTGTTTGCGCCGGGCCAGGAAAGTACACTAGACTGTTAGCGCCGGGCGAGGAAAGTCATGCTGTGCTAGGCTATCGGTTTGGGCGAGTTCGCTCGGCGGGCCGAGATTACTCCCTTAGGAATTTTGCATTTTCCGCCGGGAGGTTCGTACTGGTACTGCACACCACGCCGGGATTTTTTTGGCTCAATCCTTTCGCCTACGAGGTGAGGTTAGGCGTCAGTACGTAGAAAGATCGCCGGAAGGCAACGAGCCAAAACATTGGAAGGGTCGACTTATATTTGAAAGTCAGACCCCCCAAAACAGCCCCACACCACCATCAGGATGTCTCCTGACTCCCTGTTTACATGTTAAATATACATACACATATAAACGAGGGAAATATCTTAGGCTTATAATAGTATAATAATAATATTTATTAATAATATCAACCCCTATACCCTACGGAGACCCCTAATAAGGCTGGCCACAAGGCTTGTAGTAATCATACACCTTGTAGTTTACCTTACCTCCTGAAGACACTTCTGCGACAACTGGCGTGGGGTCCCCACGAGAGGGGCAAAACAGGCTCGAACCATGGAAAGTCCCACACCATGTGTGACAACACTTAGACCAGGGTGTCTGCTATAATAATACAAAAGCAACTGCCTCATATAGACGGTCAGAAGCCTATTCCTGTGTATAGATGAGCCTCCTAACTAGTAGCTGATAGCAATTATAAGGCGCAGAAAACATAAACAAAAAACACATGCAGCGCTGATCCTGGAAGTTTGTAGGTGCCTGCACTTCCCTGCGGGCATACCAATGGGGTAGCCTGTGCTAGCTAGTCTAAACCTGTTCAATACAACTCAGATATATACAAATGAGCAAGGACTCACTAGAAGCGAGCGAACGAAGAATGTGGCAGAGCACAGGCACGCACGTCCGACTGGGACGGTCGCGGGGATGGGAAGGCAGAATGGCATCTCACTTGCCACGGTCTGGGCTAGAATCCACGCGCAAGAAATCCACGAGATGGAAAGCTATAGCAAAACAAGTTTTGAGTTTATTTTTTCTCTTTTATTTTTTATAAAGTTTTTTCGTAGTGTGTACCCCACTCGTAAGACGATTCCATAAGAGAAGTAACGTTACACTAAACTGTCTTATGATGTAGTACTCCATTTCCCCGCAGCGGGAGTTTCAAACTGGCTACCCGCGGGTGCTTGAAAGGAGGCTATTATATTAATAGGCATATTGTCAATGATGGAGGGGCCACTAATAAATACACTAATTTTCCTACACCAAAGTACGAAAAAGCCCCCACACCATCAACGAGTCCGGGTGTTTTACCGTGTGACGAGTGTAGCGAGGGTCCAGTGGGTCGCTCCCTTTCCGCCGGTACACATACTTCCTAGTGTTGTCAGTCACCGTAAATGTAGACTCTTCAGTCCACAACACTCTTTTTCCACTGTTCATGAGTCCATCGCCTATGATTCTTTGCAAATCTCATCCGATTTTTCCTGTGGACCTTCGTTACCCATGGTTTTGGTATGGCGCGACATCGGCGGTACCCCAGCACTTTCCGCAACTAATCCTGTACCTTTCTTATGGCCACCCCAGACAACAAATCAGGATTTCGTTCCTTCAGTTCCCTGGCAGTAAGGCTGGGATTAGCTTCCAGCTGTCGCTTGAGGAGATGTAGGGTCCTATCTGACACCTTACGCTTCTTCCCGGGCTTTTTCTTATGCGTTGGCAGGGGCCCTGGTCCGGTATCTCGTATTTTCTTTGTCCACTTTTGAACTGTTCATAGTGCTATTCCCGTATTTTCACTGATAGCGCGGTTATTCTTGCCCTCCCATAGCAGTGCACCTATTACAGCAATTTGAGAGTCAGATAGGGGTGATTGCTTAGGCATGGGTGGCTGTGGGGCGCCCAAAAGGGTTGAGTCACAGAGGGAAACACAAGGCAAACTCGGACCTATCACGGATGTAGATCCAGCTCTCACGGGGTCAGACACATACTGAGGGGTCCAGCAGACGTGCGTTGGGTCTACCAGTGTCCACGAGTTGCCAGATGTTCGAAGTTGTCAGAT
The DNA here is from genome assembly GCA_032716605.1 of Paralithodes platypus. Classification (NCBI taxonomy): domain Eukaryota; kingdom Metazoa; phylum Arthropoda; class Malacostraca; order Decapoda; family Lithodidae; genus Paralithodes; species Paralithodes platypus. The sequence goes on from CM064580.1 coordinate 32,520,473, forward strand.
CGTGCAAGATTTAGGGGGGAAGGGAATTCGATAACTATTTCCCGCGGATCAAGTGTGCGCGGGCCCATATGCGCACACTGCAACCACGCGTACTGTATATATATATATATATATATATATATATGTACCCGATCTGTTATAACCGAGTGACTGTTTTGGTCGGCACCTGTTTTAATCAATGGACGGGTTGAGTCATTGGTATCCACTGGATACACCTTCCAAACTTCATTCAAACACGTTATGCCATGTTATAGATAATGAAATGTTCAATTTTAGTGATCAAGCAATTAAACCCCCAGTTGAAATCATCCAATCATCATTTGTGTGTGTGTGTGTATGTGTGTGTGTGTGTGTGTGTGTGTGTGTGTGTGTGTGTGTGTGTGAGTGTATGTGTGTGTGACGTCTTTATGCATCGAGTGTGTATATAGTGAGTATTGTGAAGATCAGCCAAAAACTTCTCATGGTTCTTATTGAGTGGTAATATTTTGGGGGTGCGAGGGAACGGTGGCTCGCCGGATGTTGACCACAAGTTTATCGTTTGTATTCTGTAAAAAAAAAAAAAAAAAAAATTAGCTACTGATGAAAGTTTATGTAAATGTGTTAATTAGTAATTTATAAATCCTGTTTACAAACGGAGACAGACAGGAATTAGACTAACATGGATGATCACACAATATATGTAAACTTTGTTTGGCAGTAATTAGATACCCTCTCATAAATATATATTTGATATTCTGTTACTTCGTTATTCCTTGTTTTACTCCCTGCCATATATTAATCTTATGCAATCCTCTTATTGTACTAAGACTTTTCATTTATTTTCTTATTGCCTAGCTTCCCATTTTCATTACTCGATTACTTGTCATATAGTATCCTATTATTTATTCAGCAATCTGCAACTTCTCACTTAATTTTTCTGTCTCACCTATTGTATATTTCCTTACCATCCTATTTCACTCCGTTTAACCACAATTCAACCTCTCCTCCAATTAATGTTCACCTCTCAAGCTCTCTCTTTCTACTTGTATATTTCCTGTCAAATTATAGCACTGGAATTCAAGTAAAGTAAATCGCTAACAGTTTGACCCACTTCATAATTTCCCTTAACATAACGTAACCTACAATTATTCCATCTAACTTACCCAGCTCAACATAAATTAAACTGCACTGAAGCTAAATTTGCTTTAGGCCTGAGTTGATGAAATATTTACATTCCCAGACAAACTCCTAACATACCGTGAGCATAGTTAGTATCCCTCACGCAAGGGGTGTAAGTGCCTTGCGAATGGCATGCATATTGGAGAGTGACGTGTTCACCAGGCTAGAGCTGACCTTACGAATTAAATATGAGAGTGGGAGAAGGCAGAAACAGAGGGAATGGAAGAGGGTAAATTGTTTTATTACCTGCTGATCCGTGTCTTAGCCAACATGGTCTTCGTATAGTTTGAATCAAACTTTATTTACTTATTTTATGTAGATATTAACTTCCTTGATAAAGGAATTGAGTTTTATGTAGATATTAAGTTAACTTCCTTGATAAAGGAATTGAATTATAATTTTGTTATACAATTATTATTACTGGGTTTAGCTGGCTTATTTCGTAGGTCCAATCTTGATTGGACAAGGAATACACACACACATAGTATCTGACAGGGGGTTAAGTACAACACAAACGGACATATATAATTAATATATTCACATTATGGTTACAAACACTAAATTGCTTATCTAGCTATTTGTACACACATGAAAAATATTTAAATAATACACAGAATATGGACAGAAATAACCCAACAATGGTACAAGTTACAATATGTTAAGACTGGGTTTATTACTCTAAACAATATATAATACCAGCGCAATAAATAAAATACACTGTTAAGACTCTCAATTATTAGAGTTCATCATAGGACATATATCAGTTACAAAAGCGCACTCGGGGAGTCTTGGCACACAAAATGCAATAGATCACAAAAGCACTTCCACAACGTAGATAGCAAGAGTTTATACGTTGCACAATTAATCACTTTGCACAGCACATTTATCATAGTATATAAAGGGAAAGAATGGTGTCGCTGAGGTTGAGTGTATGTGTCAGTGTGGTGGGTGTGTATGGTCGTGAAGATAACATTTTACCATAGGCAATCTCTACTGAGTTTGTCTACAAAATATTTTACTTACACAACGACAAGATAAATGTATGGTATCCTCGTTTATGGAGGCCTATGAAATGAGAAGGAAGGTCTGTTGTACAGCCTTCAACTAATTAAGTCTTCGTTCTTGAAGTCGTGGTCAAACATCCACTGGTCTGCATCTGGCTCGTCACTGCAGTGGCGTCACTGTGGTTAGCGTCTTCCGGCTGGCCTCGACACACTGTTGCGAGCTTATATTCTCAAAGTTTATACCGGAGCAATCTTAAGGAGAAATGCACTGACCAGTGTACTGACAGCTCTCTTTAACACCACCCCAGGTTCCAAACCACCGGAACTGCCCATAAAGGTAGAATAGTTTGTGGTCTGCGCCTGCTATATGGTTTTGATGCCCTTCAGGTACCAGTTCCACAGGTTGAGCCAAGCTCACCTAATTGGTACATCCAAATGATGGGTCTCATTCCCACCACTTGGCTTACACAACCAATGCACACCTCCTTACTATAGCAGGCAGGCCTTTATAGCAGAGAGGGTTGATAATCTCCAACACAGGTTAGATATTACCTGGAATCCTTGCTATCCGGAAATAGGTCAGGAGGGCCAGAGAACTTATTAGGTAGCATGGACCAGTGTACTGGCAACCTAGCAATTTACTCTCTTGAGTCGAAGTGTTGCTCGGACCAGTGTACTGGCAACAAGCCTCTATGCAAGACTGGAAACTAACCAACTGCGCAGACCAGTGTACTGGCAGCAGGTTAAAACCAAGGTCTGAGGACTAACAAACTGCATTGACCAGTGTATTGGTAGTTGGTTAATACCCAGGGCTGTGAACTAACAAACTGCATGGGCCAGTGTACTGGCAGTAGGTTAATACCCAGATTCTGTAAGGTAACTAAGTTGCACTGAGCAGTGTACTCGCAACTTTCGTTACTTGACAGTTCTTCCTTGCTATCCTTAGATATGGGATATGTCAGGAAGCTCTCCGTCTTTATACCTACCTGCACTGACCAGTGTAATCACAGTTAGGTTAAGACCAAAAGGTTGGATAGAGCTTGGTGTATAGCAGACTGCACTGACCCATGTACTCACAGTCCTGGTCACGCCCTGGAATTGACAGCTACTCCAAACCTACCTTGTCTGCCTTCCTCTGATTTTGGTAGCATAGTTACACCGTCGTCATCGTCGTTCTTGTGTGTGAGTTGTTTGAAGGCAAAAAGGGCATAATGAGCAGGGTACTTATTTATAGAGCGTGAGCTCAATACCGGCCACGTGAGCACATCCTTGGTAGCTGCGCTGAGAGTGAGATGGATCTGTAACCTCGTTTTCAAACTTGGCGGGCACCTGAAGTGAGGCTAGTCGATGCTGCAAAATCTTTACTGGGTGAGTGAAAGCTTTTTATATCGACTTGGTAGGTCAAGCAATAACACAACACAAGCCATAGTATATAAAGTTTTTATTTATACATACAGTATATTGGTCAATGCTATATATATACATGCATTAGAAATATTCATGCAGACACACAAGGAACCAAAATCAAAGCAAGTCAAGTGAATCGCAATATATTGGCAAAGTTAATGTTCAGCAGAATAACAAATATATGGAATAATTAATTTAATAAAAAATAGGTATTTACAGTGTGTAACCTTAAGAAGGCAAGTGTGATGTAAGTTAAGTTAAACTCTCAAGGGGGGCGTGGTAGCAGGACGTATAAGTAAAGCATCTGTAAGGCGGGTGTTGTGGGAGATAAAGAAATTAATTATCCTACAACAAGAACGATGTTGTTCAGGAGTAATTGAAGATAGGCTTAAGACTGGAAAAAAGAGTTATGATAGAGTTTGGTTTGTTTATATTCTTCTTCTCAGGGCCTATGAAAGATTTCTGAAAGATAGAGACGTATTGTAGCTATTGCGTCCATCCAGAGTTGGTCCGGCCGGGCGTCATGTACAAAGCAATAATCTCATCTGGACTGCAGATAGGTAGTTGGCTCCTTCTCTGGGCTGCTTCCGTTGGCTGGCATTGGTGAGGGTATTTAACTTACTCCAGTCTTTGCTGATATAATCAGGTGTAACCCAAATGAGCTACTCAAATCGGGGGTTGATTGACTACAACCGGAAGTTAATAGAGTTGCTCCTGTCATTGCTGATATGATCAAATGTGTCCCGAATGAGCTAGTCAAATCGGGGGTTTGGTTACTTTAACCAGGAGGGACAGATTTGCTAATGTCATTGGCCGATATGCTCAGGCCTACCCGTATGAGTTACTTAAAGCAGGGGTTAGGTAACTGCAACTAACAGGGTGACAGAGTTGCTCCTGTCTTTGCTGAAATACTCAAGCATGACCCGAAGGAGCTATTCATATCAGGAGTTTGGTGATTATAGTGACAGATTTGCTCACGCCTAGGCCAATATGCTCAAGCCTACCTGTATGAGTTACTCAAAGCGGGTGTAGATAACTGCAACCAACAGGTTTGATAGAGCTACTCATATCAATGTAAAAATGCTCAGGCATGACAACCAGAATGACAGAGTTGCTCATGTCTTGCGGTCGATATGCTCAGACCTTAACCTTGTGTAATTACCAGAGAGGGAACAATTGCGTTAAGCAGGTAGGCTGATGTTCGAATTGCTCCCGTACAATTCATTGATTTTTTACCTCCTCTTGCTGGTTCTCTTGCCCCATACCAGAATGTCCTGTTCTCATTGCCCACTTAGGTAGTTGTTGTGGCTGTCTCGCCCTAGAGTAGGCAGAAGCAGCGAGATGAGAGGGAGCGGGGCAGGTAGGCCAGCCTTCTGATTCCTGAGGGACCTTGAGGGCATGGTTTGGCCTACTACTACTGTTTCCTTGTAAGTGGGAGAGGGGTCAGGGTTAAAGCAGATGGGGCTGGTTAATCTGCCTCCAGAATGGGTGACTCTTAAATTATTGCTATCCTGGGAAGCTTTAGTTTCAGATTTCAGCATTACAGTAATGAAGCTGGCAGGGGCATCGGAGGACCACTGACAAGAGATGACATAAGCGCCAGCCACCAATTGGGACTCGCCATGGATGTCAGCAAGACAAAACCAATGAATGTAGGATTTGCGAGAAGAGACAATTAAAACCTAGTTCATCTCATTGGCCGCTATGTTTAATTTGGTGGCATTCACTTTATTCTCTATTAAACCTTTAACCAGTTTCGGGACTGTACTGTAGTGTCGCTCTTGTTGAGAGTGGTGTGTGTCAACAATACAGCAGCTTAACTAGATACAGGGTTGGATTTCGTGTCGAGCGAGTCAGTGTGCATGAGGTGGTTTTCTTTTGAGAGCTCTTTGAATCTCTTTGGAAGGAGAATTGAGGTTGATGGAAGCTCTCTCTGTACTCAAGATAATTTGGTGAACAACCCATCACAGAAGAGAGATAAGCCTACAGACAATCCCAGTTGACAGAATCCAGTCTCAGCATCTGAGGCGAGAGAATTTTGGAAGCCATGAGGTATACCATCATGTTGTACTTTGAAGGAGAAGGGATTACGATGTCGGTGTTGGGCATCATGCATCGGTACCTACCTCCAACGACATGGCAAGCCAACTCCTTGTCCATCATCATCATGGTGAAGTTTTGTATAATGCTGGCACTGTCTGTACCGAAATATCCGAGTTCCACCGACGATGAGGAGGTTATTGGTTTGGCGGTCTTACTACTGATTAGAATGAGATCCCTCTTGAGTTCCTTGGTCTGTTTAGTCTTTTGTCGAGCGATGTTGATAGTCGTTCTTAGCATGTGTGTGAGAAATAAATTGACTACACTGGTATCTGGGGACTGTTGTCAACAACCTCCCGATAGGGTAACCTCACTAGAGTGAACAATTTCCTACCAGAACCCGGTGATTGTATATGTTGTAGAGATTAATTATTAATATTAAGTAATTTAGTACTGTATAAGATTACCTTGGCCAAGTTAATTTAGTTATAAAACCTTGTAGAAATAAGTTTAGAAGAACTGTAAAGAGGATCAGTTTAAATATTCCCGCGACCGCATACGCGATCCACCGTTTGCTTTAGGGTCGTTAATTTCTTGATGTTATGTTCACTAAATCGTTGTGAAACGATGTTTACCTTGATAATTATATAATTTAAAATGCTGATTATTATTTATATGATTTCGTGAAAAGGGAATGAACCCTCGGTAACAAATTTGTATATAGTTAACTTAGGGGTCGGAATTAAAATCCCGACCAGATCTCTTTAAAACCTGGAACTACCAACAAGGGTCTCGTGACCTCTCGCTTCTCTCCCTTTGTCCGGCCCGGAGTTTAGGAACCTTTAACTCCCTGCCTACCTACCTACCATAGTCGGGATCCTCTGATCAACGCCAGGACCCCAGTGATAGCTAAGTCGATTGATATATATGGCCATTTATATAATGTCTAGCTAGGGGTTTCTGAGAAGATAGGCAATACCATCTTTATATAACATCCAGGTAACCTATCTATTTATTTAAGTTTATTCCTTCCCATTTCTTTATTTAATTTTGATTAGTGTGGTAAGGGACAGAATTATTCATAGAAATCCCCCACAATGTGTAACAAAATTACTTTGTTGAGACGGTGGGCATTATTTAGGATAGAGAGTAAAATAGACTGCTTCTGCTTCTCTATGTGGCTCTGTAATATCATAGCAATGTTATCGTTGAAGTGTATGACGGCTTCCATGGAATGGAAATTCGGGTCGTGGTACTCTTTGCTCCTCACGTCCGTCAGGGCAGTAATGGGTCGGATTATACCTTTGAGTGTCTTCAACTTCTTGGTTCTCCTATTTTGGCATCCTCCTCCTCTTCCTCAGTGACAGACTCTTGGGTCTTAACAGCAACAACCTGTGTGCCATCAATTCCCCTGTGACTCCTATCCTAACTTGCTCGGGTAGACCGTCATGGTGTCCACCAATTCCTGCACCACATTACCAGGAGAACTGTCGAGCAAACCCTGGCCGATCTAGACGAGACCGTCGCCGCGACACAACCACCACCGCCATCTCGGATGGAGGTGGTGGTGGGTTTGGTGGCGTCGTCATATTAGCCAGAGGAGAAGGAAGAAGAGGAGGAGGAGGAGAACGACCTCACCACTTTTGGATGTTTGCGAAGAGGAGCAGCAGGAGCAGGAGCAGGAGGAGACAACACATCAATAACAATGAGCTAGGAGAAGAGATGATGTTCGGCATAGACCTAAACGAAACGAGACCTTTCCATAACCCATCGCCACCACCATTACCACACCACCACTTATCATCAACTGCAATTTTTCAAACCCAACCAAAGATGATGATGATGATGATGATGTACATGAGGGACAACATTTGCCTTTCTTAAAACTCAAACTTCAAAATGCCAACAAAAAGACCCAATCATATCGTTCTCCTCATATTGACATCGCACCCGCTCAGCATCAGCATCACCACTTTTCCTTCCCAGAATTTCGAGTCGGTAATCCGACCAAACACGAGAGGCAGAACAGAGTTGGTCTCCTACACTACGGTGTGAATTTACACAAGACGTTTAGGAACATTGATCCTCTCTTATGTTCTTCACCTCATAGTTGATGAAGAAGAAGAGGAGGAATAGGGGTATATTAGTGGGGTAAGCCACACTCAATGTGCCAGTAACTAAATAACCCGACCATCATCCACAACCACCACCACCACCAACACCAAAATAGTAGCAACCCTCCAGAAAAATATCAAAGTCTACTTCCGAGTCGCCTTTAAACGGGAGAGAGCCAACGGTCCTCACATTACCAAAATTCAAAAGACTTTGGCCAAGTGTTGAGATGTATACCTGTCGACCAAATTTAAATGGAGGAGCGCCTTTTTCTCCTTCGGTTGCCATAACATCAACGGATCATCGCCAAAGCCAAAATCACGAGTCAAATCCTAAACGTCGTGTTTTTTTTTTTGTTTTTTTTCTATATTCCAACTACTCCCTCTCGGGCATAGGCTGAGAGCCTGTACATTCCACCGCTCAACACGGTGAAGCCCGTGAGGTCTTGTTCCAGTCTGGGGAGTGAGACATGTGAAGCATCCATCATGGCTCGAAGCAGCTCCATCTCTGAAGCGGCCAGTTGCTTGGCTCAAGTGCTTCACCGTCTCACCCTCCAGACTCAGACCCTCACTCTCAGAACACCACCTATTGAGCAGTGAACTCACTAGGCATTGTCCCCCTGTAACATATTTTGAATATGGGAATATTCATACAGTGTTATTTAATCAGGGAACAATGAGGGTATTTTTTTGGCATTTCGGTGGGCTTTGTGGTAATGCACTGATACTAGGTACAGCACAAATTCAATCCCAATAATATCTTCCCATTGACATATCGGGATTTGAACCCGGGTCCATTGGATTACCAATCCAGTGGCATGACCACTCCACCACACCTCCCCTACGTGTTGCGTGTTTGATGATTTCCATCTCACCCTTCTGTGTTATATTGCACAAGATGATCGGAAGTGGTAAGAAGGAGGATTCTACAACGAAGTGCATCATGTCCAAAAACCATACTGGAGACACAAACTACGATATGGAATGGTCTCTCACCCAAGTTACTCCCGACAGGTGGAATTGGTGGACTACGATGGAGTGATAGAGGTCATACGGCAAGTCTTTGAAGAATCACAAATATCTGATATTTTCGACAAAAATACCCGAGATATGGTGAGTCGTACTGTAGAATTCGCATACTTGCATCCCTCTCTCACATCCCCGCATTCGACGACGTTGTACGTGAGACAACTACTGCACCGGTCGATGGTTTGACTAAATGTAACATGATGATCAACACCTCCACCGCCTACACCACCACCAAAACTGAGGCAGAGGCCATCAAGCTTTTGGTGGTAGGAATCTACAACGCTACTCGACGATCCCACAAATTTTAATTAATACTAGTCTAACAGCACCATTGTTTCACTAGGTGCCTGCTGGAAAGCCTTGGTTTAGTGGGCTCAGCTCGTAATGTATAAATTCACATTGTGCATATAGTTATAATGTATATTATGAGCTAAATCAAGAATTTGAATTTGCAATCTCACGATGAGCGAGTGTGTGTAAAGGTCAAAACATCGACGGTCTCACAGAAGCTTCTGTGGCAAACTCTTCATGTCATGACAGAAGTAACCGAATATGTCAACTTTGTGGTTTAGTCTGTTGGTAAAGGCAAGACAGGTGTTTTGGAAATGTTTCTCGTTCTTGCTTTCTTGTGATTTTTACTTAGAAGAAGAGTCGGCTAGGGGGTTTAATCCATCTTTGGGCGACGGAAATTGCAGCTACCCGTGTTAGTAGGACCTTTGAAGATGAATCTACTGATGAAGATGGCGACATTATCGAAGAAAAAGAAGGAGGCCCCGACAACAACAAAAACATCATCATCATCAATAATTTGAAAGAGTAAAGACCAGTTAGGACTATATTATTTTTTTGGTTGAATAATAACAGAAATGCAACTAACATTTTGGTACTTTTTATTGTCATCTTTGTATCATGTATGTGCTAGATTTACATAATACTAAACATCCTTCAATCTGGGAACAAATGGGTCGAATATACCTTTGCCTATCTTTTCTACGAATGGCTTATAATTCCTAACCAATATTATGGGCTGGAAATTTTTCAGTGCCTTTTTGCCAGACAACAACTGCATCAGTTCAAAGTTATTCTCTACATCTTCATCGTCTCTGACTAGGGGGCGACGACGACGACGACGACTACTGGCAAACATGAGTGATTCTTCTGCCACCTCTTGCTCTTCTACCAGCCTTCTTCCACATTCTACAGACTCATACTTTTTATAGTTGCTATACAGGTATGCATTGATGAACTCTATTTTCTCAATTTCGTCGAGTTTGTCATACTTGTTAAATCTCCTAATCATCTCTGCATTGATCATATCGTCTGTGGCATAGATCAGCACTCCTCCCAACTTTATCGAGTGGGCTATTAGTTCTGTCTCAGTGAAACATAGCATTCTGTCAAACTATCCGGCCCGTCCGAAGACATTGTTGTGGTGGCCAATTTTTTATGATTCTTTCTGTACTTCGGCATTAGGGTAGTAATATATGCGGCTGTGGGTTCCCCCCTAAAGAAGATGAAACTGACGAGAAACATTATCACGATTCCTAGGATCATCAATCAACTTAGTATTCTTGACGAAGATGATGATCAAGAGACCGATGGCTACGGCTAGACCAATGAGGAGCAAGGGGTTGGTCATGAGTCTAGACAAGATATTGTTGAGTACACTGCCCCCAATGTTTATTGCTCCATCTATCACACTCTATGATTTCCGTTCCCGCACACATAGCCATGTCAAATTTACCCATCTCGGGATCGCACAATAGCGAAGTCTGAATGGGCAGGTTTTATTCCGAGACGCTATCCCCAGTAAATATGAGCACCAAGTTGCCCGAGAAATCACAGTAGCCTCCGCACAGACCATGCTCACCATTGTCGTTGGTCATGCAGTTTTGGAACGCATTACTCTTGGGTTTGTTATTGGCGGCATCATGCTGGTAGTAACCTATCACCAAATTGGTCTCATGATCCTTGTGGAATTTGTCGATATCCGATTTGAAGGGATGAGCCATGAACAGGGTCCTGTCAATGCACACCTTGTCAAGGCACGACTGATCCATGAGTTTGTACAAGTAGGCGTCCAACTCAGTCGATTCAGTGGCGAACATGTTCCAATGGCATCCGGCCAAAAGAAGCAACCATGGTCTGGATCAGACCCACGTACGTTCTGTACACGAAACCTCCTATGATGGTTATCTTGGTCACCTTGCTGAAAATGTTGACCGCCCCTGCCCCCACTTTTCTCACCACCGATTCGTTGATGTCTGAGAACGACTTGTTTTCCAGTTCTCGGTTGATCTCATCGTCGTTGTTGGGGTATTCCTTTTTGGCGCTATCGACGTCATCTCAGTTAGCCTTCTTCTTCGTGTCGTCCAGTGGGCCCAGACGGAATTGGGACCAGACGGAATTGGGCCCATATGGGATTAGGCCCATACGGGATTGGGCCCAGACGGGATCGGGCCCAGACAGAATTGGGCCCAGACGGGACTGGGACCAGACAGGATTGGGCCCAGAAAGGATTGGGCCCATATGGGATTGGGCCCAGACGGGATTGGGCCCAGATGGAATTGGGCCCAGATGGGATTGGGTCCATGTGGGATTGGTCCCATATGGGATTGGGCCCATACGGGATTGGGCCCATATGGAATTAGGCCCAGACGGGATTGGGCCCAGACGGGACTGGGCCCAGACGGGATTGGGCCCAGACGGAACTTTTTTATTTAGAGCCGTACTATTCACACCTCCATCATGTGTGGTGCTAATTTTTACAATAAACTTTACTTAACCAGAAAACTTGTTTTGTTTCCACCTTGACTCCTCTTTGTAGTGTAGATGATAACGACAACGACAACGTATATGAATCCAGGGAAAGTTTCTGGGGTGGCAGCGTCCCATTACGGAATTGGGCCCAGATGGGACTGGGCCCAGACGGGACTGGGCCCTGACATGACTGGGCCCAGACGGGATTGGGCCCATACGGAATTGAGCCCACGGGATTGGGCCAAGACGGGATTGGGCCCATATGGAATTGGGCCTAGACGGGACTGGGCCCAGACGGGCTTGTGCCCATACGGATATGGGCCCAGACGGGATAGGGCCTATACGGAATTGGGCTCAGACAGGATTGGGCCCATACGGAATTGGACCCAGACGGGATTTGGTCCCAGATGGGACTGGGCCCAGACGGGATTGGACCCAGTCGGGACTGGGCCCAGACAGGACTGGGCCCATATGGAATGGGGCCCAGACGGGACTGGGCCCAGGCAGGATTTGGCCCATACGGAATTCGGCCCATACGGAATTCGGCCCAGACGGATCTGGGCCCAGACGGGACTGGGTCCAGACGGGTTCGGGCCCATACGGGATCGGGTCCAGACGGGATCGGGCCCAGACGGGATCGGGTCCAGACGGGATCGGGCCCAGATGGGATTGGGCCCAGACGGGACTGGGCCCAGACTTTCCCCACCACTACCACTTTATCCACCACTACCGCTTTATCTACCACTACAACTTTAACCACCACTACCACTTTATCCACCATTACCACTTTTATCCGAATTCCATTTGGGCCCCATCCCGTCTGGGTCCAGTCTTGTCTGGGCCCAATTCCGTATGGGCCCAATTCCGTATTGGGCCAATCCCTTCTGGGCCCAGTCCCGTCTGGGCCCAATTCCGTATGGGCCCAATCCCGTCTGGGCCCAGTCCCGTCTGGGATCAATTCCGTCTGGGCCCAATACCATATGGGCCCAATCCCGTCTGGGCCCAATTCCGTATGGGCCCAATTCCGTATGGGCCCAATCCCGTCTGCGCCCAATCCCATCTGGTCCCAGTCCAGTCTGACCCAAATTCTGTCTGGGCCCAATTCCATATGGGCCCAATCCTGTCTGGGCCCAATTCCGTCTGGGCCCAGTCCCGTGAGGGCCCAGTCCATTCTGGGCCCAATCCCGTGGGCCCAATCCTGTCTGGGCCCAATCCTGTGGGCCCAGTCTCATCTGGGCCTAGTCCCGTCTGGGCCCAGTCCCATCTGTGGCCAATCCCATCTGGGCCCCATCCCGTCTGGGCCCAATCCCATGGGCCCAATCCTGTTTGGGCCCAATCCCGTCTGGGCCCAATGCCGGGGGCCCAATCCCGTCTGGGCCCAGTCCCATGTGGGCCCAATCCTGTGGGCCCCATCCTGTCTGGGCCCCATCCTATCTGGGCCCAATCCCGTCTGGGCACAATCTTGTATGGGCCCAATCCTGTCTGGGTCCAAGCCCTTCTGGGCCCAACTCCGCTGGGCCCAATTCTATATGGGCCCAATCCCATCTGGGCCCAGTCCCATCTGGCCCAATTCCGCATGGGCCCAATTCCATATGGGCCCGATCCTGGCTGGGCCCAGTCCCGTCTGTGGCAAATCCTGTCTGGGCCATATCCCGTGGGCCGCGGAATTGGGCATAGACGGGATTGGGCCCAGATGGGATTTGGCCCATACAGAATTGGGTCCAGACGGGATTGGGCCCAGACGGGATGGGGTCCATACAGAATTGGGCCCAGACGGGATTGGACCCATACAGAATTAGGCCCAGACGGAATTGGACATAGACGGAACTGGGCCCAGACAGGATTTGGCCCATACAGAATTGGCTCCAGACGGGATTGGGCCCAGACGGGATTGGGCCCATACAGAATTGGGCCCAGACGGGATTGGACCCATAAGGAATTAGGCCCAGACGGGGATGGGCCCATACGGAATTGGGCCCAGACGGGATTGGGCCCAGATGGACGGGGTCCATACGGGATTGGGCCCAGACGGGATCGGGCCCATACGGGATTGGGCCCAGACGGGACTGGGTCCATACGGGATTGGGCCCAGACGGGATTTTGCCCAGACGGGATTGGGCCCAGACGGGATTGGGCCCAGACGGGATTGGGTCCGGACGGGATTGGGCCCAGACGGGATTGGGCCCTGACGGGATTGGGCCCATACGGGATTGGGCCCAGACGGGATCGGGCTCGGACGGGTCTGGGCCCAGACTTTCCCCACCACTACCACTTTATTCACCACTACCACTTTATCCACCACTACCGCTGTATCTACCACTACGTACTCTCAAAAGAACAAGTTGACGATATGCAACTCAATCTACTGTAGATAAGTTGTCATGTTGGGCCCAAACTTGGCAAATGAGTTTCAATGCGGATAAATGTAAAGTACTACATATCGGATACCAAAATGAGAAAGCAAACTATTCGATGAATGGCACTCAGCTTAAGAATGTAAACAGAGAAACCGATCTGGGAGTAACAATATCGAGTAACCTAAAACCGAGTCAACAATGGTCAGAAGTTGTTAAGAAGGCAAACAAATCAATTGGCCTTATAGGCAGGTCATTTGAGCATAAATCCAAAGAAGTTACCCTAACCCTTTACAATTCCTTAGTCCGCCCTCTTCTGGAATACTGCGTTCAATCCTGGTGCCCCTATTACCAAAAAGATATAGACAAGCTAGAACGAGTTCAACGTAGAGTTACCAAAATGATACCTAGCCTAAAGAACAAACCATACGAGGAGCGTCTTAGAGAATTAAATCTATTTCCTTTAACACAGCGCAGATTAAGAGGCGACTTAATTCAAGTGTTCAAAATCATCAAAATCATCGACAATATGAACTATAGTAAGTACTTCACTATCAACCAATTTAATTACACGCGGGGAAACGGTTGCAAAATTATTGGTAAATCTTTTAACTCACACGAATCTAAGAATTTCTTCTTCAATCGAGTTGTTAACTTGAGGAATGGGCTTCCCCGAGACATTTTAGACTACAGCACCGTTGATTCATTTAAACTTCGCCTAGACAAATATCTCGCATCAAACCCATGACTGACTGCGTTTGTAAATTAATAACTTTATTTTATCCCCCCCTCAGTTACTAATCCATGTGTCCCCCTACTAACTTCCTAATCCTGCCACGGACAATAGTTCCAGGGCAGTAGTTCCCTTTCCAATGTTCCCTTACCCACTCTAAACCACTGGGGGGTTTTTCTATGTGAATGAGGGAGGCATAACTGCCTGCAGCGAGTGCCTCCCCCAGATTTCAAAGTGTGACAGGGCCGAAATCAAAGGACGTTCGAGCTAAAATGCCTGGACACACAGAGTTTGAAGAAATTTAAGTCATAGGAAGAGGGAAAAACTGATTCTGGGAGAAAGTTCCAGAGCTCAGCAGTTGAATAGAAGAAAGTCTGAGAATAACATTTCACTCTTGGGTTGGAGAGTTGCACAGAGTATGGGTGGGATTGTGTTGCAAGGCGGGTACTACGTACCCTACGTAGAGGAGGTGGTATACACTGGGAAAACTCCGAGGAACACTGATTATTGTAGTAGCGATAGAATAGTGAGAGAGATGCAACATTGCGGCAAAGAGAGAGAGATTGCAGAGAGTTGGTGAGTGGACGGGAGTTAATTAATGATACGAAAGGCTTTCCTTTCTACTTTATCTAGGAGTGCGGTGTGAGAGGATCCTCCCCACACATGTGAACAATACTCAATACAAGGACGCACTGTGCAGAGCAAGAAGCTGCGCAAGGGTAAACAACCCCTTGAGGCGGTTGAGCACACCCAGCTTCTGGGAGGCTGCCTTAGCGAGACTGGTAATATGGTCTTTCCAAGTGAGAGCAGAAGAAAAAGGGACAACGAGAACATTGAGGGAAGATGAAGGGTTGATTTTTGTATTGTTGAAGAATAAGGGATAATCCTCTGGAGGTTCCTGACAGGTAGTAAGATGGATAAATTGAGTTTTGGAAGCATTCAAGGCCACAAGCTTTTTTCTACCCCAATTAGAAATAGTAGCTAGATCAGAAGATAAGCATTTTATGGCTTCATTATGTTTACTTTTGAGGGATTGCTGGCTGGAGCATTCTGGAAACTAATTGAGTGGTGTAAAGTAGAGTCGTCTGCATATGAATGGATGGGACTGGATGTACAGTTGAGAAGATCATTTATGAAAATTAGAAAGAGAATAGGAGATAGGGCAGAACCCTGAGGAACACCGGAGTTGATAGGATGAGGAAATGAGCGATGGCCATCCACAACCGCAGCTATGGGACCACCGGAAAGGAAATTAGACACAAAGGGACAGATGGAGGGACAGAAACCGAAGGAGGGCAGTTTGGAAATTAAAGATTTGTGCCAGACTCTATCGAAGGCCTTCGATATGTCTAGTGCAACAGAAAAAGTCTCACCGAAGTCCCGAAAGTTTGATGACCAAGAGTTAGTAAGATATGAAAGAAGATCACCAGTAGAGCTACCCTTAAGGAAGCCATACTGGCGATCTGAGAGCAGATTATGAGAAAAGAAATGCTTAAGAAATTTGGAAGCAAGAATAGTTTCAAAAACTTTAGAGATACAAGAGATGAGAGCAATTGGACGATAGTTGGAGGGATGAGAGCGGTCACCCTTCTTTGGGACAGGTTGAATGAGAGCAAACTTCTAGCAAGAAGGAAAGACGTTAGAGGAGAGACAGAGACGAAAGAGTTTGCCTAGGCAGGGGGTCAGCACGGAAGCACAGTTTTTAAGTACAACAGGAGGATCACCGTCCGGACCGTACGCCTTCTTAGTATTAAGCCCAGAGAGGGTAGAAAGTACATCTTTAGAAGAGATTAGGATATTAGGCATAAGTAGGAGAGGGAGGAATAGCACCGGAATCATCCAAGGTAGAGTTTCTGGCTAAAGTTTGAACAAAGAGTTAAGCTTTGTCAGAGGAAGAAGTGATGGTTGTGCCATCAGAGTGGAAAAGGGGAGGGAAAGACGAGGAAGAAAAGTTGTTGGAGAGGTTTTTGGCTAGATGCCAGAATGCTTGGGAAGAGCTAGAATTGGATAGTTCAGTGCATTTAATATTGATGAAAGAGTGCTTGGCAAGTCGAAGAACAGATTTGGCTTGATTCCGGGCAGAAACATAAGAAGAATGAGATTCTTGAGTTTTAACCCTTAATTAGCGGCTCACCACATAAGTCGAGTTAAATAAAGCTGGACTATGTGGCGGCGCTCGACATAACTCGAGTGGCAATTTCAGCACGTAATGTTGCTGAGAGAGAGAGACAAGTGGTGGCAGGAGAGTAGCGAGCGTATGACTGCTCCAGACCACCGCGGCGAACATACTGACACGAATCCCAGCTCCCTCCTCCCTCTCTCACTCGCTATATAAGGAATTGTATCGGGAAAGTGGCTAATTACATGCTTTTTGCACTCGCGTTGCACGGTTATTGCAAGAAAACTAGCCATCATAAAAGGATCGTTATGGTGTTATTCGAAAGCTCTGTTTATGCCCTTTCAGGGATAGGTACTTGTTTTACGTTCTGGGTCTTATTTAGGCATGAAAATGATCACGTAAACAGCCCTATTTTGGCTAAAAACACCCCGCTGGGCGGTACATATAAATAAACCGCATAGGCCGCTCGTAAGGTGTTAAGGCGTCGGTACCGTTTGAATGCTTCCTCCTTGTTGCGGACAGCAGTAGAACAAGCGTGAGTAAACCAAGATTGTTTTGCATTAGACTGAGAGAAAGAAAATGGAATGTACGCTTCCATGCCCGAGAGGATTACCTCGGTAATGCGTTCAGCACTCTCCGAGGGTCCACGGCCACGGAAGCAGAAGTCATTCCATGGGAAACTTGATCCTCAGTGTTTTGGAGGACAAGCAGCCTAGAAGGGTCACTAGACCTGCTGTTGCTTGATTTCCTTTGTACTCCTTTGTACTACAACTTTATCCACCATTAGCACTTTATCCACCACTACCAATTTCCGCCATTACCACTTTATCCACCACTACCACTTTAGCTATCACTACCACTTTATCCACCACTACCACTGTATCCACCACTACCACTTTATCCACCACTACCACTGTATCCACCGCTACCACTTTATCCACCACTACCACTGTATCCCCCACTAACATTATATCCATCACTACCACTTTATCCACCACTACAACTTTATCCGCCACTAGCATTTTATCCACAACGTTAGGTCATAATCCATTCATTTATTCCTGATTTTTTTGCAAAATGACTGAAATTCAGAGAAGGCCAGAAGGTATTAGAAAACCCTTGTTGTCTGTTCGCGATGCAGAGGCACGAGGGGACACGCATTTGTGCAAGAAGTTTAATTCAATAGTCCATCCGTATCGATTTTGAGAGTATCTAAAAACAAAATAAAAATAGTGCAAGATTTTTCAGGATATGAATGTATTATACTGTAGGTTTGCTTTCCTGTCCAGATTATTATAGTTTCCAATAAATCATGAAGATAACCATGCATGTTTTTGTTATAAATATAACATAGCCATCGTGTTGGTTCGTGCGTATTATGGACAAAATATCATTTATTACAGCTCAGTTGATGATGAAAGGAACATATTGTTGGGCTGACATGAGACACAGTCACTGTGCTTTATATTATATTAATCACCTTAATATCTTTTCATTTATTTGTTCGTTATTACTGTAAGATATACAGCGATTCTCTTAAAATGTATCACTGTGCAGCTCTTTACATACAGTAGATGAACGAAATAATTATACATACAGTATATAATAATATTATTCATAATTATTATCATGTTCCCATTTATAGTCAGCACTCATTTAATTCCTTAGCCTTTGTCTGATGTGTAAACGATAACGCACTTATATCATATAGCGACAGACCATTTATGTTAAAGATATTTTAACAGTGTCAAGGAATAATATTCTGCTAGAATCAGTGATAACATTTAATTGTGAGTGATGAAGGTGGTAGAAGATTTATTTGTATTCCTGTACTGTTCTAATCACGAGTTCGTCGAAAACCTTGCTACTGCATGTCATATCTAGAAAGGTATATAAAATCATCACTACTATGCCGTAAAACAAATAGTACTAATAATTACTAGCTTGAGGGCTGTCAAGGACAAGTTAAAATAACTTAAAATGTCATAGATATAAAACAATGTGCCCGTGAACTAATAATTTTGACTGTACGCGAGTGATGTGAAATAACGACCTAATAAACAGTAATGATCATTATGTTAAGTAATAATATTCATTATTTGCTTTTTGTCACTTGCAGCACTGAGGCTGAAAATCTACAGATTGTTTTTATATCTAGGCACAGTACAATGCCTATTCTACCTTAACTAAGAGGTCATATGTGATTGTCTTCCGACCATAGTACATACACAGATGCACCAGTGGAACGTCGTGTAGGCTAACACAGGCTGACAGTTGCGCAGCTTGGCTAGGGAGGGACCACGGTACAATCCTTCTCCATCAGGATGGTAAAAAAAAACTTTCAGATTCTGGGGGACTCCAACCCTCGCTCTCACCCAGGTGAAAATGCAGGTGAATACTGCGTTCAATGCTGGTGCCCTTATTACCAAAAAGACATAAACAAGCTAGAACGAGTTCAACGTAGAGTTACCAAAATGATACCTAGCCTAAAGAACAAACCATACGAAGAGCGTCTTAGAGAATTAAATCTATTTCCTTTAACCCAGTGCAGATTAAGAGGTGACTTAATTCAAGTGTTCAAAATCATCAAAGGCATCGACAATATGAACTGTAGTAAGTACTTCACTATCGACCAATCTAATTACACGCGGGGAAACGGTTGCAAAATTATTGGTAAATCTTTTAACTCACACGAATCTAAGAATTTCTTCTTCAATCGAGTTGTCAACTTGTGGAATGGGCTTCCCCGAGACGTTATAGACTGTAGCACCGTTGATTCATTTAAATTCCGCCTAGACAAATATCTCGCATCAAACCCGCGACTGACTGCGTTTGTAAATGAGTAACTTTATTTTATCCTCCCCTCAGTTACTAACCCATATGTCCCCTACTAACTTCCTAGACCTGCCACGTTAGTGGCAGGGCAGTAGTTCCCTTTCCAATGTTCCCTTACCCACTCTAAACCACTGTTTGGACACTTGATCCTCAGTGTTTTGGAGGACAAGCAGCCTAGAAGGGTCACTAGATCTGTTGTTGCTTGATTTCCTTTGTACTCCTTTGTACTCCTTTGTGATGAGCACGTGGCGCCTTAGACCATTGGGCCAACCCGATCAGTGTGTGTGTGTGTGTTTGTTTGTGTGTGTGTGTGTATTCACATGTATACTTAAATATTCGCAATTGTAAATAAAGGTATAAATAACTAAATATTGAACAAATTATACAATCAACACAGTAATCTATTTTATACAATAAATTGTATTGTAAAAGCTGTAGAGTGTTTATGTTGAACCTACTCTTTGAGGCGTTAAGTACCCCTCCTGTACGTAAAGCTGTATGTACTCATACATATTTGACAAGTGTAAATAGCCTGCGTGGCGTGAGGTGCGTGGAGCTGTGCATGTATGTGTGTATAAAGTGAGCGAGGGAGGGCGTCAGGAGTACGCAGACTGCCATGACGCTGTGTGGAGCTGTGGTGGTGCCGGTGCTGCTGTGGCTGGCAGCTATGGGAGTGCCAACGGCAGAGACGGCACTCTCGACCACCATGGTAAGTTACTTATACCGTGCACCTCATTACCCGAAACTTGTTAGAAAAATATGGAACTTGTGTTTGTCTGCTTCGTATCAAGATATGTTTTCGTAATTACCAACATATTTAGTTGGGTTATATATCTGAGTAATTATATGGGCACTTGACAGTATTCAGCCAGCTAAAACAAAAAGGCGAAAGTAATTCCTTTCAGTATAATAAACAATAAACAATGAAGCAACTTGGTTGAACCCAAGTGCTTTGTATCTTTTACTTTACTTCTCACTTCTCAACATACTCTTCCTCAATCTAAAGTACTCTATTCTCCTACTTTACTCAAGCCATCCAATTCCAGTATAACCATTTCAGTGCGAGATTATGTTTTTAATCAATCGTATGTTTTCCAATGCTGATCCCTGATACGATCTTAACTTAATACATGAAACAAGTTTTAATCTATGCAATTCTACCTATGATATGAAATAATTGCTATTTCAATTTCTTGTTTCCGTGGTTATTGTTGTGTGTAAGTAAATTTCCACTTGAATACTAAAGTATGATTAGTTAGGTTAGTTAATGTAAGTTGACTAAGTTAGGTTGGTTAGGATAGATTTGTTACTTTAAGTTAGGCTTGCTATGTTAGGTTGGTTAGGCTAGGTTCGTTAAGTTAAGTTGGTTAGGTTAGATTGCTAAATTTGGTTAGGCTTGCTAAGTTAGGTTGGTTAGGCTAGGGTTCATAAGGTTAGGTTGGTTAGGGTAGATATGTTACATTAGGTTAGGCTTGCTATGTTTGGTTGGTTAGGCTAGGTTCGCTAAGTTAGGTTAGGTTAGGTTAGTTAGGTTTGGTTAGTACATTTGTTAAGTAAATACATGTAAATATTGAATTAATCGCATCAAACTCCATCAGAAAGACATACATTTCATGAAAACATAATTTAATTTCTTCTTCTACAATTGACTCAGTACGATGGCGTTATATAGGCTTAATTTAAAGGTTATCAGACGATTTATTTCCGATTAAACATACCTGTTGATATATATTATGTTTGCAAACTATATCAATTAACCTTATGATTCCCACGTCATTCACAAACTGAACACAATTCCCCAACTGTTGCCGAAGTAAATCTTACTAAAAGGTATAACATGATGTGACGATCATTTATATTTTATTAATTTATGATATGTAGTTGTATTATTATATTTGTATTTGTTTTCGATCTGAATATTCAAGATTGTGATCTATATATTTGGAATGCCAGCGTTATGGAGTTAAAAAAGCATGGCATTTACTACAACATACCTCTTATTCCAAATGCATGATTTCCAGGGTATTTGTCTTTAACCCGCTGAGTCCCAGCTAGTTATTAATAAATGTACCACCAGGGACCAGTCGGTTTTGAAAACATTTTTTTTTCCAGATACAATAGCGAATGGGTTAAGAATGAAGGAAAAACCACAACAAAACGATCAAAAAGGTAAAAAATTGGTCCTACGGAGCCCCCGAAAGCAGATTTTACATGAGTAAAAAATTGAAGGCAATAACACCCAAAATTTCGGTAATTGCACGCTCATGCGCACGCGGTTGGACATTGAGAGTTTTCAACCATCGGCATGGTTGCGTGGGATACTTACACAGTTCCCATACAAATCTGAGCCCTCTAGGTGCCATAGGACCGAAGTAATTGGGACCGGAGTAACACTGACGCAACTGTTGCATCGCTGGGGTTTAGCGTTACATACATTGCTGACGCAAACGCTGCGTCGCTGGGGCTCAGTGGGTTAAAAGAGCTCGAGCTGTATTTTATATTACTAGGGCAGAAAATACCTCATCATGGATTGAAGATTCTTAGGGGTGGTAATGCAGTTGGGCAATAATTTGAATGGAACATGCGGACAATATATTAACGTTATTTAATCAATGGGTCAAATCGGCACTGACATACGAGGCCAAATTATAAATTATATTACTGTTCATATTGCTTATATCCATATTGTAACTGGAATACTTATACTGTAGTGCCTTTACTTTGTCTTCATGATTTACTCATCAGATGAGACATAGACAAAATTAGAAATGTTGTACTTTACACAAATTATTTAAAAGTAGATGCGAATACAAGTACATTATTCATTATACATTGGTGATGATTTTAAAATCTGCATAAAGGTACATATATGCAGTGTTTCCTATTTGTATTATCTTAGTTAAATATTTTATCATGAAGTGCCCCTTAGAGTTCAGATGGATATGGTTTCTATTAAGCTTGACCACAGTCCTCTCTTAATATACAAGAACAAAGAAAGGAAAAACAATTGTATGCAAGAAACAATTCGTGCACCTAATACTGTTTTCCATTAATACAGAACCTATAACAACTGGATTTTAACTGTTGTGGATTAAAAATTAGTTGAAGCGTATTTCAAGGAAGTTCCAAAGAGATGTGGTTCGGGTTATAAATGAATTTCTAAAAGCAGAAGTTCTGCCGAGTGGAGGAGTGATTGTAGGTCATGGGTGTTATAAAGGGTCCTAGTACCAAGGGGAAGGATGTGAAGAGGTGACATCATTGAAGCAAAATCAATTGCACATTAGCCATAAGTGTCTTTGTAAAATATTGCAATGGATGCAACATTCCTTCCTAAATAATATATATTATACTGTTTTGGTGGTGTAATGGTTAGTGTTTAAGATCGGTATGTGGTATCCTGGGAGGAGCACATTATTTCATTAGTTTCATTGGGAGGTGTTTGGTGTTTGGACTGAAATTAATTAATTATATTAATTATTTATCGGTTATTAATAATTATAATTGTTCCGTTTTGCATTATATACAACTATCTCAGCACCGTCTCTCCATATTTTCTCCAGAGTTGAGCTTAACTCTAGAATGCACATGACTATTATATATCATGGCTGGCTGCTCATCAGTGAAAAATTCACAAACTCGGTAGAGAACTCCAAACTTCTTCGAGGCATTTTTGCAAATTATGTAACTTGAGATGGTCATCTAAATGATACACCAAGAATCTCTGTTCTGGAAGAAGTGGAAATGCTCGTTTCATTATATAGGATTAAGGTTGGTGTGCCTAATACTTTTATTTGCATTAAAGATTTAAAGGAAACAAGATTGTTATGACCTCACTCAGTAATTTTGGAGAAGTCATTATAAAAAGAGGCTGCATCATCTCGTGAGTCTATTATGTTGAGGAGCCGTTTTTCTGGACCCCCTTCTCCCTCATGTTAAGCCCAATTAGTTTTGATATTATAAGACGTTCGTTCCATTAGTTTGCGATTTTCAGTCCCTTCACCCGATGTATTTGTCAATATTACGACCTTTCGTGCCATTTAGGTGTCGATACACGAGACAGATTGGTAATATGGTATAAAGATGGCAAACCTGTACAGTAGAGTGACAATAATTTTATGCTAGATATTTTAGATCCTAAAAGTCACTATATTTATATGGTGATTAAGTCTGTCATGTAGAGTGTGTACAGCAGTTTTGTAAGCAAGTATTATATTTGAAATTATATTGCTTACACCAATTTCTTATGGACCCTAATAAGCTTAGGCTTTGTCCTTTGAGTAGAATTAAGTTTCCTTCTATAAATCATGAAAATGGATTGTAATGCCAACATTTAATATAGCCTCTGTCACCACCACCCCAGAGACCGCACTAGAAGGACATAAAGACCAACATTTCAGAGGCTCGGAGCGCCCTTTCTGTGCAGAACAGCCTCCGCCTCATCTTCCACCAAAAAAAGATGCCTTCTACCACCACTGAAATAGTAGCAGAACCACGACAAGCCTTTCTAGCCCTCCACATCATCAAACAGGGCAACACAAACAAAGTGAACACTTGGAAAGCAACCAATCAGGGTTATCAAAACAACCACCCCTTTTGTTTGGTCGCAGCCAAGTGTGAAACTGGCACTAACTTGGGATGCTCAAAGCTCCCCAGCCATGTATGAGACTGGCACCTCTGTGAGGCACCTTCCTCACCATCCGTCTTTGAGACCGGTACCTGTGGCGCACATTGCTCACCAGCCGTGTTTGAGACTGGCACCCAAAAACAGATTCACCTATACAAAGCTTAAATAATGTGGTGTGAGACCGTCCAAGAAGAGCAGCAGTAAGGAGCAGAGAATCACCTCTACAAACCTTAATGGCTGTGATGTGAGAATGACCAAAAATACCCTGAATAACATAAATAAACATAAGTCACAATCAGCTACGAGAAGTGAAAATTCGATAAGTCCCCCTCCTACACCCGGAAAGTCACTAAGGCGAAATTAGCGCAGTGTTGTCTCTATTTTTAGAGTCCCTTCCAGTGACAATTTATTTTGCCCTTCAGGAAGACACTATACTATCTTTGATGGTCCCCTGTCTAATATCATTAGATTACAATCGAACACTGTAGCATCAATGTGATTACAAGCTATTCGATAACAGGAGTTTACTGTAAAGAACAATATCTGTCATGAAACCTGGTATTCTAGTGACTTTCAAATATAAATTATTATTGTTCCTCGCAATCATATTATTAACCCCTTCTGTACCAGCGACGGCAGAGAGCCGTCAGTAGATAAATCACTCCCCAATCCCAGCGACGGCAGGGAGCCGTCAGTAATGTACTTCCTTGTAACTGCCAGTATCAGGCAGTGCCTGGTACCACGACCGTTTGAGCACTGCTGTAGAGTTGGCAACACTTCTCAGCATATTTCCAACCCTCTGCATGCTGGGAGAGCCAGAATTCTTTCATCTTTTGAGGTTGGAAGTTGTTCTATCTTGCCATTTTGGCCACATTTCTTGGGACTGAGGGGGGGGGGACTTTTATTACTGTACTCTACGGTACAGTAGGGGTTATGAAACAGGTTAAATAATGAAAACGAATCTCAGTACATTTATACAGGCAGACTAAACTATTATGTATTCAAATACCGTGAATTTGCATCAATATATTCGCAAATACCATTTCCATATAGGCTACTCTGTTTGTGTAAAAATATTGAATAAATATTATTGTGCTTGCAATTAACTTTTGATTAAGTCTAAGAACCAATGATAAGATTTAATTCCATAATTATGTCCATGTTATATTATGTGAGTTAAGTTTAGCTTACATTCAAGCACGTATCTAACTACTGCCCTAACTCAAGTAAACTTGATATCCCTTCAGTGTTATTGTATTCTGTGTCTTAGTTATTTATGTGATTATAGTGTAACATATCATTGTGTGAGACCTTTTTTTGTGTATAAATAAAGTGTTGGTTTGTACCTCTTGAATAACTTACTTTGTATTTTGTTGTATTTATATATTTAAATTCCTAGTTTCTCCCCGTCAGAAGAATCCACAAATACCTGTTTTGTTTAGTATAACACTGGTGGCTAGCATTTGTTCTAACAACGGAGAAATCACAGAATTTATTATATTTTTGCAAGGACAAACAAGCAAGAAATACCGGGTAAAATGGCACAATGTTCACATATTCTGATTCCTAGCTATAATCCAGAGCTTTATGATATCACGACATATTTGGAAATGGTGAAACGGGTATTTGATCTAATATATTACGAGCATAATGATAAAATTGCGATTAGTATTAACACATTTAGGGAAGGCTGTGGCATTAGTCACTGGCAAGCTGCATTTCAGTCTGACCTGGGAGTAGATTAAATAAATCGTAATTCATTCTGTGCAACCCTCGCTCAATACAGTAGTACCATTGATGCAACTTTCATCTGTTAAATATGATGGGAACCTTGATGTCACTGTTGCAAAAATTCACAGAAATATCATATCAGCCTTTCCTCGGGCACCAATTGAAGAAGTAAATAACCACATATTCAAAGAGTTACTCTGGATTCTTTTGGATAAAGTAGAAGAACATTTCTCAATCCACGAGCCGGCAGCCATTGAACGCGATCTCACAACAATCCGAAGACTGCTTTCAACATCAGCAGCCAAGCAGCAGTCCATCAATGCTGTGAGACGTATCCCTACCAGACCGAGACCAGAACAGGAATGAGCCCCCCCCCCCCCCTCTTCCTCCCAGAAAAGGTCACCACAACAAATGTGGACCAGGAGGGAGGAAGAGCACGCCCCTCACATCTACCCACGGAAATTCACCACGCCAAAATCCAACTTAGTGTTAATGGTTCCTTCAGAATGGAGGACGTGCGACAACAAACAACAGACACTGAGCTGTACAAGAGATGAGGGATCAGCAGAGGCAAAGGCGAACTAATTAGAAAATTATTCGAAATGCGAATCATCTAAATGCATTTGGATATCAACCTCCCGTGGTTGCTCCCACGGAGAGCAAAGATCAATACGATGACACAACAAAGGAAGATAATCAAGTGGAGGAAGTTGCCTAAGAGCTTGATACATTGGCTATTCTGGAGCCAGATAGACCAGAGGATTCTTGGAGAGTCCTCCGTTAAAAGTAATGTTGGCGAGGGACCATCACAAGCAAATCCCCGGTCTAGGCTATATACATATGAAAATAATAGGGTTATGCGTTTGACTCCTAATCAAATCAGGTGTAGTCAGATGTTGCCTTTATACAAGATTTTACAAGAAATAACAAGCCAAGTTTAAACAGCTAAATGCCTCCTCAGTCAATTTAATAGGAGCATGCAATGAAGCCTTACTAGTAAAAGGGGAAACTCGTTTTTTTTTGTTTTTCTATGTGTATGAATGAGACAGAAGGCAGGTTGCCTGTAACAAGTGTCTCCCCCAAAGTCAAAAGAATGACAGAGAGCCAAATTCAAGGGACGTTGTGGTCAAAATGCCTGGACACACAAAGTTTAAAGCAGCTTAAATCATAGGATGAAGGAAAGATTGATTGAGGGAGAGAGTTGTTGTTGTTGTTCCCCAAGCTGCCTGGCCGAACAGCCCCAAGGCTCCGAGCACGGCCAAGGCCATATCCGAGCGCCCCCACAGAACCCTCCCTGCAATAAAGCCTGGGTGACCGAAGCCACTCCATGGCGGGGAGCTGAGGAGGGTTAGGAAACGCCCGGGAAACCAAAGCCCCACCCAGGGCCCTGTGCCCCTCAGCAATTATGAAGAGAAAGTTGAGGGGCAAGGGAAAAATGTGACGCTTTGGCATCCAATCTTGGTAGATTGGGAGGTCAATCCACTCGAGATCTAGAAAATATATAAGTAAAAGGATCAGTCAGAGTAAGCTATGGGTATGGCAGAGATCCCTCAGTTCTCACTCTGATAGACCAGCCCATCACCAGAGTTCCAGGGAGAGAGTTCCAGAGTTTGGATAACTCACCTAGTATTTGGTTGTATTTATATAATTAACTCCTAGTTAGAAGAATCCACAAATACCTGTATTGTCTAGCATAACACGAATATCGTAAAAAGATACAAAACACATGCGGACAAACTGACAAGGTCTCTCATCTACTCCCCATAGTATGGTGTGAAGGTAATGTAAATTATGAAAGACCCTCATTATCCAATGCTCTATCTCTCTCTCTCTCCACGACACCCCCCCTCCCCGCGCAACAGCTGGCTTCGCTCCCAGGCTTCATAATAGCCAGAAAATCGTCTCCTCATATTATGACAGGCCTCGCGAGAATTGGGTTAATAGTGAGAAAATTATTTTGCCATCATTCAAAAGCATTGGTTAGACCCTATCTTGAATATGGTGTTTAGTTCTGGTCCCCGTACCTCAAGAGAGACACTGAAAAACTCAAATCCGTGCAACCTAGAGCAACTAAGCGAATCCTCTCTCTAAAAAACAAGCCATATTATGAAAGATTAAAAAAATTAAACTTTGTTCTCGCTGAAAAAATGAGGTCACAAGGCCAACTTACATGATTTGACAGTAGACATCAGTGCACTGTTCACGATCAATAACAATCCTTCAATCCAAGACAATGGAATTAAATAACATAGAAAGAAAGCATGCCTAGATGTCACACAAAATTTCTTCACATACAGTGTGGTCAAAGAGTGGAATAATTTACCAAGGGAGGTAGTCAATAGTAGTTCAATTGATATGCTTAAGGAGAGAATGGATGATCATCTGATGGAGATTATATTAATATGAATGAATCAGTAGGTATACATGTGTAAGTTCACTTTCAGACTAATTTCTTTCTATGCATTATATACACTTTCCTTGTGGGCATTTCCTGATCCATAGGGTTACACTTTATCCTATTATCCGGTACGGCTATTTAGTCGGATGGTGGGGAAAGAGTGTGCTACTATAAATTGTCCGTCTCTAGTAGTATTATGGCCGGACCATCTAGTAGGGACCGCAAGGTCTGCGTGGTCTGAGTATCTGTGTAACTATGTAAAGTATGCACTCTTATCAATACAGCCACACGTGCAGCTGCCAACGTGAGTTATGGCCTCCCCTTTATAAGAAATTACAGCATAAGGAAATTTTTATTTTTTTTATTCACTCTCCTCTACTGTAAATATTTGCATAACAAGTTGTCGGGAGGAGGACAACTTGTCTCGCAACTATACCCAATATGCAAGATTAATGCTATTTATGTATGTATTGATCTCATGATTAGTAAAAATAAGCCCATGTTGCATTATTCAAGTGCTTCATATGATTGTTTTGCATTATCTCAGTCATAAACACTCAACTTATTTAGGTTTTAGGATGTGTTATATTATATTGATTATGTATGCTAGTTCCGTGTGTATACTCAGAGGACCTAGACATTAATATTCATGGAAGTAACTAAGCATATGACCGGTGTTCTTCACATTATAGTATTTTATTATATATTAGTCACACAAAATATGAATGTAACCGGATAACGATGTTGTTGTTTCAGTGAAATAATGGCTCTTTGAACGGTATGTATCGCTTTACTAGTGATTCCCCCTAACAAGATGGGGGGCGCTGCTCAATTAACTCGGCCTTTGGGGCAAAATCAAAATAAAATCTCTCTCTCTCTCTCTCTCTCTCTCTCTCTCTCTCTGTGTCGCCAACAAGACCCTCATGTTATTATAATGGTCAAATTGTTCTTTATGTTTCACCACATCCTCCAACTTTCGTTTATAAGGGATTATATGCAGCTAGTCCTATGTTAATAGAAATTATGAACAACAAGGTAAAATGCTGCACTGTGCACAACTTGATGAATATCGCAAAAAATGCCGACTTTAACCCTTTCCCTGCGGGAGACATTCTGGAACGCATAGGCAATTTACAGCCGAGCGCTGAGGGAAACTGTGGTCTCGGACTGCGGTCTCAGCAGTGTTGCCAAACCGCTACATTGCTAATAATTAGCGAGTTTTCCCGAATGTCTATGGCAGCTCTGTGGGTGAACCCCGCGAGTTAGGAATCTCGTTCTAGTGTCATTTTGAAGCTATTTTAGTCTAGTTTTCAGCAGAATACAGTTAATTTCATGCAGATACTTGATTCATCATTCACGAGTGCCTGAATATGCCCTAAATAGCGCAAATATGACCGCAGCCAGAGGGTTAAGAGTCCGTAGCTGAAATATTATGCCAAATAGCCTATTCTTATAAACAGTTTCATTCAGAATGGCATACCCTTTCAGTTATGGAAGTACCGGTATCTAAATTATCGTGGGACACCCAGCATACAACCATTACGAACAATGATCACAGACATATCCACAAAACTTAATATTCATACATAGATTCAGTCACTAACAAAAGGTACCTCAGACACCAACATATATTATCACACAAACATACAGCCACTAACAAATATTGTCACACAGGCAAACTACCATGTTTATAGAATCACCACCACCACCAATAATACTCGCTCATACACATCTGCTAACATCAATACTGTAAGACAATGTTATAATTTGTAACAATCACAGAAACATTAACGGCGTCATTAACATTAATACTCGAAAAATCCACCCACTGTTACGTTACCAACTATACAATAACATTTTTCACGAACACATTATAATTATTATTAATCCCTCTTAGAAACCTTTTCTAACTACAATACAATAACTACAATACAGACACATTCTTCATCACGAACAATGATAACTAACAATCACACCAATAAATATATGACTCACACATACTTACAATACCGGTATATCAAATACTCACATTAACCCCTGTCCAACGGCGATGTTTGTAACTTTTTCGACCTGTGTGGTGGGCAGATTTACCCTAAACAAGCATCATTCCATGCTCTTTTTCATGCATAAACAAGAGCTAGAGCGTAATACAATTATGTATCCGTGAAAGGGCGATAATAGAGCTTTCCAATGACACCTGAATTATCCTTGTACGACAACGGGTTCGCTTGCAACTATGTTGCAACGCGAGTACAAAAACCCTAAAATACGGTAATTTCCCGAGATTTTACCCTATATAGCGAGACGAGGGATATGTACACATATTGTGGTGATATCAGTGGCGGGACTAGGTCCACGCTGAACGGTCAGAGCCCGCCTGTGGTCCTGCCACCCCGTGGACTCTCTCATAATGCCGATAATGTGCGCAACATCCCTTGCTACTTAACCCGGGAGCTGCAGGAAGACTCTTAAGAGTTCCCCCCGCGGACTGCGGGAAGACTCTTAAGAGCAAAGCTTTTGAACGTGTACCAAAACCGCACGTTTAAAGGCAGGCGGCTAAAAATTGGTGTGGGTATAGTACTACATGTCAACTCTCGACACCACCCCGCCACACGCTCGCCCCGCACTCGTGCAAGCACCACCGCGCCAGTAACCAAGCACTAGTCATGGAGCCTACACGTCCCTCACGCTCGCTCCCTGATGACACAACCAGCCCTCCTTCTGGTGGTGTCAGCCGCCGTGGAAGGTAGAGGGTGGCTGCTAAAGACCCTAGCTACCAGTACGACATGCCCTACAGCTCGGAGGACGAAACACCAGCACCCAAAGTACGGAAAACACGTGCAAGCACGGCAAAGGGACAGAGGTCATTGGTGTTTCGGGACACTGCCACCACGACCCAGGCCACTGCAACAACCACTACCACCACCACTGCCACCACTGCCACCCCTGCCACCAGTACCAGCGACGCAGGAGGCCGCCCTCGGGCTGCAGAACCTGCGGGGGCAGGCAAAATCAAAGGCACGGGCGTAGGGAAGAGAACCCGTACGCCTGCCACAGTGACCCTACCACCACCACCACCACCACCAGCCGCCTCTGGCCCGGCTGCCCCTGCCGCCCCTGCTGCCCCTGCCGCCCCTGCTGCCCCTGCCCAAGGAAAAGGGAAGGGGAAGGGGAAAGGGAGAGGGAAAGCGACTGCTGGCCCTGCCGGCCCTGCTGCCCCTGCTGCCCCTGCCGCCCCTGCCGCCCCTGCCGCCCCTGCCCAAGGAACAGGGAAAGAGAAAGGGAAAGGGGTGACAGGCACCACCATCATCTTGCCTGCCTCCAGGGCCACAAGACCACGCACCACTGCCGCCCCTGTCGCCGCCCCTGCCGGCCCTTCTGTCCCTGTCCATAAGACTCCCGTACGTGCTAGAGTGACCCGAAAAACTCTGACACCATCCAAGTATGCCGCCCTGCTGTTTGATGGTGATTCGCAGGGCATTGGCAGCCCGGGTTTCGACGACGACGCCCTAGCACGGGACCAAGGGTGGGGGGATTTGGGAGTGGACAGTGGCAGTGAGTCCGACGTCGGTGACGAGAATGAGGAAGGGCGGCTGTCAAGTGAAGAGGAGGGTGATGATGATGCTGTGTTGTATCGCGACCATGGAAGCGATATTTTAGACGCAGAAGCAGACGCAGACGACATTCCGATCCCTGGCATGCCTTCGTTCGAGTGGTCTGACGGGGTCAATTTTGTACCTGACGTGCCCCAGTTCAATCCTGGGACGTCAAGTACAACTGACGACTGGCCCTGTGACGAGCACGCAAACGAAAGCGACTTCTTCCTCGCTTTTTTCGATTTTGAGGTAATGACTTACATCGTTGCCCAAACAAACGCCTACTACAGGTGGGTGTTTGGCAGATTGGACGTCATTTCTCCAAAAGCGAGAATACGAGGCTGGGTGGATACGACTGTGGAAGAATTCATGACGTTCTTTGCCTTGTTGTTCCTCATGCCTCTTTGCAAGAAGCATGTGTTGCAACACTACTGGAAGCACGACCCTCTCATCGCCACCCCAACTTTCAATAAGTTCATGACTCGTGACAGATTTTTGTTGCTGCTAAGATTTATGCACTTTGCAGACAACGACAATCCTAACAGGATTGACAGGATATGGAAAGTTCGGGATGTGTTCACCATGTTGTTGGAGAGGTATAGGAAATACTTTTACCCCTTCCTTAATTTGGTGATTGATGAGTCGCTCGTGCTCTTCAAAGGACGTCTTGTTTTCAAGCAGTATATCCCCTTGTAAAAGGCATAGGTTCGGAATCAAGCTCTTCGTTTTGTGTGACTGTGAAACTGGAATAGTGCTTGACATGATCGTGTATACAGGCACTAACATTGACGTACCGAAAGCCGCTGCCGGTGACCCCATGGGCATGTCAGGTGCCATCATCAGGAAAATGTTGGCACCTTACCTGGGCAAAGGCCACATCATCTACACTGACAACTGATATACTTCTCCTGCTCTCTGCCAGTTTCTTCATGACAACCAAACGGGGTCATGTGGGACTGTCAGAAAGACAAGAAAGTTTATGCCTAAGTTCACAAGTAATGTCATTCCTCTGTCAGATGCCTCCTCCAGTGACACACCTTCTGAAGACGACCTGGCCCAGGAACACCGCGAGAGGCATGTCCGAAGAAGGCGACGAAAGGGGCAGAAATACAAGCAGCTAGAAAAGTCTGGGAAAGTGATAGCCCTGAAGTGGAAGGACAAACGAGACGTCCACCTGCTTTCCACCGTCCACACAGGTGCCCAGATGGACTCTGGCAAAATCCACTACAAAACCAGGAAGACCATCTACAAGCCCGACATGGTAGTGGACTATACCAAGAACATGCGCATGGTGGACAAGTCTGACTGTCAGCTGTCAGGCGTTGAGTGTCTGAGGAAGACTGCGAAGTGGTATCACAAGCTCTTCCTCCACCTAGTTGACATCACGATGCTCAAACGCCTACAACTTGTGGTTGGTGAAGAGGGAGATGTCCCCAAACCAGAAGCTGAAATTCCGGGAGTTCGTGTATAACGTGGCATACAACTCCTGGAGAAGTATGGCACCACCACTCAAAGGCGTACGGCATGGCGTGGGGATCACGTTCCTGACAGAATCCAGCTGGGTGTCGAAAGACACTACCCAACCAACACCGAGCTGATTGGCACTCGTCACAGGCAGGTGCAGTGCCACGTCTGCAGCTCCAGTGTGAGAAAACCCCACGTCACCAAAAGAGTCACCTCAATGTGCGCGGAGTGCAAAGTTGCACTCTGCTTGGGTGACTGCTTCAGGGACTACCACACCTTCAAGAACTACTGAGTGTCGCCCCCTGCCCTGCCCTGCCCTGGACTCGCCCCGTGCCCTGCCTTGGACTCGCCCCCTGCCCTGCCCTGCCCTGGACTCGCGCCCTACCTTACCTGACCTGACCTAATTGATCACGCTACCTCATAATGTAATATATATATTATATAATGTATAAGTTCCAAAGATGTCCCTGTGATATAGCTTTTACATTATATAATTGTATGTTTCATTATTTAGTTTATAAGTTTCTAAGATTTACATGTAATATGCCTTCTTTTTTTAGTATATCAATATATATGTTTGTTATAGCCTAAGTAATGTGTATATATTTTCTTACCTCAAATGAATTGTACAAAAATAAATATGTTTCAATAAATCCTGTCAAACCTACTAAGATAATAAAACAAAAATAAAATAAAATAAAATACAAGGTCATGTCATTGTATTCTTACAATATGATATATTCTGTGAATATTTCATATTGTTTGAATACAATGGCATGATCTTGTAAACAAAAAAAATTATCAAATTTTTTCTAAACAGTATAAAACCTTCCCCATAACCCCCTGTTGGATTCGATCCCACTACCCTACCACACTTTGAGTTTTCCAGTCCGCGTCCTTACCAACCATGCCACAGGAGCTCATACCAAATGTCACTAAAAACTTCGTGTCTACAATCGAAATGACAATATAAACAAAAAAAATGAATTATCCCACCAATTTACGTTTGTAAATTGATGGGATTATCAATTATATCATGCCAAGGTTTATAAAAGTTTGTCTCTGTCAAGAATTAGATATTATATAACTTTATTCTGTCAAAAATTGCACAAACACTCAGCAAAATTGCCTGTCTCAGTGTGACTCCAGTCATTATCACACGGTCAAGCGGTCACTGGGTGACCCTTGCTGCTCCCTCCAGCCACAGCAGCTCTCTCTGGGAACAAAATTTGTATAAATACAATAATGCATAAAATACTCTTCACAAATACATTTGTATAGTATAATATTGTAAATAATAGTGAATAATAACTGTGTGGATGTCGAAAATTGCTCAACCATCTTTCTTATGTCTCGCCTACGCCCTTACGCGCATATATTGGATTATACATAGTCATGACTGTCATACAAATACTTGCAGTAGGTCTCGAATATACATTTAGATTGCATATTACTTGGAAATAAACAAATATAAGTTTTCTGGTGGCAATCTACCATTTCGCAAGTGTAAGGCGACACCAGTCTATATTTAGCTCTCTATCAAAAAAGGTTAAGCCGATGTTTACTGACCACCCTCGTTCCTGGTCTATAATATAGTACTTTATTTACAGTCAAGGGCCTACATGTTTCTGTGGTACTTCACATGTGTCTAAAACGCAATGTCTGCTTGCATAAAAATGCAATTCTGAAATCCATTTATACGTACGACATACGCATGTCTCACTTTCTCTCTCTCTCCATTCCTGACTCATGTTATTGTAGACCTTGGTGGCAACGAACACCAGACACCTGCTAGACATAAGGTTCAAAATCCCCAGACATCCATACGCCTGGGGCGCCTCCACAATTATTACACAGCTGCATATGTTTACTGCTAGATCTCCCTGCCTTCACTCTCTCCACGACTCACTCCCTGCCTCCCTCCCACCCACCCTTTTAGGCTTCCGTCTGCTAGAAACTCATTGATAATGTGCGTAAATATCACATGAATTGGTCTATATGGGGTATATATATTGATATATGGCACGTCTACATACGTACAAGTCTGTATTATAGCATGACAGTGCTCTAAGTACGAGATATACGTAATATTATAGCGCAAACCACACTCTCATCTCATAAATTGCCGCCAAACCTCCAACCCATCTTCATTCCCGCCTAAAAATTCTTTGATAATTCCCTTATATATTGCAATTTTTGGTCACTATGAGGCATATTCATTGTTATATGGGTGGCCTACACACGTATACGTACTCTACATAGCCTAAAAGGGATCAAAAAAGGAGATATACGTGATAATACGCGGTAACCCACCCCCTCCTCCCTCTCGTTCTATCCCCTGGGCGCGTGAAAAATCGGCAGGGAAATCTCGCCGCTCGATGACAATTTAGCCGCGCGGTGCCATTCGCTCCACATTTTTCAATTACGGACCGTTCCCCCACCCCCCCCAGACATTTTTTGGGGGGTCAAATATATATGGGCCGATGCACGCAAACATTTCCTACACGCTGATGTACTTTTTATCAAAATTGGCAATGGGTTCCAAAATCATCATACATGCGCACAGTATGACCCTGTAAAAAAAAACCTGTGCGCCGCGGAGAGGTTAAGTTGTCAGCCGCTCTTTGGGCCTAGGTTCTCTAATGTTACTTAAGTCGTCAGCCGCTCTTTGAGGGTTAACAAGATTCACTTATATACACTATTTCTATCTGTAATACTCGCACACACATTCACAACAATATATATATATACATATATATATATATATATATATACTGTATAATGGGTGGCCCTTATACTATACGCAAAATTTCAAAATTGCTTTTTTTACCGCTCTCAGGGTTCTCATCGAGTCAGTTTGGTCCAAAAATGATTCAGTAAAAGTTTTGCGAAGATTGTTTAATATTTACTGGTAGTCCACAGCGTTTGAAGGCCACTCTTTGGGTGGCCTCTACGTATGGAAGTATACTTTGGCTCTGGTCATCCAGGTCCCCCCCACTCTAAAACAGTAAACTTAGTGGGTATTAGGTGCTCAAGGACAGAGGTATCACGGGCACCACTCCGTTCATTGTTGCCTGGTTTGTGCCAGGGTTTTCTTCCGGGTGTCCGCGTATAGCTTCCGGTGCTCGCTCACAACTTGGAGGAGAAACTGCAGCTGTTCTTCATCCTTCATGAGGAGCCGTTTGTATGTTTTGACGAGAGAGATCCCTCGTTCAGCATGATCATTCACAACCTCCAAACCATTAACGAGACGGCAGGCCTCCTGATAATCACCGCGATTTGGCCACTCCTCAGGATCATAGTGGAGAAAATCCGTTGGAAGTCGCACCTTCTCGAAGAAACCCCGACTTCTTGGTGACACGAAGTCTTCGAGGTTGGCATCTTTCAAGAATCCGAGATCGTGCTGAGCTCGCTTGGGAGGCTCTTCCTCATCGTCCATTTCTCCTGACATTGCCTTGACCATATCCTTCTTCGTTCGAACGGATACGGCATCATCAAAAAGGGCCAGGACTGTAGTTTCTTCTCCAAGGTACCAGAGGTGCAATAAATTTTCAGATTTAGAGGAGCTAGTGTTTACAGAAAATTATGATGTGATTGGCATAACAGAATCTTGGCTCAATACAGAAGATAGAGACTTTTTAGCAGAGTATTCACTTCCCGGTTATGTAATGTTTGAGAAAAGCCGAATAAATCGAAATGGAGGTGGCGTTTTACTTTATATCAAAGAAAGTCTTAACCCTACCCTCTTGTCAAAACCTCAAATTGTGAACGTTGACGCATCTTTTGTGCTAATAAAGAATAATAAAGGTACAAAAATAATACTTGCATTAATATACAGACCTCCAGCTCAATCAGTGCAAACTGACCGAGAAATTTACGAACAAATTGCAGATGTAAGTAACTCACAAGATACCGTAATTTTTAGCGACTTTAATTTACCTGTGACCAAGTGGGGCGATACTATACTTCACACTCCGGACATGACTTGTATACGAACTTGCAAGAGAGTTCGCTTTATTAATTTGTTCGAACACCGACCCGTGGTAATAACGTTCTTGACATTGTACTTGCAACAAAAGAAGAATTAATAGAGAATTTGAATGTTGGTGATTAATTCAGTAACAGCGACCATCGTACGATAACTTTCACTTTAAAGTTTACTAGTAACGAACCAAATAGTAGCATCGAAAAAGTCCCTAATTTCAAGAAAGCAAACTTCCATAAACTTAGAGCTATGTTTAACCCTTCTTTAGCGGCCTATGCGGTTTATTTATATGTACCGCCCAGCGGGGTGTTTTTAGCCAAAATAGGGCTGTTTACGTGATCATTTTCATGCCTAAATAAGACCCAGAACGTAAAACAAGTATCTATCCCTGAAAGGGCATAAACAGAGCTTTCGAATGACACCATAACGATCCTTGTATGATGGCTAGTTTTCTTGCAATAACCGTGCAACGCGAGTGCAAAAAGCAGGTAATTAGCCACTTTCCCCATACAATTCAGTATGTAGCGAGTGAGAGAGGGAGGAGGGAGCTGAGATTCGTGTCAGTAGGTTCGCCGCGGTGGTCTGGAGCAGTCATACGCTCGCTAGTCTCCTGCCACCACTTGTCTCTCTCTCTCAGCAACATTACGTGCTGAAATTGCCACTCGACCTATGTCGAGCGCCGCCACATAGTCCAGCTTTATTAAAAACGACTTATGTGGTGAGCCGCTTTTTAAGGGTTAAAGAAACTGACTGGAGCTTTTTAATTAACAATAACGACATAAATACATCTTGGAAGTTATTCGAAACCATTTACCTAAAAGCAGTGCAAGACTGCATACCATCGAAAATACGGCGTCCAGGCCATAATAATAAGCCCAAATGGTGGAATAAAGATATTTCAAACTGCCTGCTTGCTAAAAATTTTGCAGATTGATAATTCGGATGTTCTAAGCAATATCACCGTTACAGAGAGAGAAGTATTGAATTGTTTAGATAAACTCAAGGTAAATAAAACGCCTGGACCTGATACAATCTCGCCTAGAGTTCTAAAGGAAGCTAAGGATGAGCTCTCCAAACCACTGACATTACTATTCAATAAATCCTTGCAGTCTGGAACTATTCCTGATCAGTGGAAGCTAGCCAACGTAACACCGATATTCAAAAAAGGCAGCAAATCCCTACCCAGTAGCTATCGTCCAATTAGCTTAACCTCAGTTGTATGTAAAATGCTAGAAACGGTCATACGAGAGAGACTCGTAAATCATTTAGAGGAAAATAACATACATAAAGATACTCAACACGGCTTTCGTAAAAAACGTTCCTGTTTAACAAACCTCTTAGACTTCTTCCACGATATCCTCAACCTCTACGATGAGAGTAAAGCTGTAGATATTATATACCTTGATTTTCAAAAGGCCTTTGACAAAGTTCCCCACAAACGTTTACTGCTAAAACTAAAAGCTCATGGAATACAAGACGGTGTGTTGAAATGGATAGAAAATTGGCTCCGCGACAGAAAGCAAAGAGTAGTCATAAATGGTAAGGCATCTAAATTGACCAATGTAAGTAGCGGGGTACCCCAGGGATCGGTACTAGGACCAATTCTCTTTCTAATTTACATCAACGACATAGATGAGGGTCTCACCTGTACAATCTCAAAATTTGCTGACGATACAAAAATTGCAAATAGCGTACTCTCAAAAGAACAAGTTGACGATATGCAACACAATCTAGATAAATTGTCATGTTGGGCCCAAATTTGGCAAATGAGTTTCAATGCGGATATATGTAAAGTACTACATATCGGATACCTAAATGAGAAAGCAAACTATTCGATGAATGGCACTCAGCTTAAGAATGTAAACAGGGAAACCGATCTGGGAGTAACAATATCGAGTAACCTAAAACCGAGTCAACAATGTTCAGAAGTTGTTAAGAAGGCAAACAAAATAATTAGCTTTATAGGCAGGTCATTTGAGCATAAATCCAAAGAAGTTATCCTAACCCTTTACAATTCCTTAGTCCGCCCTCTTCTGGAATACTGCGTTCAATCCTGGTGCCCTTATTACCAAAAAGATATAAACAAGCTAGAACGAGTTCAACGTAGAGTTACCAAAATGATACCTAGCCTAAAGAACAAACCATACGAAGAGCGTCTTAGAGAATTAAATCTATTTCCTTTAACCCAGCGCAGATTAAGAGGTGACTTAATTCAAGTGTTCAAAATCATCAAAGGCATCGACAATATGAACTGTAGTAAGTACTTCACTATCGACCAAGCTAATTACACGCGGGGAAACGGTTGCAAAATTATTGGTAAATCTTTTAAATCACACGAATCTAAGAATTTCTTCTTCAATCGAGTTGTCAACTTGTGGAATGGGCTTCCCCGAAGCGTTATAGACTGCATCACCGTTGATTCATTTAAACTCCGCCTAGACAAATATCTCGCATCAAACCCGCGACTGACTGCGTTTGTAAATGAATAACTTTATTTTATCCCCCCCTCAGTTACTAACCCATCTGTCCCCTACTAACTTCCTAATCCTGCCACGGACATTAGTTCCAGGGCAGTAGTTCCCTTTCCAATGTTCCCTTACCCACTCTAAACCACTGTTTGGACACTTGATCCTCAGTGTTTTGGAGGACAAGCAACCTAGAAGGGTCACTAGATCTGTTGTTGCTTGATTTCCTTTGTACTCCTTTGTAGGTGCCTTTTAATCTTCTCTGATGTAGCCTTGCTGATCTATTGGTTAGGGAAGTCGACGAGAGCCTTGATGAGGTGCAAGTCCCTCCTAGGAGCATGGACTGAAGGAGAGGTGATCCATGCTTCGACATAGAGAAGAGCTCCGAAGATGCAGAGATCCCTCAAAGCCTTCTCCTCACGGTTTGTCAGTCGGAATTGGTTCTTGAACATCCAAACCTTGAAAGCGTAAATGATCTTGCTCATCCATCGTGCATGGTGCATGGGACCAGGAGCTCGGA
Organism: Paralithodes platypus; assembly: GCA_032716605.1. Taxonomy (NCBI): domain Eukaryota; kingdom Metazoa; phylum Arthropoda; class Malacostraca; order Decapoda; family Lithodidae; genus Paralithodes; species Paralithodes platypus. Next base: position 32,560,806 of record CM064580.1, read on the forward strand.
ATCGAACTCCACGAGGAGGTATATGCCCGAGGAACAAGATCAGGATCTCCAATAGCTCCCTGTAGTCGTCTTGAGGGTGGTGGATTGTCAGTTGCTCCATCGCAAAGGCGACTGCTTCATCTCGATGAGTTGGAGTTATCGCCGCATTCACCGCATCATCCGTAGTCCCAGGTTGAAATGCTTCCTTGTCGATTAAATCCCACTGGCTTTGAAACATCTTGAATAGGAGCGCTTCGGACCCGGAAGTCCCTCCTCCCATCACAGCTCCGAAAGCAGCAGCCAAGATGACTTCCATGATATGGTGGCGGCAGGCCAAGTAAAGAAGATCCCTTCCGATCTTCTGTTCCAGAAGGACGCATGCGCCGGTCCGATGTCCCGTGTTTGCAGCGGCCATGTCAAAAGACATGGCGACCACTTTCTCGGTCACTCCCCACTCCTCCAAAGCATGGAAAACAGCTTGAGCTTGCGCTTCACCGGTCCCCGAAAGGAGTTTAGAGACGCCGAGGAGCTGGCTGACTCCTACTCCGGATATCAAGATAGGCAGACGATCCACATGCTCCTTGGTTGTCAGGGCTTGAAGGAGTTTTCCATCCCAATGGACAGTCAAGGGGACATCCGCTTGGAAGTCCTTTTTGAGGTTTTCCGCGAATCGTCTCCTGGCTTGACGTCGAGACCGGGCAATGGTTGTGCGGTTGATGGCCAGGTCCGTAGTGTCATGGCCGAGGCTTTTAGCAGCTTCTGTCAGCACGATGGTGGCTTTTCGGTCGGAAAGCTGAGTACAATCCAGTGCAGCTGCGAGAGATGGTGAAACTATGTTTTTTGTAGCTCTTTGTGGCCGCTTGGGTGGAGAGCAGGATTTTGCCTCCTGAGCACTGCTGCTGTCCTCTCCCTCAGCACTGCTGCTTGAAGAAGCAAAGACGACCGCTGAGGTGGATGCCTTCATTTCTTCACGGGCCTTCTCCCGACGCCTTTCCTCAGCCTCTTTCTTCTCCGCAGCTCTCCGTTCTTTGGAGGCCAAGGAATTGTCCGCGGACCCCATGAAGGCTCTACGGCCCTTCTCTCGCTGAGCAAGGAAAAAATCCTTGTCCTCTTGAAGGACAATGAGAGACAGGGCGTCCGCGTGAGCGATATCAAAGAGGTCGTCCATTGAGTCCTGGAAAGCTTCCTCCTTCTTCACCTGCCCTGGTGTCCTTCGGTCCCTAAAGCGTTTTAGGTCTTTCCAGGTTTGGAATAGACCTTCCAGCTTTTAGATGATGTGTTGCTCCCCCCTAACGGGGATCCTGGCCTTTCCGACCCATATGGGGGTCAGTTCTCTGACGACCGCCGTTGAAGCCTCGCGGATCGTCAGTTTTTCTTCAAGGTGTTTCTTGAGGAACAGGCCGAGGACTTCCCGGTTAGAGGGAAGTTTCGTCTCCTTCAATTGCGCTGCTGGTTTCCCAACCAGGAAAAATCCAGTTTTACTTCTGGTTGTCATTTCGAATCTGTGGGGAGAAAAGAAATCAAACCCATGTAATAGGACTATGGAGGTAGATGTTACATAAGCAAATGATCAATAAATAATATTGGCAACTGGCTATCAATGGAGGTAAGTATCAACCCAGAAACACACAATATACACATACAGGCACACAACTTCACAGAGTTCCCCTACAATCTCTTACACCGCCACAGCAACTCAACAACTCACAACTCTATCTCCACATAAGTAACAACCACCTCGTCTCTACCTTGGACTTTGCTGGACTACCAATAAATATGCTCCAATCGTCACGAAATGTTATCACAATATGTCTCATTCGGAATGGAACAAATCCCGGGGGTGAGAGGTTAGGATTTCTTACTTTCGAAAATAAGGGCCACCCTACGGCGGCCCGCCCGCCGCCACCGCGGATATATATATATATTTATTATTCTTTTCTATGCGTAGGAACTTAGGAAGGAGTGTCTCCCCCAAAGCCAAAAGAGTGACAGAGAGCCAAATTTAAGGGATGTTGGGATCAAAATGCCTAGAAGCACTACGTTCAAAGCAGTCTAAGTGATAGGATGAAGGAAAGATTGATTGAGGGAGAGAGTTCCAGAGTTTACTTGTTGAGTAGAAGAAAGACTGAGAAAATTTGCTAATACTTGGGTTGGAGAGCTAGGCAGAATAAGAATGGGGTTGTGTTGAAAGGCAGGTGTCTCGCACTCCTTGCAAGAGAGAGGGTATACACTGAGAGAGCTCTGAAGAACACTGATTGTTGTAATAGCGATAGAAGAATGAGACACAACCAACATTTTCCATACATGGGTGCACTGTGCCCCTATACAGATTAAGAAGCTGTGTGGGGGTGAAGAATCCACGGAGACGGTTGAGCACACCTAACTCATGGGAAGCTGTTTGAACAAGAGTGGTAATATCTTTCCAAGAAAGGTCGGATGAAAAAGATTCACCAAAAATATTGAGATAAATGATTTGTGTATTGTTGAAGAGTAATTGATACTCTTGTGGATGATTGCAATGGGTGGATAGCTGGAGAAATTGGGTCCTGGAGGCATTGACAGTAACAAGATTTTCTCTGCCCCAATCAGAACAAAATTGGTAGATAAATAGATAGGCATGCTATGGCTTCGTCACATCACGTGAGTTTTGGAGTGATTGCATGCTGGGTTGTTGTGAAAAACTAGTTATTATAGTGTAAGGTGGAGTCATCAGCATATGAGTGGATAGGACTAGAGGTACAGTTGAGATCATTAATTAGTATTAGAAAGAGAACTGGAGACAGGACAGTACCCTGAGGAACAGCAGAGTTGATTAGTTGAGGAAGTGAGCGATGACCGTCCATAACTGCAGCTATGGAACGGTCAGAATGGAAATTAGAGACAAAGGCACAGATAGAGTGATAGAAACCGAAAGAGGATAGTTTGGAAATTAGAGATTTGTGCCAGACTTTATCGAAAGCTTTTGATGTCTAGAGCAATAGAAAAAGTCTCACCAAGTCCCGAAGAGAGGATGGCAAGAGTTGGTAAGATAAGACATTAAGACAAGAAATGAAGATACATGCTTGATTTTTTTTTAATTAAGAATAGGTTCAAAAATTGTAGAGATGCAAGAAATGAGAACAATTGGATGACAGTTGGAGGGTTTAGAAAAGTCACTTTTCTTTGGGACACGTTGAATGAGAGCAAGCTTCCAGCAAGAAGTAAAAATATTAGAGGAAAGACAGATGAAAGAGTTTGCTTAGGCAGGGAGTCAGCACAGAAATACAATTTTTTAGTACAACAGGAGGAACACTATCCGGCCCATACGCCTTCTTAGTATTAACCCCTCCAGCCCGGGCAGCATTTCAAAAGGACACCACGAAAGAAGGGCAGGTGCCCGGGTGTCCTTTTAAAATCCCTGTGCTTGAAAGCGTGCTTCAAAATTCGCGCGGCCAAATTTTGCAGTGCAGGAGCGACCGCAGCGCCACCAAGCCTCAACTACTAGTGTTATCAGTTCGTACGTGGCCGCCATAGCGAGTTATACTGAAAAAATGATTTCCGACGTGTCCGATTCGCTGCAACCTCCCGCGGGCCCCACTGCTACCCCGCTCGCAACTTCGACGCCTGTTGCAACCGAGAAGAAAGCTCAACGAAAGAAAGTTAAGCGTTTGTTGAGTGATAGCGCTATACAGCGACAACTTTTTGATAGTGAAGAGAGCAGTGACGAAAGCTTGGTGGACAAAGAACAATTTATAAGTGCAAGCGAAGATGACGATTTTGTTGGCTTTGGAGACGACGATAATGTCGATTTATTTGAGGGGGGAGATAGTAGTGATGATCCTGATGTGGAAGTGTTTCAGGAAGGTGCCATTGAACTTCCAAGTGTGCTAGAACCTAGGCCTACCCCCTCGCCATCTTTGCTATGTCAGCCTAGGCCTAGCCCTAGTAGCCCAGGACCTTCCCCTTTGCCTGCCCATACGCCCTTGAAAGTGGGCAAATATTTCTATAAACAATCGTTGGTGAAAAGTGCAGCTAAAAAAGCACGCAGGGCAGCCGCAGAAAAGGATAGGGAAGCTGAAGACAGTGATAGTGACGCCGACCCTGGTCTAGCAACCACCCGCATTCCATTGTCCCGACGCCTTGACCCGGGACGCCGCGTGGGTCACCCACAGCCCTCGGCTTCATCTCTCCTTCAGGATGACCAAAGGGCCTCTTCAAGTGGTATTACTAGTGTGCCACAGCCCTCAACACACCGCAGAGCATTATTTGCTGCGGAGGAGCCCTCGGCTCGCCGCAAAAGGAGCCCGAGGCCGAGGCTCCCATTGTTGAAGCTCCCGCAGCCTCCCGCGCCCCACACCGCCGACGCCCGGTCACTTCTTCACCCGAATTGTCTCCTGCAGAGGATGCTGATGACCCCAACATTGCCCCAGATGACCTGACGTCGCCTGAGGAGGAAGAGGAACAGGAAGAGGAACATGAAGAGGAAGAGGAAGTCCCGACAAGACGAGCGAGAGGGCGAGGTCGTGGACGTGGTTAGTCTGCCGACGCCGCTGCCCCTGGGCATGGGCGCGGGCGTGCAGGGCGTCCGCGTGGCCAAGGGCGTGTGCCAGGGCATCCAGGGCGTGTGCCTGCTGCACCTGCACGTGCACGAGCATCAGCATCCGACCTGTTTGTGTGGACAGATGGGGCTGATTTTGAGCCAGATTGTCCTGCCTTTGACGAGGTACAGATGGGTTCCGGGGTGTCACCAACATTTCCCTGTGGCCCAGCTGCTACCCCCAGTGAAATTTTCTGTGGCTTCTATGACAATGAAGTTATGGAATACCTCGTCGAGGAGACCAACAACCATCATGAGATCTGTGCCAACTTTCTTGGGAGGAAGACCAGTGCCAAGATGGTGGCATGGAGAGCTGTCACTGGCAGAACTATATGTGTTCTTGGCACTCACAATGCTGATGACACATATCAGGAAGCATGCTCTGGCAGACTACTGGATCACTGGCGACATCATAACGACTCCAGCATTTGGCAAGTACATGTCCAGGGACAGGTACTTCGACATCCTCTCCTATCTCCACCTGACAAACAACTTGGCAGTCCACCTTCCCGACTCATTATGGAAGATCAGGAACCTGTATGACATGATACGTCATCGGTTCACCACCTACCTGATTCCTTTCCAGAAGATGTGCCTCGACGAGTCTCTGGTCCTGTTCCGTGGTAGGCTGCACTTCCGACAGTATATCCCGTCCAAGAGACACCGCTTCGGCATCAAGCTCTTCGTCCTCTGCGACTGTTTGACGGGGTATGTGCTGGAATTTATAGTCTACAGCGGCAAGGGTGGAGAAATTGTGACTGACCCCCTCATTGGTTTTGGTGGCACTGTAGTGAAGAAGATAATGGAGAGGCACTTCAATAAAAAACACATCCTCTACACAGATAATTACTACACGTCGCCTCTCCTGACCAAGTACCTCCATGACCGCAAGACTAGAACTGTCGGCACAGTCAAGGGCAAGATGAAGGGCATGCCAGGCTACCCAACCAAGACGAAGAAGGTGGACATCTTCCACAAGAAGAGTGGCCCCATCCTCTCCATCCACTGGCATGACCAGCGCAAGGTCAACCTCCTCACCACATGCCACAAGGCCGAGATGGTCGCCACAGGGAAGGTGGACCGATGAACCAAGAACCCCGTCCAAAACCAGCTACTGTCCTGGACTGTCCTTTGTGTCCTTTCAGTGTTTACTGAAAATTATGATGTGATTGGTATAACAGAATCTTGGCTCAATACAGTAGATAGAGACTTTTTAGCAGAGTATTCACTTCCCGGTTATGTAATGTTTGAGAAAAGCTGAATAAATAAAAATGGAGGTGGCGTTTTATTTTATATCAAAGAAAGGCTTAACCCGACCCTCTTGTCAAACCTCAAATTGTGAACGTCGACACATCTTTTGTGCTAATAAAGAATAATAAAGGTACAAAAATAATACTTGCATTAATATACAGACCTCCAGCTCAATCAGTGCAAACTGACCGAGAAATATATGAACAAATTGCAGATGTAAGTAACTCACAAGATACCGTATTTTTTGTCGACTTTAATTTACCTGTGACCAAGTGGGGCGATACTCTTACTTCACACTCCGGGCATGACTTGTATAAGAACTTGCAAGAGAGTTCGCTTTATCAATTTGTTCGAACACCGACCCGTGGTAATAACGTTCTTGACATTGTACTTGCAACAAAAGAAGAATTAATAGAGAATTTGAATGTTGGTGATGAATTCAGTAACAGCGACCATCGTACGATAAGTTTCACTTTAAAGTTTACTAGTAACGAACCAAATAGTAGCATCGAAAAAGTCCCTAATTTCAAGAAAGCAAACTTTCATAAACTTAGAGCTAGGTTTAAAGAAACTGACTGGAGCTTTTTAATTAACAATAACGACATAAATACATCTTGGAAGTTATTCGAAACCACTTACCTAAAAGCAGTGCAAGACTGCATACCATCGAAAATACGGCGTCCAGGCCATAGTAATAAGCCCAAATGGTGGAATAAAGATATTTCAAACTGCCTGCTTGCTAAAAAATTAGCTAATGATAGATTAAAATCCTCACAAAATGACGAAGAACGGGTGAAATTTGTAGAGCTACGACGCAAAGCCAAAAAGTTAATTAAGCAAAGTAAAAAGGCCCTAGAATTACATATTGCGAATCAAAGTAAAACAAACCCTGCAGTAAAACAGTACCTGCCTGACCTTTGCTGAGTGAGGACCTGTCCCTAGTGACTCCCAGTGAATTATCTTTGCCCATAGTGTGGTGATAGTATTAACGCTTTCTTAAAATGGCTGGTGTTGACGAGATTGCTACCTCCTCTCATATTCTCCAGCTTTGTCTTGCTTTGCAAGAAAGGCTGGATAATGTGGAGAGAGAGGTGCAGTCTCTCAAAGACGAGAATTTGGCCTTAAAGCTGACTTTGGCTGACAAGAAAAGTGAGGATAGTGCAACTGCTGTTAGGGATCGTGATGCTCCCTGGACAGTTGTTCCAACAAGTGCAACAACCTGCAAATTTCTACGGCGGCCAGTTGCCCTCAGCAACAAGTTCATCACCTTGGATGACGAATGTGATGGTGAGGCTGCGAGTGCTTCCTTCGGCGAGGAAACCAGGAGAAAGGTAAGTAAGTTGCCTCCAACAGGGAATGCTGTGACTGCTGCCCCCCCAGGAGTACCTTCAACTGCAGCCCCAGGAGTTCCTGCCGCTGCCGCAGCTGCTACCAAGTCATCGACAAGGAGAGGCAAGTCCTTCTCAATTGTTGGGGACTCCATGGTCAGACACTTAGCTAGGTCCACCTGTACTGATATTAGGAAGCTTGTCTGTCTGCCTGGTGCCGGGGTTAGGAAGGTGTTTGAGGAAATTGATTACATCATGAAAGATATTGGAGATAGCCCCATTATCTGTCTCAGTACAGGGAACAATGATGTTGGTAAAGGTAGGACGGAAGTACTGCTTCGGCAGTACAGGGAGGTGTTAGATAAAGTTAGGAGGAAGGGAGGCATACCTGTAGTACACAGTATCTTGCCACGGAGAGGGGTCAGCAAGGAATGGTCATCTAGGGCAATTGATATCAATTGTCGGCTGGAAAAATACTGTAATGCAAATGCAATACCATTCCTTGATAACTGGACCCGTTTCTATGGTAAAAATCAGTTGTACGAACAGGACGGGGTTCATCTTTCTCGGCTAGGGGTGGCAAATTTAGCTAGGTCAATAGATAGGATTGTCGCGGGGTTTCGCTGAAAATAAAGCCTGAGAATATGAGTAAGAATAATTGTCTAGATAGGGTAAATTGCCGTACTGGTACATCAGATAGGAATATAAAATATCAGTCACAGGATTTTAATTGTACTGCTAGTAGAGATATTGAAGGTGTAACAGAAGATGGGAATTCAGTTAGAAATAAAGGTAAATCCGATACCAGTAAAATAAATTCATTGCGATTATATTATACAAACTGTAGGAGTTTATGTAACAAAATGGATGAACTTAGAGCACATGTTAGCAACGAAAATATAGACATTATAGCACTGACTGAAACATGGATTAATACAGAATCAAGACATTTTTTAGCAGAATTCCATATACCAGGATATAGTTTGTTTAAACGCGACCGAACAAGTAGGAGGGGCGGCGGAATAGCAGTGTTTGTCAGGAGTTCTTTAAAAAGCTGTATTAAATCAGGTATTAGACTAAATACTGATAACGAAAGTGTTTGGGTTGAGGTTAGCGAAGGTAGTGAGACCATAATTATTGGAGTTATTTATAGACCACCAAATATGAGTAGAAACGAAGGTACAGCTTTATGGCAGGAAGTGAAAATAGCATCAAGGTTTAGCAATGTGTGTATTATGGGGGATTTTAATTTTCCGAATATTGATTGGCAGCATCAAATCGGCGACTAAGATTCAAAAGAGTTTATTGAGGCGGTACAGGATAGTTTTGTATTTCAATTCATAGACTCGCCTACTAGAGGTAATAATATCCTCGATTTAGTTCTCAGTAATAATGAACAAATGATAAATAATGTAGAGATAGGAGACCAACTACGAAATAGTGATCATAAATCAATTTATTTTAACATACAATGGACAGGAAAGGCTAAAGAGAATAAGACACTTATCCCAGATTTCAGAAAAGCCAATTATGGTGGATTAAGACGAGCCTTAAGAGTCGATCCTATGGTTAAACTATTAAGTGGACCCAGGTGCGCTAATGAACATACTCTCTCTCAGATACCTGTCTTAACTCAGGATAATTTGACAGCTACATATAATCATTTTATTTCTTCACTCCACAATGCGCAAAATAATATATCCCCAAAAGAAAATTTAGATCAACACAGAACCAACCCAAATGGATGAATAATAGACTATTAGACCTTCTAGGAAAAAAGAGAGGAATATATCGAAAAATTGAGAAAGGCGAAATTCACCTACTTGCTTACTATCAGAATCTATCAAGAGAGGTTAAAAAATGTATAAGGACAGACAAAAGAAATTATGAAATCAGGATAGCCAATGACTCAAAAAATAACCCTAAGGCTTTTTACCAGCTATATAAATCTAAAGTTTGAGATAAAATAGGCCCCCTTAAAACTTCGATAGGAGAAATGACAGAAAATGATTTAGAAATGTGCAGTACATTAAATAGTCAGGTTCTATCCGTTTTCACTAATGAAAATTTGGCACAGATTCCAGAAGTCCGTAAGGTATATAGCGATAGTATAGAAAATAGGTTAAGTACGGTTACTATAAGTAGAAATGATGTGCTTAAGGAAATTGACAGACTGAAACCTCAGAAATCGCCTGGTCCCGATGAGGTATATGCCAGAGTATTACAAGAATGCAGAGATGAGTTAAGTTACCCATTAACATTTCTTTTTAACAATTCATTAGAAACGGGTATAGTTCCAGAAGCTTGGAAGCTTGCAAATGTAGTTCCGATTTTCAAAAAAGGTGATAAATCAATAGCCTAGCATCCAAATACCGTCTCATTAGTCTCACTTCAATCATAGGAAAGCTACTAGAGTCAATTATTGCTAGGAAAATGAGAAACCACTTAGAAACATTTAACTTAATCAATTCTTCTCAGCATGGATTCACTCAGGGACGTTCTTGCCTTACTAATTTGCTTAGTTTTTTCTCAGAGGTATATGAAGCAGTAGATAATGACAAGGCATACGATATTATATATTTAGATTTCAGTAAAGCTTTCGACAGAGTCCCTCATGAGAGATTGATGAGAAAGGTTGTGGCACATGGAATAGGTGGGGCGTTGTTGGGATGGATTAGGTCATGGCTAATTGGTAGGAAACAGAGAGTCAGAATAAATGGTACCAAGTCAGAGTGGGGAGCAGTCAAAAGTGGTGTCCCCCAGGGATCGGTATTAGGTACCCTGTTGTTCCTTATATACATAAATGACCTAGATTTAGGTATAACTAGTAGGATAAGTAAATTCGCAGACGATACTAAAATGGGGAGATCAATTAATTCAGATAGCGATATAGAGTGCCTCCAAAGGGATCTAGATACCTTACATGAATGGTCAGTAAATTGGCAGATGAAGTTTAACATTGACAAATGCAAGGTATTAAAGATAGGGAAGATGCAAACAAATGTTAAATATAAACTAGCTAATTTAGAATTAGAAAATTCAGCCTGCGAGAAAGATCTAGGTGTGTTTGTTAGCAATGATTTGAAGCCTAGAAAACAGTGTATAGGCGTTCGTAATAAGGCAAACAGGATTCTCGTGTTCATCTCTAGGAGTGTGAGTAACAGAACTGCTGATGTTATCTTAAAACTTTACTTGTCATTAGTGAGACCCCATATGGATTATGCTGTCCAATTTTGGTGTCCTTATTACAGAATGGACATAGATTCATTGGAGAGAGTACAGCGTAGAATGACAAAAATGATCCATAATATTAGAAATCTTCCGTATGAAGAAAGGTTGAAGAAATTAGGTTTACATTCGTTACAGAGATGCAGAGTTAGAGGGGATATGATAGAGGTGTTCAAGTGGGTTAGTGGGATTAACAAAGGGGACATGACAAATGTACTAAAGCTCAGTGATAGCGAAAGAACTCGTACCAATGGTTTCAAATTAGATAAATTTCGTTTCAGAAAAGATATAGGCAAATATTGGTTTGGTAACAGAGTTGTAGATGGGTGGAATGGACTACCAAGTGCTATAGTGGGATCTAAAACTGTAGGGAGCTTTAAGATAAAATTGGATAAGCATATGGACGAGAAGGGTTGGGTGTGAAGGGGGATCAGTAGGGTTGGGCCAATCAGCGCTCTGCAGACCCCCATAATCCTGCGTTAATCTCTAACCGTTTTGGTAAGATGATCCTCAGGGTATTAGAGTGTTGAGCCTATAATTGGGCTTTGTAATTGATTTGGGGTTGTGTGGGACAGGGATCTGCCTTGCTTAGGCCAATCGGCTTTCTGCAGACTCCCATTTTCTTATGTTCTTATGTTATGTTCTTTAACCCGAATGAATTCTATAGTTATATCAGAAAGAAAAAAGTAGTTACTTCAACTGTTGGACCGTTAGTCGATGAAAATGGAGAATACACCAAAGACGAAGTACAAATGAGTAATGCCCTCAATACCTTCTTTGCATCAGTTTTTACAACAGAAGACTTCAGTGATATCCCTACACCATCGCCGACTCAGATTGATAATTCAGATGTTCTAAGCAATATCACCGTTACAGAGAGAGAAGTATTAAATTGTTTAGATAAACTCAAGGTAAATAAAACGCCTGGACCTGATACAATCTCGCCTAGAGTTCTAAAGAAAGCTAAGGATGAGCTCTCCAAACCACTGACATTACTATTCAATAAATCCTTGCAGTCTGGAACTATGCCTGATCAGTGGAAGATAGCCAACGTAACACCGATATTCAAAAAAGGCAGCAAATCCCTACCCAGTAACTATCGTCCAATTAGCTTAACCTCAGTTGTATGTAAAATGCTAGAAACGGTCATAAAGGACAGACTCGTAAATCACTTAGAGGAAAATAACATACTTAAAGATACTCAACACGGCTTTCGTAAAAAACGTTCCTGTTTAACAAACCTCATAGACTTCTTCCACGATATCCTCAACCTCTACGATGAGAGTAAAGCTGTAGATATTATACCTTGATTTTCAAAAGGCCTTTGACAAAGTTCCCCACAAACGTTTACTGCTAAAACTAAAAGCGCATGGAATACAAGACGGTGTGTTGAAATGGATAGAAAATTGGCTCAGCGACAGAAAGCAAAGAGTAGTCATAAACGGTAAGGCATCAAAATGGACCAATGTAAGTAGCGGGGTACCCCAGGGATCGGTACTAGGACCAATTCTCTTTCTAATTTACATCAACAACATAGATGAGGGTCTCACCTGTACAATCTCAAAATTTGCTGACGATACAAAAATTGCAAATAGCGTACTCTCAAAAGATCAAGTTGACGATATGCAACACAATCTAGATAAATTGTCACATTGGGCCCAAATTTGGCAAATGAGTTTCAATGCGGATAAATGTAAAGTACTACATATCGGATACCTAAATGAGAAAGCAAACTATTCGATGAATGGCACTCAGCTTGAGAATGTAAACAGAGAAACCGATCTGGGAGTAACAATATCGAGTAACCTAAAACCGAGTCAACAATGTTCAGAAGTTGTTAAGAAGGCAAACAAAATAATTGGCTTTATAGGCATGTCATTTGAGCATAAATCAAAAGACGTTATCCTAACCCTTTACAATTCCTTAGTCCGCCCTCTTCTGGAATACTGCGTTCAATGCTGGTGCCCTTATTACCAAAAAGACATAAACAAGCTAGAACGAGTTCAACGTAGAGTTACCAAAATGATACCTAGTCTAAAGAACAAACCATACGAAGAGCGTCTTAGAGAATTAAATCTATTTCCTTTAACCCAGCGCAGATTAGGAGGTGACTTAATTCAAGTGTTCAAAATCATCAAAGGCATCGACAATATGAACTGTAGTAAGTACTTCACTATCGACCAATCTAATTACACGCGGGGAAACGGTTGCAAAATGATTGGTAAATCTTTTAACTCACACGAAGCTAAGAATTTCTTCTTCAATCGAGTTGTCAACTTGTGGAATGGGCTTCCCCGAGACGTTATAGACTGCAGCACCGTTGATTCATTTAAATTCCGCCTAGACAAATATCTCGCATCAAACCCGCGACGGACTGCGTTTGTAAATGAATAACTTTATTTTATCCTCCCCTCAGTTACTAACCCATATGTCCCCTACTAACTTCCTAGTCCTGCCACGGACATTAGTTCCAGGGCAGTAGTTCCCTTTCCAATGTTCCCTTACCCCCTCTAAACCACTGTTTGGACACTTGATCCTCAGTGTTTTGGAGGACAAGCAGCCTAGAAGGGTCACTAGATATGTTGTTGCTTGATTTCCTTTCTACTCCTTTGTACTCGTTTGTACTCCTTTGACTACAACCTAAATATGCGCCTCGTCGACAAGTCCGACATGCAGATGGGCTTCATCGACTGCCTGCGAACATCTTGCAGGTGGTACAAGAAGTTTATCCTGCATACGGTAGATATGTCGGTCCTCAATGCCTACAACATCTACCGTCTGAGGACTCCAGGAGCCAAGAAGTACAAGTCCCTGCAGAAGTTCCACAAACAGGTGATACTTGAGCTCCTGGCTAAACATGCGGGTACACCAGGGAGGCCACTACAAGGACCAGGCCAGCTGGACAGATCGGGGTGTGCTGAATTTTTCAGGAAGCACCAGCTCAACGCCCTTCCTTTCAAAGCACCAGGTAGTAAACTTAGGAGTCGGCCGGTATTGACTTGGAGGAATCATGTGGACTACCTGCGATCGTCTTGCATGAAGCGGCTGCGTATAATGAAGTGTATAGCCGGGTCCAAGTGGGGGACGTCTCGGGATGATCTGCTGTGTTTTTATGAGTCTTTCATCAAGAGTAAGGTGGCTTATGGTAGTGCGGTGTATGGCTCGGCTTCGTCGTCAGTTCTTAGCCGCTTGGACCCTATTCATAACACGGCCCTCAGGGTGGCGTTGGGGGCTTTTTGTTCCTCCCCTACCGTGTCCCTCCTAGCGGAAAGTGGGTCGTTGCCTCTGTCCTGGTCTCGGGTGTTGACGGATTGTAGGTGGGCGGGGCGAGTTGCTACTCTTCCTGGGCATCACCCGTTGTCGGGCCTGCATGCTTCGTCAGGGGTCTCCAGGAATGCACCATCGTGGCCTGTGAAACGGCGTCAGCCTTTCCTGGTGAGGAACCTCCTCCACTATCGGCAGATAGCTGTGGACCCTCCCTCTCCCTCCCCGACCCCCTCTGTGTCTCCGGTCCCGCCGTGGGTTGATCTCACTCCTCGCATCCGGGTTACCTTCCATGAAGGTTACCGGACGTCGACGGATGCTGGACTTGCCCGGGCCTATTTTGCTGAGCTGGTGGGGTCGTGTTATCAGGGGCACTTCGGTGTCTTCACGGATGGTTCCTGCGTTCCTCCGGCCTCCTCGTCCGCGGCTGTCTACTACGAGGACCTCTCCCTCTGCCAGACCTGGAGGTTGTATGGGCACCATCCCATCATAGCGGCGGAACTGTTTGCCATTCTTCGAGCCCTGGAGTTTGTGCGGTGTCATATTCGGCCTCAACGGGTCGTCTTGTACTCGGATTCCCAAGCCTCCCTCCATCTGCTCCTTGCGCCCGGCTACATATCCTCGTCTTGTCTTCGCCATCCAGGTGTTGCTGGTTCACTTTTTAGGTCATCCGTGGGAAGTGGTCCTCCAGTGGGTTCCTGCGCACTCGGGCATTCGTGGCAACACGGTGGCTGATGCTGCGGCGACGCTGGCGCACGCTTCGGTAGAGGTTGAGTCGGTTGACATGGATGCGAGGACGCATGCCCGGGTTGTCGGGCGGGCTAGTCGCGGACTTTGGGACAGGGAGCTACGGGTGCTGTTGCTACAGACGACCATGGGGCGATACCGGTGGGATTCGTGCCCCCAGCCTTGGAGTCGACACCCCCTGCGGAAACTCGATGTCTCGCTGGCCAGGCTGCGTATTGGACACACTGCGCTGTCTGCACACCTGTTCCGACTCCGCATGGTACGGTGCCCGGACTGTCGCTGGTGTGGCCAGCCCGAAACCCCTGAGCATCTGGTGGAGGTGTGTCCGCGGTTCTATAGTCACAGGGTCAAACTTAGGGACTCGGTTTGCCGTTTGTCGTCTCGGGGGTTCAGCTTAGGGCTCTTGTTAGGCCACGGTGTCCGGGATGCGGATGTGTGTTCTCAGCTCTCTCGTGCCTTATGTGTCTTCCTCTTGGCGACTCATGTTGCCGACATAGTATAGGGTCCCACTGACGGTTAGTCTTCTAGGGCCAAGCAGGTGGCATCCACCCGAAGGCCCTTTAATAATAACAACAACAACAACTTAGGAGTCAGAAGAGGTGCCATGTGTGCAGCCACACAACAAGAAGACCCCGCAAAGTGACAAAAACCACTTGGGAATGCCTCGAGTGTCAAGTTGGACTGTGTGCTGGCACCTGCTTCAACGACTTCCATACTCTAATAAACTTTTGAAGTGGAAGTGACAACAGTGAAAGTGACACTCAAATGTAGGCTAAGCATAATAATATAACTAAGTATAAGTGAAAAGGACACATATAAGTAATAATAAGTGCCTTCAATAACAATATGAACAAGTGAAAGTGACACTAACATATATATTTCTAACAATAAATAAGTGAAAATGACACTCAATAAGCCTAGGCCAGTCAAAGTGACAGTATAATAATAAAACTAAGTATAAGTGAAAGAGACACACACAAGTAATAATAAGTGCCTTCATAACAATATGAACAAGTGACAGTGACACTATATATATTATTAGCTTACCTAACAATACATAAAAGGGAAAATGACACTATCAATTATCAAAGTCCAGTGAAAGTGACACTATAATCATAATAATAATAATAAAACGAAGTAATAAGTGACAGAGACACAAATAAGTTCATGTAAATAACTTTATTGAGTGAAAATAGCATAATAACTATAATAAATGACATAATAACCAATAAAACACTATCAAATCGCTTCCCGGCATAATTGCGGGTGGAGCGACGAGTGCAACTGGGCGTCGTAGCCGAGGCCGCGGTTGAGTGTTCGGACGCGCCGAGGTAAATACGGGAGAAAAGTTACCTCCACTTCCATCACCATCACTCCGGAACCAGTTGAGCTAGAGAGCTCTACTTAACGCCATTCTACGCAGCAAGGTAAGGCGCCCATTTCCATATATGTTTGATTAATGTAGGTAATATATTAAGCGAGATTAGCCTTAGTTTACTTTTGTTGATATTCGGCCAGATCGCCCGGATACGAGCTCCGTCCTTTGGAGAGCCGGCCCGGGCCAGGAGGGCTAAGCTCATAGAGGGCAGAAAGTACATCCTAAGAAGAGATTATATTAGGCATAAGTAAGTAAGAGGGGGTAGAGAGGGAGTAATAGCGCCAAAATCATTCAAGGTGGAGTTATTAGCCAAAGTTTGAGCTGTACACAAAAATTACACTGCCATCAACAAAATATAGCATTATATAATTACACCATCAATGATACACAATAACACATAAATACTGCCACTGAGACACACACACACACACACACATTCACTAATAATACTCTCACAATCACCATTAACTATACTCACAAAATCCTTTCCACTAACAACAACTCACATAGGCCTAAGCATACAACCACTACCATTGTGTAGTCTACGTGTTACCACCCATCTCCACTTCCACTAATAACCGTATGTCTGTATTTTTCAAGCTTACCGTGTGACAGAAACAGTGAAGGCACAGCAACGTCTTTCAATGGCCGGTAATACCGAGAAGACGTGATTTCATATCGGCCTTCAAGTCGTTATTGTCAAAATGAATGGAGTAAATCACTGCATGTTTGGATTGATTTTATCTGCACGTCGATTTTTTTTTTTTTTTCTTATCGAAAAAAAAAACGCTAAATATTTCAGACGTGTTTGTATGTTTGTTGTTAAAATACCCAAACACAGAACAATTTCGTCTAGTGATCCATTCAACTGACCACTGGGCCTATAAACTAAGAATGCCATTTTAATATATATTGAATGCCCACGTGAACTCTCTGTGTTCAGGTTAAGCCTTTTGATTTGAGCTTAGGTGCGATGGGAGGGGCACAGAGTCTGTCATATGACAGATTTTAATCCACCCTCAAATACCCTCAACTGCGCGCCGGCAGACCTAGCGTATAATACTGTACCATGCATTACACAATCTCTCTATTTCCACTTCAAGTATCTCCGCAGAATGAATCGCAAGGTTTTTGAGATACAAACTATTTCTTGTAACTTTCTCTACTCGCCATAATAGCATATAATTATATTTCACTTCAAGCTGAAGTGTTGAAGTGTATCGGCAGTGTATTATTTTAGCATAAAAAAGGAAGGCAATACACAAAGCTAATAAGAACAAGCTCATACACCTAATGGCGTCCACCATTCATGAGAAATGTGTAGCAATTACTGTAAGTTATTGTTGATTAAGTGTCTGTGGAAAGATACTCTGAGGAAATTATTCCAGAGAGAAGTGGTTCGAGGTATAATAACAATACATTTTAAAAAGCAGTTCTGCACTGTGAAGAGTGATTGTCTAGCACCACGGGGAATAATGCAGAGAGGTGCTACAAGACATTCAAGTTTATCTGAACATTTACCGTATAAGTATCTGTAAAGCAATGCATAGAGTTAATGGGGGTATTCATCTAGAATCGATGAATAATTGATAATTGTTATAACTCTATTTTTGAATTTATTATCCAACTGTCTCAGTGCCACCTCTCTACACTCACCCTACAGAGATGAGCCATAATCCATTTGTGAGCACACATGACTTTTCCACATAATGACTAGCTACTCGTCACTAAATAAATCACGAAATCTCACGAACTCAGATGTCCAGGTTGTTTTTTTAAGAAGTTTTAGCAAAGGACCTGAAGTGAGATGTCTTACTTAAGCTTGAATCGTGATATTGGAAGAAATGGGAATATTTATATGATCGAACATGCTATTTGATTAGTTTGGATCCTGTCTATTGGTGAGATGAATGTATTTGCATTAAAAGAAACGAACAAGTTTATTTTAGCCCCATTCATTAAAATTAAGTTAAAAGTTGAGGAGGATAGACAGGTTGGGGAGGTCAAAAGCCTCTAGAGAGAAGTAAAGTAGGAAAGAAGGAGTTAACTACTATGGGTTTCAGAGGCCGTGTTACATCGTTTTTCGGGAATAACTTAGGAACAAACAGTTGGATCAGTATGATATTTTGCCACAGCTTGTTTCACACCGTGCCCTATTTGTTTTTAATATTGTGCATTACCAAAATTGGATAATTTAGCCACTCGTCCCTGCGTTGTGAGGTTAAAGTCACACCTGAATGACTAGGAAAAGGACTGTCATAACTTGACATTAATTAAGTCTACCTTGATTTATTTTCCAATACGTTTCCTTTGATAGGAGTAATATGGTAGCCGGCTGATTCGGACCATGGCTGATTCGGCCCAGGCTCATTCGGACCATAATAAATTCGGCCCAGGCTTACTCGTCCCAGGCTCATTCGGACCACAATAATTGTCGGACCTGGCTTATTCGGCCCATACGGGTTTGATTTGTCAGTGATAACCACCGAATATAATTTCAACTAATTCCAAGAGGAATAGACAAACGACATGTTAATGGTTATTGTACAATATAAAATTACACATTTGTCAGTAAAACCTAACTAAAACTAAAATTAACAAATATATATATAACACTCATTTTGGTGCATATATGTTAGCCCATGATTTGAGTAGATGGCCGGTAGAAATTTCGTATTTGTTAGATTTGTCCCATAGAACTACTTGGCCGTGATATATAAAAGTCATGTGCGTTCTCAGATGGATTACTGTTCACCTCTGTGGGGTGGAAGTGGAGTGGTTGCATTGAGGCAGTTAGACAAAATTCAAAATAAAGCTATTAGATTAATCTATAACCCTGCAATCACACAGGACCTTCCTACATTATCCATACGAAGAAACGTTGCATCCCTTGCATTATTCTACAGATATTTTCACAGCAATTGTTCCGAGGAACTTGCTTCAATTGTGCCGCTTCTCCACATCTTTCCCCGTAGAAGTAGGGCAGCTGAGAGCGCCCATGAATTTACGCTTTCTCCTCCACAATGCAGAACTTCTGCTTATCAGAATTCATTTATCCCCAGAGCTACTACTCTTTGGAATTCACTTCCCTCGAATTGCTTTCCACAAACTTACAATCTACAAATGTTTAAATCCAGTTGTTACAAACATTTTATGAATGGAGGATGCCTTTAGGCACATGGACCTTTTTGTTTTATCTGTGTTTTTCCTTCCTCCGTTCATTCTCTTTAAAAAAAGAAAAAGAAAAAAAAGAATATGTAGTTGTCCTGATAGGCTTTCTAGGGCACCTGGTTAACTTTCCTTCTTTTATTAGCTGTAATCTACTTGATTGCGAGTACTTTTTGTCTCGTTATACAACAATTCTACAAGGAAGTCAAAAGGGAGATTCCGTTTCCTTGCCCTCCTATTTAGGAAGTTGTGCCAGTTTGTAAGGTCAGTTTTCGACGAGCCTCGCATTCGTGAGTGATTTTTGTTAAAACAAAAATACATAAATAACTAGTACCGGTAACCTAATTGTTCAGTTGAAAATATCAATGTATTCGGTAGAAGCATACAGACAAATAATGATGGATAAATGTTTCGCAATGTTCCCGTAATAATATCCTCAAGTAACCTATTAAGAACTGGTCAGGGGACTGGTTATAACTTGTAGGATGTTTAATTGAATTGCGGAAATCAGTATTTACTGAGAAATAACATTCTTAAAATGCGCTATGTTTTACCAGACTCGACCTTTTCTTTGGGTCACACAGGGTTAGGTTAGGTTAAGTTATTTATTATTTATCTATGTTTCAGTGTCCAAGTCCATAACAAACAAAATAATAAATAAGGCGAATTTTAGGGGGGGGGGGCATTTTAAGACTGTTATTTCTCAGTAAATACTGATTTCCGCACTTCAATTAAACATCCTACAAGTTATAACCAGTCCCCTGACCAGTTCTTAATAGGTTACTTGAGGAGAGGAAAACGGGAACATAGAGAATTTTGTACCCAATGATGTAGCCCTGTACATCATTATTTGTTCTTACACTTCTATTACACTGCTATTTTCAACAGACCAATTACTAGAGTTATTTATATTGTTTTCAATATAAATTACCCAAGAATACGAGGCTCGTCGAAAACTGACCTTAGAGATTTCCATAGCCCCTTTTCGTAACCTACAATAAAAGTTAACAGAATATTCTTGAATCATATCCCAAAATCTTCATTGTCTAAGATCGTCGTACTCCAGAAATCTCAACTGTAGACCACTTAAACTGAATCGGAAATAGAATCAACTGTCAATTGAACCAATAACCATTTGAAGCTTATGCGTGTTTAGCTATATTATCCGGCTCTCATTAGACGTGTTAAACAGCTTAATTAAGAAGGATCTGTGGAAATTAAATGAGGTAAAGATTATCACACTTAACACTCTATTTGCGTAAATAAATAATCAAAATTTCCCGCCAAACCTGTAATGGTGTTTTAGCAGATTGAAACCATTAGTCCATCAGACAAAATATTAGTGGTCCGAGTCAGCCATTACATGGTCCGAGTCCGCCAATGGCATGCTCCGAATCGGCCACTGATATGGTCCGAATCAGCCTCATTGTGGGCCGAATCGCCAATGGTCCGAATCAGCCATGGTCCGAATAAGCCGGCATTCCCTTTGTTTACATACGGGACCTCAGCTACGAATCTTAACTAAGGGCTTACATCTTTCATATAGTTTATACTTAAGGTACACTCATGCATTCGCATATACCTTGATCAATACCAGTAAATTAAATTGGATATTATAATGCATGAATGTAATATTTAAACTACATATTAACGAAAGAAATTATATTACTCGAATGCCGGCTTATTCGGACCATGGCTGTTTCGGACCATGGTCGATTCGGCCCACAATGAGGCTGATTCGGACCATATCAGTGGCCGATTGTGGCTAAACTCAAGCAATATACAAAAAATCCCCTACTCTGACCAACAGTAGTGCCACGGCAAAGGTAGCAGGGGTTAAGCTACCTACACTTAATCTTCCCAAATTTAGTGGAGACCCGGCAAAGTGGACTGAATTCTGGGACCTCTTCCGCTGTACCGTACATGACCACAATGAGTTGTCAGATGTCCAGCGTTTCACATATTTGCGCGGACAGCTGGAGGGGGAAGCCCAGAAGTTGTTGGGGGGATTTAGCCTTATCGCCAGTAGCTACGCCACCGCAATAGCCCTACTTGAGAAGACATATGGACAAAAAGACCAAATAAAATCCGCACACATTACGAACTTGTGTGAGTTGTCTGCTCCAGTTTATGAGGTAGGTGCGCTCAAGAAGTTCTATGCCGCTTTCGAGAGTACCATTCGATCCCTCAATACGTTTGATGTCGGCGTCGATGAGATATGTGCCGTCATCCTAATGAATAAGTTCGAAAAATTAAGAAAGGCGAAATTCACTTCGTGAAAACGTAAAAAGAGCCATGAAATCTACCCCACTCGAATTGCAGTCTTTTATAGAAAATTACCAGGCAAAGGTGTTCAATATGGAGGGAGTCACCAGTGAACCAGTACAGTATAATGCCACAGCTTCTACATTTTCCACTGTTAATAAAAGTACCGGTAAAGTAAAAATGCAAGCAGAGCCCAGGAAATTCGCTTGCTATTTATGTAGTAGTCCGAAACATGCGTCGTACAAGTGTCCAAAATATCAAAGTAGTGAGGCTAGGATAAATAGAGCTAAAAATCTGAAGTTGTGTACAGTGTCAGGGATGTCTCTCCAGGGAGCATGGGGGGCGCGGTTGCACAAATGCTAAATTAAGTCCCTGCCGAGTATGCAATGGCAGGCATTTCCGCGCATTATGTCCCCAATCTGCTGGAGAGGTAGCAAGTTGAACTACAGTTGCGACAACTGATCCTGCTCCAACCTCCACGATGTTGTCTGTAGCGTCAGAGAGAGAGACAGTAGTTTTGCCCACAATTATGATGCCAGTTATTAACAATGAAGGTTATTACAATTATCGTGCTTTGCATTATTAATGTTCCCAACGCACTTTTGTTCTGCGGTCCTCTCTACCATCAGTACAGTATGTTGCATCGGGAAGAGAGACATTGAAGCTGCAAGGATTTACGGGAGCCCAACGCGAACAGGTGTATGAGGTAGTCACCCTGCAGTACAAGAATAGAGATAGGAATTCATCCTTAATGGCAGTAGTAGTAGACTCCTTACCAGAATACAAGGTATCAACAGGCATCAAAGGTGTAGTAGGCAAATTGCAGGATTCAGGGTATAGGCTAGCCGATTCATTCATAGGCAGTAATGTTAAGCTAGACATGTTGATCGGTGCCGATTATTACAATGACTTAGTGCTACCAGGATATAAACGGGAGGGCAATCTAGTGTTGTTGCCCACCAAGTTTGGGTACGTGATTAGTGGGTCATACAAGGATCATGTAGCCAATACCAATGTTGAAGTCGTGACAGTGTTAAAAATTGCAGTCAGTTCAATTAGTGAGTATCTACAGACAGACAATGAACCATGTAGTCAAGATTTGAATAAATTGTGGGATATGGACAATTTAGGTATCAAGTCAGGAGAGATAGATGCAGAGGCTAGGGATACACTTAAATTGTATGATGAAGCTGTAACCTATTTACCCGAGGAAAACCAGTATTGTGTCCGTTTGCCGTGGCGCAGAAACAGAGGCGACTTGCCGAACAATTACGGTCATGGCGATAGGAAGGTTACGGGGCCTACAGAAGAAATTTATCGCGAATCCGGCGTATTGTCAGCAGTTCTGTAATGTTATTAAAAATCAGCTAAATCGCGGGTTCATAGAGTCCACTGATGAGGAAATTATCACCGGTTCGCTTACACATTATCTTGCCCACCACGGGGTTGAACGCGACAGCAAAACTACTCCCATACGCGTCGTGTTTGACTGTTCGGCCAAATTATCACCTTCGGCCTTAAGCCTCAATGATTGCCTGTATACGGGACCCTCTTTGGTTCCAGATTTGGCGAAGGTGATGTTGAGGTTCAGATGCAAGCCGTACGGGTTTATAAGCGATATCGAGAAGGCGTTCCTCATGCTCCAGTTGGACAAACGCGATAGAGACTTTACACGCCTTCTGTGGCCTAGAGACCCCTTTAACGTAGATTCACCATGTGATGTTTTTCGCTTCAAAGTTGTATTGTTCGGTGCTACCTGTTCACCATTTCTATTGAATGCCACCATCTTAAAACACTTATCGCAGTTCAATGATGTGAATCTCGTCAGCCGAATAAAAAATGGCCTGTACATCGATACCATACAAGGTACCGCGGACACAGAGGAGAGTCATATCTCTGATTATTGGCAATACCAGCGTACATTCTCGTCAGCCCACTTATACTTAAGGGAGTGGGTGACCAATAGTTTGCAGTTGAAGTCCACTTTGGACCCGTATGATGAGATGGCTGCCGATCAGTCGTGTCACAAGTATTTAGGCATGCAATGGCAACCGGGTACAGATAGACTTTCCTTTGGGCGTCGGGATTACACATGTGAGGCTTTACCTACCAAGCGATAATATCTTAACCTAGCTGCACAGTTGTTTGATCCTCTTGGCATCTTATTACCAGTTAGCATCAGGTCGCGGTTTGGCCTATTCCTCCAAATTCTATGGCGTACCAAAATTGGGTGGGACGAGACTATCCCTTCTGATTTACAATCGACCTGGCAAGCGCTGGTGGCAGATTTAGACAATTGTCAGAGTATAAGTTTCCCACGTCAAATCATCTCGAGTAAACGGGTGGAATTACACGCGTTTAGTGACGCGAGTAACTCCGCGTATGGTGCTGTAGTGTACCTGTCTGATGGAGACCAAAGTGCTTTAGTCGCTGCCAAGGCTCGAGTAGTGCCCATCAAGACTGTGACAGTACCTAAATTAGAGTTAACTGCGGTTTTGCTAGCCGCACATCTTGTTCAATTTATTACAGAGGCACTCAAGGATCATCATGAATTCAATAATGTATATTTGTGGTCCGATAGTCAGATTGCGATTGCATGGTTGCGCAGTCAGAAAGTGTTGCCCGTGTATGTCAGTAATAGAGTGAACGAGATCCATGGACTACTTCCCAATGCTAATATACTATATGTGTGCACTAAGGATAACCCGAGCGACCTGTTGACTAGGGGCATTACCGCCAAACAGTTGTCTGATTCTCAGTTGTGGTGGCAGGGGCCTTCGTGGCTAACTTCCACAACAGAGTGGCCAGAGGATCGAGCAACGGCCGTACCAGTTCAGGTAGACTTTCCCGTAGAATCAATGGCCGCAGCAGTAGTCACTCAGGATATTGATGGCATCACAATTGCTTGGGACAGATATAGTAGCTATGATAAGGCAGTACGGGTTCTTGCATGGGTTAACCGTTATGTATGTAATTTGCGGCGAAAGGTAAAGGGAGAGCTCTTGACTGACACCCCTTCCTTGCTATTAGTGAAATGCGAGCCGCTGAAAAATTAATGATTATGACAGTGCATAGGGAATCCTATGTACAAAGGAGTACAAAGGAAATCAAGCAACAACATATCTAGTGACCCTTCTAGGTTGCTTGTCCTCCAAAACACTGAGGATCTAGTGTCCAATCAGTGGTTTAGAGTGGGTAAGGGAACACTTAGTGAATGGAGCATCTTGACCAAATCCGACCATAATTTACCGGGTACTAATGTTAGGAGACAACTAGGACTATTCATGGACAGTGGGGTGATCAGATGTAGGGGTAGAATTCAGTTGGCCACTATCAGCGATGACAGTAAATATCCTATACTCCTACCATCTAACCATGCAATTACGCATTTGCTTATAGTTAAAAGTCATATAGTATGTTCTCATTATGGTGTGGGTCATGTGGTAGCTTATTTGCGCCAAAAATGGTGGATCCCACAAATGAGACAGACGGTAAAAATGGTACTACGAAAGTGTATAGTATGTAAGAGACTTCAGGGTAAATCCTGCTCACCAAGGAATGCACCTCCCTTGCCTAGTATTAGAGTACAGCCTCAAGATCCTTTTTCAGTGACCGGTATAGATTATTCTGGCGCATTATTAGTAAAGGGTAATCCCGCTATTAAGGCTTACATTGTATTATTCACCTGTGCCATCACCAGGGCGATTCACCTAGAAGTAGTAACTAACATGTCTTGCGAAAGCTTTATGCACGCATTCCGCCGGTTTGTTAGTAGGCAGGGCTTTCCTCAAATAATTCTAAGCGATAACGTGACAATATTTGTTAGTGCAGCTAAACAGCTGGCCGATATATCTAAAGATCCGGTAATTCAGAATTTTATGCAAGAACACCATTGTGAGTGGCGTTTTATCCCCGCCAGAGCTCCTTGGTTCGGTGCCATTTGGGAAAGGGCAATCGGGATAGTGAAAGTCGGATTAAAAAAGGTTCTCGGTAGAGCATCGGTAACGTTAGAAGAGCTGCAAACTATGCTATGTGAAATTGAAGCCTGTGCAAATGACCGACCTTTTGGTTATGTCTCGGGTGAACTAAGCGATGTAAATGCTATTACGCCATCTCACATGCTAAGGGGTAGACGATTAAATTAATTCCCGAAAGAAGCGATAGCCGATAAGGAATTGACAGATCCGTTATTCCGCAGGGATAATGTTATGACTGCCAGATATCACTATATGAATAAATTGTCAAAAGATATTTGGAAACGTTGGCAGTCTGACTACCTCTTGGCATTGAGAGAGACGCATCAGTGTCACTTGAGGACTGAAGGCAAATCATGGCCGAAGTTAGGGGATGTTCTAATACATGACGACGGTCCTCGGCTAATGTGGAAACTAGGGAAAATCACTGGCCTAGAGGTGGGCATGGATGGAATAAGTCGAGTAGCGCATCTTAAGACGAGTACAGGTGTCACCACTCGCCCCATTGTTAGGTTGTACCCCTTAGAACAGGCAGTAAAGGCCGCGTCATACAGAACTCGAATCCACCAGAACCCACCAGAATGAATTCAAAAATTCAAATTTTAGCCACTTCTTCCCGATTCTGGTCTATTCTTGTACGTGTTCTGGTTAGATTCTTGTCTATTATTGTGATTCGAGTGATGGTCTAGTCGTCACTCGATTGATCGAGTGAGTGAGCAAAAAGTTAGTGCATGCGTTAACTTTCTACGATTTATCGAGTGAAAAAACCGTTAAAAATTATCGAGTTACATTCTAGTCTTATTCTGGTCGCATTCGAGTCGCATTGCAGTCGCATTCTACCTATTCTGGTCATGTTCTGATGTAATTTTTATAGTCGATGCCGACTCGAATTACTTGAATGTAACTCGATGTCACTCGATAATGACCGGAAGTCAACTGGATGACAAGTTGATTATTCCACTTTAAAATTTAATGTAATGGAATGAGAGTTGAATATAACCCGAATTAAGAAGAATACAACTAGATGCCGACTGGTAGATGACTGCATACTTGCTTGATGTATCAAGTGTACACTGGATGTCGACTCGAACATGACTAGAAGTACTAGAATACAAGTGGAATCCAACTAGAAGGTATATATATACGTATATAAGTAGAAATATGTGATCGAGTAGGTAAGATGCAAACATGATACCAATATCTTATAAATAGAAGATTATGAACAATTTAACTTGAATCAAAGGAAAGACATGACATGGGTATATGTTAATGCAAAGGTATTGAACAGAGAACTTGACATTTATGTCCACACACTTAGATAATTGGGCTTACATTGTGTGGCCTATATGGCGTTGCAGGTATATTCAACAGAGAAGTTTAATATTTTCGATACTTACAAAAAATTATATGTCATTGCAATTATATTGAAGAGAGAACTTAGAAATCTTTTGACACTTATAAAATTGGGTTCAAATTGTGTATGGTACATGTCATAGCAATTATGTCTACAAGAGATCTATGAAAAGACTTGGAAACTTATAAAATGCCATCGAGTGTAGTGTGGTATATGTCATTGGAATAACATTTCTTTGGACACTTTTAGGTCACATGCAAACATGATAGTAATATCATATAAATTGCACATTTATGAACCAATTAACTTGAATAAAATAAATTACATGACCTGGGTAAATTTTAATGCAAAGGTATTGAACAGATAACTTAACATTTATGTCCACATACTACTGGTGTGCCTGTGAACCAATCCTCCCTTTATATACTCAAAGGTTCCTCATCGAGTCACCTTCTGCCTATTCGAGTCACGTTCCACTTACGTTCGAGTTACGTTCAACTTAGTTCCACTTACGTTCGACTTAACTTCATGTAATTCTGGTCATGATAGACTGACATTCCGGTCTCATTCTGGTCATTCGAGTTGCATTCGACTTGGGATCGAATAGTCTTCTTTCCACATCCGGTTTCCTTCGAGTCACTTACTGGTTAACATCGACTCATATTTGGGTTACATTCGAGTCCATCGAGTTACGTTCGAGTTACATTCCGGTCATTGACGGGTCGCATTCTACTCTGAAGTCACACTCGATTAATTCCGATTAATTAATTTCTCGTCAATTCCGGTGAAAAGTTCGATTCCAGTGGGTTCTGATGGATTTGAGTTCTGTATGACGCGGCCTTAAGTCAGTGCGTGGCCCCTTCCGATGAACCGTCGACTCAAGATCTCCCTCTTAACACGTTAGGCGTTGATCGGGAGGTGAGCGATATTGAGTTACGTCCCTCCCGTCAAGCTGCATTAGGCGCTGCTTCTTTATGGCAAAATAAAATAGCTTCTGGCCAACTGTAACTTATAAATTGTATATATGTAACCTAGCCTGGATTAAGATTAACCCTCTCACGACCATATGATGCAGAGGTTGCCAGATTAGCAATACTTAAATAGAGTTCTCTCACTCTTATAATTACCTCTCCAAAATTAGTTTTCTGCCCACAGCTAACTCAAAGACAACTGCAGAGGTTGAAGTAACTAAACTAAAGGTTTCTAAATACCCCTGATGGTAACAAAGGCTTTAAAGTATCCCTAATAGGCTCAAAATTGCGTCAAGAACGTGAGAGGGTTAAGAGATCATAAATATTGATCTCTCCTAGCCTGGATTAAGAATTAAATTTAAGTAATTGTAATTAGTGATATTGCTCGTAGCCTGGATTAAGACTGATGTTTCAGTACCTTTAAGTTTAGTATTTAGGCCCTTCATCGGCCGGGATAAGATTTTAATATTCCACATTTGTGGTGGCAGTGTGTCATAACTTGACATTAATTAAGTCTACCTTGATTTATTTTCCAATACGTTTTTTTTGATAGGAGTAATATAATTTATTTCGTTAATATGTAGTTTAAATATTACATTCATACATTATAGTATCCAATTTAATTTACTGGTATTGATCAAGGTATATGCGAATGCATGACTGTACCTTAAGTATAAACTATATGAAAGATGTAAGCCCTTAGTTAAGATTCGTAGCTGAGGTCCCGTATGTAAACAAAGGGGATCTCACTTGCTGTATAGGAGTCAATCTGCCAACATGGATATAATTAGTGATCTTCAATAATCTATTACATCCTCCACTCCACTTCTTCAATACTTTGCTCTACATTCAGATAAGCCTTTTCTATAATCACTGGGACCCACATTATTTTATGAGTGCTTAATTACATGTTTTACATCACCCTTTTCAAGGTAATTATTTCCTTCTCTTTATATATAGCTCTTGTCTTCACAGTCCAGACAAGATACGGACAAGGCTACCGTGGCGTACCTGTGAAACCACCAAACCATTATTGCTCCTCCAATAAACACGGTAGTTATCAACCACCACCCAACCCTATTATCATTTTTATATTCAAGTTGTCTGTCCTTATTAAATATAAATATAAAAAATACATATTTTGTATATATTTATATTTGATAGTGACAGATAACTTGAATATAAAGACGATAATAGGATTGGGTGGTGGCTGATAACTACCGTGTTTGATGGAGGAGCAATAATGGTTTGGTGGTTTCACAGGTACAGTCGTCAAGATCAATTCGTTTAATTTTCCCTGTTAGTAGCACTGCACGGTAGAGAAGTATCCCCTCTACCCCCTTTCCTTGTTGGTTCTATACCCCCACCTACTGTAAACCCTCCCATTTTCTCTCCAACCCCAGAACTACACCCACTACCCCCCCTTCTATCGCTCTTACCCAGCTAGGAGCTACTTCTGGCACCTCACCGTTTACATTTATTCTGAACACCTGATGAAGGAATGAAGTATTTCACACACATCTCTCGACCACCATCTCCTGCACATTAAAAATATGAAATAAACGAAAACCTAACCTGAAGCTGCTATTTACTACCGTTACTAGTAGGGTTAACGTTACTGTATAGTGTTTATGGATATAGCAGGTATGAGGGGTAGATATACACACTTATATAATTATATAATGAGATTATTTGGTTATACACGAAACTGTTATACAGAGTGGTATTGTAGTAGAATAATAATTATAGTTCAGTTCAATATTATAACTCTTGTAGTTAGTCTGGGATATAATAAATGAGCGTTATATAGTTATTAAGTAATTATTCAACAGGTGTGAATTCCAATTATCTTGAAAGTTATCTCAAGAGATTAAGCTTGAATAGGCGTGAAGCTTTCAATAGTATTATGTGGAGTAGATAGTCTACGTCTTGCCATTACTCAGGGAATATTTAACACAATTTGCTATGTTTCAACCCATATTGCTACATAGCCATAGCGGACGCCCCCCTTAACTTGGTTACAAGTTTACAACACAAGATACCTGATAAAATAGAGTAACCTTATGGCAAGGTGTTAAGGGTAAGGTGACAAAATGAATAAGTCCTTCCCTAATGTATGGGTGAACGTAAATGTTGAAGGAAAGGGAACTTTAAAATAAGACTCACCCTAATGGATAGATGAGCGTAAGGGTGCCCTAGGGGTAGTTAGTATCAATGGGGCATATACAGTATATATATATATATTTTTTTTGAGACAATGAACGGAGGAAGGAAAAACACAGATAAAACAAAAAGGTCCATGTT
The DNA here is from genome assembly GCA_032716605.1 of Paralithodes platypus. NCBI lineage: Eukaryota > Metazoa > Arthropoda > Malacostraca > Decapoda > Lithodidae > Paralithodes > Paralithodes platypus. The sequence continues at coordinate 32,590,593 of CM064580.1, forward strand.
CCTAAAAGCATCCTCCATTCATAATATGTTTGTAACAACTGGATTTAAACTTTTGTATATTGTAAGTTTGTGGAAAGCAACTCCAGGGAAGTGAATTCCAAAGAGTGGTAGTTCTAGGGATAAATGAATTTTGATAAGCAGAAGTTCTGCATTGTGGAGGAGAAAGTGTAAATTCATGGGCGCTCTCAGCTGCCCTACTTCTACGGGGAAAGATGTGGAGAGGCGGCACAATTGAAGCAAGTTCCTCGGAACAATTGCTGTGAAAATATCTGTAGAATAATGCAAGGGATGCAACGTTTCTTCGTATGGATAATGTAGGAAGGTCCTGTGTGATTACAGGGTTATTGATTAATCTAATAGCTTTATTTTGAATTTTGTCCAACTGCCTCAATGCAACCACTCCACTCATTCTTAGCAATGCTTCTAACATAATGTGTCCAGCTCAAGTTAGTAGTTAACCCGTGGAGCCCCGGCTAGTTTTGTAATGTTTGCGCACCAGAACCCGGCCAGTTTTCAAAAAAATGGTTTTATTCCAGAAACAATAGCGAATGGGTTAGGAATGAAGGAAAAACCACGAAAAACCGCTCTAAAAGCTTAAAAAATGATACTACAGAGCCCCGGAAAACGGATTTTACAAGAGTAAAAAATTGAAGGCAATTATCCCAAAAAAACAGGTTATTGCGCGCTCGCGCGCACGCACGTGGACTTTGAGAGTTTTCAACCATCGGCACGGTTGCGTGGGATACGTACACAGTTCCCATACAAATCTGAGCCCTCTTGAGTGGCTACACCTGAGGTTACGGTTGGCGCAATTAGGGTGACGCGTCAGGCGCGTCTCTGGGGCTGTGCGTTACATACATCGCCGACGCGTCAGACGCGTCGCTGGGGCTGTACGGGTTAATGTTACACCGAGAATGTCAATACTAGGGGAAGTGGGAATATTTACATCATTAACAAATATATGAGAGTCAGTGAGATTCTGTCGGTTAGAAAATTGAATGTACTTGGTTTTCTGTGCATTAAAGGAAACTAGATTCTTTTGTCCCTATTCATTAATTCTAGAAAGGTCCTGGTTTAGAGAAATAGCAGTGTTTATTTTTTAATTTATAAGATCGGGTTGGGTGAAAGAATTGGTAAATGTGAAGGAACTGTGGAGTGTTGAGTCATCTGCGTAGGAATGTATTGGATTATGAGTGGTAGATATGAGATCATTGATATGAATGAGGAACAGAGTTGGTGCCAAAACTGATCCCTGGGGAACACCAGCATTTATTGAGTGAAATTGAGAATAAAGGCCATCTACCATTACACATATTTTTCTGTTATGAAGATAAGAAGAAATTAGTGGAACTAATGATGCTAGGCCGTAGTGTGACATCTTCGACAATAAGGATTGATGCCAGACTCTATCAAATGCCTTTGATATATCCAGTGCTATTGTATGTGTTTCACCATGTTGGTCTGTAGCTTGGTTGATTTGATGCGTAAGAAGGCAAAGAATGTCTGCAGTTGATCGACATCGTCTAAAACCATATTGCCTATCACTGATTAATTTATTATTCTCAAGATGCTTAATTATGTGATTATTTAATATAATTTCAAAGACTTTACCAAGAGTGGAAGCTATAGCTATTGGTCTGTAGTTTGATGGATCTGAATAGGCACCTTTTTTAGGAACTGGATGGATGATTGCTTCTTTCCAGGATACTGGGAAGCATGAGGTATGAGTACACAGACGGAAAAATATTGCCAGTACAGGAGCGAGCACCAAGGAGCAATTCTACTATTGGAGGAATTTCATCTGGACCAGGAGCCTTATCTACTGAGAGATTCTGCAAAATAGTTTTGACATGTCTGGTGTGGATCTTAAGTGAGGGAATTTCAGGCGAATTAAAATTAAGTACAGGGACATCTTGATTTATTTCATCTAAGGTTGAGTTGGTAGAGAAAATATCCGCAAGAAGGTTAGCTTTACCTCGTGTGTAACTTACAAGATTGCCAGTCGGAGATTTTAATGGTGGAATGGATGAAGCAGTAGTGAAGTTGGATTTGAATGAGTTGAGAGTAGACCAAAATATTTTGTTATCATTTGGATTATTTAGAAGTTTATTTGCCTGCTTGTGGAGAAAGTTTGATTTAGTTAGGTTTAATACAGTTTTGGCATGATTTCTGATGTTTCTAAAGTAATAAAAGGCTGCATGTGTTTTTTTATCTTGTGTATGCATTGTAGGCTATTGCTTTTTGTTCAGTTACTCTAGCACAATTATGGTCAAACCAATTAGGTGAATTAGATCTTTTACTGTACTTTTGATGAGGAATAAAAGTTTCCATTCCAATTTTTACAAAATCTTGTATGTGGCTCAAGGTGGTGTGTGCATCATTAGAACAGAAAGAGGTCCAGGGAATATCAATAAAGAAACTTTGAAGACCCTCCCAGTCTGCCCTATCGTAATGCCATTTAGTCACCAAAACAGGTTCAGAGTGGGAAGGTGTGGTAGGTGATAGACAGGTGGCCTGTATCAGACAGTGATCAGAAGATCCAGAAGAAGTATATTGGTTATCAACCCTTCAGGATTATTTAGCCTGTTTAAATCAAGTAATATTTGCAAAGCTGGAGCCTCTTTACAAAAACTACAGTACCTTGCCCGAGGGTAGTTCGTGTTCCGTTTATATAGAGCAGTTTTACATTATGGTCAATTAGGAAAGCAATATGGCCTAATGATTGGGTAGATCGTTATGTTAAGAGTGTTGAATTCACGTAATGCAGTCACATGACCGACTCACGGGGCACATTCTCGGCAAGGGGAGGTGTGGTGGAGTGGTCTTGCCCCTGGCCTGGTAATCCAAAGGTCCCGGGTTCAAATCCCGATGTATCAATGGGAAGATATTATTGGGATGGAATTTGTGCTGTACCTAGTATCAGTGCATTACCACAAGTCCACCGAAACGTCAATAAAATACCCTCATTGTTCCCTGATTAAATAGCACTGTAGAATATTCCCATATTCAAAATATGCTATAGGGGTGCAATGCCTGGTGAGTTATCTGCTCAACAGGTGGCGTTGTGTGTGTGTAAGTGTGAGAGTCCGAGTGTAGGAGGTGAGACAGTGAAGCACGGGAACGAGGTGGCTTCAGAGATGAGGTCGTTTCGGGCCATGAGTGAGCACCGTGCCTCATGTGAAGGCAAGATGGCAGGTGCTCGTTGTACTCTACGTGCTTCACATGTCTCACTCCCTAGACTGGAACAAGACCTCACGGGCTTCACTGTTCATTGTAAAGCGGTGAATGTTAAGGCTCTCAGCCTATGCCCGAGAGGAAGTAAGTTGGAATATATAAAAAAAAAAAAAAAAAAAAAAAAAAAATAGCATGTATTGGCAAATTGGCTGTTTACACTTAACCCTCTCCGACATATGATGCAATTTTGAGCCTATTAGGGATACTTTAAAGCCTTTATTACCGTCAGGGGTATTTACAACCCTTTAGTTTAGTTACTTCACAACCTCTGCAATTGTCTTTGAGTTAGATGTGGGCAGAAAACTAATTTTGGAGAGTTAATTATAAGAGTGAGAGAACTCTATGTCTTATTGCTAATCTGACAACCTCTGCATCATATGAATTTGAAGGGGTTAATGAGTCCTGAATTGTCTGGAAGCAGTGAGATTTGTGGAGAAAATCATTAAGCAAGTGTTTAGTTCTTGTATACGGTGCTAATAAGTAGTTATATTATTATTGAATAATTTTATACAAAGAAATAATTCAAACTAATTGAATGGTTTATTTTGTGTGTTTATTGATGGGAGAGACTCATGGAGGAATTGACACAGACGGTCCTCGTTGTCTCAAGCTTAATGTTACGTAGCCGAGCCTGAGCCATTACAAGATGAAAAGGAAATACAACTTCGCGTGGGTTAGTTTGGCAGTTTTATTAGAGTATGATAGTTCAACAGTATTAAGCCATCAGTGAATCGATATGAAGCTTTCAGGTTTCAATTAGGCGTGAGGTCCAGAAGTAGCTGGGTGAGAGCGAGAGAAGGGAGGGTGGGTGTAGTTCTGGGGTCGGAGAGAAAATGGGAGGGTTTTGGTGGGGGTATAGAACCAACAAGGAAAGGAGGAAGAGGGGATACCCCTCCACCGTGCAGTACTACTAACGCCTAGTGCCATTTTCTATGGACTACTAGAAATTAGATATGGAGAGGGAGATGTTTGTTTTTTCGTTGATAGTCGAAGTGCCCTGGAATCCTTAAATAGCAAGCACCCAGTATGTAAGGACATAGTTGATCAGTGTAAGATTATTATACATAATCTTCGTAATAAACACAGGAAAATTACCTTCACTTGAATACCGTCCCACGTAGGGATAGTTAACAATGAAAGAGTCGATAAGCTGGCAAAACTAGGGACAGAAAAAGAAACTATTGATCTAGATTGCATGCTATCATTGAAATAAATAAAATCAATAATACGTAAAAAGCAGGATGAACAGATGATTGAAAAAATGCAAGCCAGATACAGTAACAGCCAGACTTTAGATCACTTACATTAATGTTGCACAAAGAACAAACTTTACATATGGGCGATACAGGAATGCTTCTAAGGATTCCTTATGTACTAGATTAAAATTAGGATATAAGTACATGTGGCAGCTAGGAGTGAAGAAAGCAGATGAAATTTGCTGCCATTGTTGTAAGGAACCAAGATGTCACACCCTGCATCACTATATTCTACAGTGTCCTAAACTGACAAATTGTAGAAATCCTCTTAACAATGTTACAGAACAAGTAATATGGATGATTAACAACAATAAAGTTGAATGTTTAGCTAAAATGTGTAAAAATATAGGGACATTGTTAAGATAAGCTGTTAAGATATAAATTCTCTTGATGCCTTCATTATAAATATTGTTATTATTATTTTACTTATTATTATTATTATTATTATTATTACTATTACTACTTTTTATTTTATTTATTTATTAGTTATTATTTTTATTTTTATTTATATTATAATTATTATTATTATACTTATTGTGTTAATTTTTTAATTTTATTACTATAGTGATGTACTATACTTAACTACCGTAGCTACTATCTACAATTTACAAGTCACCAAAATATAGATACTGTAGCTAAATTAGTTTGCCATCAGCGTGAATCTTTGCTAATGACCCCAGGAGGGCTGGGGGGCTGGGGGGCTCCTATATACAAGGCCTGTGCGATGGTCTCGTGACGTCAGCTCTACGTCACCACACTTGGTCCATCGGTCTGTGACTGACCATCACCCCTTCCCTCACCACGGCAGTACCTACCTAGCCAGTCCTGAACACTCTGCGCGTGAGAAGGCAGCATGTCTGTGTTTGTTTTAATCAAAGAATTAACGGATATATTCATGAGTAACTCGATTCAGTGGTTCAAATCACGATGCCAAATAAGTATTGTGTGCCATTGTGCAAAGGAAATTATGCCAGTGGCCCAAAAATGTGCGTTTTTTCGTTCCCAACAAATGAAATATTGTCGAACGAGTGCCTTAGAGCTATAAAGAGAGACAATTTTACTCCCAATCACAACAGCAAAGTAAGTAGACCTACTTTATTATTATCGCCATTATTAGTGTTGTCGTTCGATTACAGTGCAAGTATTTTATAGCGTAATGTAATACCATATAAACGAGAAATTAAGGAAACTGTAGCGAGCCCTAGCTCAAATATGGCGGGTCGGAGAAGTCAAGGTTAGATCACGGTCAAGCTAATTTTACACGCCGAGAACACTATAATTCATAATATTACTCTCTATCACTCTAGAACTATCCAAAAGTTGCTTTAAAGCTATTTTTTCCCTATTTTTTATGTTACATATTGTGATATACGTAATTAACTCAAACTGAATTAGATAATTGGCAATAATTAACAATATATGAAATAAAATAGTTACCCCTTACTTGATGCGTTTTCCCTTATAAGTCAAGGAAATGGGTGCAAGAATTGCTCACAAGGTGATACAAGCATGAAACTTCCCGGAAATGTTCACAAGGACCTACTTTACAATTTCAGAGCAGGAGCCACCGAGATTTCTGTATTGCATAGCAACGGTTGCTAGGCAAAGCATTTTCCTTAGCAACCGGCAGCAACGATGCAGTTTCTGAACTACTATGAAGTGTTATGACTTTGTACTTTTATTTATTTTCCTATATTCACTCCTAAAATGGTTCAAAAGATGTATAAAAGCATATATATCTATATAATAGAGTGAATGTCAGCACACAACCAGGGCACACTGGTGACATCACTGCTGTGTAACTCAGCATGGGGTTCAGTGCCAGCTGATCTAGATATACTAGTACTTTAATAAGTACTAGTATATCTAGATCAGTGTCCCAAATGCTATCTAACAGCCCCAAATCCACTAGCTACTAAACTGTAGTTTGTAGATGGTAGATGTAGTTAGATAGCCGCGCCTGAATTGACAGGATGTGCCAGCGCGGGAGAGCCGAGCCAAGGGTAACGGGGCTTAAGAATTACCCGGAAGGTGTACAGATCGCACAGGACTTAAATGGCACTGGATGAACGATCGGGCTAGGTGTAGGGAAACTGAACCTAGTTGTATCCCATAAAGGAATGTGTGCAACAGATGTATTTGATAAAGGTGGTAAAAGGATAAACCCTCGGCCTTAATCATATTTTGTTTCCAGTTTCAGCAAGTTTGATATATTTGATCTGCGCACAGTGATAGTCAAGACGTACTGAATATTCACAGAAATGGCCAGTGCCTCATCTTCATCTGTTCAAGCAACTGATTGGACTATCTGTGTTTTTTGTCAACTGGACACCAAAGAGTCTCTCATATCACCAACTGACAGAGGCTATGAAACCATAGTAGACAACATCACACAGTTTAGTAACCTTGACTCAATGCCAATCAAAATCAATCTGGCACGACTTGACCATGGGAATGGTATTCAATTAACATTGAAAGAACAGAATGCAAAGTGGCACAAAACTTGTTATCAGAAGTTTTCAGATACCAAACTGGAACGCGCAAAACGAAAGCACAAGTCTGAGGAAGATGGGACTGCTTCAAAACGAATTTTCACACGTAGCACTAGCAGTGGTGGTGATACTGCCTCAAGTGGAACAGTTGGCAGCAATTGTCCCAAATGCTTCTTTTGTTCCCAGCAGCAAACAAAGGAGAACCTCCGCGAAGTCTGTACATTTCAACTAGATTTTCATGTGAGGAAATGCGCACATGATCTACAAGATGAAAATCTTCTTGCAAAATTAAGTGCAGGAGACCTTATTGCCCAGGAGGCAAAGTATCATGCAAACTGCCTTACAAACCTGTACAATAGAGCACGTGCAAAGGTATCACAGGATCAGGATGCCTCAGATGACCAGACATGTAAAGGAATTGCTTTGGCTCAGCTGATTTCCTACATTGAGGAGAAGAGGCAAGATGAGGATGTGAAGGTGTTCAGACATGCAGATCTTGTGAAGCTCTACACTGACAGGCTAAATCAACTTGGAGTGGATGTTACTGCACGAGTAAACAGTAAGCATCTGAAAGACCGCATTCTCATGCATCTCCCAAGGATGAAAGCTTACAAAGAAGGACAAGATGTGTTCATGGCTTGTGAAGAAGATGTTGGCTCTATTCTCCGAGAAGGATACCAGACTGATCGAGACCCACTACGCACGTTGGATGTCTGTACATGTGCGTGACATGATCAGTCTATCTCACACTCATCCAGATGTTGCCAAAGAATTTCAGCAAGGCAAGTTTGTTGTGGCAAAATCCCAGAGAAAATTCTCCCTCATTGCTGTCGATCACTGCCATGAACAAAACAATGGAGTAATGAAGGATGAAGGCGGAATCATCGGGCTTACCCAGGATGCAAACTCCCTCTTGAGATGGGCAGTGGCAGGACCAGAACTTGTCAGAGTAATTTCTGAGTTTGAAGCGACCATGGTAGGGAAACAACAAAGTTCTGGGCAAAGAAACCATCATGAACAAACCCGGTCAACCCAGAAGTTGTTTGCTGGACAGGTTCAGGCGGTAGTTAGTGTAATGGAGGACATGGGGAGCCCATTTGAGGAGGAAGGGCAGGACCTTCTCAGACTCCATACAAAGGACATCATGGATGAGCAGTCAGTCGAGTGTCTAACCACTCTCGCATCAAAGGGTCAGGAGCAGTATGCAACATTTGTGGAAGAGCGGCTCAGAACAAATACTAAGCCAATCACAGCAACAATTACCAGGAACAAGGTGGTACTGTTCAATGTCCAAGGCAAATGATCAAACAAATCAGGGGACAAAGTCAGTCTCCTCAAAAGTGAATCTTCGCTGTTTGCAAGTCTGTATGTTGCATGTCAGACAAGGAAAGGTGACTTGAACAATTTCTTCAATCATGAAAACCTCCCATTTCCTCCATCTCTGTCTGCCTATGGGCAGCTACGTCCAGGGAAGAAGTCTGATCTCATAGAATGTCTTGAAAAGAAAGTAGGGTCATCAAATGATGTGACACCAGAGACTGAAGTGCGAATCATGGATGGTGCGGCACTTGTTCACTTTCTTAGACCTGAGGGCTGCAAGACATTTGGAGACTATGCTGCCAAGGTCTTTCTTCCATACATAAACAATGCTCAAAGTCAGGCTCTGAGAGTGGATGTTGTCTGGGACCAGTACTTCGATAACAGCCTTAAGTCACAGACAAGAGAACAACGTGTCACTGGTCCTATTCAGCGCAGACGAGTTGGGGCGTCTAGCCCAACACCAAAGAACTGGCAGCAGTTCCTTTGCTTGGCCAACAACAAGACAGACCTGTTTACATTCCTGAACAAGGAACTGCTGGAAAATGCATCAGGAGACCAGACTCTCATTGTTACTGATGGTGCCAATGTGCTATGCTTACCTACACGAGACACCAGCAACATTGCTCCCTGCAACCATGAGGAGGCAGACTCGAGAATCATGGTGCATGTCAGTGATGCTGTTATGCAGGGCTTCCACAAGATCCTTGTTCGAACTGTGGACACTGACGTGGTAGTATTGGCAGTGGCAGTCGTACAGCAGCTGGCTCAGAGACAGCAGATAGAACTCTGGATTGCCTTTGGTTGTGGAAAGGACTTTAGGTACATCCCAGCTCATGAAATATGTGCTTCACTTGGCACAGAAAGATCCTTGGCACTGCCTGTGTTCCATGCTTATACAGGTTGTGTCCTTATACTGTGTCCCATCTGGTCCAGGTGGGAAAGAAGACTGCATGGAAAGTGTGGGAGGCACATGATGAATTTACTGCGACATTCTATGAGCTGCACAATGCACCTGAACAAATTGGTGAAGCGACTGAGGCTTCTCTGGAGTACTTCACCATTCGACTCTATGACAGGACAGCAACTTCTCGTTCCATCAATGAAGTCAGAAAGAATCTGTTCATCCACAAAGGATGTCAGATATCATGTCTACCTCCAACCAAGGCTGCTCTACAGCAACACATGAAGAGGGCAGTACTACAAGGTGGGCACCACTGGGGCTGCACCACGGTGCCAGAACGACAGTTGCCCTCTCCAAGTGAGTGGGGATGGACTTGCCCAGAAAAGTGGAGGCCTCTGTGGTCTAACTTGCCCGAAGCCAGTGCAACCTGCCCAGAACTACTGAAGTGTTCTTGCCGAGGAGGATGCACAGACTGCAAATGTGTTGATGCGCATCTAAAATGCACAGCCTACTGCAAATGCAAAAGTGACTGAGACAACGGTGTCTGAAGCTTTAGGAGTGGCATTTTTATAGCCTGACTTGCCCTAAATTGGATTTTATGCCACATAATTCTTGTATATGATCTCCAAATGCAATGCTACATGTTTTTTAGAACAAGGAGTTGAGAAAAAACCATAGCACCGCACAGTTTTCCAGAAACTGCTGCCAGTTGCTATAGAAAATGATTTGCCTAGCAACCGTTGCTATGCAACACTGAAATCTCGGTGGCTCCTGCCCTGAAATTGTAAAATAGGTCTTTGTGAACTATTGTGGACAGTTTTATGCTTGTATCACCTTGTGAGCAATTCTTGTCCTATTTACTACCGATTGCCCTACCCAGCCCTCCTCATGCATTCTTTTCCATTGTTAAATAAGTTTGTGCTTAACTGCAGTAATGAAAGGTATAAACTAGCCAATGTCTTAAGAATTGGAACTGGCATAATTGGCATCACACGCACTACGAAATTTAAGTAAAACTATGGGATAGCCATGTTACTCAAGCAAAAATGCAATGCCGAAATTGCTAAAAAAAATACATTAGAATATTAGTGTAAGTGCTTCCCTAAAGCAGAACAGAGGGTAGTAATATCAGAACAAGAGCGACACGGAATATTTTGTGGGTAGAATGGCGATCGTGATGTCTGGGCGGTATAGCAGAAGTCTTCACAAAATACTTAAATATTACTCAATTGGATACTAATGTTATGCCCTGTTTTTCTACAGGTTTAACTTGGGTAATGTGAGTTCTGAATGACTGGGTATATAAGGCTGCATGCACAATACAAGGTATGAGGAATAGAGAACACAAAATAAACACACGGTAACACGACACAAGTTCACGTTTATTGAAGTAAATAAATAAAGAGCATAGAAAGATAGTTATGTTCGCAAAAAACAAATAATAGAAGGGAACTGCTAGCATTAGCGGATCTGGATGGAGCCTAGTCTCCCACTTCCAACGTTCAGGTATATTCTTCTGATCACGGGTTTAATTAGCAAGTTTTTATTTTACTGGAAGACCTCAATATATTCGTATAATTCAATGTCACGGATTTGACCTCTTGCTGGCTGGTCGCGTGCCCAAGTAGCAACTCACAGTTAGGATTAGACACGCGTATATTGTAGAACACGGAATCTCTAGTAACCTCATGGGGGTACTGAACTAAGTTTTATATTCTTATGGCAGAAATACGTAGAACACAAATCAGTGGGCGAACGTTAGATATCACTAGAGTTTTAATATCTGAATAAGGTAATTACGAGAGTCAAGGTCGCCTGTTAATTAAAGAGCACTGATCGCTTAGTACGTCCCAAATGGAATGGTTAAATATGAATTACACTGGGCAAGGTCTTAGCCACTTTATAGAAAGTTAATAAGTGAGTATCAAGCTAGTACTATAACACTTAGTACTAGCAACATGAATCTTGAATAGTATGGGTAGATCTGGTCCTGGTTATCTTGCTTCCGGTGATGTTGGGGGCTAACGACTGGTTCCTCGGCCGTCCAGATGGTCCAAAATGTAGGAAGTTCTCAAGTCGGATCTCTTGACGATCGTTGCTGGCTACACACTTATATATCCACGAATTTGTGTGAAGGTTATAAGGTGCACGTTAGGACTTGTACATGGACAGATGCTTCTATCAGTCTTCTCTGCCACGGAGTCTGCCGGATCTGGAATCTCTCAACTCCGGAACAACACAAGGGCAGAGCTAGAGGTAAACTGCAGGGTAGTGACCACTGGTTGGTGTCTAGCTTTCAACTGATTTGACTGGGGGCGGGAGTTAGATTTATAGGCTCGGTTCTGGACCCTGTAGACAGTAGGGATCTCGAGTCTTATGGACTTAATTGAGCTCTCAATAGATATGGGGACTAGGTAAGATGGTATTTACTGTTGTGGCACAGGGCTATAGGAAGCCTTTATATTTTCATATAACTGAGCCTTAGTAAGAGGTACTATTTTGGCTATACTGGAAGTATTTAGGGGAGGGAGACTGGATCTACTTTGCGAGGAGGATGGGGACAGCTGTGATAGGAGCATCTCTCTTAGATTGTGCAATCTTCATTCTATGGTATAGCTGAGGTGCTAATTTAGTGACCAGAGCATGCAAGAAAGGTAAATGGTTTATTGTGAGTAAATAGAGGTTAGTAAAGGTGTTAGTCATGCATGGTTAGTTCATTGATAGGAAGAATTCCTGTGCTACCTGGCAATGACTCGAAAGTCAAAACAGGGGCCAGGTATACCTCCGCGGGGGTGGGGGTCTCCCTCCTCGGGTGGGCAAAAAGGGGGAGCTGGGCGCCCTCTCTCTGTGATAGTCGTCCGGCGGCTGTGGCTAGGGGCTTGCCATATCACCAGTGTTTGTAATAACCCTCTGTGTATGAGACAGATGTGGGTGTCCTTAATACCAAAACCGAAGGTGCCTTAGCTAGCTGGTTTTACTCGGCTGGTTGTTAATTGTAGGGTTTGCTGGATGTGGTGGAGACTGGGTTGCTAACTCTGCCACATTTATCTGGAAGTATGGCAATAGAAGTTAGTTACTGGCGGGGCGGCTAGCCTCGCACCGACGACCATTGGGTGCAGGGTTGTGAATGTGTTGTAAGAGAATAGATGGCATGCAAGGGGCTAGTAAAGTTCTAATGTTGTTCTGGCCTACTAAGTGAAGGTAGGCTGGATAGGAGTATATATAAAAGGTTGGAGAGCGTTAGCAACGGACAATTCAAGGATCTTCAAGAGGTATGAGAGAGAGGCTAGGTCGGACAAGAGTCGAGAAGCGCGGTTGTCTTAATGAGAGGGGGGGGGGAGAGTTCAAGGGCTACAGGGAAATTTTGCCCCTAAGGTCCCTGGGCGTGGGGGTGGCATTAGGCTACAATTGATATGGAAGTTTGAAAAGGCAGTAGAATACGTTAGCCAAATGCTACCGGGGAATGCAACTATGGGGTGGTATATGAGTCTGGAAAAGATAGAGTTATGTGATCAGTCCGAGGGTTATGGATACTATTAGTTGGCCCTGGGAACTGCGTTTTCTATTAAATATAAATACCAACAACAGCGGCAGTTCGTAGGGGTACTTAGTTATTGTTTCGGGGTACTTATGACAGATACTGGTAACCAGGTTATCTTATACAATCTCTGGTTGGGGTAAGAGGTGTAAGACACGAAGTAAATTGGCGTAGTGTGGACTGTGGATACGAAGGAGGCAAGGGGAAGACGTATGACAATTGTGGAAAGTAAATGGAAAAAGGTGAACACAATGGCGGATAAAAATACTTAACCTAAGGATTGCATACATCGATGAACGATGACATTATAGTCGTCGTCCTAATAAGGTGATGAAACCTGGTTGATCTGTACTTGGCACAATACGACACAAGGACAGTGCCGCTATGTCGCATCAATGCTGGTGGCAGTTAATATTATAGACTTAGTTACTAGAGGAACAATGCAAGGGGCGACTGAGCACGGGTTACATATATCTATACTCGTCATGGAAAATGATATACGAGGTCTAGGGACAAGCGTGGGTGTTTTAACTTCTAAGATATATAACATCTACTTCTCGGATGTAAGAACATACATAGATATAATTATGGCTGTCTGATGTGTTGGCATTGGCTCAACGTCGGGACAGGGCATGGGTGTTTTTAATATGAATGTATATTCCTGTTCATCATCTTTGTAGCAAGGACAGTGCCGCTATGTCGTATCAATGCTGGTGGCAGTTAATATTATAGACTTAGTTACTAGAGGAACAATGCAAGGGGCGACTGAGCACGGGCTACATATATCTATACTCGTCATGGAAAATGATATACGAGGTCTAGGGACAAGCGTGGGTGTTTTAACTTCTAAGATATATAACATCTACTTCTCGGATGTAAGAACATACATAGATATAATTATGGCTGTCTGATGTGTTGGCATTGGCTCAACGTCGGGACAGGGCATGGGTGTTTTTAATATGAATGTATATTCCTGTTCATCATCTTTGTAGTTAGGAGTGTAGGACACGAGGGGGTTAGTGTACGTGAGGTGTGGAAAATGGTCAGTTTAGAAAAGGTAAATGGGTGCGTCCTGGAGCTGTTTAGCCCTGCGGGCTTGGGCCTGTCTGAAATGGCTGGCTCGGTCAGCTGGTCCTTTCGTTCTGTGGACCTTTCTTCCGGGTGTTTCTGTGTGGTGTTCGCTCGTGGCTTCTGTGGTGGGCTTCTTGTTCTGGGGCATTTTACTTCCCTCTCCTTCATTATAGGCTCGTCCTCGAGCCTCAAGGGTGAAGTTAAAAGAAGCATAGTGATGGTGGGTCATTTTCAGGGTATTTAGAAAGTTCCACCAAACACGAGAGCGACGGTCAGGTTTCTTTTGCAGGTCAATGTATACCTGTAAGAATGTGTCCTCTGTGTTGTGGCGGGCGGCTGCCCGGGCTTGGTGTGGGTGTGGTACACGGGCCAAGTGTCCAGTGGGGGTCTTTACTTTAACCTTTCGTATGAATGGTTTGTAGCTTTCCCCCGTGGGGGTCGGAGTGAGGTGTGTGGGATTGACAGGAAGTCTGTTTAGTGTGGTGAATGGGTTACTAACCGAAAGGGGATTCACGCGTGACAACAGAGCTGGGGATGAAGGGGGAATGTGAGTCTGGGTTTTATTTGGTTTTCTTGGGCGGTGTTGTAGGTTGGGAATATATAGTGAGGCAATGCGCAAAATCGGTTTAGGTAAGGTGGGTGAAGGAGGTGTGTGGGAAGGAGGGAGGGTGTGTGTTGTGTGGCTTGGGTCCTTAGTGTCAGAACGGGGTGTTATTTTTGTATCGCTGTCTTTAAATCTGATGGGTCTGTTGATTATTCTACCTCTGGCGGTCCTGGTGGGAAGGTAGATGTTTGTCGTGGGACTTGAGTCGCTCGACGATGTTTTATAGTGAGGGGAAGCACGTTTTATAGGTAAATGACATGTGGGGGTTTTCTCGGGGGTGACTTTGGGGGGGGGTTTCTTAGGGGTTGGTTGGTTGGGGGTTCGGTGAGATGAGGAGGTTGGTCGGTGTGTGGGTGGGGTGGTGGGGATCGTGGAGGGGAAAGGGGCGGATGCGGGGGGGGCTAGACGGGTGGGTAAGGAGTGTAGATTTAAGTTGGAGGGTTGGGGGTAGGGGCGTGTGTTGTTTGATGAGGTTGGTGATTTGCTGGTGATTATTCGTCTTCTTTCCCTTTGTGGGGGAGAATTCGACGAAGAAGAAGAAGGAGGAGGAGGAGGAGGGTAGTGGTCTGGCAGCCCTACGGAACTTGGTTAGTAGGGTGTGTTTTCTGGAGGTTTTAAACGATGTTTGTCGTGGGCGTAAGTTGTAGCGTGAGGTTACTGAGGTAGATTGTGTGGTGCGGTTGGGTGTGTACTTGGTTTGGGGTGGGGGTGGTGGTTTTCTCACTGTGGTGCCTGGTGGAGGTATGTCAGGGCTAGACGGGAGGGTTTCTGTTGTGGTCGGGGTTGTGGGTGGAGGTTTTTGTACTTGGATAAGTTGGGGAGGAACTTGACTATCAGAAGTGAAGGAAGGTGTCATGGTGGAAGAGGGTGTGATATTGGGGGCTTGGGGTTTGTGGAGGTTAGTTTGGGGGGTATGTTGAGAAAAGATTTGTCGGTTCGGTGCTGGAGGGCTTAGGTCCTTAGGGGTTTGTATGGGAATATTCGTAGCCTGAGTGAGGGGGTGAGTAGGGGTGTTTAATTTAGGGTCGGACGTGTGGGGTGGGGTAATGTCTTGTGGCTTTAGAGGTTTAAACGCTCGGACGAATCTAGTTCGGAGCGTGCGAGTCACGCCGTGATAGTCGATGGTGACTTGAAAGGCATTTGGGACTTGTATTACGGTGTAGGGTCCGACATAGCGAGGGCCTAACTTGTTGGTGATAGGGAGGTTGGCTACCATTACGGTGTCATGGATGGCGAAAGGGTTTTTGTCATCGATGTTATCAGTTTTGGTGTCTTGACAGATCTGGGCGGTATGGAGGGTGTTTTGCAGATGTTGCAATGGGTCAATTGTGGAGGTGGTGGAGGGAAGGTGAGCGTGGTGGTGGAATGGCAGTAACAGGGGGGGTACACCGTAAACACGTTCATGAGGGGAAATACCGTCTTCCCGAGGACAGGTGTTCATACCCCACTGTATCATCTTTAGTTGTGATGGCCAGTCTGAGGTATTAAGAGCAATCATTCTTGTACGTAACTGGTTGTTGATGGTGCGATGGCTGCGTTCGCAGATAGCATTTCCTTGAGGCCAGTACGGGGATGAGTGTTTAATCTTAATACCGCATTGTTGGGTGAATTGTTGCCAAACGTGTCCACTAAACTCGGGGGCATTGTCCGATAGAAGAGCAAGGGGAAGGCCGAATATAGGGAACACTTCGGTGGCAAGCAGTGTGGCGACTGTGGTGGCTGTGTGGTCTTTAACTGGGCAGGCTATTAGAAATGTTGAATATACGTCTACAAATGTGACGATATAGCGGTTGCCAGCGTAAGAAGGGAACGGGCCCATGATGTCGAGGGATAGGACTTGGAACGGTTTGTTGGCAGAAATGGTACCAGCTGGGCCTGGGGTGCGTGATCTATCCTTTCCCAATAAACACGGTTTGCAGGATTCTGTCACTCGTTGTGCAATTTTGGAGGGGTTGGGGGTCCAGTATTGGTCTGTGAAGATCTTTAACATTTTCTTTTGTCCAAGGTGTATGCCGTTTCCCTCGTGGATGGCAATCATGTAGTCGTGGGCTATGGTGGGGTCCAAGATTATGTGACCAGTGTCTGTGGCAAGTTGATCTCCCCAGCGAGTCAGTCTCCTGAAGACGTTTAACGGTATCCAGGGGGGTCTGATTCGTGCTTCCCAAGATTGAATTAGGGAGGGGGCTGGGGGGGCATTCTGTCGGGAGGTGGGGGTAGATACCAATTGAGTGTTTTGTAAGGCGGCTAGGTTGGTGGGGGGGTCTTTTGGTACTGGCAAACGTGACAGGGCGTCTGCATTAGTATGGAGTTTGCCGGGACGATATTGTATGGTAAAGTCGTAGTCCTCTAGTGTCTCTCCAACGTACCAAAATGGCTGAGTTGGTTTCGCACCTACGCAGCCATTGTAAAGATTGATGGTCGGTAATTATTTCGAGTTTTGCGCCCAACACAAATGACCGGAAGTGGCTGAGTGCCCAAATGATCCCTAAGCACTCTCTCTTGGTGGCTGCGTAATTCTGTTGGGGTGGGGTGAGTGTGTAGCTGGCATACGCTATCACATGTTCCTTTCCATCTCTGAATTGAGCTAATACTGCACCTATGGCGTACAGAGATACGTCGGTATAAAGACGGAAAGGTTTCTGGTAGTCAGGGAAAACGACAATAGGGGCTTGGATTAGCTTTTGCTTCAAAGTGTTAAACGCGAGGTCTCTTTCAGGTGTCCAGGCAAACGGGGTGTCTTTGTGGGTAAGTTGGTGGAGGGGTCTGGCTATGGTGGCAAAGTGGGGGACGAAACGTCTGTAGTACGTGGCTAAACCTAGAAACGAACGTATTCCTTTAACCGTGGTGGGTGGGGTTTGGTTTTGTATGGCTTGAAGTTTCTTTGGGTCTGGCGCAATACCATGTTCAGATATCACGTGTCCGAGAAAATCTACCTTATTCCGGGCAATCACGCACTTTGAGGGTTTTAATTTCAACCCGGCGGCTCGGATTCTTTGCAGGACTTGTCTCAACCTGAGGAGGTGTTCTTCCCAGGTTGGAGAGTACACAATAATATCGTCCAGATAGGCTAGGCAGGTTTCCCAGGTTAGGCCATGTAATACCGTTTCCATCAAACGGGAGAAAGTGGCGGGTCCGTTACAGAGGCCAAAAGGTAGGACGTTAAATTCATAGTGATGGCCACCACTAGTGGAAAATGCTGTTTTCTTTTGGTCCTCGGCCTTGATAGGCACTTGCCAATACCCTGCTTGCAAGTCGAGGGTAGTGAACCATTTGGATCCGTATAGGGAGTCAAGGGAATCGTCTATTCGGGGTAAGGGCGTAGCGTCTTTAATGGTTATGTCATTTAACCTCCTGTAATCGACGCAAAAACGGGTTGTCCCATCTTTCTTTTTGACTAAGACAACAGGGGAAGACCAGGGGCTAATGGACGGGGTGGCAATCCCGGCCTCTAACATTTCCTGGACTTGGCGTTCCTCTTCCTGACGTTGTATGGGGTCCTTTCTACAGGATGGTTGTCGTATGGGGGGGCCTGTGGTGTTAATGATGTGTTGTTCTACATCCGTCTGTCCGATTTCGGTGGGTTGTTGGGCAAAGACGTCACTGAATTCCAGCAGTAGGTCGTACATGCCGTTCTTTTGGTGGTCAGATAGTGTCTCAGGAAGAGGGGGCAATTGGAGGCTGGTAGGGGTGTCGTTACAATGTATGGGGAGGTCATCGAAAGTTTCGAGGTCTCCTATAATGAGACCTTTCGGTAATGTCAGGGGTTCCTCTGAGATATTAGCCACGAGAATGTGGTTGATACGAGCGGGAATGATGGCGGGTTGTAAGAGGCAACGATGGGGGTTGGGGGATGTGTTAGTGGGGGAAAATACCATGTGAGTTTGGGGTATGGGCCGCAGGTTCACCCATTTTTGATGGTGGGGGGGAATTTGGCATTTATCCTGAACTACCGCTGGGCTAATGATGGTGGGGGATTGACTGGCGAGCAGGTGCTTGGTACTTATAAGGGGGGCAAGGTCACTTTGGTGGGGGTCACGCGTGAGGGGGGGATTAACGGCGCGTGTGAGAGGATCAGTGGGGCGCGGTGTGAGGGGGTTAGAAAACGGGATTTGTTGGAGGGACTGCGGAGGGTTGGTGGGGGGAGCGTTGTCGGTGGCAGTAACGGTTTGTTTGGCGTTTATGTGGTTTTGGTGGTTATGTTTGTCATGAGAGGGCGAGTCAAGTGTGGGGTTGTGAAGTTTTCTAGGGGTGTGAATTGTGTGGGGGTGGAAGGGAGCTACTGACGAAAAACTGTCACAAGGGGGATTGGGGGGGTGGTGGAATAGCTGGGCATTTCTGGGGCATGGTGGGAACATGGTTGTGTCCCTCGGTCGGCACGCGTGAGGGGGGGATTAACGGCGCGTGCGGGCGGTTCAGAAGGGTGCGAGGTGAGCGAGTTAGAAAACGGGATTTGCTGGGGGGACTGCGGAGGGTTGGTGGGGAAAAAGTTAGGTGTAGAACATGGGTTATTGGTGTAGGACTGGTGTATTGATTTGGGGTTGTTAACATTTCTGGGGGCATGGGGGAAACATTGTTGGGTACATCGGTCGGCATTTTCTCTGGAAACATGTGTACATAAACATTGGATAGAATTAGGGTTACATATATCAGAGTCTGTCCTGAAAACATGGGAGGATTTATTCTGGACAGAGTTACGAGAATTGAGGGGATTACCGAGGGGGAGTTGCTTGGACTTGTCTTCTTTCGTTTGTTGAGGCATTTTTTTACTGAATTGAGTGAGGTTTTGAGAGATCTCGGGGCAAGGGGAGGTTTTAGGAGTCACCTTAGTGCTAGCTGCAACTTGGTAACCCTGAATCAGGGTTTGTTGAGGGGGAGGTTGTTTTTTTTTTGGGAATGGGTTTCTGCGTGATTGGTTTGTCAGAGGCTTTGGGCTGGAATTTGTTTTTGAATGAGATCAGCCTTTGGCCGCAGTCAATCTGGGCCTGGAGTTTTTGAAGGAGGTCAAGTCCAAGGAAACCATCATAATGTTTACAGTTGGAGGAAAATACTGTAAATGTGTGATAACAACGAGCATGGGGGCCAGGAGTGGTTACTGATAGGGGTAAAGTGTCTCCTAGGAGATTTAAGTAAGTATCAGCAGCTGAGATGAGTTCTGTTTTGGTGTTTAACAAAGGGCCAAATCGTCGGGGATGTTTTTCATAGTAAGATTTGAACAAACATGACTTGGCAGCTCCCGTGTCGATTAGCAAGCGGACAGGAATGTCCTTGATTTTGGCCATGTAATAAATGGGGGCAGTGCGACTAGTTATGGCGTCCCCCGCCGAGCCCATCGTGGGCGGGGGATACTTTAAAAATCCTGGGGGTCGGTATCTACCTCTTCCAGGGTTTCCTCGGTATCGTCTGAGGTCATGGTATGGGGGGCAATTTCTTCCTCTTGTCCCCACTCCTCTTCATTTACAGAAATGCGAGGAGTAGAGGGGCGAGGTTTGGCAGAGTCACGAATTTGGTGGAGGGCACACTGAGCATTACAGGCAGGGAAATCATAGGGGTTGATAATGACTAAGGTAGGGTTTTTACTATGGTAGGTGTTGTAGTTGCTGTTCCGGTTGAAGATTCTGCGTGGCTGGGACGGTTGGAACCGGGGTCTACTGGGTTGGGGCTTGCCGGAAGGGTAGGTGGGTCTGTTGTTGAAAGATGAGGCTGGGTAGGCATTGTTGGGGTTTTGGTGGTTGGTTTGCTGCGGGTGCGTGGGAAACCTCTTGATTGCAGCGATTTGGGTGGGTGCTTCTGTGCGCACGGCCAAAATACGTCGGATCGTGATGAGGTCTTTTTTGTATCCGACGAAATCGTGCACCCGGAAATGGTCTTTTACTGCTGAGGGCAATATCGACACAAGGTTGACCAGAATTTGCTGTTCTTGTTGGATTTTGGTCAACGTGGGGAAAGAATTTTGTATGTGTTGGGCAAGCTTACTCACTGTGGTATCTAGATCGCCTTCGAATTTCGTGTCTAGGATACGGGTGTGGGCCACGAAAACGCCCAACGAAGGTTTAATGGCTTCTATCACTATTGTGCGAAATTCGTTCCAGGTGAGATCAGGGTGCACTTGATAGGCCACCAGGGAAACGGCTTTTCCCAGGTGTGGTAATGTTACGGCTATTTTGTGTGCGTCCGTGGTATAAGTAATGTCAAGTAAGGGTTTCACTACGTCCATGAATACTTCGATCCCATAACTTGTTTCATCATAATTTGGGATGGAAGTGTGGGTAGGTTGCGCCATGATGTTCTCGTGTTCTAGCTGTTCCAAACTTGCAATGTAATACAACCTTTTATCCGAATCAAGAACCACCGCTGCCGCCAATGTTATGCCCTGTTTTTCTACAGGTTTAACTTGGGTAATGTGAGTTCTGAATGACTGGGTATATAAGGCTGCATGCACAATACAAGGTATGAGGAATAGAGAACACAAAATAAACACACGGTAACACGACACAAGTTCACGTTTATTGAAGTAAATAAATAAAGAGCATAGAAAGATAGTTATGTTCGCACAAAACAAATAATAGAAGGGAACTGCTAGCATTAGCGGATCTGGATGGAGCCTAGTCTCCCACTTCCAACGTTCAGGTATATTCTTCTGATCACGGGTTTAATTAGCAAGTTTTTATTTTACTGGAAGACCTCAATATATTCGTATAATTCAATGTCACTGATTTGACCTCTTGCTGGCTGGTCGCGTGCCCAAGTAGCAACTCACAGTTAGGATTAGACACGCGTATATTGTAGAACACGGAATCTCTAGTAACCTCATGGGGGTACTGAACTAAGTTTTATATTCTTATGGCAGAAATACGTAGAACACAAATCAGTGGGCGAACGTTAGATATCACTAGAGTTTTAATATCTGAATAAGGTAATTACGAGAGTCAAGGTCGCCTGTTAATTTAAAGAGCACTGATCGCTTAGTACGTCCCAAATGGAATGGTTAAATATGAATTACACTGGGCAAGGTCTTAGCCACTTTATAGAAAGTTAATAAGTGAGTATCAAGCTAGTACTATAACACTTAGTACTAGCAACATGAATCTTGAATAGTATGGGTAGATCTGGTCCTGGTTATCTTGCTTCCGGTGATGTTGGGGGCTAACGACTGGTTCCTCGGCCGTCCAGATGGTCCAAAATGTAGGAAGTTCTCAAGTCGGATCTCTTGACGATCGTTGCTGGCTACACACTTATATACCCACGAATTTGTGTGAAGGTTATAAGGTGCACGTTAGGACTTGTACATGGACAGATGCTTCTATCAGTCTTCTCTGCCACGGAGTCTGCCGGATCTGGAATCTCTCAACTCCGGAACAACACAAGGGCAGAGCTAGAGATAAACTGCAGGGTAGTGACCACTGGTTGGTGTCTAGCTTTCAACTGATTTGACTGGGGGCGGGAGTTAGATTTATAGGCTCGGTTCTGGACCCTGTAGCCAGTAGGGATCTCGAGTCTTATGGACTTAATTGAGCTCTCAATAGATATGGGGACTAGGTAATATGGTATTTACTGTTGTGGCACAGGGCTATAGGAAGCCTTTATATTTTCATATAACTGAGCCTTAGTAAGAGGTACTATTTTGGCTATACTGGAAGTATTTAAGGGAGGGAGACTGGATCTACTTTGCGAGGAGGATGGGGACAGCTGTGATAGGAGCGTCTCTCTTAGATTGTGCAATCTTCATTCTATGGTATAGCTGAGGTGCTAATTTAGTGACCAGAGCATGCAAGAAAGGTAAATGGTTTATTGTGAGTAAATAGAGGTTAGTAAAGGTGTTAGTCATGCATGGTTAGTTCATTGATAGGAAGAATTCCTGTGCTACCTGGCAATGACTCGAAAGTCAAAACAGGGGCCAGGTATACCTCCGCGGGGGTGGGGGTCTCCCTCCTCGGGTGGGCAAAAAGGGGGAGCTGGGCGCCCTCTCTCTGTGATAGTCGTCCGGCGGCTGTGGCTAGGGGCTTGCCATATCACCAGTGTTTGTAATAACCCTCTGTGTATGAGACAGATGTGGGTGTCCTTAATACCAAAACCGAAGGTGCCTTAGCTAGCTGGTTTTACTCGGCTGGTTGTTAATTGTAGGGTTTGCTGGATGTGGTGGAGACTGGGTTGCTAACTCTGCCACATTTATCTGGAAGTATGGCAATAGAAGTTAGTTACTGGCGGGGCGGCTAGCCTCGCACCGACGACCATTGGGTGCAGGGTTGTGAATGTGTTGTAAGAGAATAGATGGCATGCAAGGGGCTAGTAAAGTTCTAATGTTGTTCTGGCCTACTAAGTGAAGGTAGGCTGGATAGGAGTATATATATAAAAGGTTGGAGAGCGTTAGCAACGGACAATTCAAGGATCTTCAAGAGGTATGAGAGAGAGGCTAGGTCGGACAAGAGTCGAGAAGCGCGGGTGTCTTAATGAGAGGGGGGGGAGAGTTCAAGGGCTACAGGGAAATTTTGCCCCTAAGGTCCCTGGGCGTGGGGGTGGCATTAGGCTACAATTGATATGGAAGTTTGAAAAGGCAGTAGAATACGTTAGCCAAATGCTACCGGGGAATGCAACTATGGGGTGGTATATGAGTCTGGAAAAGATAGAGTTATGTGATCAGTCCGAGGGTTATGGATACTATTAGTTAGCCCTGGGAACTGCGTTTTCTATTAAATATAAAATACCAACAACAGCGGCAGTTCGTAGGGGTACTTAGTTATTGTTTCGGGGTACTTATGACAGATACTGGTAACCAGGTTATCTTATACAATCTCTGGTTGGGGTAAGAGGTGTAAGACAAGAAGTAAATTGGCGTAGTGTGGACTGTGGATACGAAGGAGGCAAGGGGAAGACGTATGACAATTGTGGAAAGTAAATGGAAAAAGGTGAACACAATGGCGGATAAAAATACTTAACCTAAGGATTGCATACATCGATGAACGATGACATTATAGTCGTCGTCCTAATAAGGTGATGAAACCTGGTTGATCTGTACTTGGCACAATACGACACAAGGACAGTGCCGCTATGTCGCATCAATGCTGGTGGCAGTTAATATTATAGACTTAGTTACTAGAGGAACAATGCAAGGGGCGACTGAGCACGGGTTACATATATCTATACTCGTCATGGAAAATGATATACGAGGTCTAGGGACAAGCGTGGGTGTTTTAACTTCTAAGATATATAACATCTACTTCTCGGATGTAAGAACATACATAGATATAATTATGGCTGTCTGATGTGTTGGCATTGGCTCAACGTCGGGACAGGGCATGGGTGTTTTTAATATGAATGTATATTCCTGTTCATCATCTTTGTAGCAAGGACAGTGCCGCTATGTCGTATCAATGCTGGTGGCAGTTATTATAGACTTAGTTACTAGAGGAACAATGCAAGGGGCGACTGAGCACGGGTTACATATATCTATACTCGTCATGGAAAATGATATACGAGGTCTAGGGACAAGCGTGGGTGTTTTAACTTCTAAGATATATAACATCTACTTCTCGGATGTAAGAACATACATAGATATAATTATGGCTGTCTGATGTGTTGGCATTGGCTCAACGTCGGGACAGGGCATGGGTGTTTTTAATATGAATGTATATTCCTGTTCATCATCTTTGTAGTTAGGAGTGTAGGACACGAGGGGGTTAGTGTACGTGAGGTGTGGAAAATGGTCAGTTTAGAAAAGGTAAATGGGTGCGTCCTGGAGCTATTTAGCCCTGCGGGCTTGGGCCTGTCTGAAATGGCTGGCTCGGTCAGCTGGTCCTTTCGTTCTGTGGACCTTTCTTCCGGGTGTTTCTGTGTGGTGTTCGCTCGTGGCTTCTGTGGTGGGCTTCTTGTTTTGGGGCATTTTAACTAATATTGTAATAGTGTCGATACCGACAAAAATAGGCGTCTTATAGCATTGCTTTGTAATACACAATAAGAATGCAAGACAAAAATGTCTTATGTCTCGAAGGGGTTTGCGAAGAGGTGGGGTACGAAGGTGGAACACCTTCGTGTTCCAATAATATTACTACAAGCCCCTTCCCTGAAGACCCTGTTCGAGGCTTAAAACTGTTTAATAATACCGTCAAGAAGACGAACGGCCCGCTCGTGGGAAGGGGATGTTTAATAATACGGGTCTCGGCCCATATTATTAGATGTCCCCTTCGTTTGCTCACGAATAACCCTCACGGCGGGGTCGTTCCTTCGTGCGGTATTATTAAACGCTACCTGAGCGTCCCCTTCGTGGAAGAGGTTCGTTCGTAGGTTGGTATGCCTGTGTATATCATGAAAGCAAAATGTGAAAGGTTGGTATACCTGAGAAGGGGTTTGTTTTCAAATATTCGCCAACTTTCGTTTTCACTTGGTTGGGAACTGGAGTGAATTTCAGAAATTCAGTCCATACACGCGTATCTTCACGCATCCATGATCAAACCTAATAGCCTTTCAATAAAGAATGCACACCTACATGTTTGTTATCCATATGTCTAGGCCCTAGCCTAGCTTCATAGCCTATATGCAGACTCGGTAGTCTTTAGCCTACAGTATACACGAATGTGGAAACAAGTATGAAGTAATACAATATTGTATTCTGATCATGATCCAAGTCTTCTAAGTACAATCAAATTTGTTCTCCGGTTTTGATGGAAATAGAACTCTAGCCTAGGCCTAGGCTAAATGTGACATTTTCAAGAAGACACTCATTGAGTTGAGTTAGGCCTAGGCTAGGCCTATTACTGACCATTTTTAGGCCAAACTTTCTGAAAACACTTGTGACCTATAGGCTATATCAATATAAGAACATAAGAATGTGGGAGCTGCAGAAAGACGATTGGCCCACACAAGGCAGACCCCTCTCACACCTGACCCTAATTATAAGCCTAGCTCACTAACACCATTAGGATATAATAGTCATGGCCTACATATTTTATTTTATTCACTTCCTTCTATATTTAGGCTACAATCTAACTTTGGCACGACAATGACCCTAACCTAGCCTTAAAGATTCATCTAATCTTTCAGTATAGCCTAATTTGGGTAATTTTAAAGGCACAAAATTAAATGGTTGGTAATTCTTCAGAACTGACTCAATGAGCCTTCTCTCAACCCCTCTCCCCCCACCAACAATTTACCCACATTGAATATTTTTATAAGATTAACTTGACTTAACTAACCTAACCTAGTAGACTAAATTATGACACCCTAGCCTACTAACCTTTACCTAACATTGCTAACCTTTACCTAACAGTTGCTAACCTTTACCTAACAGCTGCTAACCATAATATAGGCCTAACAAACAAAATAAATATATAGGCCTAGCCTATAGGCTATCCTATATATAAAACCGCATAGCAGAGTTATCACGCTCGATAATCAAAACGTTCTAACTTCTGTGATATATCTTAGCTCACCTTAACCCATTATTGTATCCCACGGCCAGTAACAAACAATTTACCCAACACCTGCCCGTGGGATACAATGATGGGTTGAGGGGAGCTTTGCCCTCCTCACCCCTCATGACTTATTGTCATCATCATATATATTACCAACAGGGGCAAATAACGGCAGTCAAATTATACGCGAATGTAAGTGTGCGACTATGTAAAGAAAGCTGACGGTACGCCCGCTAACATAAATCTTACCGTTCTTACTACTGTATTAAAAATTTACATTAACGGTTCTTAACAACTGTAAAAAAGATTAATAGAGATTTAATATGATGCATTGATGGTATCATTCAAAGAGCCTACCGCCAGATTCGCAAGTTCTGTGTGTTCTCTTCTTATTTAACCATATTTAGGGGGTTGAGGGAATGCCCCCCCCCCCCCCCAGAACTTATTGTTATCATAATATATGACTGAATGGGGCAAATAGCCGCTGCCCGTGGGATAATTTAAGAAAAAAATAAAGGTGTCAAATCAGACGACGACGCGCGTCTGGGATAATTTAAGAAAAAAATATAGGTGTAATATCCGATGCGTAGAGCGTGCAAATATCGCTTTAAAAGTATTTTGAAACACCTTTGCTCCCTACAATTAATATATATTAGCATAAATTCAGCCTAGTTTAGCCTATAAAACAAAAACTAAAATTTGTTTAGCCTAGGCCTACATATAAAAAGCAAAAGCCCACTCATACCGCAATTATAAGCATAAAAATGAGAGTATCTAAGTTACAAATCAAATGTTTTTGTATAAAATAAACAATAAAATTGTCATCTTTCAACTGTTGAGGTCATAAGTTAAACAAATCTGATACATTAGGAAAATATGCGTTAAGAGTTGTGTTAGCGGGCGTATCATCCGCTTTATTTAAATAGTCGCACGCTCGCAGTTACATTCGCGTCTAATTTGACTGTGGTTATTTGCCCCAGCTGGTAATATAATTATATGATGATGACAATAAGTCATAGGGGGATAAAGATCCCCTCAACCCATTATTGTATCCCACGGCCAGATGTTGGGTAAATTGTTTTGTTACTGACCGGGGGATACAATAATGGATTGAGGGGAGCTTTGCCCCTCATCAGTTAAATTAGACGCAAATGTAGGCCTAACTGCGAGCGTGCGACTAGGCTATATATACAAAACTTTTGGTATGCCCACAAATACAACTCTTACCAAAACTGCAATTAGCCTATTTTTGTTTGTTTTTTCAGTCTAGGCTAAATTGTGGTAGGCTAGTCTAAATTCTTTAGCATGTGTAGGCATATGCTTTCCAATAGAAGTAAAAATATGTAGCCTAGCCTAATGCAATTTTACTAAAACCCAAGCCTACCTGAATATATGCAGAGCTTAACAGCAAAAAAAAAAAAAAAAAAAATTATGTTGAGCAGTGAAATAAAATTAGTCTAGGCCTAGGCCTGTTTTCTCATAGGCCTAATAAGCTAATGAAGTTTACTATAACCTAATTTAAGTTATTTCACAAAATACTGATACCCAGCCCTCCTCATGCATTCGTTTCCATTGTTAAATAAGTTTGTGCTTACCTGCAGTAATGAAAGGTATAAACTAGCCAATGTCTAAAGACTTGGAACTGGCATAATTGGCATCACACGCACTACGAAATTTAAGTAAAACTATGGGATAGCCATGTTACTCAAGCAAAAATGCAATGCCGAAATTGCTAAAAAAATACATTAGAATTAGTGTAAGTGCTTCCCTAAAGCAGAACAGAGGGTAGTAATATCAGAACAAGAGCGACACGGCATATTTTGTGGGTAGAATGGCGATCGTGATGTCTGGGCGGTATAGCAGAAGTCTTCACAAATTACTTAAATATTACTCAATTGGATACTAATATTGTAATAGTGTCGATACCGACACAAATAGGCGTCTTATAGCATTGCTTTGTAATACACAATAAGAATGCAAGACAACAATTTCTTATATCTCGAAGGGGTTTGCGAAGAGGTGGGGTACTTCGTGACCTTCGTGTTCCAATAATATTACTACAAGCCCCTTCCCTGAAGACCCTGTTCGAGGCTTAAAACTGTTTAATAATACCGTCAAGGAGAGCTCGTGGGAAGGGGATGTTTAATAATACGGATCTCATTGTCAGATGAAGTTATCCTACCAAAGCTGGACCTGCTGGAGTTATTTATAAATGGAGATTATTTATCGGTAGTCTATAATTTCTTGGGAAACCACAGCATATACAACTATAGCAACATTATTTACAATCATATAGACCGAAGGTCTATCGTCCATTTATATTAATATCCTCTTTACTGTTTATAGTTGATCAGAGCCATGGCAGTGAGAAGCCTTATTTTTCCTATATTCCATCTCTCCCTCCGGACTTTGCCTAATAATCTGTAAATCCAACCGCTAAACAGGTGGTGCGTGAAACACCGAGACACTTGTCTTTTTCGTAACAAGGTTGTCAATATGGTACTTTCAGTCATCGATGGCTCTAAAGATCATATGAAAATGTGTTAAACCCCCAGAAAAACCTAATGTAAAAGTATGGTACTAAAATTTAATTTTCGTAACAAGGTTGTCAATACGGTACTTTCCCGTTATCAATGTACTGTACAATCAAGCTGAAGATTGCAGAGTAAACACCGTAGACTTCATCTACTTTATTTCACCTTCGTATAATCGAGAGCCAATTTTTTTTTTTTTATTTACTAAGAGATTAGTACTCAACTAGCGGGGGTGTGGGGGCGGCAGCCCCCACCCATAATACTAGGTTAGGTTAGGTAAGGTTGTTAGGTTAGGCTCATGTCTTTTCAAATCACTATCGGGGGTTGTCTCAACATAGATCGATAGGCCTAATGGGGAAAATAGGTTTTCGCGAGATTTCTAATTAATTACAAACACTATTGTTATGCCCTGTTTTTCTACAGGTTTAACTTGGGTAATGTGAGTTCTGAATGACTGGGTATATAAGGCTGCATGCACAATACAAGGTATGAGGAATAGAGAACACAAAATAAACACACGGTAACATGACACAAGTTTACGTTTATTGACGTAAATAAATAAAGAGTATAGAAAGATAGTAATTCTCGCACAAAACAAATAATAGAAGGGAACTGCTAGCATTAGCGGATCTGGATGGCCTAGTCTCCCACTTCCAACGTTCAGGTATATTCTTCTGATCACAGGTTTAATTAGCAAGTTTATATTTTACTGGAAGACCTCAATATATTCGTATAATTCAATGTCACTGAGTTGACCTCTTACTGGCTAGTCGCGTGCCCAAGTAGCAGCTCACAGTTAGGGTTAGACACGCGTATATTGTAGAACACGGAATCTCTAGTAACCTCATGGGGGTACTGATCTAAGTTTTATATTCTTATGGCAGAAATACGTAGAACACAAATCAGTGGGCGAACGTTAGATATCACTAGAGTTTTAATATCTGAATAAGGTAATTACGAGAGTCAAGGTCGCCTGTTAATTAAAGAGCACTGATCGCTTAGTACGTCCCAAATGGAATGGTTAAATATGAATTACACTGGGCAAGGTTTTAGCCACTTTATAGAAAGTTAATAAGTGAGTATCAAGCTAGTACTATAACACTTAGTACTAGCAACATGAATCTTGAATAGTATTGGTAGATCTGGTCCTGGTTATCTTGCTTCCGGTGATGTTGGGGGCTAACGACTGGTTCCTCGGCCGTCCAGATGGTCCAAAATGTAGGAAGTTCTCAAGTCGGATCTCTTGACGATCGTTGCTGGCTACACACTTATATACCCACGGATTTGTGTGAAGGTTATAAGGTGCACGTTAGGACTTGTACATGGACAGATGCTTCTATCAGTCTTCTCTGCCACGGAGTCTGCCGGATCTGGAATCTCACTCCGGAACAACACGAGGGCAGAGCTAGAGGTAAACTGCAGGGTAGTGACCACTGGTTGGTGTCTAGCTTTCAACTGATTTGACTGGGGGCGGGAGCTAGATTTATAGGCTCGGTTCTGGACCCTGTAGACAGTAGGGATCTCGAGTCTTATGGACTTAATTGAGCTCTCAATAGATATGGGGACTAGGTAAGATGGTATTTACTGTTGTGGCACAGGGCTATAGGAAGCCTTTATATTTTCATATAACTGAGCCTTAGTAAGAGGTACTATTTTGGCTATACTGGAAGTATTTAGGGGAGGGAGACTGGATCTACTTTGCGAGGAGGATGGGGACAGCTGTGATAGGAGCGTCTCTCTTAGATTGTGCAATCTTCATTCTATGGTATAGCTGAGGTGCTAATTTAGTGATCAGAGTATGCAAGAAAGGTAAATGGTTTATTGTGAGTTAATAGAGGTTTGTAAAGGTGTTAATCATGCATGGTTAGTTCATTGATAGGAAGAATTCCTGTGCTACCTGGCAATGACTCATAAGTCAAAACAGGGGTCAGGTATACCTCCGCGGGGGTGGGGGTCTCCCTCCTCGGGTGGGCAAAAAGGGGGGGCTGGGCGCCCTCTCTCTGTGATAGTCGTCCGGCGGCTGTGGCTAGGGGCTTGCCATATCACCAGTGTTCGTAATAACCCTCTGTGTATGAGACAGATGTGGGTGTCCTTAATACCAAAACCAAAGGTGCCTTGGCTAGCTGGTTTTACTCGGCTGGCTGTTAATTGTAGGGTTTGCTGGATGTGGTGGAGACTGGGATGCTAACTCTGCCACATTTATCTGGAAGTATGGCAATAAAAGTTAGTTACTGGCGAGGCGGCTAGCCTCGCACCGACGACCATTGGGTGCAGGGTTGTGATTGGGTTGTAAGAGAATAGGTGGCATGCAAGGGGCTAGTAAAGTTCTAATGTTGTTCTGGCCTACTAAGTGAAGGTAGGCTGGATAGGAGTATATATATAAAAGGTTGGAGAGCATTAGCAACGGACAATTCAAGGAACTTCAAGAGGTATGAGAGAGAGGCTAGGTCGGACAAGAGTAGAGAAGTGCGGGGTCTTAATGAGAGGGGGGGGAGAGTTCAAGGGCTACAGGGAAATTTTGCCCCTAAGGTCCCTGGGCGTGGGGGTGGCATTAGGCTACAAGTGATATTGGAGTTTGAAAAGGCAGTAGAATACGTTAGCCAAATGCTACCGGGGAATGCAACTATGGGGTGGTATATGAGTCTGGAAAAGATAGAGTTATGTGATCAGTCCGAGGGTTATGGATACTATTAGTTGGCCCTGGGAACTGCGTTTTCTATTAAATATAAATACCAACAACAGCGGCAGTTCGTAGGGGTACTTAGTTATTGTTTCGGGGTACTTATGACAGATACTGGTAACCAGGTTATCTTATACAATCTCTGGTTGGGGTAAGAGGTGTAAGACACGAAGTAAATTGGCGTAGTGTGGACTGTGGATACGAAGGAGGCAAGGGGAAGACGTATGACAATTGTGGAAAAGTAAATGGAAAAAGGTGAACACAATGGCGGATAAAAATACTTAACCTAAGGATTGAATACATAGATTTATGGGGCGATGGGTCTTCAGAAGCTTAGTCTGGCAAGACAAGATGTTAGGGAATGTTAATATTAATACTTAAACTAAGGATTGCATACATCGATGAACGATGACATTATAGTCGTCGTCCTAATAAGGTGATGAAACCTGGTTGATCTGTACTTGGCACAATACGACACAAGGACAGTGCCGCTATGTCGTATCAATGCTGGTGGCAGTTAATATTATAGACTTAGTTACTAGAGGAACAATGCAAGGGGCGACTGAGCACGGGTTACATATATCTATACTCGTCATGGGAAATGATGTACGAGGTCTAGGGACAAGCGTGGGTGTTTTAACTTCTAAGATATATAACATCTACTTCTCGGATGTAAGAACATACATAGATATAATTATGGCTGTCTGATGTGTTGGCATTGGCTCAACGTCGGGACAGGGCATGGGTGTTTTTAATATGAATGTATATTCCTGTTCATCATCTTTGTAGTTAGGAGTGTAGGACACGAGGGGGTTAGTGTACGTGAGGTGTGGAAAATGGTCAGTTTAGAAAAGGTAAATGGGTGCGTCCTGGAGCTGTTTAGCCCTGCGGGCTTGGGCCTGTCTGAAATGGCTGGCTCGGTCAGCTGGTCCTTTCGTTCTGTGGACCTTTCTTCCGGGTGTTTCTGTGTGGTGTTCGCTCGTGGCTTCTGTGGTGGGCTTCTTGTTCTGGGGCATTTTAACTATATATTGATGCAAATGAACATTTGTTTATATAAAAAACACTCGGAAAATTCGTGGTATTAAAATAACATTTTTCCTTAGAAGCTAAAGCGGACTTTTAAAATCGATTATTTTCATTGTTTGAGCAATATTTATATATTGGATATTTTTCGAATA
Source organism: Paralithodes platypus (assembly GCA_032716605.1). NCBI lineage: Eukaryota > Metazoa > Arthropoda > Malacostraca > Decapoda > Lithodidae > Paralithodes > Paralithodes platypus. Next base: position 32,622,806 of record CM064580.1, read on the forward strand.
AATGTTCATAATTGGTTAATATTACTGTCTCAGCTTGAACCAATACAATCAAGAATCTTGGTTTAATGGGTTTTATCTTGATTTGCTTACAGTCTGAGCGCATGCGTGATCGGTGGCGAGAAGCTAAAGAGGCGGGTCAGCTGGTAGAGGATGTGGTGGTGGGTCGGGGGCTATTGTCTGGTGGCTGTTCCCTCCTACTGCTATATGATAACAACGCTCCCATCATCCTACCTGCAACACTCCACCATAACCTTCCCGAGGGCATCACATTCTCACATGTCCTACACTTCAACCACTATCTTACCAACACGGTATTTGCAATGGAATATTGTTTACTTGTTTGTTTGCTTGTTTGTTGCACTATTTTCGGTATTTTAGACGGTATTTATCAAGGAAACCGGCCACGAATTTTCCTGGAAATTTGGAAGTCACCCATTAAATGAACATAACCTATACATCATATTAATATATGTTTCAACTTTCGGAAAAACCGTTTTCAATTACTTTGAAAAAGTTAATATTTACCTCCTGTTATCCACAGCCAAAACTGAAGATTGCTGAGTAAATACCGTAGACTTCATTCAAATTGTTTTTGGCGACTGTCAACCTTTTATTAATTACATACCAAACCAGCGGGGGTGTGGGGGCGGCAGCCCCCACCTAATATACTAGGTTAGGTTAGGTAAGGTTGTTAGGTTAGGCTAATATTACCCCTTATTTTCGTCTTTTACCCCTCAATTTCCCTGTACTTCATAGCCGTCCCCACTATCGGGGGCCGTATCTTAAGATTGTTGGATAATGGGGAAAACGGTTTTTCCGAAAGTTGAAACATATATTAATATGATGTATTGGTTATGTTCATTCGATGGGTAACTTCCAAATTTCCAGGAAAATTCGTGGCCGGTTCCCTTGATATTTTCCTTTTAGACTAATAAGTTCGGCAAAATTTGATTTTTTTTTTTTGGCTAAGCCATTAAATCAATATTAGTCTGTGTGAACATTTACATATATTCTTAAAATATCTTACTTATTGTAACAAGCATTTAATTTCCAGGAGAGCATAGTTCTCCCCGACTATAAAACACTACTGCCCAGGTGAGTAACGTATGTGCTCAAACTCTTAGTATTTACACGCGAAAAAGGCCAAAATCTCTCCAAACAAATATTTGTGCAAGATTTGCATATTCTCGATTCCGCTAGTAAGTGGGCTGTGTTTTGCTGAATTTATTTTTGTAATTTCCAGAACCTTTGATATACTACTCCTAAACGACTGTCTCTATGGCATTGAACACTATGATCAAAAGGTACATTTTTTGCAAATGGAAAGTTAAGAGTTTATTTGATAATATTTTTCCGACTCTTTTATGTGATTCTTGCGATTTTGACGCTCATTTAGTGCAGACAATTTGTTAACTTAACCTAACCGACCTTATTTAACCTAACTTAACTTATCAAACCTAACCTACCCTACCTAACCTAAACTAAACCTATAACAGGTTAATTTAACCTTAAATTAACGAAAAATTAACCTATAAAATTAAGATGTACATTTCAAGATCATCCAAGATGGCAGCTATTTAAGGACAAATGGCCGCCATCTTGAATGATCTTTGAGTTTAAATCTGCATATTTAGGTTTATTCTTTGTTAATTTAACCCGGTGGACCCCAAGTGATTTAATATACAGTATACAGTAAGTACAGTACACTCTAGCCCCGGCCACTTGTCATTTTTGTTTTCCTGAGAACGCATGGGATGGGTTAGTAATAAAGGAAGAAAAAACGCCGCTCACCAATGTAATTTAGGTGGGCGGCGGAAAGTCACAATTAATTAACATGTGGTGATGGGTAGGCAATATACTGGAAAATCACTCCCGACGCAGCCACACGCACGTGGCTGGACTTGGCGGGTGCGTCGTCGCTGGAGTTTAGCGTTACATACATAGGCGACGCATACCGTGCCTGTACTCAAGGGGTTAAGATTCAATTGAGCTATTTTTGGTTAGGTAAGTTAGGTTAGGTAAGTTGTTAGGTAATGCTAATTATGCTCTATTAGGTTAAGTTAACTAATTATCCGCGCTAAAAGAATATCAAATCCGACTGAATCACATAAACATCAGACAAAAAAAAAAAATAGAAAAACTCGTAACTGTCTACTTAGACAAAGTTGCTGACCAAAGTCCTCTAATTGTGGCTCCATGGTGGGTATGGGACCAGCTGGAATGAAGATTACTGCTCGTATTATGGTGACAACGGGTCCTTTACTGGTTGACGACAATGGCGATCTTAAGAATCCTTCTCGTGACTCTCCATGTTCTCTTGTGTTGACACTGGACCCTTTCCAGACTGCCGGTAGACAGAGTCCTACTACTCAGTGGGTCTTGTTGTCATCGTCCCTTCAGAGCTTTTGAGTCTATTATGGAACCTTGAGTGCCTGCTTCATTTTCGAAGTACTTAGTGGTCCGTGCACCTGAATGGGTTGATTTGAGGAAAAGTGAAATTTTTAACACCCATTAAGTGTTGGGTCAAGCCTAAGGTGCAGCCCCAAAAGTAGTACTACTAGTAGTCGTTCCCTAGGCTGCCTGGCCAAACAGCCCCTAGCTCCTAAGGAAAGCTACGGCCGAGATCAGGTTTTCATTGCACATGGCTCTCAAGGAATGTATATTGTGTTGTTGGCATAAGTGGTTGTGTCCTATGCAATCTTCCATAATGTGTTTGATAGTATGCGGTGTTGTGTTACAGCCTGGACAGGTATCCTGGACGGACTCATCCAGCCTCTGGACCATGTCCTCATGGGAAAGGAGGGATTCTGAGGGATGGACTTCAAGGAGTCGTGCATGTAGCCGAGTGTTGTGATTTGAGTATGCATATGCTTCAGGAGGCTAGCTTGGGGTGGGATTTGGGGGAGTGATGACAATATTTGTGTATGATAACGAGTGCTAGGTGTTGTTTTTATGTTTCTTGGTGTGTGTGACTGTGGATGTTCTGTCATGTAGTGTATTGGGTGGTATTGGTTTTTTGAAGGTATGCCGTGAGAATTTGTGTGCATCTAATATCAAGGTGATCCTCGATTTTGAGGACTTTGGCTTCCTGGTGTAGGTGGTCTGTAGGTGTGGTGGGTGTGCAGCCAGTGAATATTTTGATGGCTTTGTTCTATATAGTCTTTTAGGTGTTGTGATGTCTTTCAGTGAGGTTAGAAGCCCAAGCAGGGCTAGCATATCACTGAATGTATAAAATTTGTGTATACTGTGGTGGTAGTTTCTTTGTTATGCCCGAATGTAGTATGGGCAAGTGACTTGAGGACGTTTAGTCTTGTTGTCAGTTTGTTTTTGAGGATTGTAATATGGTGTGTAAATTACATGGATTTATTGTATGTTACACCAAGGATTTTGTGTATGTGTGTGTGTGTGTTATGGGGATGTTGTTAATGATGAGATGAGGAATATGGCAATGTTCTGCAGTCCAGTCAATGAGAAGAGTTGCTGTGGATTTGGCTGGGGATAGTTTGAGTCTGTTTGTGCTGAACCAGTCATGTAGTGTGTTGAGGTATGGTTGAAGGAGTTGTGCGGCTGTATTTGCATCTCGATGTGTACATGCGAGTGGTATGTTGTCTGCATAAGAGGCTGTGTGTATCTGGGGTTTTGTGGGGTATGGTTAGGTCGTGCATGTATAGGTTGAAGAGTGTTGGTGACAAGACGAATCCCCGAAGGACTCCGTTTGTAAAGTTTCTGGTGTTTGATGACTGGCTGGCAAATGTTACATGAGAACATCTCCCTGACATATAGTTGACCAGCCATCTTTTTGTGTTATTGTGCATGTTTGTGTTGAGACATTTATTTGTAAGGTTGTGGCGGGGAATAGCATAAAAAGATTTACTAATGTCAATTGTAGCAGGGAGTGTTCTATATGCTGGCCTAGCTGAATTAATGCTGTCAAAAAGTTTCTGTAAGAGGTCTGAAAGAAGGATGTTTGTGGAGTGTAGTGGCCTAAAGTTGTGTTGTGATGTACCAAGGGGAATGTGAGGTGTGGTTAGTTGAGGTATAAGGCGTTCGGAAACTTTTGAGGCGGTGCAGAGGAGAAGGATGAGGCGGTGTGAAGAGAGAAGTGTGGGGTGTTTCTTGGGTTTGGGGATTGTGATGATGGTACCATGCTTCTAGATGTTGGGTATTGTGGTGTTTCAATAGCTGTAGTTTGATGTGTTGGCGAGTTTTTGGATGCCTTGTTGTACCAGGTGTCTAAGGTGTATACGTCGTATGGGCCACAGACAAATGAGGTGTGTATGAGGTTGTTTATGATGTGCTTCATCTTACTGTTAATAAAGGGAGCATATTTCGGGTCTGTGGGGAATTGTCGCTTTCGTCGAATGACTCGTTGATTGTGGTGGGGGTTTGGATTGCTGACTCGTGAGAAGTGATTAACCCGGGAGCTGCGGGGAGACTCTTAAGAGTTCCCCCGGCGCACTGCGGGAAGACTCTTAAGAGTCAGAGAAAATAAAAATCAACTTTTGACATCGAAAAAAAATATTTTTTTATATTTTTTTTTTTTTATTTTTTTATTTTTTTTTGGCCCCTGGGCCATGCAAAATCTCAGTCCTCTACCTCCCCTCCTTCCCCACTTTCCTCCTCTCCTTCAGTTATCACCTATTTTCCCTGTTATTCCCTTATTCTGAGGTATATTTTCGTGCTAACATTAGAAATCCGATTGGAGGGTGTGGTCATCACTGATAGCAAGCGAGTGCAAGAGAGAGAGAGAGAGTATCGATCGACTGCGTCTCAGTGGCCTTGGGGGAAATTGGCGGGAAAGCAGATTGCCTCACCCATACATTATACAACTCGCGGGCTATATCTCCGATTTTGACCATCCAAACGCTGTTTTCACTCGTTTTATTGTTGTTTCAGGTTAATACCTTTATAATCAACCCATAATAGGCGCATATGGATAAATATTAATGCTATTAATGGCACAATGAATATTTTAGTGACGGAAACACCTCAAATACGTCAGCACAGGGGGACGTTTCCAATTACCCCCATGCGCACTTCAGAGGTTAATGAGAATGTTTGTTTGAAGGTATGGTGTGTGTTGTTGAGATGGCAGCATGTGATTGTGTTGTGTTGTTGTTGGAAAGTGTTATGCCGTCTAGTGCTTTGTAGAGTTTGCTGGTTTTTGTTTTGTGATCAAGTGCTTGGAGGTAACTTTTTCAATTGAGAATTTGTTGGTCTAATCAGCTAGTATGGTGTTGTTAATTTGAGTGTTTAGTGCTTGTGCTTGTTGTACAGTGTCCTGTGTGGGGGGTGTTGGGGAGTGTTTTAATGTGTCACGTTGCCTGAGGAGGTCTTAAATTTCTGGTAAAAAGTTGGGGTTGTGTTGCTTCCTGTTACCTCTAGGGATGTGTTTTTTGTCTGCATTTTGGATAATTGTGTTGAAGGTGTGTACTGTGTTGATTGTGATAGGTGTACTGTTTAGAGTTTTGAGGTGCTGTTTTGTCTCAGTTGTGAAAGCTTCCAAGTTGGCTCTTTTAAATTCATGTATGTGTATCTGTGGCCAGCTGGGGTGATTCTGGTTTTGGTCATTATGATCAGGAGGTGATAACAAATTAAGGTATTGACCACCCTCCACGATGTCGTGTGGGCGAGTTATGGGGAGCAAAAGGTGATGTTTGGTGATGAAAGGAGGTAGAGGGCTCGGTGGGGAATATAGGTTCGCTGATAAATGTTACTTAGGATGAGAAAGTTACTTGTTTGGTTGTTGATCACCAGCCCTCTGTCTGTGTCGAGATTATTGACATGCCCCAAGAGTTGTTCCTCAGGCTGATGGAAGCCTCATGGTTGAAGTTGCCACTCCATTACCTGTTCCCCCCATGTTACTTTAAACCAGTCACATGGTGTTGTTTATGCACAGAAATTAAGGATGTTCGATGAAACTCACCTCACGGAGGAGTTGGCTGATCAGCATGTGGTGAGGGTTGAGCGAATGAGGAAAAAGGTTGAGGGGGAATTGGATCTAACTCCATCCCTTATAATCACTTAAAAATATCGTGTTAAGCTGTACATCCATATGCCCCAGTATTGTTTCCATTGTCACGGCTTGGACCATATTGGCCGATCATGCAGGAGCCTTGCTATGGGCCTCACAACAGTTTTTGTGTCCTGTGAGTCTTCTGTTTATGAGGGGGTGGACTGTTCTGATCTTCTCTCCTGTGTGAATTGTGGTGTTGATCATGCTGCTTCCTCGAAATCTTGTGATTGATACAAAATGGAACAGGAAATATTGTTTCTCTGAACCATTGAAAAGATAAGCTTTAAATATGCTAATGACCATGTTTTGTGTATGTATGTCCAGCCTTGAATTTCCTTCGCATCTATTCTCACTAAGTCAATGCCTGTTGCCTATAAGCGTAATGTTCCTTCTGTGCACATTCATGGGCTCCTACCCCTTCTCGTTCTGACATTTCTTTGAGTAATATCTCTGCCCGTCGTGACCCTAGTCCTCATGGCCAGTCTGTGGTTCCTGATTCCCTACTGCTCGTGGCTCCCACCTCACAGCCTTTGCCTGGGGCTAATGGTTCCTTTGCCATCGATCCTTCACCAGTGTATGAATGGGTCTGTGGCATTTAGTGTTTTTACTACCGCGAGTGCTGGCATGGTGATCGGAATACCAACCTCAAGCGAATGACGAGTGAGGAGTCTTTGGAGGAGACTCCCCCTTCTAAGGTTCAAAGTTCCATGTCACACTGGGGTTCTGATGGAGCTCCTCAGTCGGCGACCCAGCTCGATGTGGCATCACCATTGGTAGGTGAACCTGACAGACTTTCTAGGGTTCATGTTCCTGCCCCATACGTGAATGTGGCTGGGATTAAATCTTCTGACTGCCTCAGTGCTCCCTCGGTCCCGAACCCTCACATCCAGCTTTTGATTGATTTAATTAAGGAGGGTTTGGATGGCATGCCCGCTGGTTGCTCGCTGAGGGCTGCGGACACAGCGAGTGGTTCTACAAGGAGGATCTATGTGCCTTGGGCACGTCCTACAGCTAGGGCGGACGTATCTATGGGTAAGGGTCCTTTCAAACATAAGGAAGCATTGTCATCATCTCGGTTGGCAAGACCAAACCTGACCCCTGGTAAGAAGGTTTTTAAGACCCTTCCCAGCAAGGTTGCTACATAGATTTTTGTGTTCTTCCTTTTCTATTTTGTATATATATTTAATAAGTAGCACTTTATCTAGTTCTGCAACAATTTGTCTTCACTGAAATTGTCGGGGTTTATTAGCAAACTGGAAGGAATTGCAATTACTTCTCTCAGATCTGAATCCACTGTGTGTCTGTCTTCAGTAGACAATGGTCGGGGTTCGGGCGCTTCGTTCGCATAGGGGTATACAGTCTTCCATTCTGCTCCTCCATTGGCTAGTGGTCAAATCGGTGGGTGTGCCATTTTATGCCGATCTGCTGTCCTATTCACTCCCTTTGCTGTATAATCTCCCATTCGTGATCTAGCAGTAAATGCACCTTGAAAGGTGTTTACCATCTGCTGTCTGGACCTTCCACCTTCAGTTCCAGTAGTATGAGCTCATTTGGAGCACATTATCCATCAACTTCCAACAATTTGTTTTCTCCTTGGTGATCTTAAAGGCTGCCATCCTATGTTGGGTGATTCCCTTTCCAAACCTCAGGGTGAGTTTCTAACCTCCTTGGTTGGTGATCTGGATTTGGTTGTCTTGAACTATGGGAAGCCAACCCATTTCCATGCTCAGACTGTCATGTTCTCCGTTCTTGACCTCACACATCTCCTTTTATTTATGTACATCAAACAACATGTAAAATACAAATAATGTTTATTTTTACACCCTATCATTGAAAGACTACGGATACACCACTCCTGCCTAGGCCTCACACAGTGGCATGGCCCAGTTGCACTGAGCTTATGACGCTGGTGGCATTGCCCTGGAGGATAGCCATCCCTAGTCTTTGCTTGAACCAGAGGGTTTCCTGGGGTTCTCCTGAAACTAGTCTGATGTTGAGGCCTATTTCATTCACCATATTGAAGGTGCTAGGGCCGAAGAGTCCTGAAGTTTTGAATGCCAAAGGCTCGAACTGATGACTTCTGGCGAGGGCTTGATACTTTTCTCGCTTTCTACTTTCTGCTTTCCGGGCGGCTTCACCTGCTTCATTGGCGCTTCTGGTGATGTTGGTTATTGAGAAGGTGTCAACACATGTGGCATCCCACACGAGGCACCGGCCATTCTTGTAAGGGAAGATGGTCATTCCATCTGGCCGTTTGCTGTCATCTCTGGCAAGTCCATGTGGTTCAAGGATTGAAGAATGGTTAGCACTCTGCAGGGCCCGTTTTATGGCATAATTTAGTGCTGAGTGTCTTGGCAGGCGGCCTGCGCTGTGACTACATAACAAGGCACCGTGATCTTGAGCATCCATTAAATGTACCACACTTGCAAGTGTGTGGATGATAAACTGACGCACCCACTCTAAGCGCGATGTCAACCCGGAGTGCTTCAGCGTCCAAGAGAGTTGCAAGAGGTGGGATGGGGATGGCATGTAACCACAAGCCACTCTCCAATCGGGTGGCTGCCTGGAGGCGTGCTTTAGCAACCTTATCCGCATTGGTTAGGAGACTTTCTTGTGCTTTCTTCGCCGAGATGCTATCCCACGCTTTCTTCTTGCTCCTGGAGGTACCCTGAGGGTCCTCCTCTACTTTCCTTCCAGGTGTAAATCGTTTCTGCTACGTCCTCATCACGGACATTGGTTGCGATAAGGGAGGAGATAAAGGCAATATCCGTGGCTCTCCATATCCCAAGGGCCCCAAGGCGGACAGGGAGAGTGGCTTGTGCCCAGGTCCAATCTTGAAATTCCACATTTGTGATGCTGGTCACTGCTGCTTGGATTATGTTGTCTAATTCTTGGAGGCCGCCAGTGTTTGTGTAAGTCATCGATGTGCGCAATAGTTATTGTAGCTTTGGGATGGAGAAGCAGTTCTTGAGAAGGGCCAGAGCTGAGTGGGCATCGATGTGTATCAAGCAGCTCACAAGATGTTGAAGCTACTCCTTTTTACCTTGAAGTGCTGGTGGGATTGCTGCCGAAGTAAGTGGGGAACCTAAGAGGGTTTGCTGGTGCTCCTGAATTGGGCCTGAGTGTGTTCTCTTTCTTCAAGTGCGTGGTTGAGGAGGACAAGTTCACATTTGGTGTAATTTATCTCTAGCCCAGCCTGGCCGAGGTCAGTTATGATGTTGTTTAGATCGGTTAGGACATTCTCTACAAAGTGGTATATACGATTTAAAAAAAAAAACTAGGTCCTTCTTAAGATGCATATAATCGTGTAATCTTAGCCAAAATCAAATGTTAAAAAGGCATCATGGTGCTGAAGGGATAAATAATCAATATATATTTAATACTAGCTGAGGTACCCAGCACTGCCCAGGGGAAAGTAATAAATCTAATCTAACCAGACCTATGCATGCCAAGTATGGGCTTTCCATCTTGAAAACTGAGGGAGTTGGGAAGTTCCCCCCCCCCCTCTCTCTCCTTGGGAAAGAGGGGGGGGGGGAACAAAAAACATGTGCTTAAAACCTATTCTGGCACCCCCTTAGTATGCATGCCAAGTATGGGCTCTCCATATTGAAAACTGAATGAGCTGGGGTATCTGCCCCCCTCCCCCTCTCTGGAGGGGGTGAGGGGACAAACAAAATTTTGCCTAAAACCTATTGTGGCACCCTCTTTGTATGCATGCTAAGTAGGGGCTCTCCATCTTGAAAACAGAGGGAGTAGGGGGGTCTCCTCCCCCCCCCCCCCCCTAGAGGGTTAGGGGACAAAACAAAATTGCTTAAAATCTATTCTAGCACCCTCTTAGTAAACATTCCAAGTATGGGCTCTCCATATGCTTAGCTAAAAATTGAATATTCAATTTACAATTCAATCGATCATTGTACGGGATCTATTATGTGGCATATGTGACCATCTGTTACATTAGATAATCCTTTTTTTGTTTAATTTCACTCCCAATAACAAATACTTCCCAATTAATTGAATCAATGAATTAATTAATATTAGTTATACTGTATAATAATTCTTGTTACATGGGCTCGGCTGACAATGGATTATTACATCTGGTGTTATCATAACTGACTATCATATTGCTTTAGCTGCTACCTACTTATCAGAGTGAAAAGAGCAGCGTGTGTCAGAACCTGGCAGTGGTTGCTGGGTGGCGTACCTGGCAGCAGCTACTGCAGTCCTCCACCACCCTTTGGCCAGGGCACCTTCACACTCTCCTGCTGGTGTTGTCTGATGGTGATGATAATGGCCAGTCCCTTTCTCCTGCTGGCATTCTTCAGCATTCAGCCTTCAGGTTGGTCTTTCCATGTCTGCTTTATTTCTGTTCTTGGGCTAAGCAGCGGTCATGAGCTCAGTACAATTGGGCCATGCCACTGTGTGAGGCCTGGGGAGCCATGGTGTATCCCTAATCTGTTCATGCTAGGGGCTTAGCTCTTACATTGACCTAAACTGACCTTCATTCCCTGTATATTTTCATAAATAAACAAGGGCCATAACATAATACAATTATATATCCGTGAAAGTACAGTAATAGGGCTTTCCAGTAACACATGAATCATCTCTGTACGACGTCGGCCAAAAATCGCTAAAAATTAACGGTTTTGAGCTGTTTTCGCTATGTGTAACGCTACAATCATGTGAGAGATATCTCTGAGTAACATTAATGCCGGTCCGGACTTGGTGGGCGATAGATGAAGGCGTCCCGCGCTGCCTGCAACAGCATGCCTCGCTCCCAGGTTATATAATGAGCGGATTTTGGTTTCCGTCTGGTGACGGGCGACGCAACGTAGACGTTAAAATGTTCTCTTTGTATGTATCCTACATAAACAAAAGATGTGTCGGATGGTTGAAGGCCACAGTTGCTCTTGTGTTTGGGGCTAGTAACACGTATTATGAAAAGCATGTATCCATAATGTAACTCACTTTTTCTCACCTTACTTACTAACTCCCACAATATAGGCCTACCTAAGGTTAACAGGCTTTTCACAATACGTAGATGGAAGGTTTTTTTATCAATAGAGAGGCTAGTGAGAACTATACATACTGTATATCCTTACCCGGTACTCAGATGTATACAATTTATTTAATCTACTTTTTGTGCTCTCTCTCTCGTTCTCTCTCTCTCTCTCTCTCTCCCTATCTGACAGCAGGGCGGCCTTGGAAGCTATCTCTAGCCCCCAACCCACCTATCCTTTCCTTGTACAAGTTATCAGACGGGGGATAAAATGTGTAGGGGAGAAGGGGCTAGGGGTCAAATTTGCCTGGATTCCTTCACATGTAGGCATCCCCGGCAATGAAAGGGCAGATAAGCTTGCCAAGGAGGCCTCAGAGAAAGAAGAACCTGATCATATTCTTGAACTGTCATTGAAACAAATGAGAACTATAATTAAAAAGACACAAGAAGAAAGAGTGGATGAAGACAGAGCTAGACATCATAATACCAGCCGATCTATAAACTACTACAATAAAGTAGCATTTACGACCAAATACACCTATGGTAAACGTACAACGAGTAGGTGGGTAGACTCAGTATATGCAAGAATAAGGCTTGGCTATTGTTATCTATGGCAGCTGAATTGGCAGGTAGAAGAAGAGCACAGGCAATGTAGGGTTTGCAGAGCTCCCAACAAACACTCTCTCGAGCACTATATCTTGGAATGCCCAATGATTAGGGAATACAGGAATAATCAGTTAACCACAATTGAGGATCAAGCAATATACATGCTAAAGAATAACGTAATCAATAACATACTAAAAAAACACAAGAACTTTGCCCCCCCACAATAATATGTACTGTAAACATGAAACATGAACCTTATAAGTATGCACCCCTTGCCCTCCACACATCTCTTCTTTCTTACAAGGTCACACTTAAACCCTTTGTAACGCCCTCTACACGGACACAGCTTTTATTTAAATAATCTGTTAAGTGCCAATTCATATCCTTTTGCAAGCCAATATACATGACCCTTGCATATGTAAGCAACATAATTGTCCTCAATATTCTTTGCTAATGGTTTGATCTACAATTAAGTACCTTCGGATATGCGGCATATCCATCCCGGAGGACTACTAGTATCTTCTTTCTGAATATTGTTTTGCTACTAAACTTAATTGAATCTTGATCTTTGCACGTATACAGTTTCCTTCCTTACTTATTGATATGTTGTGTCAGGTACGATGAAGCGATACTGCTGATATCTGTAGACTTGCGTTGAAATTCAAACTTTCCCTTTTAAGATTTTTTTTTTTTTTTTTAATACCATATTTTTCTTCAGTACTATGGCTGGCCTTAAACAACTTATTTATATGTAGTATGTCCCACCCTCCCCAACACATACACACACACACACCTCCCCTCTCACACTTTCCTCCTCCCTGGAGTACCTTACCTCCTCCTCCTCCCCCCCCCCCCCCCTACTCCTCCTCCTCTCCCACCCATTCCTCTACCTCCTACAAAACCCCTAACCATACTGCTGTATTGTCCTCAATATTCTCGGCTAATGGCTTGATGTACAAGTACCTCCGGATATGCGGCACTGTCCCTCCCGGAGGACCACTTGCACCTTCCCTCCGAATATTATTTTATGGAAATAAAATAATTTGAATCTGAATCTGAATCTGTATGGCTGTGTGTTTTGGGTGCTGGGGCAATGCCTTCTCTATACATAATTATGTATAGAGAAGGCATTGGCTGGGGTATGGTGACTGGGTCACAACGGGTAGGGTCCCTCTAGGATGTTTAAGGAGGGACATACACACACACACACCTCCCCTCTCACACTTTCCTCCTCCCTGGAGTACCTTACCTCCTCCTCCTCCCCCCCCCCCCCTACTCCTCCTCCTCTCCCACCCATTCCTCTACCTCGTACAACCCCCCTCCCTCACTCCCATAACCACACACCCTACTAAATATTATATTACTATCGGCATGTAAACTTCTCCACTGGTCATATTGCGCTAACTATCCCCTCAATAACCATTATTGTAATAAGAATTTGAACCATGTAACTCATGTTTGTAAAATATTTGTATTACTATAATTCCATTATAACTTCGGTAGTTGGTAATATTAGTCACATTATGTATGTGACTCTTGTATTCAGCTAACTATGACCTCAATAACCGTTGATGTAATGAAGAATGTGAAGTGTCCCTCATATGATTGTAATATATTTATCGTACTATTATTGCATAATAATTTATGTAGTTCGAAATATTAGTCACATCATGTATGTAATAATTGTATTCAGCTAACTATGATCTCAATGACCATTGATGTAAGAAAACATGAATGGTCTCCTCATATGATTGCACTAGTTTTGTAGTGCTATTATTTACCTGTCAATTAATAATTCAGTCACATATTTTTTTTTTTTTTTTTTCATGAGCACGTATATACAGCATATACAGCACATGTGGCAATCAAATGAGGAAACTATAATAACACCAGACGACGATACTGTTGTTACAGTAGAATAATGGCTCTTTGAGCAGTATGTATTGCCTTACCAGTGGTTGTCCCCTTATTATTATTATTTTATTAGTATTATTGAAATACCACAGGAACGAAAATTCCTGGGAGCGAAACTTCCACCCCCAACGAGATCCCTCTCTTTCTACCACCTCCCTCCACATGTTACACGTCTCGTTAATCACAGTCTTCTAATATACAAATCACATTTCCTTACCCCCTGACATTCTTGAAATACCCACTAAGTATATTCAATTAGATACCAACCATGCAGACTATAATACGTTCGTTGTGTATGGGTACGAGGCGATCTCAAGACACCTTAGCTCCCAGTGCACAACGAACCGGATCATGATTATGTCCGCCTGTATTAAATTATGTATTATGTTGATTTATACCATTGCCTATTTTTGTAATAATTGTATTCAGCTAACTATGATCTCAATAACCATTGATGTAATGAAAATATGAATAGTCTCCTCATACGATTGCACTAGTTCTGTAGTGCTATTATTTACAACCTGTCAATTAATAATTCAGTCACTACAAGCTTGCTTGCTCTTTTTTTGTTTTAATATACAGACCATGTGACAATTAAATGAGGAAACTATAATAACACATCTGAATAATGCCAACCTGACTTATAAACACAAATATGAATGTAACCAGACGACGATGCTGTTGTTTCAGTGGAATAATGGCTCTTTGAGCAGTATGTATCGCCTTACTAGTGGTTGTCCCCTCACAGGATGGGAGGCGCTGCTCAATAAACTCGCCCCTCGGGGCAAAATCAAATCTCTCTCTCTCTCTCTCGATATATACAGTATATATTACTAGTATTGACATTCTCGGTGTAACATTAACTACTAACTTGAGTTGGACACATTATGTTAGAAGCATTGCTAAGAATGCCTCTAAAAAACTGGGACTCCTGTACAGAGTTCGAGAATTCTTTACTGACGAGCAGTTGGCCGTAATATATAAAAGTCATGTGCGTTCTCAGATGGATTACTGTTCACCTCTGTGGAGTGGAAGTGGAGTGGTTGCATCGAGGCAGTTGGACAAAATTCAAAATAAAGCTATTAGATGTTTTATACCTTACCCAGATGTGATGGCTCCGTCTGGGTCGACCTGTTTATATCCATCTTTATGTATTTGTATATGGATTGCTTTCAACTTTTTCTGTTTTTGTTTCTACTTTTGTCCGGTGATATAGAAGTTAATCCCGGTCCTCACAGACAACCTGCTACAAGTTGTCGTGTATTTTATTCCAATATTCGTGGTCTCTATAAGAACATCAAGGATCTTACATTGGCATCTGTTGATTATGATATTGTCTTTTGTTCTGAAACCCTTGTCTCTGGTTATAGAGATTATTCTGAACTTCTTATACCTAACTTCGGTAAACCAGTTCTTATTCGGCGTGATTCTATTCCTCGTGCTCGTGGAATGAGCTTGTATATTAGATCTGGGTATAATGCTCAACACTTAACTAAGCATATTTGTAAATGCCATGAGATGCAGTTAGTTAAAGTTTCCAGCAAGTATCATAATCATTACATTTTTAGCCTGTACAGAAATCCTGATGTTAACAATAATATATATGACTGCCTTTTAACAGCCATGGCTTCAATACAGTCTGTAGATGTCAAATAATCCTTTATATTTGTTGGTGATGTCAATGCGCATCATCAGGAGTGGTTGAACTCGGTCTCTCCAACTAATAGAATGGTCTTGCTGCCTTGGATTTTGCAAACTTATCTGGTTGTGAACAGCTAATCCAAGGACCTACTCATATGTCTGGAAATTGTCTTGATCTAGTACTAACAGATATTCCTGGCATTGTAGAAACCTCCGTTCTTGTACCTGTTGGCACTTCCGACCACAATGCCATCATGTGTAAAATTAATCTTGATTTTTCTGTTCCTGATATTACTCTCTCACGTAAAGTCTACCTTAAATCCCGGGTTAACTGGGACAACGTTTGTAATGATGTTTGTAATATTGAGTGGAATCACATACTAAGATCTCATGACCCGGTTTCAGGTCTCAACAATTCCCTTCTTGGTATCCTTCGCAAAAGAGTTCCATCAAAAACAATTAAGTCTCGTATCAGGGATAAAGCATGGTTTAATGATGACTGCAAGCGTGCATTTGATGACAAACAGGCTGCATATTGTCTATGGAGGCGTAATCAAACCCCCTTGCATTGGGAAAATTATGTTTTTAAAAGGGCAGCTGCGCAGAGAGTTTATGATGGTGCTGAGAGGGATTATAACTCCCATCTTCAGGATGTTCTGGCAGGAGCTACACAGCCTCATAAATGGTGGTCCGCTTTGAAATTCTCTTTATTTGGAATAGATTCCTCAATGCCTCCTCTTTGTGATTCTGATGGCTCCATCTCTTTTGATCCATTATCGAAGGCCAATATTCTATCTAATATTTTTATTAATAAGCAGAGTAATCAGGAATTGTCTTTGCCATTGACATGTTTCCCTAGACCCAACCTCAATTCAATGGCATTCAAATCAGCTGAACTGAAAAGGTACTTGCTGGATCTTGATACCTATGGTGGCACAGACCCGGATGGGTTTTTCCCTCTCTTTTTTACAAAGGTTGCAGTGGTCTTGGCACCTAAATTGGCTGTGGTGTTTAGGTTGCTTTTGAAATCAGGTAGTTTTCCTATTTGCTGGCATAAGGCTATTATCACTCCTATTCCAAAGGGAAATACTGCCTCATCATCTCCTAATGACTATCGCCCTATCTCCATTACACCTATCCTATCCAAGCTCTATGAGAGGTTTTTGTCCAGACGCCTTTCCTCTTATTGTAATAGTCATAATTTGATACCAAACTCACAGTTTGGTTTTCGTAAGGGACTGGGTACATGTGATGCGCTTCTGACACTCACCCATGACTTGCAATCTTCATTGGACCAGGGACATGAGTTTCGTGTCGTGGCTATTGACTTAAGTTCTGCTTTTGATTTAGTCAACCATAAAGCACTTCTGTATAAGTTACAGCTCATTGGTATTGGTGGCAATTTTTTAAGGATCTTTGAAGATTTTTTGACGAAAATATCTCAGTCTGTGGTCATTGATGGGTATCATTCCCCTTCTGTTACTGTTGTTTCTGGTGTTCCACAAGGCAGTGTCCTTGGGCCTTTGCTTTTTATTATTTTTACTGCTGACCTGTGTTCCGAGCTTGAAAATAAACTAATCTCCTATGCTGATGATACAACTTTATATGCGTCAATTCCATCACCAATAGATCGACACGTAATTGCTACTGCTCTGAATAGGGATTTAGCCAAAATTACATCATGGTGTGAACTTTGGGGCATGAAACTTAATGCTAGTAAAACACACTCCATTATCATCAGCAGATCTCGTACCTTGGATCCTCCCCATCCTTATCTACAAGTTTCTGGCAAGCAAATTGAGAATGTGGATACTCTGCGTTTGTTAGGAGTTACTCTTGATCCCAAACTTACTTTTGAAAAGCATATTCGTTCTTTCTCCTCTTCCATTTCCCAAATAATTGGTCTGCTTCGCAAGGTTTATAAAACATTTGCTTGTGACGCCACAGTTATCAAGTCTTTTTATGCTTTTATTTTGCCACATTTCGAGTACTGCTCACCTGTCTGGTTGTCAGCAGCTGACTGCCATCTCAAGTTGCTTGACAGGTCGCTAAATTTCATCAGTTTTATTCTACCTCATTTGTCTCTTGATCTGTGTCATCGACGTAAAGTTGGTGTCCTTAGTCTTTTATTTAAAGTTTTTAACAACCATCAGCATCCCTTACATGGGGTTCTGCCTGGGCCCTATGTCCGGGCTCGTGCAACTAGATTCACAAGCAATCTTAATGATCTTGCCATGAGCCGTGTTAATTTTTCTACTACACAGTTTTCACGGTGTTTTGTGCCGGCCATGGTTGACTTGTGGAATAAGTTGCCAAATGATCTAGTCAATTCAGCTCATATCTCCATTTTTAAGTCTAGAGTTAATATTGTTTTGCAGCATTAATTCTAATTTTTAAACTTATTTTATTCTATTTTATTGTATTATATTTATATTTGATATCCTCCACTGCATAATAATGTTATCTGTGTTTATTATGTGTATGTGTGCAGTATACAGTGTATGTTTTTATTTTTTCCTAAGTTGCCGTAGTCTCTCTCCAGTGCCTCCGGGTGTTTTGTGTGGATTGATCTTGATGGTGTTTCTGCACCCTGGTTGGAGACTTCGGCATCTCATATAATAATAATAATAATAATAATAATTAATCAATAACCCTGCAATCACACAGGACCTTCCTACATTATCCATACGAAGAAACGTTGCATCCCTTGCATTTTTCTACAGATATTTTCACAGCAATTGTTCCGAGGAACTTGCTTCAATTGTGCCGCCTCTCCACATCTTTCCCCGTAGAACTAGGGCAGCTGAGAGCGACCATGAATTTACTCTTTCTCCTCCACAATGCAGAACTTCTGCTTATCAAAATTTATTTATCCCTAGAACTACTACTCTTTGGAATTAACTTCCCTCGAGTTGCTTTCCACAAACTTACAATCTACAAAAGTTTAAATCCAGTTGTTACAAACATTTTATGAATGGAGGATGCCTTTAGGCACATGGACCTTTTTGTTTTATCTGTTTTTCCTTCCTCCATTCATTGTCTTTAAAAAAAAAAAAAAAAAAAATATAAAGGGAAATTTCTGTGTTCATGAACAACTCCCTCAGTTTTCAAGATGGAGAGCCCATACTTGGCATGCATAACAAAGGGGGTGCCATAATAGGCTTAAAACCCTCACCACCCGAACTCCCTCAGTTTTAAAGATCGAGAGCCCATATTTAGCATGCATACTAAGGGGCTACCAGAATAGGTTGTAAGCACAATTTATTTTGTCCTAGCCCATATTTAGCATGCATACTAAGGGGTTGCTGGAATAGGTTTTAGCCCTTCACCCACCTGGGGGGGGGGGGGGGGATGGAGGGGGAGCGGAGCCCACCCCAACTCCCTCAGTTTTCAAGATGGAGACCCTATGCTTGGTATACATACAAAGGGGATGCCAGCATAGGTTTTAAGTGAACATTTTATTTCCCCTCTCCCCCTTGGGGGAGGCCTCAGTTTTCAAAATGGAGAGCCCATACTTGGCATGCATAATAAAGGGGTGCCAGAATAGTTATGAAGCAAAACAAATCTTGTCCCCTCCCCCAGTGGGGGGAGGGGCCAAACTCCCTCAGTTTTCAAGATGGAGAGATCATAGTTGGCATGCATAGTAAGGGGGTGCCAGAATAGGTTTCATGTGGGGGGGGGGGGGGGGAAGTGGGGACAGAGCCCACTCCCAACACCCTCAGTTTTCATGATGGAGAGCCCATACTTGTCATGCATACAAAAGGAGTGTCAGAATAGGTTTTAAGCAAGTTTTGCATATATACTGTATATATAATATATATATATATATATATATATATACTGTATATATACAGTATATGTGTGTGTGTGTTGTATATGTGTGGTATTACCCTCACCCAGGATCGAACTGGGGTTTTTTTTCTATTTGGATGAGGGAGACAAAAGGCAGAACTGCATGTGACGAGTGCCTCCCCTCGAATTGAAAAAAATTACAGGGCCAAAATCAAGAAATGTTCGAGCCAAAATGCCGGAACACACAGAGTTTGAAGCAATTTAAGTCATAGGTTGAGGGGAAGATGGATTCAGGGAGAGAGTTCCAGAGCTCGGCTGTTGAATAGAAGAAAGATTGGGAATATCAGTTCACTCCTGGGGGTGGAGAGTTGCGCAGAGTAGGAGTGGGATTGTGTTGCAAGACGGGTGCTACATACTCCATGAAGAGGAGGTCGTATACATTGAGAGAGCTCTGAGGAACACTGTTTCTTGTAATAGCTGTAGAATAGCGAGTGATGCAACATTGCGGCGCAGAGAGAGAGATTGCAGAGAGTCGGTGAGTGGACGTGAGGAAAGGCTTTCTTTTCTACATTGTCAAGAAGTGCTGTGTGAAAGGATCCTCCCACCACATGGGAATAATACTCAATACATGGATGCACTGGGCCTCTGTATTGAGAAAGAAGCTCTGCAGGGGTAAAGAACCCCGGAGGCGATTGAGCACCCAGCTTCTGGGAAGCTGCTTTAGCAAGGGTGGTAATATGATCTTTCCAAGTGAGATCAGAAGAAAAAAAAGACACCAAGAACACTGAGAGAAGATGAAGGGCTGGTTTTGTATTGTTAGAGTATAAGGGAAAGTCCTTTGGGAGTTCTTGATGGGTGGATAAATGGAGAAACTGGGTTTTGGAAGCATTGAAAGCAACAAGCTTCTCTCTGCTCCAAATGGAAATTGTTGATAGATCAGAAGATAAGTGTTTTATGGCATCATCATGTGACGTTTTGAGTGATTGCTTGCTAGGGTGTTCTGAAAACTAGTTGCGTAGTGTAAGGTAAAGTCATAAAATTGGAGATAGGACAGAGCCCTGAGGGACACCGGAGTTGATAGGTTGAGGAAGTAAACAATGGGCATCCACAACCGCAGCTATGGAACGGCCAGAAAGGAAATTGGAGATAAAGGCACAGATAGAGGGATAGAAACCGAAAGAGGGTAGGTCTAGTTTAGAAATTAGAGACTAATTGTGCCAGACTCTATCAAAGGCACAAATCTTTAATTTGTAAACTACCCTCCATCTGTGCCTTTATCTCTAATTTCCTTTCCGGCCGTTCCATATCTGCTGTTATGGACGACCATCGTTCACTTCCTCATCCCATCAACTCTGGTGTTCCTCAGGGCTCTGTCCTATCTCCAATTATATGGCTCTACTTTACACTACTCAACTAGTTTTTTTCAGAACACCCTAGCAAGCAATCACTCAAAAAGTCACATGATTTGATGCCATAAAACATTTATCTTCTGACCTATCAACAATTTCCATTTGGAGCACATCCTATGACTTTAATTGCTTCAAATCAGTGTGTTCAGACATTTTGGCTCGAACATTCCTTGATTTTGGCTCCGTCACTCTTTGAACTTTGGGGGAGGCACTCATCACAGGCAGTTTTGCCTTTTGTCTCCCTCATCCACATAGAAAGAAAAAAAAACACACAAATTGGAAGTACAGTATGTCTCCAGGTTGTAAACCAGAACCACGTCCTCAAGTCAGGATTCTTCCATTACACTTAATACAATAATAATCATTGTCAGGGGACATCCTGACGACGTATACAGACTAAACACACATAACAAAGCCACTCCAACAGCTTCCTCTCTCTCCAACACCCCTTCTCCCCTCTCAACACTCTTCTCTGAGCTAGTGCCGATACAAATGGCCAGTCCTGTATAGAATCGTGAGGTTCAGAGTCGTAAAGATTCCAGGACGAGCTCCAAAGAAAATGAAATGAAATGAATGAATGAATGATATCATAATGTAAATATCTGTATTTATGTAAATGCAGATTTATTTTTGACATTATTTCTCTCGTATGTAACTACAAACTGTGTAATATGCAGATATAGCGTGCAGGTGGTGTGTGCAGGGAGGAAGGAGGAAAATACCTGGGACCTGTACACCACCGCACTCTACACCGGCCCACACAGACACTCCACCCTTCTCCTGGGCTCTTGGTCACCTCAAGACAGCTTCAGGTAAAATAAGAGTCGTTTTATCACTATATAACATAATATAAACCTTGCCTTTAAATATTACATAAATGTAGCAATGCAAAAGAAAGGAAGTATTTTATGGTTAACCTCCGAATATGACATTATCTTTTCTTCCTTTGGGAAACTAAAACATTGCATTCTCTTTCTAGATATGCATATCACATTTATAGATTGATTATCTTCAATATGATTAGATCATGAGAAAGGGAATTGGTGTAAGCTATATGTACTCAAAGATGCTATCGTGTCTTGCCTCCTATAATCATTAGACTATTCTATCTATTCTATACTATATGCTCAGGCCCAATCCCCACTTTTCCTATTTTTTATTTTATTTTCCTCTATTTTATTACTTTTTGTTTTGTTTTGTATTTTCTTGGGGGTGGCTGACTCAAGACAGAGCAAGGACAGGAAAACACAAAACACAAGACAAAACAGCGAACAAACACAGACAAAACACAAAATTCACACACATCTAGGTCACCCAGGAGAATACCCAGAGACCAGGGTCACCAAGGTCGCTCCAGCACTCTCCCGGGCCCCGACCACCCGGAGAGGCTCCGATCTCGGCAGGTAGACATGTAGCGGAGCCAAAGCCACAAGCCCGCCCACCACACTTCCAGGCGCACCCTTCATATTAATCGTCTCCCAGGGCCAGGCGCCTGATGGACTATTATCTAGTCCAACTTGCGCCCGACCCCTTCCCCCAAATGACCACGTGTTCACTCAACTATTCACAAGCATTCTCCATTCATTCCTGTTTATTACCACTTCCTTTGCCTGATCTATAGTTATTCCTCTATCATCCAAAGCTTGTCTTACACAGTCTCTCCATCTCAATGGGGGTCTTCCTGCCCTTCTATCTCCCCTTGTATCTGACTCATATATTCTCTTTGTAAGCCTTTCATCTCCCATTCGTTCAACATGACCATACCAGCTCAGCACCCTTCTGTCCACTCTGGCTGACAAATGTTCCTGCTGCCCCACTCTCCTACGTATCTCATTAGACAAAATGTTTAATGTGGTTAGGTTTTGAACCTATTATAATTATTAATCAACATCATCATCATTTGTATAATTATTCTTTAACACCCAGAAATCGGGGACGTTTGTAACATCAACTACCTGCCAAGCGGGCATATTTACGGAAAACGAGCTTCATTCCATGCTCTTTTTGATGCATAAACAAGAGCCAGAGCGTAATATAATTATGTATCCATGAAAGGGCAATAATAGAGCTTTTCAATGACACCTGAATCATCCTTGTACGACCACAGGTTATCCTGTAGCGATCGCGCAACGAGAGGTGAAAAACCCTAAAATAAGGTAATTTCCCCAGTTTTTTCATGGTCTTGCTAGGCCGTGGGTGTGGAATGTTGCAGTGTGGGTGTCAGTCGCGGATCTGTGGTCGGGCCGAAGGGTCAGAGCCCGCCTATCGTCCTCCCCACGCGTGAACTCTCTCTCGGAGCCGATAATGTGCTCAAAATGCCGCCCGTCATATGATTGGGTGCCGCCAGATTGTCCATTGTTCTCTAGCCCGTCATATACATACATACATACATACATACATAAAATTTTAAGACTGAGTGTTCCACACATCAGTGCAGTTTCAGTCTCTTGTCCTAATGACGGGCACCGATGAACAGGGGTTAAGTATAGTGTCAATAATAAGTGTTTTATGAAGTAAGGGGACAAAAAGCAAGCTTTCTGCAACAAGTATCACTTTAACCCTCTCAGGTCTGAGTAAGTTTTTTTAAGTTTCCATGGACAGGCGACACACGGTCTGGGGCTGCTAACGATTGTTCATTGTTCCCATTCACCCAAATATGAATTTTTGCCAGATACCTCCACATATGGACTAGTAGACCAGATATATCAAGTCCTAAATGGATGCCATGGCGTCATTTGTGTGGTTTTACCGAATTTTGTGCATGGCTTAAGGACTCCATGGCGTTCATACGTGCGTCAGGGCAAAAGTAGCTCAGGACGCGATTGCGTTCATATGTGCGCAATAGGGTTAAGCCTATCTTTGCGGTCAATTTCCCGCTATAATAGGGCTCATTCAGACACTCCTCATTGCCCAAGCAAGTGCCTGAATGAAATAGAATGTTTCCAGCAAAAAAAATAAGAAAATAGCTACAGACATTGGCAATATTCGCTAATAATTGCAATGTTCTGCTACATTTGCCTTTGGCCACACTGAATACATCTCGCGAGACCACCCCACAGAGCCTCGGTGCTGCGGCAGACTTGCTGCAGAGCAGACGGGGACCTGTCGTGCTTCTGATCAGTCGCGCTCATCTCCACAGGCTAATAATTCCAGGATATTTCCAGGACGTACCAGTACGGTCCCCCCAATGAAAGGGTTAAGAGAAAATAGGAGCTCTAGCTTTCAAAATAGAAGGGTCATCCAGTAAAAATACTTGGACACTGTGCTTGACAACATTTAGGTCAAAATAAGAGATTAAGATGGTCTGAAGAAGTTTGTTCCTGAGTGTGTTGTTTATGTTATAGAAAACACTTCAACCTTGGGAATAGAACAATAAAAACAAATTGGGGTTAATGTGTAAAGGGCACATGATACATGCCATCTGTAGAGGAAAGCTATACAATAAAAAAGTGAAATCTTCTGAAAAAATGCGTTCTTAATAAAGAATATACCGGTAATACATTGTTGGTTGTAATAGCATATTGAAAGAAAATTATGCATCATCCTAGTGATATGAAAAAGGTTGAAGTGAGTAATATATCAGGAAGAAAATTAATTCTTTATCCGCAGTCTTTCGAGAAGAACTTTACATATTAAGGTCTACAACACATGCGAATGACACTCCATGCAAAGACATATCTAGCCCTTATTCAAAACAAAATACAGTTTCAGATTGAACAACCTAAGATGCAGCAAATATAGATAGCAAGCACCTCCAGCTTCTGTACAACAAGGACCTAAGTCTCCCTCAACACCAACCCCAAAGCAACCTTCTTGCCTGGAGCATTGCCCACCTCGACACTGTCACCAGCAAGACAGCAAACCCCAACCCATAATCAGGAGGTCACACCGCACAAGCCTTTCTCTCACGCATCACCACCAATAACAGGATAACAGAAAAAGGAGACAATACCTCAGCCACCCTGAACCAGGCATCAAACAATTCAGAGCTAATCTGGTTTTTGATGAGGTAGGTTAGACACTGCCAACACAACCTGAGGTAGGCTCGACACTACCAACACAACTTGAGGTAGGCTCAATGCTGCCAACAAACTGAGATAGGGTCAACACAAACAGCCATATTCGAGACTGGAAGTGGTAGGCCTAAAGCTGCCCAATGGCCAAGCAGATCATTGTCTTAAAAAATAGCCAGATTAAAGACTGGAAGTAGTAGGCCTCAAGCTACTCAGAAGCCAAGAAGATCCTTGTCTTAAAAAAACAGCCAGGTTCGAGACTGGAAGCAGTAGGCTCGTTGTTGCCCACTTATGAAGGTGAACCAAGAATTGTCCAATGCTGGCGAAGATCCAAGTAACCAGACACTACCTCTGTGAGCAAGACTACTCAAGAACCAGCCAACAAGAACCTACTGAAGTCTCCCCTTAAATCTGCTACATTCCGTAAATCTTGAGTTCTCCCTCGACGTCAGGAAAAACCCTTGCGAATGAAGAGTAATTCTCGTCTCAATTTTTATTTTTATTTTTGACTACCAGAAAAACATTCCCTTAAGGAAAAACAAAACATACTAACTATCCTTGCATCTGGTATTAAATATAAAATACTACTACTGGTTCCTCTATGACCAGAATAATGGATATATATATATACAGTATATATATAATACTATTATTGTAATTCCATTCCAACACCACCAATAGCACTCTAATTTGACTGCGAGTTTTTCCACAGTACTCTTATACCTATAGGATTGTTCTTCCATGCTGACTCCCTGCCTAGGCAAACTCTTTTGTCTGTGTCTTTCCTCTAACGTCTTTCCTTCTTGCTGGAAGTTTGCTCTCATTCAACCTGTCTCAAAGATGGGTTACCACTCTCAGCCCTCCAACTACCGTTCAATTGCTCTCATTTCTTGCATCTCTTAAGTTTTTGAAACTATTCTTATTCAACCTCCCATCAACTATTTTCAGATTGCCAATATGGTTTCCTCAAGGGCCGCTCTACTGTTGATATGCTTGCTTATCATACTAACTCATGGTCATCCTCCCTTCGGGACTTCGGTGATACTTTTTCTATTGCGCAAGACATATCAAAGGCCTTCGCTAGAGTCTGGGACAAATTTCTAGCTTCCAAACTACCCTCCTTCGGTTTCTATCCGCTATCTATGCTTTTGTCTCTAGTTTCCTTTCTTACCGTTCTATAGCTGCGGTTGTGGACGGCCATTGCTCACTTCTTCAACCAATCAACTCCAGTGTTCCTCAGGGTTCTGTTTTGTCTCCAGTTCTCTTTCTAATATTCATTAATGATCTACTCAACTGTACTCTACCTCTAGTCCTATCCACTCATATGCTGATGACTCTACTTTACACTATTCAACTAATTTGTCACATCAACCCAGCATGCAATTTATCCAAAGGTCACATAGCGAGGACATAAAACGCCTATCTTCAGGTCTATCAAATATTGCTGATTGGGGCAGAGAAATTGTTGTTACTTTCAATGCATCCAAGACACAATTTGTCCTTTTAACTAACTGTCGCAATCTTCCATTAGACAATCAATTATTTTTCAACAATACACAAATCTATCCTTCATCTTCTCTCAATATTCTCAATGTATCTTTTTCATCCAACCTTTCATGGAAAGATCATATTACCACTTTTGCTAAGACAACTTCCCAGAAGTTAGGTGTGCTCAACCGTCTCCGTGGGTTCCTCACCCCCGCACAGCTTCTTGATCTGTATAGGGGCATGGTGTGCCCATGTATCCAGTATTGTCCGCATGTGTGGGGTGGTTCCACCCACTTCTCGAAAGAGTTAAGTCAAAAGCTTTTCGCCTCATCAACCCACTTCCTCTTACTAGTTCTCTGCAATCTCTTTTTACTCGCCGCAACGTTGCATTTCTTTCACTCCTCTATTGCTATTACAACAATCAGTATTCTTCAGAGCTCTCTCAGTGCATACCTCCTCCCTTGCGGCGAATACGAGTCACCCGCCTTTCAACATAGTCCCACCCCTATTCTGCCTAGCTCTCCAACCCAAGAATTGGCAAATTTTGTCAGTGTTTCTTCTAATCAACAAGTGAACTCAGAAACTCTCTCCCTGAATTTATCTTTCCTTCATCCTATGACTTTGACTGCTTTATACTTCCTGTGTCCAGGCATTTTGACTCCAACGTCCCTGGAAATTTGCTCTGTCACTCTTTCGGCTTTGGGGGAGACACTCGTTATAGGCACCCTGCCTTTTGTCTATTGCCGGACGGACACCGTGATCCCCGAAGGGGTGGCCATGAATTAAATGCCTCCATGCACCTCTGTCCCTAGTCAGTCGATGTCCCTCCTCCCATTCATCACCGCTTTCATGCATATACTTCTTAACTCCATCCTTTCACCTCTCACTCAGTATACCTCCCCTTCTCTGTCCTTCCACCTCACTCTCGTACACTCTCTTAGTCATTCTCTCGCTTCCCATACGTTCCAATTGGGCGAACCATCTCAAGGTCTTCCTTTTCACACTTTCCAGCATATCTGCATCCAACCACACTTATTTCATACTTCCTCATTCGTCTGTTTATCCCTCTATGTAACTCAGCACACACTCAAGTAACTCAGCTCCACCGCTCTCACTCTTGGTTTGAATCTCTCTACCAACGTCC
This sequence comes from Paralithodes platypus, assembly GCA_032716605.1. NCBI lineage: Eukaryota > Metazoa > Arthropoda > Malacostraca > Decapoda > Lithodidae > Paralithodes > Paralithodes platypus. The sequence goes on from CM064580.1 coordinate 32,649,825, forward strand.
ATGCTTTGTTCCAGTAAGTCAATGTCGGGATTACCACACTTCTCTACTTCCATGCTGAACAGTACTGCTTTCAGCATTCCTACAACCCCCTTCCCCTGTTGCACCCTCTCCCGCACTTCTTCATCCATACTCCCATCTTTACTCAACACACTGCCCAAATACTTAAATGTGCTGACACTCTCCATAGCCTGCCCGTTCAACCTCACCTCACACTCTGTGGCTGCACCCCTTTCAAAGACCATAACCTTGTTCTGCCCCGCATTTACTTTCAGATTCCGTTTTTCACACACTGTTCCAAATATTTTTACCTTCATACACATAGAAACAAAATAAAACCTCATGCGGGTGTCAAAGAAAACGATCACTAAGTCAGATTTAAGAGCAGACTAAGATAATGTTAGAGTCTTTTCCAATCATACATAATAAATACTATCCTCATGACACAGCAAGACCATTTCCATAAGTTTATTCTTATAGAATATCCATGTATAATTTAGTAACTGAATTGTCAAGAATCAATAGTCTGTATGAACTTTGATAACAGATCGTTCCATAAACATTGTATACTTATCCGTGACAACCATTGTAGGCTACTATCTATGATTTCTCAAATTGCCTTGTTCTCTTAGTGTATTGATTTCTTGATTGTTTTGTGTATTCCCATTTAGTGAATCCACATAATTAATTTATGTCTAGCATAACACTGGTGGCGAGGTTTGGTTATAAACATGGAGAAACATAGAATTTGAAAGACCTATACAGACAGAACAACCAAATAAACAGTCAAGATGGTACAACGCCCCACATCCCCATTCTTAAGTATGACGCAGAACTCTATGCCATCACCACTTACATGGAAATGTTCAAGCCGGTCTTAGATATATTATACAAAAAAGATACTCAACAGATAGCAATCATTCTTACAAACTTAGCAGAGAAGTTTCCTTGATAGCAGGCAGAGTAGAAGTTGACCAAACATGGGCCCAGTTCAAGCAAATAGGGGCCAGTAACAATGCCCCTACCTTATGATGCTTAATTCGTGGGAGTGGCGGACTTGCAATGCCCAATGTTCCAGTCATGAGATTTAATCGTAATACTACATAATGGCGCAGAGATTTTAAGAAGCAATGCTTAACAGAAAATTTCAGGTCCTGGATAAGGCTCTTTACTGGGTATTATTTACGTATGGGGCCAAACATTGCTGAACTTTCTTGATGGGTACTGTTCCGAATGTGAGTCCAATACTCAAACTACTGGAAGAACCATCAGAAACAACCTTTTCCTAGCATGTGTAAAATGCAATACCCAAAACCCAGCAGCATGGGAATTATTCACACTTGCTTCAGGTTGGGAGGGCTCGGAATTGTCAACCCTGTGAAGATGGCAGGCACTGAATTCAGTTAAGATAACAAAATATCTGATTGAATTTTTTTTATCACAAAATTCTGATAATAGTTAGTGCACAGAATTGCAGTGTGAGTGTCCTAGGTTCAAATCCTTGAAGTACAACATGTATTAATTACTTTAATTGATTTAATTAATTATGTTTATTTCGTTATTTGTTATTGTTAATTGGTGGGTTGGTGAAAATATTAATTTAAATAGACTAGGCGGAGATATACAGCATCAAGAAGAACATTACATCAGAGAGGCATTATTCACAGAAAAACGACCTGGTATAACTGATGCTACACCTTTCACCAAATCCACTAAGAACAATCCAAATAACCCAAGCAACATATGCTTCATATTAGCTGACAACACTACCAATCAAGGCAAAACACTTCAACCTTAATGAACAATAATTAATTTGTATTGATGCCATTGCAATGAGGTATGGTTGGCCAATTGAAGGACTGCCTAATCAATATATATATGTGGAGCCAACAACAATGTAGATTGTAGATCATCAGCATTTGGCACTATGGCGTGAGAATCATGCTGATGAACATATTAAGGGAGGTGTATCATGATGTGGAGTGTGAACCAACAATCATCCCCATACATTATGATCACTTGTAGCACAACACTTTGCATACATAAAATATAGCACATGTGGATGTCAGTGCAAGAGGACAGTGAGCATTCTTTGGCATAAGAAAATTTGATCCAATGGCCATTAGCAACAGTGAGCTATCTTTGGGGCCTGCTCACAAGAGGAATGAGCAAGAACAGATCAGACCGTATGGAAATGTGATACTAGAGATCCAACATTGTAGCTTTACCCTACTTGCCTTCACTTCTCTGTATAAGGCGGGATTGGACCCAGGTCGAAGTGCTTCTAATCTTAGCTAGCAGAGACCATTGCAGAGAAGTAGCAACAACCAACTATGGGTTTCAGAGGCCGTGTTACATCGTTTTTCGGGAATAACTTCTTAACAAACAGTTGGATCAGTATGATATTTTGACACAGCTTTTTTCACACAGTGCCCAAATTTTCGTCAATATAGTGCATTACCAAAAGTGTAGAAATAAGCCACTTGTCCATGTGTCATGAGGTTAAAGTCACACATTAATGACGAAGAAATGAACAAGGCTACCGTGGCTTACCTGTGAGAACCACCAAATCATTATTGCTCCTCCGTCAAACACGGTAGTCATCAGCCACCACCCAACCCTATTATCGCCTTTAACACCTTACGAGTGGCCTAGGCGGTAATTTATATGTACCGCCCAGCGGGGTGTTTTTACCCTAAATAGGGTTGTTTACGTGATAATTTTCATGCCTAAATAAGACCCAGAGCGTAAAACAAGTATCTATCCCTGAAAGGGCATAAACAGAGCTTTCCAATGACACCTCAACCATCCTTGTACGACCACCGTTAGTTTTCTTGCAACGATCGCGCAACACGAGTGCAAAAACCATGTAATTAGGTAGTTTCCCTACATAATTCCCTGTGTAGCGAGTGCGTGAGGTGGGGGAGGGTGGGATTCATGTCAGTAGGTCCGCCGCGGTGGTCTGGAGCAGTCATACGCTTGCTACTCTCCTGCCATAACTTATCTCTCTCTCTCAGCAACATTACGTGGTGAAAATGGCACACGACATAAGTTGTGAACCGCCATTTAGTCCAAATTTCTTTCACATGACATAAGTTGCGCGCCGCCAATAAAGGGTTAAATTCAAGTTATATACCAATATCAAGTATAAATATACAAAACTACGTACTTGTTGTTACGATGTAACACAGCCTCTGAAATCCATTGTAGGAGTTAAGTAATGGAGTGGACTTATTTTTTGTTGCTGAATTAAGCATGGTTGTGTCTAAGGGGAACAAGATTTTCTGCATCGAAACCAACAGCTGTCGCAGACATGGACTATGAAGTAGAGAGTCAAATGAGGGTGCACCTTGATTGAAGTCATATAGAGTACTGCATAGTCTAGGATAAAATTAGTAACTGATATTATAGAAATATAGGAGAAGGGTGGTTAGGGGCCACAGTTACTGGAGTGATGGGGACATTGCAACATGTACAATCTAAAACATATGATTATAATTCTAATTGCTAGTTCAATGGAGGATAATTCTGGTTGCAATATTTGTATGGGATATTTTTATATGGATTTTCATATTACAATGATAATACATCATGGAGGTACCTTATATTGCTAAGAAATATTAATTCTATATTGAATATATGTAGGATAAAAAGAAAATGAAGAAAGAGAACAAAGTTGTGTGATGATTTAAGTAGGATCAAACATGAACACAAAGGGTCATATTGACATTAGGATTACCTCATTACTACCATTCAAGGTAGACTTTATATTATTTCCAACGTTCGGATTGGTTATAAGACGTCAGTTTTGTGCTTATGAGTTTACCCTCACAAGGTACAGTACCAGGATATGCGGATAAATAATGTCTAATTCAAGACAAATCCCTTTTAAAATTGAGCGTATAGTAGCTTTCCTTATTGCTATCACATTGGAACATGCTAATTGCAGAAAAGAATATACATCTAAGAATATATACATAAACTTTTGGGTTAATGTTTTAGACAGGCTATGATTTAAAGAGCTGTATTACCGAACATATAAGAAAACAAAGCTTAGTAAACACTTCCTATGATTTACCAAGTAACTGTAATCAAATGCACATGCATGCTACTATACAGTATGTGAATGATTGAAGGTGGTAACTACCTAGAGATTGGTCGTGTACCTCTATGCAGGCAATATGCGTGTCTAGCATTATCTGTTACTCGCATGCCGTAATTTTAATATTAAATGGATTTATGGGTGGTGTATGTCCTCAAACAAACCAAAAACTCAAATGTATTTTTACAACAACACACAATTAAGGTTTTATATCTTAACTAGTTTCAATTAGTTTGGTAACATGTGTATGTGCTTAATCTTAAGAGTCTTCCAGCAGCCGATGGGTTTTAAGGGATTGATTGATTAGTGATTGATTGATAGAGAAATTAGCAACAATTTTCTGTATATAGAGAGAGACCTTCATTTAGTATTATTTACAAAACTACCTATAGACAACATTAATAATATATGTTCATTTGCATAATACACAACAAGAAAAATTACCCTTGATATAATATATTGACCACCACCTGTACAGTCAATGCACATTGGTAGAAAAAAACTATAACCAATTTACAGAAGTAAGCGATAACCAAGATTTTGTACCAGTATTTTTTTTGAGACTTCAATTTGCCAGCACCACGATGGGGAGATTTATTGATCGATAGTAAATTATACATAGGCTATATGGCGCCGGACTTGCTAGCATATATACAAAAATAACTAAAACCTCAAAACGTCATGACTAATACTAGACATCAATGTAAAAGCAATAAAATCATTAAAAGGGAAAGAGGCCAGCCTCTTTAAAAGATAACAAATCCAAGCGGACTATAGGTCCGCGCGGCTGTGTTAACTCAGAGGCGCATGGCGCAACACACATGGCGAAATTTAGGAGTGGGACAGTGTTGAAAGGTAGGTGCCTCGCACTTGCCGCATGGGAGGGGGTATACACTAAGAGAGCTCTGAAGAAGGCTGATTGTTGTAATAGCGATAGAAAAGTAAAAGAGTTGCAACACTACGGGGTGTAGAAAGAGATTGTAGGGAACTAGTAAGGGGAAGTGAGTTGATAAGACGAAAAGCTTTTGACTCTACTCTTTCGAGAAGAGTGGTATGGGTGGAAACTCCCCACACATGCGAACAATACTCAATACATGGCTACACTGTGTTCCTTTACAGAGCAAGAAGCTGTGTGAGGGTGAGGAACCCACGGAGACAGTTGAGTACACCTAACTTCTGGGAAGCTTTTTTAGCAAGAGTGGTAATATGATATTTCTAAAGAAAGACATGAAAAAGATACACCAAGAATATTGAGAGAAGATGAAGGGTGGTACTGTGTATTGTTGAAGAGTAATTGATAGTCTTGTGAAAGAATGCGATGGGTAGATAGAGGGAAAAAATTGGGTCTTGGAGTCATTGGAAGTAAAAAGATTTTCTCTGCCCTAATCAGAAATATTTGATGGCTCAGAAGAAAGGCGTGCTATGGCATTGTCACGTGACTTTTGGAGTGATTGCATGCTGGGTTGTTGTGAAAAAGTAGTTGAATAGTATAAGTTAGAATCATCAGCATATGAGTGGATAGGACTAGGGGTACAGTTGAGGATATCATAAATGAATTTTAGAAAGAGAACTGGAGACAGGACAGAACCCGGTGGAACAATAGAGTTAATAGGTTGAGGAATTGAACGATGGCCATCTACAACTGCAGCTATGGAATGGTCAGAAAGAAAATTAGAGACAAAGGCACAGATAGAAGGATAGACACCGAAGGAGAGTAGTTTGGAAATTAGAGATTTGTGCCAGACTCTATCAAAGGCTTTCGATAGTTCTAATGCAATAGAAAAAGTTTCACCGAAGTCCTGAAGGGAGGATGACCAAGAGTTACTAAGATAAGCAAGGAGATCACCAGTAGAGCGGCCCTTAAGGAAACTATACTAGCAATCTGAAAGTAGATTGTGGGAAGATAAATGCTCAAAACAATTTGAATAAGGATTAGTTTAAAAAACTTTAGAGCTGCAATAAATTAGCTAGAGGAATTGGATGACAGTTGGAGGATTGAGAACGGTCACTCTACTTTGGGACAGGTTAAATGAGAACAAACTTCCAGCAAGAAGGAAAGATGTTAGAGGAAAGACAGACACGAATGAGTTTGCCTAGGCCGGGAATCAACATGGAAGAACAGTTTTTGTGTACAAAAAGAGGAACATTGTCCGGTTTGTGTGTATTACTAGACGCCGTAATTTCCGTGAAGGGGTGGCCATGAACATTAGGCGTTTGTCACGAATTGCTAGGTCAAGTTGCCCGGGCTTGTTATCTACCAATAACATTTTGACAGAGCGGGTTTGATCTCCCGACCCTTTGATTAACAGCTGACGCTCTATTGAGTATGTCCGGTTTGTTCGCCTTCTTAATAAAAAGTCCAAAGAGGGCGGAAAGTACATCCTTAGAAGAGATTATGATATTGGGCATAGGTAGTTGAAACTGGGGTGGAGAGGGAGGAGTAGCGCCGGAATTATCTAAGGTGGAGTTTTTAGCGAAAGTTTTGAGCAAAGAGGTCAGCTTTGTCAGCGGAAGAGGTGACGGTGGTACCATCAGAGTGGAAAAGAGGAGGAAAGACGAAGAAGTGAAATTATTAGAGATATTTTTGGCTGGATGTCAAAAAGCTTCAGAAGAGCTTGAGTTGGAAAGTTTAGAGCATTTGTTATTGATGAAAGAGTTTTTGGAGAGTCGAAGGACAGATTTGGCTTTCCGGGTAGAAACATAGAATGTACAAAATTCTTGAGTTTGAAGGCAACGTTACTGTTTAAATGCTTCCTCCTTATTGCGGACAACAGTATAACAAGAGTGAGTAAACCAAGATTTTTGTGAGTTATTTTTAGAGAAAGAAAATGGGATGTATGCTTCAATGCACGGAAGGATTACCTCAGTAATGGGCTCGGCACTCTCTGAGGAGGAAGCAAAAATCATTCCGTGGAAAAAACAAAGAAGTACTGCTAAAGAGCTACCCAACTGGCAGCGCCAAAATGCGACAAGCACCGCCATCTGGGGCGGTCAGAAGGTCATACTGGAGAGAGAGGACAGGTAACAGAGATACGGTTATGATCGGAGGAGAGAGAAGATTCACAGTGTAAACAGAAGGATTAAAGGTTACAAGTAAGTCAAGAATGTCGGGCCAATCTCCAGGGCAGTCCGGGATATGGGCGGGGTGCTGTACTAACCGCTCTAGGTCATTTAGGATAGAAAAGATGTAAGGTTGTTCACCAGGTTAGTCAGTATTTGAGAGGAGAGCCATTGGTGGTGGTGAACATTGAAATATCCTAAGATGGAGATTTCAGAGAAGGGAGAGATGGACAGAATGTGTTCCAATTTTTTAAGTAAGATAGTCAAAGAATTTTGGATAGTCAGTAGAGTTAGGGGAGAGATAAACATCACATATATATTTAATGAGAGTGTGACACAATAGCTTAAGCTAGAGAGTTGAGAATTCAGAAAAGTCAAAGTTGTGAACATTAGAGCAACATCCACCTTAGGCTTTTAATTGAGGATAGAGATAGTAGGAGGATACAAAAAAGATTTGCTGTCTAGTTTGGTCCAGATACTTTACCAGTAGCCAATCAGAGGGCAGCTGGAATTGCAGACGAGGCTCCGGGATCCTGGTTTGGGCCTTGTAAACACCGGATTTTGACAGAACTTCTGTGGCTTTCATCGAGCTCTGATCTGAGACTCCCAACAAGCTCAGCTTCCTCAAACCCCTTGAGACTCATATTGACCTCAACTTCTCCACTCATCTCTCGAAAGACAGAAGGAATTCAGGTACTAAGGCCAGACTTGTGGACGGCAATGGCGGTAACGAGGCGCCATTGAAAAATGTATAGACCATTAATTGACAATAAAGCTTTGTAGGAATAGGTTTTTACACCATACCCGAAAGAGGATTTATGGAGCTCCGATCTTACTCTCAACCATCTTAACAATTTTACCAACACACCTAAACTTCGTTAGATGCTGAAATAGCCTCACGAAAATATGCCAGGGCCTGGGATTGAACCCGGGACCCTTGGGCTATGAGGCGAAAACACTACCAGTTACACCAAGAAAGATATCTCACTTGGCATGGTCGGCTCAAGTTATTTCCGCATCTGGGTCTGTTTAGGCTAACCTATTTTCACTGACTTTTCACTACTTCACCGTCCGAGAAGCAAAGGCTCCGAACAGAGAGGAACAAGCCTGAGCCGAAACGACCGTGAGTCCATCAGAGAGACGAACGGGAATGGTGAGCCAACTTCACTGAGCGGCGCTCACAAGGCACCTTTGTGCTACACAGGCACACTAACGGCCCAGTTGGCAACTCGCTGGAGCAGTTTGCAACTCCGCAACCCAAGCGAGTCTCACTACACTCCTTGTACTCTCCTATCCCCTTCCTTGCCCTGTAAGAATAGGTTTTTACACCTTACCCGAAAGAGGATTTATGGAGCTACGATCTTACTCTCAACCATCTTAAACATTTTGCTAACACACCTAAACTTCGTTAGATGCTGAATTAGCCTCCCAAAAATATACCACGGCCTGGGATTGAATCCGGGACCCTTGGGCTATGAGGCAAACACTCTACCAGTTACACCGAGAAAGATATCTCACTTGGCATGGTCGGCTCAAGTTAATTCCGCATCTGGGTCTGTTTAGGCTAACCTATTTTCACTGACTTTACACTACTTCACCATCCGGGAAGCGAAGGCTCCGAACAGACAGGAACAAGCCTGAGCCGAAACGACCGTGAGTCCGTCAGAGAGACGAACAGGAATGGTGAGTCAACTTCACTGAGCTTTAATCACAAGGCACCTTTGTGCTACACAGGCACACTAACGGCCCAGTTGACAACTCGCTGGAGCAGCTTGCAACTCCGCAACCCAAGCGAGTCTCACTACACTCCCTGTACTCTCCTATCCCCTTCCTTGCCCTGTAGAAATAGGTTTTTACACCATACCCGAAAGAGGATTTATGGAGCTCCGATCTTTCTCTCAACCATCTTAACAATTTTACCAACACACATAAACTTTGTTAGATGCTGAAAAAGCCACACAAAAATATGCCAGGGCCTGGGATAGAACCCGGGACCCTTGGGCTATGAGGCGAACACTCTACCAGTTACACCAAGAAAGATATCTCACTTTGCATGGTCGGCTCAAGTTATTTCCACATCTGGGTCTGTTTAGGCTAACCTATTTTCACTGACTTTACAGCTTATGAAGAAGAGTCCTTGATTAGACCCTCTAGCCTGCCGGAATCACCACTGCATGCAGTGCTGGAGGCCACGTGTCCCAAAATCAAAGAACTAAAGCTAATGGTAGCCATCATCATACTGGTTGAGACGGACAATTACTTTGTGCAGCTAGAACAACACTAGACAAACGAGTTTCCCCGCATCCTTGCTGCTTGAAGTAAAAGCTAATGGCTGACCACTGAATCTCTCCTTGACGCAAATAACGACGATACCCGGTGATGGAGCTGCCCTACGCCTGGAGGAAGAGCTGCCCCTAGATCGAGTATCAAGGACGACCTCTGATGCCCTTCCGACTCAGAAAGCTGCACCTGCGACACCGAGGCCTATCGCTGGGCTGATCTCTGAAGTCCCTCTGGTTTACACAACTGTGCTACTAACCCCATCTGTGACGGCTAGGCCCAGATATTCTTGTATATGTTTACCCATTGTACTTATATCATCGGTATTCACTTGTTTCTTTGTCTGTATAAATAAAACATATTCAGTGCATATTTCTTGTGTCTACTACTCCCCAGCTAAGCAACCCTAATTCAGTGCCTAATAATACTGGCATTTCAGTTACATACCGTCAAAAAGCAATACTGGTAATTTCAACCACCAAATATCTAAATTTCTTCCTAAATATAGGTAGCAATAGCTTAAGTTTGGGTACGATAGATTAGGCTAGGTTATGAAGCATTAGAATATCTTAACCCGGCAACGGCAAGAAAGCTCTTAAGAAGTTTTACTGGGCAACGGCGGCAACTTAACTCATTCAAATTCTTAACTCATTCAAATCCAACTTCACTACTGCTTCATCCATTCCACCATTAAAATCTCCGACTAGCAATCTTGTAAGTGACCCACGAGGTAAAGCTAACCTTCTTGCAGATATTTTCTCCACCAACTCAACCTTAGATGAAATAAATCAAGATGTCCCTGTACTTAATTTTAATTCACCTGAAATTCCCTCACTTAAGATCCACACCAGACATGTCAAAACTATTTTGCAGAATCTCTCAGTAGATAAGGCTCCTGGTCCAGATGAAATTCCTCCAATAGTACTTAAGAATTACTCCTTGGCGCTCGCTTCCTGTATTGGCAAAATTTTTTCCGTCTGTGTACTCATACTTATGCTTCCCAGTACCCTGGAAAGAAGCAACATCCTTCCAGTTTCCTAAAAAGGTGCCTCTTCAGATCCATCAAAAACTACAGACCAATAGCTATAACTTCCACTCTTGGCAAAGTTTTTGAAATTATATTAAATAATCACATAATTAACATCTTGAGAATAATAAATTATCAGTATAGGCAATATGGTTTTAGACGATGTCGATCAACGGCAGACATTCTTTGCCTTCTTACGCATCAAATCAACCAAGCTACAGACCAACATGGTGAAACACATACAATAGCACTGGGTATATCAAAGGCATTTGATAGAGCGTCTGGCATCAATCCTTATTGTCGAAGATGTCACACTACGGCCTTGCATCATTAGTTCCACTAATTTCTTCTTATCTTCATAACAGAAAAATATGTGTAATGGTAGATGGCCTTTATTCTCAATTTCACTCAATAAATGCTGGTGTTCCCCAGGGATCAGTTTTGGCCCCAACTCTGTTCCTCATTCATATCAATGATCTCATATCTACCACTCATAATCCAATACATTCCTACGCAGATGACTCAACACTCCACAGTTCCTTCACATTTACCCAATTCTTTCACCCAACCCGATCTTATAAATTCAAAAATAACACTGGCAATTCCTCTGAACCAGGACCTTTCTAGAATTAATGAATGGGGACAAGAGAATCTAGTTTCCTTTAATGCACAGAAAACCAAGTACATTCAATTTTCTAACCGACAGAATCTCACTGACTCCCATATATTTTTAATGATGTAAATATTTCCCACTTCCCCTAGTATTGACATTCTCGGTGTAACATTAACTACTAACTTGAGCTGGACACATTATGTTAGAAGCATTGCTAAGAATGCCTCTAAAAAACTGGGACTCTTCCTGTACAGAGTTCGAGAATTTTTCACTGACGAGCAGTTGGCCGTAAATATAATAAAAGTCATGTGCGCTCTCAGATGGATTACTGTTCACCTCTGTGGGGTGGAAGTGGAGTGGTTGCATTGAGGCAGTTGGACAAAATTCAAAATAAAGCTATTAGATTAATCAATAACCCTGCAATCACACAGGACCTTCCTACATTAGCCATACGAAGAACCGTTGCATCCCTTGCATTATTCTACAGATATTTTCACAGCAATTGTTCCGAGGAACTTGCTTCAATTGTGCGCCGCCCTCTCCACATCTTTCCCCGTAGAACTAGGGCAGCTGAGAGCGCCCATGAATTTACACTTTCTCCTCCACAATGCAGAACTTCTGCTTATCAGAATTCATTTATCCCCAGAGCTACTACTCTTTGGAATTCACTTCCCTCGAATTACTTTCCACAAACTTACAATCAACAAATGTTTAAATCCAGTTGTTACAAACATTTTATGAATGGAGGATGCCTTTAGGCACATGGACCTTTTTGTTTTATCTGTGTTTTTCCTTCCTCCGTTCATGGTCTCTTAAAAAAAAAAAAAAAAAAAAAGCTCTTAAGGGGACCGACCGGTTAGTTACAAACTTCCAGGTCTTACTTTCAATTTAAATGAAATTTGGCACAGGTGTACATTATATGACCATAAAACTAGATCAAACCATTTTTTTTTTTTTTTTTTGCTTTTTTCTTGCAATTTAGGTAAAAAAACAAATGAAACCATAGCACTGCAGAACATGGTAAACTCCTACAAAAATCCCCATAGCACATGTTTTACGTGATCAAACAACTCACAAAAGGTGTATCTGTAGTTGCTATAAAAAACATTTTATATATTTTGTGTATTTGTTCGATTTAGGTGATTACGGATTCAGGCGAATATATTTATAGAAAATTACAACTTTGACGACATTTTGTGAAACAAATTAAATTACTAGGGTAAATTGGCTTTATAGGCCTTGTAGTGTTTTTAATTACCTTTCCAATGGTATATACACCATTCCTATAGGTCCAATAATAACTGTAGAATAACATCCGAAAGTGCGACAATATAGGTTCTGAGAAAAACAGGTGAAAGTCTAAGGTAATTAATTAGGTGAACATTTTTACTTTTGATTTTTAGATTTACAATATTTTACGCAAGGAAAATGGCAAAGTAGAAGATAAAGCGTATGGGAGGTTGTAGAGTAGCTTACGCGCTTTCGATTTATATAGGTATGCACCTCGTACGACCAGTAGTTACTGAGCATGTTAATTTCAAAGTTCGCTATATAACGTTTTTAGAATTACAGGAAAAAAACTATTTCCAATGGGTTTTCACTAATAACATTTCACTGGCTTATGAAGGGATGTTGACTCTTGTTGAGTAAACACCTATTGGTATTTTCAGGATTTCGAGTTTTTTAACCCTCTCACGACCATATGACGCAGAGGTTGCCAGATTAGCAATAAGAAATAGAGTTCTCTCACTCTTATAATTACCTCTCCAAAATTAGTTTTCTGCCCACAGCTAACTCAAAGACAACTGCAGAGGTTAAAGTAACTACACAAAAGATTTCTAAATACCCCTGATGGTAACAAAGGCTTTAAAGTATCCCTAATAGGCTCAAAATTGCGTCAAGAACGTGAGAGGGTTAAGCCTAAATTAACCGGTGGGTCCCCTTAAGAGGGAAGGCCTAAAAAAAACACATTTTAAAAGGCCCCAATAGCACTTCAAACTTGTTTTTTTTTTTTTTTTTTTTTTTTGCTCTATACTTCATATCACTCCTCCACATCCCCTCCTTCCCCCCTTTCCCCTCCCCCCTTCAATTATCACCTATTTTCCCTATTATTCCCTAATTCGTTGGTATATTTTCGTGTAAGCATCTCCAAGACGGTTCTATGGTGTGGTCATGTGACTAGCGAGTGTGATGCGTAAGGGAGAGTGTGAGTGAGTGAGTCAGTCAGGCTTGAGGCCTCGCGAAAGGAGGGGCTGCCTCACTTTGCTCCACAATTCATGAATGGGCTGCTCCATGTTTATTCGCGATTTTGACCATAAACACATTATTCCCACTTGTTTTATTGTTGTTACAGGTTACTATCTTCATAGTGAAAGTAAAATAAGTGCATATGAATAAGTAATAACGATATTTATCGTAAAATGACGATTATAGGCATGAATGGAGCCTAATATCGTCGCCCAGAACAGTGGTGTTCAATACACACAGCTCACCTTGTATGGGTTAACTAAGGCTTTGTAGTTAAGGCTAAGTTTGGAGTGCATCAAGTACCTCTGAATTTTAGATATTCTTCTGTGTTAAGTTGTCAAACCGTAGCCATAATAAACATAATGTGTCGTCACTCAATTGAAAGGGGTAAATAAGAGCAGTTAAATTTACAAAAAATCCCATTAACCCCGTCAATATAATAGCGTCATTCCCATTCTGATTAACATGAGATGATTATAATGAGCTAATAACGGACCTTTAATAATCCAAGGCTACACAGTTTCTCAATGGAGTTTGCGACTACAAATGATCTGGCCTAGACTGCATATATGATACAGTATATAGCAAATTAATTTCCTGCAATGAAATACAAAATGCGTTATGGTACTGAAAGGCTTAAAAAATATCTATGTAACTTCCTTTCTTCCTTCCTTCCTTCTTCAGGTTGCAGACACCCCTCTTCCCCGCCGACAAGATGCTTGACCTGCAGGGGTACACCTTCACCGTGGCCGCCCTGCCCTATGCCCCCTTCATTGTCAATGCCCTTGATACCACCACGGGCCCCGGCAAGTATGATCAAAGCCTAAGTACCTCTCCAACTTTGCTTTGAATGATAATAACAATTAACAATGTTGAAATCATGAATGCCTACATTAAAGCACTCAAGCTTTCCTTCCCCCTCCCATTACTGTGAAATATTTGTTTTGGCGATCAACCTTTCAATAGCCTTGGTTTTATCTCACTGAGAACTATGGTGAGAATCAAATCGTTATCATTGGTATTAATCATGATCACGTACGAAGCAAAGTATTTAGTTTGGTATTTTCGAACTGACAAAACTTTGTGTGAAAATAATAATATGGAGGAAATAATGTCAGTACCCATTTCCATATCAAGTGACAGTCAGGTACTAGCTACCCAAAAATACTGCTAATTAAAGCTAGAACAACAATAAACATCTTCCTCTACTGTCAATATGTCGTTCTTGGAAAGACCATTTTACCACTCTTGTTAAAATAACTTCCCAGAAGTTGGGTGTGCGCTCAATTGTCTCATACAGCTTCTTGCTCTTTATAGAGGTACTGTACGCCCATGTATCGCGTACTGTTTGTGTACGGTATGTGGGGAGGTTCCACCCATGGAGAACTTCAGCAAAGTGTAGTATCAACGCAATTTTTTGTCATCAACTCACCTGCTCTTACTTATTCTCTATAATCTATCTTTACTTACCACCCGCATTGTTGCATTTTCTCTTTCCTCTACTGTTATTACAATAATCAGTGTTCTTCAGAGCTTTCTCAGTGTATACCTCTTCCCATATGGAGAGTAGGTGGCACCCTCCTTTCAATACATTCACACTCCTATTCTTTCCAACTCTCTAGCCCTAGAGTGATCCGATTATGTCAGTCTCTCTTCCACTGAATAAGTAAACTCTGGAACTATCTCCTTCAATCTATCTCTCCTTCATCCTATGACTCAAAAGCTTTCATGTGTAGAGACATTATTGTGGGACCAGGCCAGACTACGTTACCCGCTCCCCCAACATCCCCAACCGTGGTGATGGGCTGGTCTATCAGAGTGAGACCTGAGCGATCTCTGCCATACCCATAGCTTACTCTGACTGTTCCTTTTACTTATAAATTTTCTAGATCTCAAGTGACGGTGTCTCTACCGTGGATTGACCTCCCAATCTACCAACCTAGAGGTTGGCAGATTGGAAGCCAAGGCGTCACATTTTTCCTTTGCCCCTCAACTTTCTCTTCATAATTGCTGAGGGGCACAGGTCCCTGGGTGCGGCTTTGGTTTCCCGGGCGTTTCCGCACCCTCCTCAGGTCTCCGCCATGGAGTGGCTTCGGTCACCCAGGCTTTATTGTGGTAGGCAGGGAGGGTTCAGTGGGGGCGCTCGGTTATGGCCTTGGCCTTGCTCGGGGCCTTGGGGCTGTTCGGCCAGGCAGCCTGGGGAACATCAACAACAACAACAACATCCCCAACCCAGAGCATACAGCAGCTCAGATAATCTTCTCCGTCAGGAGCGAGATCCATGTCCCCAGGGATTCTAAATTGCATGAGTAAAAAGGAGGTGGACCTGAGGGAATCGGACCCGAGCCATATAAACAACGTCTATATATGTCTGATGTGTCTACACTCTACAGCTACAGCCGCCCAGAACCCCGACGAGCCAGCCAACCAATCAGGGACCTGGATCATGCAAGGGGAAGAAGAGGAGGCGACACAACTTGGGACAGGAAAACAGCCAGAGTTTCACCTCCTTCAGGCTCCTCTACAGGTTCAGTGAAGCAGGATCTTAATCCCCCCCTGCGATTTGTCCAACCAGGATCACCAGGCCATCACTCCCATCCAGGCTGGGGACTTATAAACCACCCGGCGCATCTCTCAGTCACACAAATTCAATTTACCGACAAGGGAATAGG
This sequence comes from Paralithodes platypus, assembly GCA_032716605.1. Lineage (NCBI taxonomy): Eukaryota > Metazoa > Arthropoda > Malacostraca > Decapoda > Lithodidae > Paralithodes > Paralithodes platypus. The sequence goes on from CM064580.1 coordinate 32,665,823, forward strand.
ACCTCCTTCTCCCCTCCCTCCTGCACAATCAGCGACTCTCGTGTCCCTTGCAGCTCTCATTAGTGGAACGTGGAAACAAAGAACTTAAGGCATTAATAGAATTTTTTTTTCTAGACTGGCACATTGGGCCACTCCAAAAGAACAATCTGACAGACAAGTCCTCGGTCCAGAAATCAGTTCTCAGGGCGAAGGCACAGAGGAGCAGTGTATGGAGCTACAGAAGCTTAACCCTCTCAAGCATGGAACCGCAAATTGCGTATTCAGGAAGGGTACCCCTAAATGCACTGATTCGCAATTTGTGTATTTGATAATGCAGATATCAATTGAATAAGAACTGAGGATTTGAATTGCTTATAAATTGGGTCATGATAAGCTTTGGTAGTGACACGATGCATGAAACCCTTTGCAACATTGCTCTCAGTCAACCTAGCGTCTCCCTACCCGTCACTTTGTACATGTCGGATATTCCGCCTGGACGACTTTATGATAGGGTTTAATATATTAGAATAGTTTTCTTTTAATTTTTTATATAATTATATATAATACAGTATATATATATATATATATACTGGTATTGATTTTATTATCGAACTCGATTGTCTTTCTGCTTTATCTTTTTATCCACATTCTATGTATTAATTATTTAACCTCTTATTTATTTTCGTTTTCTCCAAATAGTAGCTCTGCCAATATTTTGTTTTATTTTTTGTGTAAAGTCTTTCAAATAGTTCAAATAGTCCTATGTATGGTAACATTCACAGATCGAGTTGCCAACGGCCACTAGATTTTTTGCCTTGGCTCGAATTAATCAGTTAATTTTCGGTTATTTCGTGACATATTTCATGAACACTTCATCCATAGATACATACTAATATTATATAAGCACTAATTACTATTTTGTGTGATATAATAAAGGTAAAATATGAAAAATACTTACTATGGACATGCAATATGTTAAATATACAAATTTCCCATGATTAGAAAAATTGTTATAGAGAAACCTATTATTATATATATTTTTTCAAATGTAGCAGGTAAAATCTCGATGCAGTTAGGCAGATAGACGGTGATAGAAACAGATAGTATAGTTGTATTAGTGGTATAAGCTTAGTGAAGTGCAGAAATAACAACGGATTATGATATAAAATAAGAGTACCGCGGATTCAAGATGGCGTCTGTATTCTAAAACCTAGTGGTAACCCTACATTATTTACTTACCCATAACTGTAATTTCAAAGGGCTAATCCCTTGAACAAACAGTAGTGCCGATGTAGCATACGTATAGCTACATCTAGAGGCATTTACTTCAATCTAGCAGCATTTTCTTGCATCTAGGGAGATTGTAGGCACCAATCGAGCAGGGCTAGACCCAGGAGAGGTTATAGGTATTTGATAAAGAGTTGCTGGAACTCCTGTTTCATTTGCTTGGCCTCTCTTACTGTTTTCCTTTGTGCCTCACATACACTGAGAGTAATCCATCTAGCTCTCACAAACACCTCCTCCTCCTATCCACTTCACTACAGTACACTAAACATGCACACCATACTTAACATGCACACCACACTTCATTCTTCCTAATAAACAAAAAACAAAAACAAAAAATTATGAACATACTTGATTTTGGCCCTGTCACTCTTTTAACTCTGGGGGAGGCACTCGTCACAGGCAGTTTTGCCTTTTGTCTCCCTCATCCACATAGAAAAAAAAATATATATACTCTATATTTTCTAGCACTATTGAGAACGGATCTAGCGCTATTTTGTTTTCCGTTTTGATAACCCTGGGACCGAACTGATAATTTTGTTATCTCTTAAATATTAATTATCAACTGTCCGAGGGTGTGGGTGGGTACAATTGTCAAGAGTGCATGCAAATCTGGAGCCATAAATAGAATAAAAGCTAATTTAGCAAAGCTTGGAGCTGGAATGAGTATAGCGTTAGTAAGTCTGTAAAACAAATCCAGGCTAGTCTGTGAACCACTGTGAACTGGTTAATTTCGGGTCTGTTTTCAAGGGTGGCCCTTGCTGATGTCTTTACCCCCCTTAAAATAGAAATATTTAATGTGAATTTGTTTGCTGTTTTAGGATAAAAATTATAACAAAGCAAAGCACATGTGCAATTTGTGCATTATATGTCAAATTAACATGCTTTGAAGAGTGACAAAAACAGGATGTGGTTTTTGGCGAGCTATGCCCTTTAATCTTGTCTAAGAAAGGTTAGGAGACCTGCCTAACCCGTCTTCGAGGTGACCACCGCTTAGTCAATCTTAAGGACTAGAGATGTTTTATAAATCTGCCTGGGCACAAATTTCAAAGTTAAGTAAGAATATTGGATTAATGTCTGGCTAAGCCCTTATATAAATTCCACCCCAGGCCCTTGACCATCCCCAAGCTGCATGTATCCTTCACCAATTAAGGTCTGTACTAGTTAGGACCTGGAGGATCACAGTTCACTAAGAACAGAGTTGCCATGTCATGTACGTAAACTATATCCAGACAAATGTGTAACACTTTCAATTCTAACAGGTTCTCCTACCAATGCCATGAATAGCATTCCGTCATCCCTCCTAATGTATAAGGATTTAACTCTAACTTCAAGTTATGGATTAGATTTAAAACACACACATTAGGTTTAGCTAGCTACACAATGAATATCACTTGTCACACTACATACATAAACACACACAAACTTAACTTACCAAGACAGATTATGCACCCTTCGGTAGAGCTACCAAATTGGTAACACTGATCACTACAAAAGCCAAGTTTCTGCTCCTTGTGAGCTGATGCTAAACAGACTGTCGCTGTTGTCGCCTGTTGTCGCCTGTTGTCGCCTGTTGGATACCTCGCGGGATTCTTGTTGGAGCTTGATGTCTATAAATAGTACCCGCATTGGAGGGCTGAGAGGTTGAGTACCACTGAAAGGCATGTAAGCGATTGCGGAAGCAGTTACACTTTTCTAACCCGCGGATATTTGCCGAATTTATAGCTTATATAAATCCACTTATTTAGATAGGACTTCCACTCCAGCGGAATTAGTGGTTTACGGAAGTGATACGGAAGTGCGCAATTCTGATATATATATATATATATATCCAGAGGTAATACTTGTTATTATCTTGCAAAGGGTGAAGACTAGAATACTCTAGACTGAGTGGTTCATTTTTATGGTGAAAATAAGTGGGCCAGTTATGGCGGCCGCGACACTGAAACCTAGTGAGACCTTGAGATGTTTGATGTTTGAAAATACATATCTTTGCAATCAAATGCCCAAACCTTGGTTATATACACATCAGTGGTAATACTCACTCCTGTGATGGTAAAGACTAGAACGTTATACATCAAGTGGTTTTCGTTAAAATTGGAAAATATAATTGTGTGTTTTGATCACATGATCAACATTTGTCGGAATGCACCGACGCTGTATTGGCAGCCATGGATACAATTTGTTTATATTTGTTCAACTATTGATTATTGATTATGTATTATTATTGATTATATTAATTAGCGATTATTTATTTATTTCCCCATTGTAACCATTCCTAAGTCACTGTTTACTGCTTTCATCCATCGACTGGGTCTACATAATATCAATACTAGATTGCTTTAGGGCCTCACTCAAGCATGAGTCACTTGACTGACTGGCTTTGGGTTTGTTCTTGTGCGTTTCACGGCCCGCCCTCCAAGGCAACAAAACTTTCTCTAGCGTGATTTTAAGCCATGTAATATTGCAATGGTTGTATGGAGGCCACCCGTGTGTCATGGTGCAAACTCGATAAAGGGCAGCCGGATTCGGAGGGTTGATTTTATGGATGTTGTTTTGTTCAAGTTGGAGTTGAAATTGTTGAGAGTTAACCAGAAGATTTAATTGACATCAACCCGGCAGCTGCGGGGAGACTCTTTAAGAGGTTTTACTGGGTGACTGCGGGGAGACTCTTGTAATAGATCCTAAGCCTAAACAAAAAAAATGTAAAACACCCCAGTGGCACTTAAAAAAAAAAATTGTGTTTAAGTAAGATAATTCCCTTCCATACCTCCAATCACTCGTTCACATGTGTCAAAGTCTCCTCCTTCCCCCCTTTCCCCCCACCTTCAATTATCACCTATTTTCCCTGTTATTCCCTTATTCATTGGTATATTTTCGTGTCACTATCTCCAGGCCGGTTGTCATGTGACTAGCCAATGTATTGTGTAAGGGAGACACTGGGAGAGTGTGAGGGAGTAAGTCAGTATGGCTTCAGCCCTCGAGAGAGGAGGGTGTACGGCCGGCTGGCTCACAATTGATGAATAAACCGCTCTGTCATAATTCGCGATTTTGAACATCCAAACGATATTCCCACTTGTTTTATTGTTGTTACAGGTTACCATCTTCATATTAAACGTAAAATAGGCGCATATGGATAAGTATTAATTATATTTATGGTAAATTAACGATTTTAGTGAGGAATGAATAAAAATACCTACGCACAGGGGTATGGTGTATACTACAGGGGCTACGCAGCCGAGAGGATAAGATTCTTTAACAATTTATTTTCTGTTTGTGAAGGAAGTTTGATTTGGCCAGAGTTGGTAGCCTACTATTTACTATAAAATGAGTTCTAACAATTTTTTGATAATTATATGATTCAAATGTTCTTGACTTTGTGCATGCACATATTTTTGTTTTGTTTTTGTTTTTTTATTGCTCGTGCACAGTTATGGTCGAAATATTCGGGGAATTGGTATTTTACTGTACTGCTGGCGAGGAGTGAACAGTTTAATTCCAATTATGATTAAGTTATTGATATGGTTTTGTGTGGTATTTGTGTCTTCGGATTTGTGTCAGGGCAAATAGATATCAAATAGAATATTTTCTGACCTCCTCCCAGTCCCCCCTGTCATAGTGCCATTTAGTTACTACGACTGGTTCAGAGTGGGTAGGTGTAGCGCAAGTAAAAAAATATGCTATTATATGGTAGTAGTCAGATAGGCCGGGAGCCAGGACCACCCCTCAGGATGTTTTTTGCTACCTTTTGTTAACTTATATTTCCTGATAACCTATGTCTTGGGCTATGCCAAGACCATACTGACCACCCCCAACTCGGTGCCGTTCTCTCATAGGGGCCTAAAACCCTTAATTTCTGGTTGCGGTCAACTCTGTACTATATAAGTATGGAAAATTACTTATTTGGACATCAATAAATTACCAGATTGTCATTAAATTTGGCATGCACTATTGTTACACATGCAGGAAAAGATAAAAAGCATAATAATTTTAATATTGACATTTGTATTTCTCAAATAAGGCAACACACTCGCATAAAGGCAAACAAATTTCTGTTTTTGCACAATTTTCCTTGCAAATACAATATATTTAGGTAAGTAAAATATAATGTAAAGCTTTATAATGTAATTAGAAAACCTCTTCAGATTACAAAGGCTGATTTGAACCCTCATTTATATTTATAAATATTATTTTCTGCTTTCTATGGGCAATAATAAATACAAATCTGAAATATTTATAAAATACCGATAATATCAATGAAGATTTGTGATAGGTCCTATTATATTTCATACATCATTTATTGATTTACTAATGTTATTTACATTACTAATATGTAATTCACTAGCATGAAACCTAATATTTGGTTATTTCACTCCTGATTGGAACTTGGGAAATCTTATAGAACAAAATATACTAAATATTATAAAGAATGTTTGTGGCAAATGTTTATGGAAAAATCCATTTCATAACATAAATTTACTCTATCCTTTTCCTTATTTGCCATTATGAAGCTTAGTAAAGCAACTTATTAACTCTCTTTAAATGTTGCAGAAAGACCCTTTTGCAAGGTGGAAAATTAGTAAGATCAAAAGTGACACCAGGTCGTAGTTCAAGACTCGAACCACAGATTTATTTAGCCTTTATATCTCTGGCTTCATTAACTTGTTTTACTCGGGGACCAAATCCATAGAGTCGACAGGTGAACTCTGCAATACCCTTGATTACATTCTCATCCTCAAGAACCCACTTCTTTCCTACTGAAACAAATATGTCTATGAACTTTGAATTTTGGCTTGTAAGTTTGATTGGTCTTATCTTTCCCTTAATGAGCATACTGCGAGTGAAGCACTGTTTTCAACTGATATAGCCAAAGTGAACACATAACCAAATATCAGACCTTCCGACAAGCACTGAGTAATGGTGAGTTAGAAGAAAATGGGGTTTCTAGATTGAGTACATGAATTGTGTGTGGATTGTACTGTCACTGAATAATGCCATAAAAAAGAATGACTTAAATGGATATAGACGTGCCATAAGCATTATGCCCGACTTGTTTTTCTGTTCAAATCAGCAGAACTATGCTCGATTCCTGACATACTTCAGTTATTTTCTTGAACACATTGACGAAACTCATCCCGGGTTAGAAAAGTTATTGAGAGCTGGAGCAATAAGTGTTGCTAGATCACTGGTCCCTGGTAACCGTTGTCATACTGATATGACAATAGAGGAGATAGCTATGAAGTGGCTGAAGTCAACATCAGGTTCTGGTACATATTCCACAGGAATCAGAGGAATCACCAGTCATGTTGATGCCAGTCAACGCCACGTCTTGACTGCTCATGCTAAAGGAGAGTTTGTGGAGGCCATGTGGAATATGGTTATTAGGACAAACCAACGGTCTGTGAACCATCAAAGAGACACCAGACCTGCTGAGATAATTCAGTCTGAGAAACAAGTGCAGCGAACAATTAAAGCATTTCAGAGTTTTATCAACCCATTTCAACTTGAAGCCTCACAACCACTGACAAGTTTATCTTCAGGGGCAGCAATGCCTGAAGAAGTAAGGCATGATGTGTTCAATGCATTAAGTAAAGGCAAATCCCAGAAAGAAGACTTTATCCATGACCGACTTCTCATAAGAAATGTGCCATTCTTAGATGCCATCAAGAGGAATAAATTAAAACAATGTCTTCCACTGCACTTTCAAAGAAAGTTGTAGCAACAAACAAATAGGAGATCCAGTACAAAGCCACAAGTGGGTTCATCTTTAGATATTGCTTAAATCACAACAACATGGAATACAAGTTAGCATTTGTGACCTAATGTCCTATCTCCTGACTCCAACTCCATATTCCATAGCAACTATTGATGGATATTTTGCAAAGACAAACAAAGCGTAAGGAATTAACTACTTACTCAAGAATGTCGAGAATGCACAGCTCCCTTCTCCAAACGAATGTGCACTAATTCAGGATGGGAACTCCTCTTTTTACATGAAAAATGTTCCCCGATCAATGAAAACTATATCACAGCGTATTTTGCATAGTCTCCCCGCTGCAGCTGAAACAGTATTTAGCACAGACACTTATGCTGATCGCCTCCACTCTCCAAAAACAGCTGAGCGAGACCGAAGAGGCAGTGGTGAAAGGTTCATAGTTGATGGACTGAATATCCATCGTCATGTAGATTGGAAAACATTTCTCACAAATTATGAAAACAAGAAATCGTTCATCAATCTACTTCATCACCATTGGAGCTCTGCTGATATGATGAAAGGTATCCTTGAAAAACCTATAATCTAAATTTATTGGAGAAGGTCAAACGTTTAAACTGACAGTATCTGCTGGAGAAACATTGAAAGAGTATTTGTCAGAAATATGCTCCAGCCATGAAGAGACTGACGTTAGACTGGTCATTTATATCCAATACATCCAAATCAAAATGCCTCACATTACTACTATTAGAGTCAGAGCAAAGGACTTTGACATTTTCTTCATCCTCCTCTACTATGCTAAATCCTTTACAGTAAGCATCCTATTGATTATGGGAGAAAGACTTATCAACATGAATCAGTTAGCTAAAAATTATGCACAAGATCACGTTACAGCCCTGCTGGCCCCACATGCCTTCACTGGTGCAAACTGTATTTCAGCTTTCAAAAGCAAGGGAAAGATAAGACCAATCAAACTTCTAAGCCAAAATTCAAAGTTCATAGACATACTTACTTCAGTAGGAAAGAAGTGGGTTCTTGAAGATGAGAATGTAATCAAGGGTATTGCAGAGTTCACCTGTCGACTTTTCGGATTTGGTCCCCGAGTAAAACAAGTTAATGAAGCCATAAATATAAAGGCTAACAAAATCTGTGGTTCGAGTTTTGACCTACGACCTGGTGTCACTTTTGATCTTACTAATTTTCCACCTTGCAAAAGGGTCCTTCTGCAGCATTTAAAGAGAGTTAATTAAATTATCAAGTGTGCATCTGGAGGAGGGCTCATGAACACATTCCAGAAATACCATCACCTCAGGAGGTTGGATTTCATATAAATACTGAGACAAGTAAACTTGAACCATTATGGTTCGAGAGAGATATCATTCCCAAAGATCTCATCAATGTATTAGTAGATGAAGAGCAAGAGGAAGATAACTTTAATGAGATACATATTAATGTTGAAGAGGATGAATATGATGGGGATGAAAATGATAAATCTGATAGTGAGTAAGGTGTGCAAAAAGCTAAAAATAAAGCCGTTATTCTATTTTTTTTTTTTATATGTAAATAATCTTTATCACAGCAAGCGTATATATAATTTTTAAAGTTGTTGTTGTTCTCTAAGCTGCCTGGCCGAACAGCCCCGAGTCCCTGAGGAAGGCCATGGGCACGATCGGGCTTTCCCACAGAGCTCTCATTGAGTGTAGATTGTGTTGTTGGCGTAAGTGGTTGTGTGAAATGCAGTCTTCTATGATGTGTTTAATGGTATGGGGTGCTGTGTTACATCCCGGGCAGGCGTCGACAACGGAGTCATCCAGTCTCTTCTGATAGCTCAGGAGAGCTGGATGGTGTCCGCATCTCAGCCTTGCCAGGTGGACTCTGTCCTCGCGAGGAAGGGAGGATTCGGAAGGATGGATTTCGGGAGGTCGTGCATGCAGCTGCGTGTTGTCTGTGAGTGAGTGGATGGATCGGTGAGAGATATGAGTATCGATGTGCTTCTGGAAGTTGGTTCGGGGTGGGCAGGGAGGGAGAGAGGACAATAATTGTGTGTGATACCGTGTGCTGGGTGTTGTTTTGATATTTCTTGGTGTCTGTGGGTGTGTTGCCATGTAGTTTAGTGGGTCGTCTTGGTTCGTGGAGGCTGCTGCCAGGAATTGAGTGCCTCTTACTGTGCCTTGAGTGTTGCTTTACTTAGCTTCATAATGGCAAATCAGGGAAATGATAGAGTAAATTTATGTTATGAAATGGATGTTTCCATAAACATTTGCCACAAACATTCTTTATAATATTTAGGACATTTTTTACTATACGATTTCCCAAGTTCCAATCAGGAGCGAAATAACCAAAAATTAGGTTTAATGCTAGTGAAGTACATAGTAATGTAAATAACATTAGTAAATCAATAAATCATTGTAAATGATGTATGAAATATAATAGGACCTATCACAAATCTTCTTTGATATTATTGGTATTTTATAAGTATTTCAGATTTTGTTTTTAAATTGCCCATAGTAAGCAGAAATTACTACTTATAAATGTAAATGAGGGTTCAAATCAGCCTTTGTAATCTGAGGAGATTTTATAATTGCAATATAAAGCTTTACATTATATTTTACTTAACTAAATAAATTGTATTTGCAAAGAAAATTTTGCAAAAACAGACATTTGTTTGCTTTTATGCGAGTGTGTTACCTTATTTGAGAAATACAAATGTCAATATTAAAATTATTATGCTTTCTATCTCTTCCTGCATGTGTAACAATAGTGCATGCCAAATTTATTGACAATCTGGTAATTTATTGATGTCCAAAAATTAATTTTCCATACTTATATAGTACGGAGTTGAGCGCAACCAGAAATTAAGGGTTTTAGCCCCCTGTGAGAGAACGGCACCGAGTTGGGGGTGGTCAGTATGGTCTTGGTATAGCCCAAGACATAGGTTATCAGGAAATATAAGTTAAAAAAAGGTAGCAAAAAACATCCTGAGGGATGGTCCTGGCTCCCGGCCTAAGAGGATCCTAGTGGAGACATTACATCAATGATAGAGTTGTGTGGATTAGTGGAAAGAGAAATGTCTAGAAGGTAATGGTAATCGTCTTGGTTGTCTGGAATGCGGGTAGGTTGCATTACTAGTTCAGTGAGATTAAATGAGTCTGCAAACAGCTCACATTCAGGACCATGATCATCAGTTCTGGCTGAATGAGTGGGCCATTCAACATTACGTACATCAAAATAACTCAACACAGCTATTTCAGAGACGAGATTAATATTAGGAGTATTGAATTGTGAGGATATAGAGTCAAAGAGGCTGGAGTCTGATGAAACATTTGGATATCGATAACCACAACAGAGGTAATTGAAATCGCTATATATGGAATAATCACAATTAGGTGAGGTTAATTCGAAACTGCCGTTGAGGGCAATATCAGACTTTACAAAATAAGTACTGCCCTTAGCCTAAAAAAGTATGATGAAATTGGTAGCCAGGAAAGTTGTATATGGAGTGATCTGTTGAGGGAGAGATCGGTGTTTTGGTGAGGAAGAGGATACTGGATGATTAAGATTTGAGAAATTGATGAACAGAATGAAGGTTTGAGTTTATCCCACGGATGTTTGAGAAGTAGATCATGTTTCTGCACTGACCAGCAGGCTTTGTGATTGGTATGGTTGCTGCTGACATACTATGCCTAGTTTCGTAATTACAGGTACCGCGGGCTGGAGGTGCGGCTGTTGGATGTGTTGGCGGGCGCAGCCAACTTCACCTATGAGTATGTGGCCCCGGAAGACTCTCAGTGGGGCAGAGTCACCAAAAACGGCACATGGACGGGCATGATAGGTCAGTTCGTGTACAGCTGCCAAGACTTGGACCTGGGACAAGTGCTGTGAATAAGTGACATCATTTAATAATCTGGGTTTGGCCATTTATTGTATTTATAACTGTGCAATAACTTGCTATGACACAGTCAGCTCTCCACCACATTTGTCCTAGGTTCATGTATTGACAACTGCACAACCAGATTCAATTGTTAGACGACAACCTAAAATGAGAGTCATTATAATTATTCTAAGATGAAAGATGATCCTTGGCAGTTCTCAGTGGTTTCCAGTCACCCTTAAACTGGTGATCTTTGTTTTCCAAGTATAAATGACAGATTAACATGTGTATCTTTGAAATCAACATACTTTTTTCAATATGGTTGTCACCAATTATTTTACTCCGAATGTAAAGCAGAGGGTATAGTCAAAGGAAATCATAATGAGAGGAAAGTGTCATGTGACACTTACGTACCATAATATAATGGAGAAAAAAAAAGCGCACCCAAAGAATATCTGGCAGTCGTGGCACCAGTGTGTCTGTGGGTCCAAATTGTCTCCAGTGTTGATAGGGTTAAGGAAAGCTTCCTATATTGGGAAGTACTAAAGTAATAGGGAAATTCTTTGAAGTGCATTCATATGGCTAAAACCGAAATTTATAATCTATATTATATTGATTACTCCTACTTCCATCCATGCTTTTCCCACCATTAATCCTCATTCTGTAGCCGCAAAATCCATGTACAATTCCCAGGACGTATCACCATCTGGAGATGATTCACGATCTGTTGTTATACTCACATCAAGCTCAATTATATGTTGGCAAGTGCGAAGCAACTTTTGGTAGTGACAAAATATGGTCGTTCTCAGGGTCGAAAGCTGAGGTGATGACTGGATTCATATATTGGTGCGGGGAAAACTGTGCATGTTACCACTTCACAGGTTAGAAGGTAACTGTGTCTAGTTTTTCTGACTCGGAGTGGGCTTGCGTATGAATGAGTGAACTGGATTTGCTTATATATGGCATAAATAATGATTGCCGTTACTGATGGCAACTGTCCATCTCTATGGTAATCATTACTGAATAGCAATCACCTTGAATAAATAATGGCTTAAGATTTATTCATTGCTTAACCCATTTAAACAAGATGGCATGATTGTATTATTGCATTCAGGCAAACATTAAGTTTTATCTCGGCTTAGAAACAATGTTATGTAACTCAAAGAGGTTAAAACTAATTTAGTTACCTCTTATAGCCCCAAAGATCTACTATAGTCTATTGATAGTCAGAATGAAAATGTAAAAGGCATCATCATACTGAAGAGATTAAGAGAAAATATTCTTATAAAATGCCAGATGACGTTTCTTCAGAAGTGCCTAAAGGTAGACCTACTTTCACTATGATTCTTTTGTCTTGAATATAAATTCTACAGTGTAGTAGAGGTTACGAAGGTTTTACAGAATGTTTGAGCCGACTGTTCTGTACAGTTGTATATCAAGAAAATAGTCAATTGTGTTAGGGATAGCTATTTGGCTACGATTAAATGTTATTCTGTCATAATATTGCGATGAAGAATTTTACCTTCTCACATTACAAAAACATATTTAAATTCTTTATTTCATCCCTATACATAAAGTTCGGAGATGCCATAAATATGTATCATATACGGGTATTCGTTTCATGTTTCTAAAATTGTACAGTTGGCTTCAAAACTACCAGGACAACTGTACAAATCCGACTCTAATTTAATCTAGAAATCACACCTTAACACCCTCGAAAAACATTCAATGCATCGCTTTTGTTCAGAATTAATAATATGTATATCCGTCTACCAACTTGAAAAAATATAACTGTACATGTGTTGTCATTGGCATTATCAGCCTTGACTGTACACAGATAACAGCATTTCTCTTAGTCACGTATGCCATTAATTAATTTGGTAGGCTTCTGTACTTTTCTTCAGCTACGATATCGATCCTAATGTTACCTAATTTTATTTGAGATTGGGCAGACTTAAGAACCATGTATAGACGTACACAACAAACTCAGTTGCTCTCGTGTTCCCGACTTCGACTCCTCTGAATATTCTCTCAACTTTATGGCTCACACTATCCTGTCACTCTCATACTAAATATTTCTGTGCTGTCTATCTTTTCCCTAACCCTACTGACTTTCCCAAATTCTTTGACTATCTAAACTCTAAAGTGGAACACATCCTATCCATCTCTCCTTTCGCAGAAATCTCCATCTTAGGTGATTTCAACAATCACCACCGCCAATGGCTCTCCTTTCATTCCACTGACCAACCTGGTGAACAAGCTTTAATCTTTTCTATTCTAAATGAACTAGAGCAGTTGGATCAGCAACCCACCCGTATCCGGATCTCTTCGGAGATCGGCCGAACATTCTTGGCTTGTTTCTAACTTCTAACCCTTCCACTTATACTGTCGATCTTGTATCTCCTTTGGGCTCCTCCGACCTTAATTCTGTCACCTGTCATATCTCACCAGTACAGCCACCCGATCCTCCCAGCCAGCGGCACGTGGCACTTTGGCGATGCTGACTGGGAGGCTCTTCGGCAGTACTTCTTTGATTTCCCATGGAATGGTTTTTGCTTCCTTGGCCATGGACCCTCAGAGAGTGCTGAACGTATTATCGTGGTAATCCTCTCGGGCATGGACACATACATTCCATTTTCTTTCTCTCAGACTAATGCAAACAAATCTTGGTTGATTCACGCTTGTTCTACTGCAGTCTGCATTAAGGAGGAAACTTTCTAATGGTACCATCACCTTCAAACTCAAGAATCACATTCTTCCTATGTTTCTGCCCGGAATCAAGCCAAATCTGTTCTGCAACTTGCCAAACACTCTTTTATCAATAATAAATGCACTGAAATATCCAATTCTAGCTCATCCCAAGCTTTATGGCATCTAGCCCAAAAAAAACTCTCCATCAATTTTTCATCTTCGTAATTCTTTCCCCTTTTCCACTCTGATGGCACTATCATCACTTCTTCCTCTGACAAAGCTGAACTCTTCGCCCATATTTCGCTAGAAACTCCACCTTGGATGATTTCGGTGCTATTCCTTCCTCTCCACCCTCCTCTCCTTATGCCTAATATCCTAATCTCTTCTAAAAATGTACTTTCTACCCTCTCTGTGCTTAAAACTAAGAAGGCATACATTCCGGATCTTGTTCCTCCTGTCATGCTCAAAAGCTGTGCTTCCATGCTGAAGCCCTGCCTAGGCAAACTCTTCCATCTCTGTCACTCCTCTAACATCTCCCCTTCTTGCTGGAAGTTTACTCTCATTCAACCTAGTCCCAAAGAAGAGTAACCGCTCTCATCCCTCCAACTATCATCCAATTGCTCTCATTGCTTGCATCTCTAAAGTGTTTGAAACTTTTATTGCTTCAAAATTCCTTAAGTATTTCTCTTCTCATAAGATCGCCAGTTTGGCTTCATTAGGGGTCGCTCTACTGGTGATCTTCTTTCCCTGATTAAAGAGCACTGTATGTATATTCCCATATTCAAAATATGTTACAGGGGGGCAATGCCGATTGAGTTAATTTCTCAATAGGTGGCGATCTGAGAGTGAGAATCCGAGTCTGGGGAGCAAGACCGTGTAGCGCAGGGGGGAAAGTAGCTTCAGAGATGGGGCTTCTTCGAACCGTGAGTGGATGCTTCACGTCTCTCACTCCCTAGGGTGGAACGAGACCTCACAGGCTACACCGTGTTGAGCGGTAGCATATACAGGCTCTCAGCCTATGCCCGAGAGGGAGTAGTTGGAATATAGAAAAAAAAAAAAAAAAAACACTAACCCTTGGTCATCCTCCTGTCGGGACTTCGGTGAGACCTTTTCTATTGTACTAGACATATCGAAGGCCTTCGATAGAGTCTGGCACAAATATCTACTTTCTAAACTACCCTCCTTCGGTTTCTATCCCTTCATCTGTGCATTACTCTCTAATTTCCTTTCTGGCCGTTCCATGGCTGTGGTTGTGGATGGCCATCTTTTACTTCCTCAACTTACCAACTCCGGTGTTCCTCAGGGTTCTGTCCTATTCCAATTCTCTTTCTAATATTTGTTAATGATCTTCTCAACTGTACCTCCAATCCTATCCATTCATATGCTAATGACCCTACCTTACACTATTCAACTATTTTTTCAGAATGCCCTAGCATGCAATCACTCCAAAACTCACATAACAGGGCTATGGCATGCCTATCTTCAGATCTATCAACCATTTCCAATGGGGGCAGAGAAAATCTTGTTGCTTTCAGTGCTTCCAGAACCCAATTTCTCCATGTATCTACCCGTCAAGAACTCCCGCAGGATTATCCCTTATACTTCAACAATACAAAAACAACCCTTCATTTTATGTCAGTATTCTTGGTGTCTCTTTTTCTTCTGATCTCTCTTGGAAATACCATATTACCACTCTTGCTGAAACGGCTTACCAGAAGCTAGGTGTGATTAACCGCCTCAAGGGGTTCTTTGCTCCTGCACAGCTTCTTGCTCTGTACAGGGGCACAATGCATTCATGTATTGAGTATTGTTTGCATGTGTGAGGAGGATCCTCTCACACAGCACTTCTAGACAATGTAGAAAAGAAAGCCTTTCGTTTTATTAACACCTTACGAGCGGCCTAGGCAGTAATTTATATGTACCGCCCAGCGGGGTGTAATTACCCTAAATAGGGTTGTTTTCGTGATCATTTTCATGCCTAAATAAGACCCAAAGCGTAAAACAAGTATCTATCCCTGAAAGGGCATAAACAGAGCTTTCCAATGACACCCCAACCATCCTTGTACGACCACTGGTTTTCTTGCAACGATCGCGCAACACGAGTGCAAAAACCATGTAATTAGGTACTTTCCCTACAGGTACTAGGTACTTTCTCGCTACACTCCCTGTGTAGCGAGTGTGAGGGGGGATGGAAGGGTGGTTTTCACTTCAGTTGGCCCACCGCGGTGGTGGGCGGCGGTCATAGCCTTACTACGCTCCTCACACCGCTCAGCTCTCTCTCTCTGCAACATTACGTGCTGAAAATGGCACACGACATAAGTTGTGAACCGCCACTTAGTCCAAATTTATTTCACACGACATAAGTTGCGTGCCGCCAAAGAAGGGTTAATTCACGTCCATTCACCGGATTTAACTCAAAACATATTTTGCTTTTTTTTTTTTTTTTTTTTTTTAAGAGACAATGAACGGAGGAAGGAAAAACACAGATAAAACAAAAAGGTCCATGTGCCTAAAGGCATCCTCCATTCATAAAATGTTTGTAACAACTGGATTTAAACATTTGTAGATTGTAAGTTTGTGGAAAGCAATTCGAGGGAAGTGAATTCCAAAGAGTACTAGCTCTGGGGATAAATGAATTCTGATAAGCAGAAGTTCTGCATTGTGGAGGAGAAAGTGTAAATTCATGGGCGCTCTCAGCCGCCCTAGTTCTACGGGGAAAGATGTGGAGAGGCGGCACAATTGAAGCAAGTTCCTCGGAACAATTGCTGTGAAAATATCTGTAGAATAATGCAAGGGATGCAACGTTTCTTCGTATGGATAATGTAGGAATGTCCTGTGTGATTGCAGGGTTATTGATTAATCTAATAGCTTTATTTTGAATTTAGTCCAACTGCCTCAATGCAACCACTCCACTTCCACCCCACAGAGGTGAATAGTAATCCATCTGAGAACGCACATGACTTTTATATATCACGGCCAACTGCTCGTCAGTGAAGAATTATCGAACTCTGTACAGGAGTCCCAGTTTTTTAGAGGCATTCTTAGCAATGCTTCTAACATAATGTGTCCAGCTCAAGTTAGTAGTTAATGTTACACCGAGAATGTCAATACTAGGGGAAGTGGGAATATTTACATCATTAAAAAATATATGGGAGTCAGTGAGATTCTGTCGGTTAGAAAATTGAATGTACTTGGTTTTCTGTGCATTAAAGGAAACTAGATTCTTTTGTCCCCATCCATTAATTCTAGAAAGGTCCTGGTTCAGAGAAATTGCAGTGTTTATTTTTGAATTTATAAGATCGGGTTGGGTGAAAGAATTGGTAATTGTGAAGGAACTGTGGAGTGTTGAGACATCTGCGTAGGAATGTATTGGATTATGAGTGGTAGATATGAGATCATTGATATGAATGAGGAACAGAATTGGGGCCAAAACTGATCCCTGGGGAACACCAGCATTTATTGAGTGAAATTGAGAATAAAGGCCATCTACCATTACACATATTTTTCTGTTATGAAGATAAGAAGAAATTAGTGGAACTAATGTCTGGCTGACGCCAGACATAGATGGCGATTTCATGAAAGCATGCACAAGTTCACAAACATATGTAGCATAAGAACCAAGCTATGACTATGTTGTTTATCCCGTAGGAATTTTCATCTATTAATGTTTACGTTTTGTTTATAGTTTTCAATATTTATTAGGTATGGTAGTAAATGAGGAGGCTGACTGGGCAGTGAGCGACATCACCTTCTCTCCACAACGAGAAACATATGTAGACTTCTCAAAAGCTTTCATATACGACGCCTCTGAGTTGGTGACGCCAAAAGCTCAGCCTCTACCCAGGTGGCTTAGTCCTATTAGGTCAGTTTAACAATATTTCTTCTGGAGGATTTGGGGTGATTGAAGAGTCGTGGACAAAAATGTATGTACTATTATTTTTAGGCACAGTTATGATGCACTGGCGAGTAACTTTGATAAATTGCTTGAGCCAGAAATATAAAATTCTTTGTAGTTAATAACTATTGCTCAACCTCTTGTGTTTAGCGTTGCTAGGTTTTCAGATATTTCTGACCACTACTTTACACAATCGCCTAGATATAACCATAAATAATGTTGTCTCCTTTCTCAATGAAAATTTAAAACCTTATTAACCCCTACTGTACCGTAGGATACAGAAATAAAAGTCCCCCCCAGTCCCAAGTAATGTGGCCAAAATGGCAAGATAGAACAACCTTCCACCTCAAGAGATGAAGGAAGACTGGCTCTCCCAGCCTTCAGAGGGTTGCATATAAGCTTAGAAGTGTTGTTAAGAAAAAAAATCTTAAATTTCTTCTAAAACACAAGTCCGACAGTAATTATTATGTTCTCTCCACCAACCACAAAGCAAAATAACACTGAACTGCGGGATTAACTTAAACTATTTTATATAATTTCCAAACTCCCAGAGATCATTCAAATAAAGTTGTCTGAAGTTCATCATCATAATTAAAGCATTATTATAGCTTGAATAGAAAAGGTCAAAATGTTTTTGTTTTATACTTAAAATTGGTGGAAAATGTTAATACAAATAGTATTATTGAAAAAGAGTGAAATAAAAGTTATCATGTTTCATTGCATTTATAGTTACTGTATGTATTTACATGTATTTGTAGGATTCAAAGCATAGTAACCACGAGTAAAGATCGGAGTAGAAGAAAAATATTTTCTCATGCAGATTTTGTAAGGAATTTTAGTGACAAAAATTAGTTCTTCATCTAGTATTTACTTTTCGGCGACTCACTTCAGCAGTTTGAGGATTTAAATTGAGTCAAAATAATAAACCCATTCTGTAATCGGACGCTGTATTTTAACTTTTTCCGGACTATCATTAGACGATTTTATTCGATTTTAGTAGGCCCTCTAAGAATCAGAGAGGCCAAGTATATCTCAGCTAACCTTCTAACTTCCAAAATTCCTTGCTAAGCTAAATGGAATTGTGAAATTATAGCTATAATAAAAGGAATAAGTGTGCCCTCAAATACTGAAGTGGTTATTGGTCATAGCTGTACTAAAAGCACATCTTGATTTGCATTTCTGATAAATATTGATGTACTTGTGTACAAATTCAAAATAGCTCTGAATTAGCACAATTTCCCCTGTAGGCCGTTCCAGTGGAAGGTGTGGGTGTCTGTGGGTGTGGTGGTGGCGGCTGCGGGACCCTTCCTTTGTCTGTTGGCTCGTATCTGTTGGGGGAGTCTCCGGACCCGGGTAGCCTGGTTCCACAAGTTGGGCAACGCTGTCATGTTTATACTTCAGCCTATGACTCAGGTAAATACACAAGCCATAATACATTAGCATACGCCCTTCTGAATCTGTGTCGAACCCAAACGTGATAACATGATGCTATATATTATCCTAAATGTTTCCGAGAATAATATTATTAGTGCACTGTACACATTTATATGGATGCATGATGCTTAATTTATGTTGTGAGAACACAGTATTTTTTATTCCAAACATATATTTAGTTTCAATAATTATAAGAAAGAATTTCAAATTCTGCAGATTAGGTTTGCGCCAGTTTATAGATAATCGGAATAACGTTCAATAATCACAATATTTCAGGTTGCGTAAACATGATTTTTATCTTTATATAATACCATACTTCTATTCTCTTTTTCAAATTTCAGATATATGCATTGTCCATTACTATGACAAAGCCTTATATATATATATATATATATTATACCAGACTTTTATTGGGGTTGTATTGTCTTTATAGGTAGGTTCTTACTTGACTGGAGAAGATGAGAACACACAAGAAAGCAAACACAAAAGTAATAGAGGATAATATAATACAGAGTACATACATACATTATTTTTATTCACACAATGTCATATTATTAGAGGTGCAATGATACATAAGACAAAGACAGGGATAGGTTTCAATTAGCAGTCCGATCGAGGATCCTCTAGGTGTCTCAAGGGGAAGAGACAGGCAGGTTCTGAAGATCAGTAAAGACATTGCTGCCTGGTATTCCCTACGACGTCCTGGTCCGTGGGGTGGTCCTGTCGTGTGACGGTGACAAAAGTTAGGGGAAGATTTCCTGAAGATCTCTGAAGACTGTAGAGGTGAGGGTCTTGCATGAAAACGAGCCGTTCCACCAGTGTCTTACGCCATCGTATCATGGGATTAAAGTAAGGAGCCGTTTCACCAGTGTCTTACGCTCTCTCTTACAATCCAGACCTAGACTTCGGTAGATGATTGAAGACTTCCTTGAAGATCTCTGAAGACTGTAGAGGTGAAGGTCTTACATAAAAACGAGCCATTTCACCAGTATCTTACACTCTCGTATCATGGGATTAAAGTAAGGACCCGTTTCACCAAAATCTTAAGCTCTCACTTACAATCCAGATTCCAGACCTATACTTCTATGTGAGTCTCTGCAGGAACTTCTGTAATGGAATCTTGGGATTATTATGAAGACAAGCCGTTCCACCAGTGTCTTACATTCTCATATCGTAAGGACTAAGCAGGGAGTTGTTTCACCCGTGTCTTACCCCCTCCACTACAAGTCCTGACTGAGAAGGAAGCCGTTACACCAGTGTCTTAGGCTCTTCCAACCAGACTTCCTATGTTTTGGGGTTTACTAGAACTATAGCGCGCACTACGTGTGGTAAACTATAATTGTAGTAAAGTCCCGTACCAAGACAAAAGTAAAAATGTTAAGAGGCCACCAGTGTGGTCTAACAAAGATACAAAGCAAATATCCAAGGTACCATCGAGAAACTGCGTTGAGTAGTTCCACCAGTGCCTTACTCCCTCAAGGTAATTTCTCGGTATATATAATCACAAGTCTTCCAGATATCCTCAGCCAGTGCCTTTAGATATCTTTCCAACTGTACCCCTTCTGGATTTGGCTGGGGATGTCTTACCAATTCCGGCTGCACATTTCGGGTCAATATAGGCGGTTGTGCGCAGAGGAGGGTGTGTGTCGATGATGGTAGCCCCTCTCAGAATCCGCGCCACGGCGGTGGTGAGTCTACGGGCAAGATGGGCGTGTGGTGTTTTGGGGTTTATGGAAGGTTTTATCCCCTGGGTGCTGTGGTTGGTGTTCTTTGGGTTTACTGGTGGTGTTGGAGGTTGGTTATCTTATTAAGTCTTTTCCTGGTGTTGGGGGACATGGCGAGGTGATGGTGGCAACCCGAGCTTGCCGGGGAGAGGAGGCTCTTGTGTCCTCATGTCTCAGCGGCGTGGTGACAGGAGTTGTTTCTATACTGGTGCTTTTATCTCCTCCTTTCTTTTTCTCCCCTATCTCAATATATACATATATATATATATATATATATATATATATATATACAGTATATATGTGTGTGTGTGTATTTTGTTGTTGCTGATGTTTGAAGTCGAGTGTTGGCAACCATAATCATAAGCGAAAACATGATGCAAGCAATATACCTATGCTTCACAAGTTGATACACATAAATTAATGTGAATCATAACATTTTGCATGAAGTTTGGTGTTTAACACTTACGCTGCGGGCATATTTCCGCTATATTAGGGCTCATTCAGGCACTCCTGAATGATTGAACAAGTGTCTGCATGAAATTGAATGTACTCAGCCAAAATCTAGAAGAACATAGTTTCAAAATTACACCAGAACGAGGTTCGTAGCGCGCAAAAAAAAAAAATTTAAAAAAAAAAAAAAAAAAAAAAAAAAAAAAAAAAAAAAAAAAAAAAAATTAATCAGAATAATATGATCTTTGTGACACAAGCAGTTTACCAAAAAATGTCTACAAGTCTGAACGAAGCTTGAATATAAAGGCTTTGTTTATAAAAGTGTTATGGATTATTTGAGAGATAATCAAAGTTGAAATTAAGAATGTAGGACACGATTCTTGAGTGTCCCTGCACACTGACTTACTCGGTAACTTAATATATACTGGTGAAGAAGTTAAAACTAAAACACATATTTTGTTCGCAATATCCTTTCATCTGTTACTCATATTTCCAGAAAGGCAACAAGCAGGACATAGTAGAGCTCCCTGGGCGTGTGTTCTCCGGGTTCTGGTTGTTTTTCTCCATGATTGTGGGCATCTCTTACTCCTCCTCCCTCACCTCATTCCTCATCATGCCAGGTCTACAAAAACCCATACAGAACCTCAGGCAGTTGGTCACCTCAGATACTGGCTGGGCTAAGGTAGGAGAGAGAGAGAGAGAGAGAGAGAGAGAGAGAGAGTAAGTGAGTAAGTGAGAGTGAGTTGGAGTTGTAAGGAAAATTCGTACCTCCAAGACCATGCAGTCCATTCCTGGGACATACGAGTACACTAGGTGAACAGAGAGAAATTGTGTAATACAGTACACTTTTTGAAGAATGTGCACAATTGTATTTACTCTCTTATTTACAAAATTGTTCAACTGAATAACTATTATTAATTACTGAGATAAGTTTTATCTAATTAGAACGGATCTTATGTGTGAAATAAAAACTACATATACTATAATGTTTAGATGCCTTGTTACTATCAACATTTTCTGGAATCATGATCACGACTGTTCATACTTAATGGGAGGCTGACCGTTTTTCTGGAACCCCTTCTCCTCAATGTTTAGCCCCACTAGTTTTGAGATTATATGACGTTTGGCCCATTAGTTTGGCGATTTTAGCACCTTTTGCCCCATTTCGTTGTTAATGTTAAGGCCTTTTGTGCCATTTAGGTGTGGATTATTTCCTGGTGAGCGATAGCGAGCCTGCAAATTCAAGAGGAACCGGCCTTCGACTGGGACATTTTTCTATCGAAAAATTTACAAATTTACCGGGTGTTTTACTAAGTTTTATGGAGGTCTAGGGAGGAAATTAAAAAAATATATGAATTTATGAATTAATAGACCAAACAAACGGTCAGTCTCCCCTTAACTACCAATACCACAAACATTTTCTATCCCTCAGGTATATTTCGGGGGAGTTCAGAGCGCTCTTCTGGAGCAGACGAGTGACCCGGTGCTGGTGGCTCTAAGGGAAGGGGTGCAGTGGCGAGACTCCCTTGAAGGCATCCTGCAGGTAATACTCACGTCAATCGCCTGGACAAGTAGCTGTTACACTACTAGATGATAAACCTAAGAAAGTAAGCAGTGAATTAGGGAATACACTTACTCGAACTGGTGATAAAAGGAAATGTTCCAGAATATTTCTCTAAATTGTCCTGCAGGTACACCCGGATTAAACATTTCTGTGGCTATTATACTTGATGATGAAAAATCGTCTAAATTCCAGAAAGATACACTGTAATCTGATAACCTACGAGCGGACACAAACAGATGCATTTAATGGATATACTGAAACCAACAAAGGGTTTCATCTTCAAATGACAAAGTTTTTCACCTAACTGCCTTTGAACGATTCAATCCTTCAGTAATATTTTGCCCTTACTGTATTTTCAGCAGCCAAAAAGGGAGAAGTTTTGCTTATTTACATTTTTTCTGGATATCTCTTAACAGTTAGTTTTGGCAAATATTATATGATATTGTGTGCTTGTTATTTATGACCAAATTTAGTTCGGCAGATAGTTTATAATTTTTTTGTGTCTCTGCAAGACAGATTTTTTTTTATAAATATATGAGCGCAATTTGATGAAAATTACCTCCTTGCATGCCCATGAATATCTTTGGTTTATTTTTTATCATACGCATTGTGATATTTAGGGTTATCCAAAGAGTTGATGATGAATGTTTGAACCACTATGCTATAAATAAATGGAAAGACCCGACAAGCACAGCCGCGGCAGACTAGTTTTGGTATCCAAGGTAGTTTTAAACTACCAATGATCCATATCTGATTATATTATGCTATTTTCAGATATTATATGTTTACTGTTACAAATTATAATGCCAACATTAAAAATAGCCTCTATCACCACCATCCGAGCAACTGCACTAGGACATAAACACCACCACAACAGAGGCCCAGAATACCATTTCCAAGCGGAACAGCTACCGCGCACTGTTCCACGCCACCTTCCACCAAACAGAAATGCCTTCTATCGCCACCAGAATAGTAGCAGAACCAGAGCAAGCCCTTCTCGCACTCAACATCATCAAACAGGGCAACGCAGAAATAGTGAACGCTATAGCAGGCGACCAGACAGAGATATCGGAACAATCCCTTCTGTTGTTTGTCACAGCCAAGTTTGAGACTGGTAAATCCTTGGGATGCCCAATGCTCCCCAGCCAAGTTCGAAACTGGCACCAATTGTGATGTTTGATACTCACCAGCCAACTCTTAACCAGAGGACTATGATGTTGTTCTTGAAATGTTTTACTGGGCGGATGCGACGTTTGAAGACGACACTTAAAAAGTGTTGAACATTCTAGTGTCAACATAATCAAAGACATTTCACAGCAGGAATAAACTGTGAACAACAATATCCGCTGTTAAACCTCATATTCTAGTGATTTTTAAAAATTAATATTTACTGTCCCTCGCGATCTTAATATTAAAGAATTGAGCTAAAGAAGGAAAGCGAACTTTAGTATGTACTACATTTTATATTCAGTAATTATTATATGCATCATTATTACATCTCTCATATAATTTTAAGGTGATTTACTTGCAGTGTACTGTGTATTTAAGCAGAATACTGTACATTCAGAAGGTTGAATCTATGTCACTTCTTGCTTCTGGTTTTACCGTGTCAGACCTTACTCACGCACTTTTGAGCTCACCAAGCACTGTCCACGTGAATGTGAATCGGAGGTGCCCGTCACATGTGAGGGGTGAGTGTGGGAAGGTAAGGAGATAGGTAGGAGAGAGGAGTTTACGAAGTCTTAAACAGAAGACATGGGCACGATCACAGCCCGGAGCTATTCCTCCCAACTTGGGAGAAAACTCCTTGTAATATTTGAATCATCATATGTTCCTGAATAAATCAAGTTGGCTGGACAAGATAGTTTAAATCCCCTTTACCTATAAGTATCAACATTATATTTACAGGGTATAAGGATTACAGTGGCAGCTTTTACTATTACTTATATAAGAATAGAACAACATAGGAGAAAACCAGTCTTCATGAAACCAGAGAAACTACCAGAAAATCGACCCAGCACCATCAATCAACTTACCAAACTACAATAAAACAAATATATAACCCCATAAGGAACCTCCCAAACGGTTACCCTACATATGTTTATGTGGGCAGACTGAACTATTGTGTATCCAAATATCAGTAAATTAACATCAACGTATTCGTAAAGATATGTTTCATATACAGTACTCTAATTGTACTAATATAATGCATTAATATTGTTGTGCTTATAATTAACTTTTGATTAAGTCTAAGAACCTACAATAAGATTTAATTCCATAATTATCTTCTCCATGCATTTATCTTTGACTCTATTCAACCATGTACTTAATTACTGTCCTAACTCAAATAAACTGTATGTCCTTTCAGTAACATTGAATTCTGTGTGTTATCGATTTATGTGATTTATGTGATACTAACCATCAAAAGCATACATATATCAACTTCCCCGGGTTGCAGCCACGGAGAGCGAGGATCAACACGGTGACGGTGAAGATCATCAGGTGGAGGAGGTCGCCAAAGAACTCGATGCATTGGCTATTCCGGAGCCAGATAGACTGTTGGCGGGGGGCCATCACAAGTAAATCTCAGGTCTACACGAAGATAAAAGTAATGGGGTTACTTTTCCGATTCTTAGTCAACACAGGTGCGGCCAGATCTTGTCTATATACAAGGTTTTACAGAAAACATTAGGCCAAGTTCAGACAGTTAAGAACCTCCTCAGTAAATATAATAGGAGAAGGCAATGAAGCCTTGGTACTAAAATGGGAAACTCGCTCTGTCCTCGTCACCAACGCAGAGCCCACTGCAACAACCGAACATCCATTCATAGTGTTCAATTCCACTTGCACCAGGTATAACGGTAATCTATGCCTCGATCTACTAAAGAAACTAGGCGCTTACGTAGATTGTGCAGGGCACCATTTAATGTTTGGTTATCAAGAAGAAGAGAACAAATTTTGACAATATCCTCTGACGTGACTGCCACCAACCCAACTATTAAACCTCATAATCATTGCACAAGCAATAGTTCAGAGTGCCCTCACCATTCCAGTTGACCACCATACGTGGGTGCCCATCGCTCTGACACACCCACAAGACATGATATTTTGCCCGTCAGTTGAGCAAACCTATGCAACCAGATGTGCCACATCATCAGCTGTCATACCAGCCCACTCTCAGGCAATAACAATTGCCAATTTGTCTGGTAAACCTCTTACTATGCCCAAGGGTTTAGTGATGGAAGATCTGGAGACTTTTGATGATCTTCCTGTATTAGAAAACAACAACAACAGGCACAAGTCTTATTTTGCCCGCAATGCCACACCAGCTCAACAGCAAGGATTATTGCAGATAATATTACTATATTAAGATATATTCGTCCAGAGCTCTGACGACATAAGACGCACACATGTCCTAGAACACACAATTTTAGCAACAGGACCACCTATTTGTCAGTGCTCTCGCTGAAAAAACCCATACAACGACTAGAAGAAGACGATCAAGTTGAGAAATTGCTAGACACAGGATCTATAACACACTTGACCAGCCCCTGATCACCACCTGTCATTTTAGTATAAAAGAAAGACAGATCTATGCGTCTTTGTGTAGCCTATTGATGAGTTAACGATGTAACCATCTAAGTTGCAACACAACTGCCTAGAATTGATGATTCACTCGATTCTCTATTCGGCTGCAAACGGTTCTCCACACTGGACCTGTAAGCCGGATATTGGCAAGTACCTGTGACATCTGAGCATCAACAGAAAATGGCATTCTCGACCATTGGAGGGAGACTATATGTATTTAACTTCTATACTTTTTGGATTGTGCAATGGACCCACCAATGGCAAGAACACCTCCACGATTTCGACAAGTATTCCAACGCATCCGAGAAGCAGGGTTAAAACTAAAACCCACCAAGTGTACATTGGGCTATTATTCTGTTGATTAGCTCGAGCATACCATCTCTGATCAAGAGATTGCTCCGGACAATAAATAATTGCAAGCCATCGTTATCACCCTTATAATCCCTACAATCTATCTCGGTTAAAAGAAGCTATTACAGTCCTTCAACGCCATCTATTGGACTGCTAACCCAACCGACATTGCCAGATAAATACTAGAATCTTGTAGAGCTTTTACATCAGGAAAAGATACTACCAGGATCCCAGGACCTTGGTAACTTCCTTGCCATGGATGAGATAAGCTCTTATCCTTCCAAAGCGTCCAAGAATTATGCGATAACATTCGGCGACACATATTCTTATCGCTTTTCCTACTAAAGAACACACAGCTCTAGCAGTTGCAGAAGCCATGTTAACCCATGTATTTCAATATTTCGGCTTTCCGCAAGCCATTGATCACCTGGGACCACTTAATGGCCACCTGTCTTTTGGCAGGCATCAAATAGTAAATAGTATACTGTATTCTAAATTGGAGTTGCATTTTGTGATTCCCAGGATTTTCGCCGATAAAGAGCAATTGGATTTCCTTGAATGTAGTGTCCTTGCCGCCACTGATAAAGTCTGTGGCAAAACTAAGGGCCCCCCCCCCCAGACAAAAGTATTCGTGGTGGTGAAATTACGATGTTGAAAATGCAATAAAGGAGAAAAGATTTTCAAAGCGTGGAAGAAAAGAGGCAGCAGAGAGGAATATCTGGTGGCTAAGCGAACTGCAAAAAAAATATACACAAGGCAAAGACAATCATACAGGACCTGGTCATAGACCAAGTGAGTAACGCAGAAAATCCCAATGTGACCTTCAATTTAGCTAGGCGACTTAAGGATGACAGTAGAGATGAAAATTGTGTACGCTGACACAGAAATTATAGATGCTTGAAAGGTACACTCCCCCCTATGATAGCGCCATATGTTGTAAGCAGTGCAATAAATATAATGAAGGACGGAAAAGCTGCAGAATGCTCTGGCATTGTAGCTGAGATGATTAAAGCCTCAGGTGATATATGAGTGAGTTTGGTCACAGAACTAATCAACTCCATCATAAAAGAGGAAGTAATCCCTAATGAATGGCACAAAAGTGTAATAGTAAACATATATAAGGGCAAGGGGGACACATTGGATAGGGAAAATTATAGGGGCCTGAAAATGCTTGATCAAGTTATGAAGGTCTGTGAGAGAGAGTCTTTGAAGGTATAATAATGGAAAGCATTACTATCGACGATGTGCAGTTGGTTTCATGCCAGGACATGGCACAATTGACGCTATCTTCATAGTCAGGCAGCTGCAGGATAGATATCTACTTAAAGATAGGGATCTGTATCTTGTGTTTGTAGACCTGGAGAAGGATTTTGATCGGGTGCCCAGAGAAGTTGTGCAGTGGGCTATGAGAAAACTTGGCATAGAGGAGTGGCTGGTGCATGTGATAATGAAGATGTACGAGTCCACCAGAGCTTTGTGTTAAGACCTCTCCTCTTTGTTATGGTTCTGGAGGCATTATCTAGTGATTTCAGAGTTGGGCTCCCCTGTGAACTGATATATGCAGATGACCTAGTATTTATCGCAGATAGTGTGTGGGATGTCGAGGCCAAGTTTAGAAGATGAAGTAAAGGGTTAAGAATTATAATAAATAAAACCAAGGGTGTACACAGTAGATTAGAGCTAGGAAAAATAGAAAAAATATGGTGCATACCCATGCGGAGTATGCAGAAAAGGGGTAGGCGCAAATTCAATACAGTGTAGCGTCTTCCGCAGCTGGGTGTATCGCGAGAAGAAGCGCTGCACTAGAATAAAGGGACCTCTACCAAGGAAGAAGTTCGAAATTGAGAAATTTGTATGCATAGTATGCAAAGGTAAGCTTGTATTCAATGACCGGCTCGAGAGTGTTAACTTTGACAATGAGGCACTAGAGATGGTGGACAGGTTTTGCTACTTGGGTGATACCATCTCTGCCGGTGGTAAAGCTGAGGCCGCCACTATCGCCATAATAAAATGCGACTGGGGAAACTTTAGAGAACTTTTGCCACTAATAACCCTGAGAAGACTCCCTCACCCCTTCAAAGGAACGGTGTACGCTTCATGCGTTAGAAGCGCATGTGATTCAGAAATGTGGTCTGTCAAAGCGGATAGTATCAACAGAATGGAACGCAATGAGATGAGAATGGTGAGATGGATGTGTGGTGTCAAACTGCAAGATAGGATATCAAGTGAAGTCCTAAGGAGAAGGTTAGGTATCAAGCGTATCAGTGATGAGATGTGTACGAGCAGGCTTGGATAGTTTGGACATGTGGAGAGGATAGATGAACAAAGCTGGGTGAAAAGATGCAAGTCCATGAATGTATAGGGAGCTACACCAAGGGGCGAACAAAGAAAGACATGGGATCGGACTTTGCGGTCTGATCATTAATCAAAGAACCTGACAAGTGAGGCAGCTCTTAACCCGGGAACTGCGGGAAGACTCTTAAGAGTTCCCCCGGTGGACTGCGGGAAGACTCTTAAGAGTCAGAGAAAAAAATAATAAATTTTAAACATCGAAAACAAATATATATATATTTTTTTTTATTTTTTTATTTTTTTATTTTTTTTTTTGCCCTTGGGCCATGCAAAATATCAGTCCTCTACCTCCCCTCTTTCCCCACTTTCCTCCCCTCCTTCAGTTATCACCTATTTTCCTTGTTATTCCCTTATTCTGAGGTATATTTTCGTGCTAACATTAGCGAGTTGCAAGCAGGGCATTGTCATCACTGTTAGCAAGCGAGTGCAAGAGAGAGAGAGAGTATCGATCGACAGTGTCTCAGTGGCCTTGGGGGAAATTGGCGGGAAAGGAGGTTGCCTCACCCATACATTATGTAACTCGCGGCCTGTATCGTCGATTTTGACCATCCAAATGCTGTTTTCACTCGTTTTATTGTTGTAACAGGTTAATACCTTTACAATCAACCTATAATAGGCTCATATGGATAAGTATTAATGCTATTTATGGTAAAATGAATATTTTAGTGATGGAAACAGCTCAAATACATGCGCACAGGCAGAGGTGTCTAATTACCCCCATGCGCACTTAAGAGGTTAACAGGGTTGCCAGGAATGCTGCCATTAGGACATGAGACTGGAACCGCGCTTCGTGTGGAGCACTCGGTCTTTAAATTTGTGTATGTGTATGTAAGACACTACCTTTATACCTACAGGACGTTGTGAGGGGTCGACTCGCCACCTGGGACAATGGTATCACCACCCGCCTTTTGGTTGCCGTCAAGTACACAGACATCTCGGGCCGGCCGCTTGTCCACTTCCCAGGCTTCGAGCTACTGCAGGAGAGGATCGCCTGGCCCATGCAGCAGCATGCACCCTATAAAAAAAGGTAAAGCTCTTAACTCATCAAAGGCAATATTCTTGATTATTCATACACTCCATACACTCCGGTATAGTACTAAAACCTAGATAACCTTTACATTTTGAATGTTATATTTAATTATTATGAGTATGTGTAATGCCCGAATCTTCAACATCCGCGAACTCCAAAATGCATCGCCTCAGTGATAATAGTACCAAACGAAACTATACAAGCCTCCTATCAACCACCACATTCTTTTTTACTGTCCAACCATTTGAACATACCGTGAGTACCATAAACATCACAAGCACTTCCCCCCGCAGCCATATCACAAACAACACCCCCAGTCCCCCAAGGAAACCATCAACATGCCTTACCTGTCAACTGGCCTTTCCGCTCACCTGTACCTGTCACCTCAGCTCGACAAGGACATAGACAATACCATAACCACAATGCCAGGAGCACCTTTTTGCATCAGACTACCAGACCAGCAAGAAGAAAAGAAATGGGATACTGAGCGAACTTCCAGTCATCAGCCCACCCCCCTTGACCCTTTCACGCACGTGTGGACGCAGGGGTTACCGATTAGCGATCAGAAATAGAGTTATTCAATTGTATAATTACCTATCCCAATTTAGGTTCTGCCCACAGCTAACTCAAAGACAACTGCAGAGGTGGAAGTAAATAAACTAAAGGTTTCTAAACACCCCTGATGGTCACAAAAGCTTTAAAGTATCCCAAAATAGTCTCAAATCACGTCCTGTGCGTGAAAGGGTTAAGCTGTATCTGCTTAGGGCGCTAAAGTCACATTCTGCTTGACAACAAGAGATGTATTCCACTTGTCCCTCCATTACTACTTCTTCAGTGATGTGCTGCCTGAACGAGAGACGAGAGAAGAAGCAGACGCAGATCGACTATGACCAATTATCTGCCCCTCTTCACACATCTGCTGTCACCCAAGTAAAACACTTAAAGTTTTGAAGAGAGTTGCCATAAGCATTCCTACTCCTTGTTTCGGGACCTTTACTAATGTAAAAAATTAATCACAGTACACAGGCTATCCACATATTACTTTGCAGATTATAGTTATACCTTATAGGTTACATTGACGATTGTGCCAATGCGACTAAGATATACTGTAGTTATACTGTATTTCTTTAGCGCAAAAGCCTCCAACACCACAGGCAACTAACACTAACTCCTCTCCACCACACAATGTATAAATCTCTATCTATCGCAGGTTCTATTAGATCTGCATATATTTCATATAAAAATATATATATATATATATATACAAATTTCTGTATTCATTATTTGCCAGTCACACGCCATTGTTTGCCAAACTTACTTCATAGTTTGTATGAATAAATCTTATAATACGTACACGTAAATTCTGTTCTAATCTTAGTTTTCCCAGTAAAATATGGACTTTTTTACTATCTACAATGGTTTGTTGAGTATTGTAAGAAGCCTGAAATATCGCCAGATATTATGCAATTTACTGGTGGCAAACTGTGGTCTTTTCATGGAGGACAGATAGAACAATTCTCAAACGAGTTGGTCATTTATAGGGGTTAGCAACAAATACAATTACACATAAAATTGCAAAAAACACTAAAATTCAAATTCTCATCCATTAATTTAATTTTGAAAAAATGGACATAAAGACACATACAGACGATAGAGCCTGCCATGCAAATAGTTTATACAAATGATCAGGAGAGAGTCGCAGCATTACTCGCTAATATACTGTATGTGTAATGACTTTTCCCTCATTGCCCGAAAGATAACAAATGACCTTAAGTGGGACACTATAAAATATATTCTAGTCAATTCGCTGCAACCTTCACATAGCCCCCAGTGTTGCCGTTCAAAACTGAAAGTTATTATCTTTGAGTTGTTACGATGATAATCCATCGTAAGTTTAATATAGTTTTATTCTATAATTACTATGTTGCATTGGTCATAATATTATATTCAAATGGTGAATATATTATACCGTCTTGCGGTAGTCTCAATACCTCGTGAAGCAGTCTCAATACCTCGTGAAGCAGTGAACGATATTTATCCATATATTATCGTCTGCTTCAAATTCATATTGCTTCATTCAAGACGTGTTGTCTCTGTTTTCCCATTTTCTAAACTGTGGAATTTATGTAACCCATTTATTATTAATGGGTAAATAGTACGCATATTATATTATGCATCACATAAGCATTGTGTATTTAGTTGTTTACTTTTATGTGGTCCTACTTGTGGGGATTGCATTGTATAAAAGAACCAGCAGGCCGGTTGAAGTGGAGCCCTCTGTTGGTGTCAGACCGTCACTCAGAAGCCGAAGGTCCCGGCTGTCAGCATTTAACATTGAAGAGAGCAACACCTAACTCTCGCATTCTCTCCTCTTGGCTTTTTGTTTATTTATTCTTTGTTTTATTCATTGGCATTATTCTTTATTTTTTGTATAAGCAATCAAAGGATGTGTGTGTGGCTTGTGTGTCCCTTCCTAGTTTATTGTTTGTTTTTCATATCTGTAGCATAGCCTACGTGAGTTGCAGTTGGGATGTGTGTACATGCTTAGATTGATATGCAGGATTCGAAGTTGCATAATAAATCGTAGGCAGTGTCCACCAACCTTTAACTGTCTTCGTGGTGCGATGTATAAGGTGTTGATTTTCGGTGTGCGCATCCTGGGTTCGAGTCCACGGACTGCCACATGTGTTTGTAAATTTCATTAATCGATTTTGGGAGTATTGTTGGTTGTTGGAAGGAACATAATAATTTATTATTGTTTTTAGTGCCGCAACCTTGGCCTTGTTAACCCTTTCACGCATTTATGACGCAGAGGTTGCCAGATTAGCAATAAGAAATATAGTTATCTCACTCTTATAATTACCTCTCCAAAAGTAGTTTTCTGCCCACAGCTAACTCAAAGACAACTGCAGAGGTTGAAGTAACTAAACTAAAGGTGTCTAAATACCCCTGATGGTAACAAAGGCTATAAAGTATCCCCAATAGGCTCAAAATCGCGTCATATGTCGGAGAGGGTTAATTAAGGTATATTTATTTGTTTATGTGCATTGGTTTAGTTAAGGCTCTGTCACACTATGCCGATTTAAGTGCCGATGATCCACGACTTAACGGTCGGGAGCAGGTCTTTGCCTACATCGCCGTGCGACGTGGGTGGGCGCCTACTCAAGAGAGCCGTCGGGAGAGGTCGTCAGGGGCCTCAGGAAAAGTTCGACATGCACAATTCTCATGAGTTGAGTCGGCGGCTAGTAAATTGACGGCACGAGGACGGTAGGCTGGCAGCGTCGGGCGTCGTCCGGTATGCGTCATACGTTACAAGGGCGCCAGCCTGTCTGCGTCAGACGCCGCTTATAAGGTAGGTCGCCTTCAGGCAGCGACCCGGTAACGCCCAGGCGCCGTCATAGGGGGAGGGCATACCGTGAGTCCGCGACCTGGCAACATCGCACGGGACATCGTTGATAGATGGTTTTGGGGGTGTCTTTGTTTTAACCTTGATGGAGGTCTAGCGAGGAAACTAAAAAATAAATTAATATATAAATAAATAGACCCCAAAAAACACCACTGTCCCCTTAATCCGATCCCAGCAACGAGTGACTATCAATAAACCCTTTCAATAGCGGTGGCGTCTGTTTTGCCATAGTTCTGCTATACTTAGACAATTTTATGCAGCTTAAGAACGGTCTGTGGGAGTTATGAGAGATAAATGAGAGGATTAGAGGTCTTGTGATTGCTACAGGTCCTTTGTAAGCATAATACAATAACCTAATAGTTGCCAGACTATAACGAGAAAAACGTCACCGGTACTGAAGGGGTTAACTATGGATGGCCTTGTTTTACCAATTACTCAAAAAAAAACTTTTAAATAAGCGGAGATGGGCGCATTTGTTTGCTCATTTATGAATCTTTTTATTATGTTTTTAGTTTCTTCCCTAGATCTCAAGCTTACTCTCCCCCCCCCCACACACACACACACACACACACACAAACGTCGCCTCCGACGGACCAGTTTGCCTCGGTCGGGATCAAGTGTGACGGAGTAGGGGTCCAGTGTGACAGGGTGGCTGTCCATCGCCGCCGTAGTATCTATCGGCGCCGCCCTACCTCCTATAGGCGCCGCTCGTCAGGAGCGTTGTCGCCAACCAGTTTGCGTGCTACGGCGCATGACGTCGCTCCATCGGCGTCATTCATCTTCCTTAGGTCTTGCATTGTTGCCTCTCGACCCTTTCCAGTTGCCGTTAGGCGGCATGCCCGTCCATACTTTCCGCCATGGGCGTCCCACCCCTCTATCACCCAGGACACTCGGCAGTAGTCTCCCCCTTGTATTGCCACTCCTTAAGTCGTGGAGCGTCGGCATTTAAATAGGCATAGTGTGACAGAGCCCTTAGGGGTCCAGACTATTGTTGGGCCTGGTTCGAAGTAGAGGGTGAAGGACTTCATTAGTCTTCTGTTACAGGGAGGATTACTTCGGCCCATGCCAACCAATGGTCTGGACAGCTTAAGGGGGTGATGGTTGATTGGTGTTTTATATGATCAGTGTTTGATTAATTAATTTTGCATTCATTATTGGCTGGCATTTACCGTAATTTTATTAACATAGATTAAATCAGAGCTTTCTCTTTTTTTTGTGCAGCTTGGAAAGGATCCTCCTCACTATTGCCATTCGGTACTGAGTGTTGAAAATAGTTGTGTCTCGAGATATCTTTTCACCACAACTAAGGGTTCCAGTTTTTGCATTGTTTGTATAACGGAACCAGTTGGGGGATTGTCTGCACCTTTGATCACCAGAGAGCCTGGAAGTTGCGAATGAGCTCTGTTCTGTTGCGATAGGCTGTGTTACGAGTTGAGGCTACGGAGGTGCTGAGTATGTCTGTGTTAGTCCACGGACTAGAAGCCTCTACTGTCAGTCGTAACAGTGGCGACTTCGCCAGTATCCTTTTTAAGCTGAATATCTTCTTTTTATATATACAGGTATATCAACCACCACCTTAAAAAAATATTGTGAAGTTTTATTAAGTGATTTTGAGGGTTGCCCACACAGTCCTTCGTTTATTACATTTTTTGTTTTTTCTCGACTACTCAACCATGGCGAGTGCTCCATTGCATCTCTTGACCGAGTCAGATGCTAGGGCATTCCTCCTCGCCCAGCCTGATCGGTCCGAGATTGCTCGCTGTGGACGAGATGAGTTATTGCTGGTGGCAGCTCTGTTGACTGGTCAGAGTTGCATTGAGCTCCGAAAAGAGGAGTGTGAGGCATTGGTGGTTGAGTGGGTGATGTCCCAAAGGTGGGGCGACAGGTCATCGCCACCCGTGAGTGTGTCCAACGTAGCATGCATCATAAGTCCCCCAAGCAGCATGAGCCGTTTGTCAGAGGACTCGCCTGGTTTGGGGATCCCTGGTGTGCCTGCTGCCATTGTCACACTCGCGGGAAGGTTCCCCACTCAAGGAACCCATGTCCTCACACACTCTACACCAGTAACAACACCAGCAACAACAACACCAGAATTGACTTATCGTTCCCCACTCCGCTTTTTGCCCGGAAGTGCCCACCGTCCTAGGTGTACCCCAGCTCACCCCACCCAGATAATTTGCCCGACGGTACCTTCTAACCCCCCTGCTGTTGTTAATCTTGATATTTCTGTGCGCATGCTGGAGCTGGAGTTGGAGAGAGAGAGAATGAGGCATCAGGCTGGAGAAAGTAAGAGAAAGAGAAGAGAGGGAGAGAGAAAGAGAAGAGAGGGAGAGAGAAAGAAAAGAGAGGGCGAGAGAAGCACAGTTAGAAAGAGAGCGCTGGCAGCATGAGGAAAGACAGAGGGAGAGAGAGCACTGGCAGTATCAGCAGGAGGTGGGAGGTGCACGGGGTGGAAATGGTCGGGTTAAATCGGTCGAGACATGTCTGGTCCGCAGCCTCAGGCTCGTGCCCACTTGTGACGAAGCGAAGGTATCAGGGTGGTTCCTTCGCTTTGAAAAAAAGGCGCACGAGTTTGGGTGGGATCAGGGCCGGTGGGTCACACTAGCAGCCAGTGTATTAAAAGGCAAGGGCCTAGAGGCGTATGACAGACTCGCAGCAGAGGAATTGGTAGACTATGAGTTTTTTAAAAGATGCATGCTACAGGCATAAGAGTTAAGACCCGAGGCCTACCGTCTTTTGTTTAGAAATGCTCGTAAAAAGACCACATGACAGTCACGTCGAGTTTGAAAAGTACTTAAGAGACGCCTTAGATCGCTGGTTGCTAAGTGAAAACATTACCAACTATGTTGAATTTCGGGAACTGCTCCTCCTTGAACACTTTTGCAATGGGGTGGATAAAGAAATTTGTGCAAAAATCAGAGAGAAGCGAATTAAGCAGACTCGAGAGGCAGCATTATGGGCGGATGACAGGATGTTGGCCTTGCACAGTACTGGGGGCAGGTGTTCAGGTACATCAGCTGGTGTGCAAAAGCAGCATGCAGATGGTGTTGTGCTCGCCAGTACACCATCAGCTCCCAAGGCAGGTGGGGAGAAGACGGGCGCGGATAATACAAATGCTAGTAAGTCTAGTCACGTCAAGTGGTATGCTATTTTTGTCGGCAGAAGGGGCACATAAAGCCTAACTGCCCAAAATGGAAGCAGTCGGTGAGCAAACCCGTATCATTCTTGGTGGGCGTCCCAGCTGATGGGAGATCCGGGCTACAGGGTGGAGTTGCAGGGCGTTGTCTGTGGTAAGTCTGGGAAGGAGTCCATTAAGGGAACCCTCCCAGACCAGACGACTGTGAGCCCAGTTGGGGACTCCCCGGGTATCGCTGGTAGTAGTTTGGAGGACCCGCAGGTTTGGGGGCGTGCCATTTTGCATGATGGGGAGGTAGAGCTGGAGAATGGACAAGTCTTCCCTGTTAGAGTGTTCAGGGACTCAGGGGCCCGACAGTCTTTGTATGTCCGGTTGCCTGGGATGGACACTGAAGGGGACGACTTTGTGCTGGTGCGTGGAATAAATTCTGAGGCATGTCACCCCCTGGTTCAGATGTCATTGAGGTGCCCTGTAGCGACTTCTTCTGCACCGGTGGCAGTCGTGGAGACTTTGCCCATGGAAGGAGTGCACATTTTGCTTGGTGCTGATATGGCGGGTGATCAGGTTTTCCCACCGCCAGTGTGTGTCTCCAGTGTTATTCTGCCTGATGTTCCCGAGGACCACGACTCTGAGATTTATCCTGTATGTGCTATAACGCGGTCAATGGCCAAGGTCGCGAGTCAGGATGAATTTGTTGAGAAGGAAGACAGAGTGGATGATGTGATAAATAGTTCAGAGGAGGAAGTGGACAGCCAAGAGTGCGCACTACCAATATCTCCCACGAACTGTGTTAGTGTCCAGAGTGATTTGTGATATGGGGATGCTTGTTGCCTTAGATCCTTTAGTTGACTCTGGCGCCAGAGGTGGTGAGGAAGGCAATAATGGGGGCCCTACTGGTGGCCCAGTTATCGTTTCGCCACCAACCTTGCCCCGTTATATGTCGCATGATGGATTGGCGGCGATGGCTCCAGCTGAATTAATGAGGTGCCAGCAGGCAGATGAGGAGTTGGTACCTCTCTTTAGCCAGGTGGTCAAGGTGTGTAACCCTTCTGATGGTGCAGGGGAAATTTGTATACGTGAAGGGTTGTTGTTCAGACAGGGGGTTCTGGATGTAGGGGTGGAGAGGAGTTGTTTGACCAGCTGGTGGTGCCGCAGGTGTTTCGACAAGAGCTGATACACCTGGCCCACGCAGCTCCTCTGGCAGGCCACCTTGGAGTCAGGAAAACGCTTGACAGGCTGTCTCAGTATTTTTGGTGGCCACGAATGTCTGCAGCGGTAGCAGATTTCCTAGTCGTGTCATGTGTGTCAGATGGTGGGGAAACCTAACCAGAGTATTCCTGTTGCCCCTCTACAGCCTATACCTGCTGTAGGTATCCCTTTTCACCGTGTCATCATTGATATGGTGGGACCCTTGCCCCGCACCTCGGCCGGAAACCAGTACTTGTTGACCATTCTGGATGATGCAACTAGGTATCCAGAGGCTATTCCAGTACCTAGCTCACGTACTAAAGTTGTCAGTCGTAAATTGCTAGATTTCTTCACCCGTTTTGGACTCCCCAAAGAGATCCAGTCTGACCGTGGGTAAAATTTCACCTCTAACATGTTCAAACAATTGTTGCAGGAACTTGGTGTCGAGCAGATCCTATCGTCTGCCTATCATCCGCAGACTCAGGGAGCACTTGAGAGAGCCCATCAAACTCTCAAGTCGGCACTGCGCAAGTTCTGCTTTGACCATGACCGTGAATGGGACAAGGCAATTCCCTTAGTCCTTTTTGCCATCCGGGAGGTCCCCTCGGAATCCCTAGGGTTTTCGCCTAATGAGTTGGTGTTTGGGCATTGGGTTCGAGGTCCTCTGGCACTGGTGAGGGAGGCCTGGGAAGGAGATGTGCAAGTCCCAGAGGTTGGTTTGTTGGACTTTGTTATAAAGACTCGGGAACAGTTGGTCACGGCTCTCCAGTTTGCACAGGTTAATCTTGTTGGGGCACAGCGTAAGATGAAAGCATGGTATGACCAGAAAGCTAAGTTGAGGGAGTTTGCGTCGGGTGAGGAGGTGCTTGTGCTCCTCCCTTTGGTTGGTCAGCCATTGAGAGCGAAGTTTAGTGGGCCCTACAAGATAATAAAATAAGGGGGAGATCTGGATTATCTTGTAGCTACCCCTGATCGCAAGAAAGCACACCAGTTATGTCATGTCAACATGTTAAAATCCTATAATCGTCCCCCGACTGTGTCTCCCCCTGGTTCTGATGCATGCTTATTGTCATTAAACCGTGGTTCTGGGGATGTAGATGACACTGGCTCTGCGCAGGCAGTGTGCGCATTGAGCATATCCAATGTAGGGGGGCGCGACTCTTCTGTCGATTCTTGGGCTGGACAGGCACACTCAAAGGAGCAGTGGATGGGAAAAGGGAACGTTGGAGTTGCAGTCAACAAGTCTCAGGGTGTTGGAGTGCAGGTCCTGGCTGTATTAGACACGAAGGAGGAGGAGGAGGAGGAGAGAGATATGTTTCATGGGTATTTTCCCGATGCAGTGTCGGCTGGGGCCTGGTGTAAGAACAATTCAGAGGCTTTGTGGGCTAAGCTGGTCCATCCCAACAAGTCCCGTAGCCAGGCTTTGTTTAGTCGGTTGTCACAGTATCCTTTGGTGTTTAGGGATGCACCTGGGCTGACCACTTGGGTGGTCCACGACATTGATGTGGAGGATAATAAACCGATAAAGCTGGCTCCCTATCGTCTGAATCCTGCCGAGCTCAAACCCTTCAGGCCGAACTAGATTATATGTTGGAGAAGGGTTTGATTGAGCGTGTGTGGAGTGAGTGGGCATCTCCTGTCACCCTGCAGCCTAAGCCGGATGGCAAAGTGCGTTTTTGTATTGACTTCAGGTGCGTGAACGACCTCTCCCGCACTGACTCTTACCCTCTCCCTCGGGTAGATGATTCCGTTGACTCTATAGGGGCTGCCCCGTACATCACTAAGGTGGACCTACAGAAGGGCTATTGGCAGGTCCCCTTGACACCTCGCACACAGCAAATTGCCAGTTTTGTTATGGCAGGTGGTGTGTACCAGTGTAAGGTAATGCCATACGGACTGAAAAACGCCCAGCCACTTTTCAGCGTCTGATGGATCAGGTTGTGGATGGGATGCCAAATTGCACTGTCTATATAGACGATGTGGTAGTATTGGGGTGGTGATGAGATGAATGTTGTAGTTATAAGTTAG
This sequence comes from Paralithodes platypus, assembly GCA_032716605.1. NCBI lineage: Eukaryota > Metazoa > Arthropoda > Malacostraca > Decapoda > Lithodidae > Paralithodes > Paralithodes platypus. The sequence goes on from CM064580.1 coordinate 32,705,507, forward strand.
TTGTAAGCATATTAGAAAACTTTACAAAACAAAAAATATATAGTATCAAAACTCAAAAAAACTAAATGCTTAAGAATGTTTATAGGCTATATTGAGGTTGGGTTATGATGCGGAAATTTGCATTGCATTGAAAATTACCCCCCCCCCCACGGTGAGGGTGTTATAAGTTTAATATAGTTTAATCTATATTTACTATGTTGTATTGGTCATAATATTATATGCACATGGTGAATATATTATACCGTCTTGCGGTAGTCTCAATACCTCGTGAAGCAGTCTCAATATCTCGTGAAGCAGTCTCAATACCTTGTGAAGCAGTCTCAATACCTCGTGAAGCAGTACCATACCTCGTGAAGCAGTGAACGATATTTATCCATATATTATCGTCTGCTTCAAATTCATATGGCTTAGTTCAATGACGTGTTGTGTCTGTTTTCCCATTCTCTAAACTGTGGAATTTATATAACCCATTTATTATTAATGGGTAAATAGTACGCATATTATATTATGCATTACATAAGCATTGTGTATTTAGTTGTTTACTTTTATGTGGTCCTACTTGTGGGGATTGCATTGTATAAAAGAACCAGCAGGCCGGTTGAAGTGGAGCCCTCTGTTGGTGTCAGAAGGTCCCGGCTGTAGGAGTAGGACCGTCAGTCAGCATTTAACATTCAAGAGAGCAACACCTACCTCTCGCATTCTCTCCTCTTGGCATTTTATTTATTCTTTGTTTTATTCATCGGCATTATTCTTTATTTTTTGTATAAGCAATCTAAGGACGTGTGTGTGGCTTGTGTGTCCCTTCCTAGTTTATTGTTTGTTTTTCATATCTGTTTTTATTATTGTTTTTAGTGCCGCAACCTTGGCCTTGTTAAGGTATATTTATTTGTTTATGTGCATTGTTTTAGTTAGGGGTACAAACTATTGGGGGGCCTGGTTCGAAGTAGAGGGTGGAGGACTTCATTAGTCTTCTGTTACAGGGAGGCTTACTTCGGCCCAGGTCAACCAATGGTCTGGACAGCTTAAGTGGAGGTGGTTGATTGGAGTTTTATTTGATCAGTGTTTGATTCATTACTCTTTCTTACTTACAAGGACATCACCAAATGGATGGACCAGGGTTATAATGTTGACTTGATCCTGTTTCCAAGGCCTTTGACGTGGTTAATCATGACATTCTGATCACCAAACTTTATAGCTTGGGAATTAGGGGTAGGGTACTGGACTGGATTAGGGACTTTCTCCATAACCGTATTATGCATGTCAAAGTAAATAATCATTTTAGTTCTTTCAGGGATGTGCTTAGCGGAGTCCCTCAAGGCTCTGTCCTTGGTCCCCTGCTTTTCCTCATATTTATCAATTATATTACTCTTAATATTAATTCGTCTACCAAAATATATGCTGATGATTTTAAACTGTATGTAAAAATCAAATATGATAACCTCTTAAATTTTCTTAATTGTATGTTTGCTTGCCAGTCTGATATAGACGTGCTTGCTAAGGTCTCTAAATCCTGGGGCCTAACGATGAACCCAGATAAATGTGTCTACCTAAGATTTTGTAGGAAAGAAATTGATTGGGATGACCTAGGTCATTCTGGCAGATACTATCTTGACAACTCCTTAATCCCTATTAGAGACTCTGCATCCGATCTAGGAATTTTAATCGATTCCTCCCTTAAGTTTCATACACACATCTCTAATATTGTCCACAAGGCTGGAGGACTCGCCCATAGTATCCTAAGGTCAACTGTCAACCGGGATGCCTCCTTTATGATGCCACTATGTATTTCCCATATTCGTCCCATATTAGAATATTCTTCCTCTCTGTGGAACCTTGGGTACTTGGGGGACCTAAGACTACTGGAGTCTGTTCAGAGACGCTGGACTAAATCTATTGGGGGTCTCGAGAATCTTGATTATGGTGAGAGATTGAGGATATTAAACCTATTTTCCATTAAGGGTAGACTTCTTAGGCATGACATAATTAAGTACTGGCAAATATTTCACGGTCTCTGCTCAATTACTCCTGAAGATGTTTTTGATCGTCCCCAATATTTTGCAACCAGGGGTCACCCATATAAAATTGCTCACTCGAGATGCCAGCTTGAAATAAGAAAGATTTTTTAATCTTCGATATGTGTCTCTGTGGAACTCTTTGCCCACATAATTGGTATCCCTGACTAACCTATTATCTTTCAAGGCTGCCCTTTCCGACTATCTTGCAGGAGTTTTATATGAATATTCATGATTTTGTTCTCTGTCACACCTTCTGGCCTCTTCAACCACTTCTAATTGTACCTTGTTGTTAACGTAGCTGCTTATGATGCACTTTCCAGTCCATAGATTTGTATACTCCCTGTTTTTACTACAAATTTTAAATTATCTTTGGGCTGGCGCATCAGCAGTGTGGCTTCCCTGGACCCTGACCTACCACTTAGCTCTGGGGTCTGGGAAGCCCACCAGGTAAGAATACCAGGTAAGAATTAATTTTGCATTCATTATTGGCTGGTATTTACCGTAATTTTATTAACGTAGATTAAATCAGAGGTTTCTCTTTTTTTTTTTTTTTTTCAGCTTGGAAAGGATCCTCCTCAGTATTGCCATTCGGTACTGAGTGTTGAAAATAGTTGTGGCTCAAGATATCTGTTCACCACAACTAGGGGTTCCAGTTTTTGCATTGTTTGTATAACGGAACCAGTTGGGGGATTGTCTGCACCTTTGGTCCCCAGAGAGCCTGGAAGTTGCAAATGAGCGCTGTTCTGTTGCGATAGGCTGTGTTACGAGCTGAGGCTACGGAGGTGCTGAGTATTTGTCTGTGTTAGTCCATGGACTAGAAGCCTCTACTGTCAGTCATAACAGAGTATTGTAAGAAGCCTGAAATAACGCCAGATACTATGCACATACTATCTTATACACGAACACACAACTGCGGCATTTTATACCGCTTCCTCCCCGACATAGACAAAAAGGTTTTCGAACAACACATGTGCGTTCTACCCAGTCACATTCATCAACATTTTGCTATCTATGACCCTACGAACTCAGAGAAAGACATCATCTTAATCTGGAAACTGCTCGCATCTAAAGCAACAACAGGTTGGAAACTGCAGGTTGCAGTATTGTGCCCTCGGCAGGGTACCCACCAAGCCTTATCACAATAGCACATTTATTGCACAGTCACCACAGTAAAATGGGGTATTGTAAGCGAAAAGAATGAACACTGTAATATGTCTTATGTTGTATGTGCATATATAATAGTGTGTGTGTGTGTGTCAGCCAACATCACAGTTTGGAGAGAATTTTGAGAATGCTTTCCAAACCACCACAGAAGTAACATTCGAGGGCTTGTTTTTTATAATATACAGTGGTATCTCCAGGTGGCGTATATCCAATGTGCGTGTGTGTAATACTGCTATTGACTGAGCTCAAGTGTACAGTCTCACTTTTACACTTCCACTGTGTGCGTGTGTGATATACAGCTCTCTCTCTCTCACTCTCTCTTATCTGACTGAGATTGGATTGAAGCGAATGAATCCGCAAGTATGTACATTTAAGCTCCCTTTCAGACTAATTCCTTTCTATCCTATATAAAAACTTTCGGAAAAATGTTATTTTAATACCACAAATTTTCAGTGTTTTTTATAAACAAAATTGGTCATTTGCATCAATATATAGTGTTTGTAATTAATTAGAAATCTCGGGAAAACCTATTTTCCCCATTAAGCCTATCGATCGATGTTGAGACACGCCCCTCCCCCCCCCCCCATTGTGATTTGAAAAGACATTAGCCTAACCTAACAACCTTACCTAACCTAACCTAGTATTATGGGTGGGTGCTGCCGCCCCCACACCCCCCCCACACCCCCGCTGGTTGAGTACTAATCCCTTAATACCAAAAAAAAAAAAAAATGGCTGTCGATTAAAGGAAGGTGAAAGAAAGTCGATGAAGTCTATGGTGTTTACTCTGCAATCTTCAGCTTGATTGTACATTGATAACGGGAAAGTACCGTATTGACAACCTTGTTACGAAAATTAAATTTTAGTACCATACTTTTATATTAGGTTTTTCCGAGGGTTTAACACATTTGCATATGATGTTTAGAGCTATCGATGACTGAAAGTACCGTATTGACAACCTTGTTACGAAAAAGAAATTTTAATACCATACTTTTTTATTAGGTTTTGCCGAGGGTTAAAACAAATTTTCTTATGATCTTTAGAGCATATAGATTCAATATTTATCTTCAAATATATCAACAAAATTTGTGGTATTAAAATAACATTAAACCAAACTTTCCTTGTGAGCATTCCCTGCCTTATAAGGTTACACTTCATCCTATTTTCCGTTACGGCTTTTTAGCCGGAGGGTGGGGAGAGCCTTCTACAGTAGAATCTCGCATCCCACGATTTATTGGTACCGAAATATTACCGTGGGACCGGAATTCGTGGGATGCAGAGTATTAAAGTAATGGGGAAAATTACAAAAGTACTGGAGGCTATTGTTGGGCGACTATTGACCATCACTTTACAGGTCAATAATCCAAAGTAAGTTGCTTTTACCCTCCAGCCTCGGCTACGTATTCTATAATACCGGTATATCCCCAAAACCTGGGGGATTTGGCCGAAAAAACTTCTCGCCTAGGCTACCGTATCTTTGTTATTTTGACTGCTTCCGCATTCCCGTGCATCTCCAAGCGTACATGTGTTTCGTACCTGTAGAATGGCGTTGAGTAGAGCTCTCTAAGTCAACTGGTTCAGTTGTGATGATGATTTCCGTGAAGAGAACTTTGTGGCGATGTCAGCCACTTTTCACTACTTAACAATAACACAGCCACACACGAACAAGCGACACCTTACCGGCTGTTGTTTACATGCGTCGGACGGACGCCTTTCAAAACAAGCTTACAGGCTTTCAAGCTGCTATGAAAAGAAAGGTAAGTAAAACACAAACAAAAAACTTAGAAAAGTTGATAAGGTGCTTATTGTGATGGATGTGGTGATAGACGGGAGGCGGATGTTAGTTACCACCCTCCGTGGCCCCACTCTCGTTCTCAGTCACCCCACCGTCGCAACCAAAGCCTGTGAAATCAAAGTCCATGGCATCAAGTTCGGCGTCCTGTAGAGATTCCATTAGCTCTGCATCCGTGGGAATCGTGTGATGAGAATTCAGGTACCGGTAGCCATTGGATAGTACCGTGGGATGCGTAATCGTGTGATCGAAATGCGTGAGATGCGTGATTCTACTGTACTTTGTTGTCCAATTCTTCTACTTTAAACTGTCCCTGGCTCTAGTAGTATTACGGCCGGACCACCGACTAGGGACCGCAAGATCTGTGTGGTCTGAGTACCTGTGGAACTGTAACTCTATTTCTCTCTCTCTCTATTTATGAAACTCAGTAATGCTGCATAGTGTGGTACTCCTCGAAACCGGGCTTGAGGCACAGCCACACGTTACACTCTGCAGAAATACCGAGTTTTTTTTGCCTGTGGTCCCTTCGTGGTGTCGAGTGTGCACAGACTTGACACTTTCGTGCTGGCCTTGCTTTCCTCTGGGTAGGTGGTCCGAGGGAAGTGTCAGCCAGTGAGAGGGGCGGAGGTGTCAGGTGCCTGATGGTGTGGGTGGAAGGCATGTATTACCTGTGGTTATAAATCTCTGACCAGGAGGTTGTTATCCAGCAGTTCCTGTGCCAAAGCAGTGACATAGTCTTCCATGGTCTTTTGTTTTTCCCGGTGACATGTCGGTAGAGGATGTGGGCATTGTAAGCCACCATGGCAACCAGGTGAAAAAAAATGTTGTGACCCCGCATTGTCTTCCTGACAGTCAATCGATGCAATGACGGCATCAGACTTTTTGATAAGCCTTATGTTGAGATTGTAGTCACTGATGGCAACAGGCTCGTCGACAACGTCTCCAGTGCCCCTTTGTCACCATCGTAGTGGGCCAAAAAATGGCAGGGTGGACCGTCATCAGAAGGTTGATGTCACAGTTGTCAATCCAGATCATCAGAACATGGTCAGACTACTTTTAAATGACACTCTCTGCCTTTCGACGACTTAGTAGTTTTGGCATGTACTGCCTGTTAAATCTGACAGTGCCACATACACCGGTCTCTCAGTACCACAAGAGCTTGCATAGGGCTGGGTTGGTGTAACATTTGTCCACGTAGAGTACAGGTATGGCTCCATTATTGTCATAACAATGGCTCCAGACTGTCCAACTGTGGATAAGGAGACATAGTCCTTTTAACAATCGCACATGACGAACACCTTCATGCCATATCGGTGACATTATGAGGGGATGTACTGGCGGAATCCGAGGTTACCCCACCACAGTACCATGCTCTCGTTGCTATTTAGCTTGCAGTAGGGGTTTAAGGCATTAATGAAGGTGGTTTTCGGTGCCTCGAAGATATGCCTCATGCGGTACGTTGTATTCTTTGGTAATCCCTTTCCAAGCCTCAAGCATTCTTCCAGGGAACTGGCAAAGTGGAGGTTTCCCATGATCGTCTAGAAATCATAATGCCAAATATGAGCATTGCAATAAGGCGGTCAATCGACCAGGACTTGGCCACTGACGTTCTTTACTACCCCCATAAGGAGCACCATGGCAATGAGAACATAGAATTCCGGATCTGTCAGCGCGTACCAAAGCAACTTTGGTGAATGGTGTGAAGTTAGATGGCACGCCTCCCAGTAGCCATTACAGGTCATGGTGTGGTTGACTATTTGCTGAACAAGTTTGAGGGTAAGGAAGTAGAGGAAAAAGTCAAGATAAGTACTATCCTTGCAGAAGTTGGGACTGCAGCCTATCCCCTTGCAAATAATAAAAAACATAGAGCCGAAAGTCATCCCCATATTTTCCCCTGCCATTGTCCTGGGGTCTTCATCATCACCTCTACCATGAGGGTGGTGAGGCAAGTTGGGTAGGTGAGGCAGAGTGGGTAGGTGATGGTGGTGGTAGTAAGGCAGGGTAGGGGTCCGGAGCAGAGGATGTGCCAGGTACTGGGGACCCAAATCGACCCTGTAAGATCTGGCAACATGGTGGCAGGCAAGATACCAGAGGCGTATCATCCTCTGATGAGTCGCCGTCTTCTGTAATCCTCCTTTTGCCATATAAAATATGTAGCATTGTCGAGATGGTGGTGGTGAAAGCGTGGGGTGGCGAGTCACGTAACCCACACTCTCTCCACCATTCCTTTGTTACACCCTTTCGTCCACATGGTGACTTTTTAGGTGGATAGATAAAGGCAAAGAAATCATCATGTTCACTATACTCGCCATTATCTACCTTCACTTAATATTGTTGATCTTTTGTTACGAATATCCCAGACTTTCGAGCTACTTGTTTGAATGTGCTAGGCAGGATGGGTGGCACGAAATAGTCTACATGGTAAATTTCCCCACGCCTCACCCACCCAGCCGCTCCTTATTTCCTAATTTCACCTGCAGGACTACCGCCTCATTCACTGATTGAAATATTTCGGCCTCGAATTTCAAGTCACACTAATATTTCAACCCAAAAAGGAAATAATCTCAGAGTAATAAATAGTGTATTACTCTCTTGTGGGGGTAAGGGCTGGCCACTGACTGACTGGCCGAATCTCTTATTAATATATATATTCATGTTACGTTAGCATGCTATTGTCCATGATATATTTTTATGTGATTATCATTATCTAAGTAACGTCAAGAGAAGTTTCCAAATGGGTGGCCTTTCACTTTTCCTGATTGTCTGCAATAACTAAATTCAACTATCACAAAACTAAGGGCTCAAGATAAATTACGGTAGCCTCCTATCTCATTAGATTTCTGGTAAGATTCATGAATTTACCTTTAATCTTATGACATTTAAATAACTAGCTATCCTTGGTTTAATCATGAGACAAGCTCGCTCTCTCTCGATTTTGAATCGCTCACACCAGGCATCACATGAAAATATTCGGATTTAGCGCCCAAGATTTAACTGTCTGTGACATAAAATATAAAGGCTTATCTCCTAAATATCTATTAGCTTATCGCTTTCCCAAGCAATTGAAAATTATTCCTGTACCTCAGGTTTTATTTTATTTTAACAATCGTTGTCTATATGCGTTTGTCTATATTTATTTCACCTGAGATACTGTAGGTGACATCAATTTTATTTAGCATGACCAGGTCTATAATCTTTCTATCTTTTTCAATCTTCTGCAGGACCATTAGGTCCCATAAATAAAATATTGGTGTGTAGTCTTCTTGTCCACTCTTCTCCAATCACAGCTCCTCTTTCATGCAGTTGCTGTTATGTCTGGTGTTGAATGGTAATATGTGAGCAGGCTCTCGGGTATTTCAGATGAATCTGAGCAAATGGGGACTGCTCTATACAGGCTTGGGATGCTTAGTACTGTTGCTTTACATTGCCCGCAATATATCTCTTTTGCCCACCTCTATTCCCCAGGTAGCTTTGGAAATAAACTGGAAGGCTTCAGGAGTGCTGAGTAAAGGGTCCGGCCTGGCCAGTGCCGTCTGTCACACTGCTCCACTCGAATTGGATTGGATGGCTAGAGAATAGATTGAAAGAAAATTGATTGAGTGAATTGGGGGCTCGGGGAGAAATAGTTTGGAAGGCATAGGGAGGTTTTGTTGGAGGGTTGCTGGGATTATTTGCTTAGTATAAGGAAAAGATATAAATCAAAATACAGTGGAAGAGTAAAAGTAACTGGGATCGACCAGAAGACTCCATTGTTTGAGTTTTGTTTTTAATCTTAATTTTATTTAAATTGTTAAATATTTATATTTTATTGCTTCACTCTCGGAAGTATATAGGAAAGGTGAAGCAAGTAATAATTTTGATCACTCTTATGCTTCGAATACTAGAGTTGGTACAGAGGAAGTAGTAGGGGGTGAGGAAGTGAATTTTAGTAGGAGATGAAGGCGTCGGGGCTTGTCCCAACTTGCGTGAGTTGGTTTTTGTTGGAGAGACAGTTTGAGGATACTTTTCGAGAGGGGACAGGACGGACAACACATAGGGAACGGAAGTATATAGGAAAGGTGAAGCAAGTAATCAAATTTACCCTAGTGATACGACCTATGCCAAGGCCGATTTTACACTCCAGGTACCCAGTTTAACGTATGGGTGGGACGAGGCGAACACGAGAGAAGGCCTGCCCAATGGCCACTGAGCAATCCTGGTGGCTAACCAAGTTCTCAGTCTCGTGTGTTGATTGGTTGTAGGAAGCCACCAATCAGGCCCCTGAATTCATTTTAGCCACCATGAATCCAGGTACTCATTTTCGTCTGAGTGAGACGGAACTGACAGGGAATGGAGTTTGTTCAACACTCCTGGGCTACTTGAACCCTGGTGGCAAGCCAGGGAAATTTCACCCACCCCTAGGGCAACATCTGGTCAATGTCGGTACCGGGTGCAATCACCCAACCAGCTACTGCCTTTGCTGGAGCAGGACATGCCAAACCCACCCAGCAACTGCTGTGCTGGCGCGGTCACCCATCCAACTACTGACCAGACCCTACGTTGCTTAACCTTCTGATCTATTATCAGGGTTGCAAGCGTTAGGCAGGGTTGCCCCTCTTCATTCCCGGAACGGAACGGAAGTATATAGGAAAGTTGAAGCAAGTAATAATTTTGATCACTCTTATGCTTCGAATACTAGAGTTGGTACAGAGGAAGTAGTAGGGGGTGAGGAAGTGAATTTTAGTAGGAGATGAAGGCGTCGGGGCTTGACCCAACTTGCGTGAGCTGGTTTTTGTTGGAGAGACAGTTTGAGGATACTTTTCGAGAGGGGACAGGACGGACAACACATAGGGAACGGAAGTATATAGGAAAGGTGAAGCAAGTAATCAAATTTACCCTAGTGATACGACCTACGCCAAGGCCGATTTTACACTCCAGGTACCCAGTTTAACGTATGGGTGGGACGAGGCGAACACGAGAGAAGGCCTGCCCAATGGCCACTGAGCAATCCTGGTGGCTAACCAAGTTCTCAGTCTCGTGTGTTGATTGGTTGTAGGAAGCCACCAATCAGGCCCCTGAATTCATTTTAGCCACCATGAATCCAGGTACTCATTTTCGTCTGAGTGAGACGGAACTGACAGGGAATGGAGTTTGTTCAACACTCCTGGGCTACTTGAACCCTGGTGGCAAGCCAGGGAAATTTCACCCACCCCTAGGGCAACATCTGGTCAATGTTGGTACCGGGTGCAATCACCCAACCAGCTACTGCCCTCCCCTCTCCTTATATACCCCTCAGTCACGCCAGCTCACATGCTGATTGGCTGATCCGGCCGGCCCGGGCTACAGGTACAAAGGGTGACGAGTTTGATGATATTTTCTCTTCTTTTTAAAAAAAATCCCTGTGATACTGTCCTGGCAACAAATGTCATTCATTTTTTAGGTGGCTTATGTGGGTATGAGGATTGCACCAGAGGAATATTGTTCTCTTTTCCAGGATTCACAATGTTTGGGGATGGTGGATGCGAGTGATGTGCCCCCAATCAATCAGTGTACGGGAAATGTGTTTGATGTAGCCGATGCATCACCTGCTCCTTGGCCTGAAATGCTGGCTGCTGATTGGTTACTTGGTTGGCACCATGTCTTTGCTCACTTTTGTCATGAATCTGGTAAACCTCGTAGGTTGTAATATTGTCAAATGCCGGTCACTTATTGGATGGCGCCTCTTGTACCACAATTATTATTAACATGTAAATATATAGAATGGCTTTCAATACTTGGCTAATTCACACATGGACAGATACTTGTAAATGAGTACATACAATATTCGTGATTTTCCCCTAGATAGCAAGAATCAAGTTAATCAAACAGGAATCATAGTGAATACATCAAAGACTTTCTTCTTGCAGAGTCGCAGTTTAATTAAATAGTTAAAGGTCAGAAAATTGACAAGTACAAGCTCGGTTCACAGAGAACAGTGATTACAAGGGTCCCTTAAAGAAAGAAAGGGTGTCTTCTTGGTGTGGCACTGGTGTATGTGTGAGTTTGAAAAATATTACCATACACATTACACAATCACCTTATAAAGGGATGGTATACAGAATATTAGTCTGAACCAAGATAGAATGTGTGGTTTGTGTCCTCATACAAGAGAGGCCTTCGCAATGAGAAGGTAGGTCTGTAAAACAGCCTTCAACAAACAAAATATTTTCTTCTTAGTGAGGGTTCAGACATCTACGTCTGGGGGGGTTGGTGGCTTGGTGGCTTGGTCCTGGTCTAGATTTTGCGGCATGGTAGACGGCGTCCAGGTAGAGGTTCTTTGGTTAGGGCAGCACTTTAGGGTCCAGCACACAAGTTGCGAGCTGTTGTATGGTTTAGGGAGGAAGACTCGAAGTGGTTTTAGAGAACTGGATGGATGGGCTCAACACAGCTTTCTAAATGCCACTCCTGTTTAAACAACCAAGACTACTTTTTTTTGGCTGGCTGAGCTCAAATGAGTACTGGGGTAGAATAGTATTTTCCTGTGTATAATAATATCAGATCTGTACACCTCACTTTTTACACCGCGTTTAGCCTGACGAGCAGGACTCCCTGTTTGCTTATCTCTGAATATCTTGCCATGCTCAACACATCCAGGTTACACAATCAGTGTGGTATCCGCACTACTTAAGTCACTGTCTGGTAGAGCTCAACACAGTTATTTAGTAGTTTGGAGATGGGGAAGGTTGTTACTTCAACTGAAAGCCTGTACTCAATCAGCTGTAATGGAAAGGGCTTCTATACATATTTCCAACCTTGCCTGACCTCCAATATGACTTCCAATGATTTGGCTTTGCTAGTCTCCGCTTTGGTTGAGTGGTCACTGGTGGTCTGTTTGAAGGACCTTGAGTATGGACCTCATTTTCTTCGTCGTGGGTGGACTCTGGCCATGCGAGCACATCCCAGATTGGTGGCTTGCGGGTCAGAGGGGTCTGGGGTAGAGGTGCGTTTAGGTCCTTCTTAGATGGAGCCTACGTGCAACTTTTCCTCTCTTCTCTTCTTTTTGTGTTTCTTCTTCGTCTTTTGGCTCACGCAAAGTTGAGTTATGTTGCTAATCATATACAGTAAGGCCTCTCTTTGTGTGCCAAAAAAAACCTATATTTACATGTATCTTATGTAGGGAGTATAATATTGAATATAGGTAGCTTGGGGTTGGATATAAAGACGAGAGATATAGTGATCTCAGTGGGTAGAGCATTTTATGGCAATGAGACAGTGCCTTTAACTCTCAAAGAGCGGGGGGTGGAGGGGGGTATAAAACCGCCACGCTAGGCGGCTATATTTATCGAAAATTACCTTCATACCTTGCTCTTTTTCATGCATAAGCAAGAGCCTGAGCGTAATACAATTATATATCAGTGAAAGGGTGATGATAGAGCTTTCTAATGACACCTGAATCATCCTTGTACACCATTGGGTTTTCTTGCAACGATCGTGCAACCGAAGGGGAAAATAAGGGTATTTTGGCATATTGTAAGTGACCCACGAGGTAAAGCTAACCTTCTTGCGGATATTTTCTCCACCAACTCAACCTTAGATGAAATAAATCAAGATGTCCCTGTACTTAATTTTAATTCGCCTGAAATTCCCTCACTTAAGATCCACACCAGACATGTCAAAACTATTTTGCAGAATCTCTCGGTAGATAAGGCTCCTGGTCCAGATGAAATTCCTCCAATAGTACTTAAGAATTGCTCCTTGGTGCTCGCTCCTGTATTGGCAAATTTTTTCCGTCTGTGTACTCATACCTCATGCTTCCCAGTACCCTGGAAAGAAGCAAACCTCCATCCAGTTCCTAAAAAAGGTGCCTCTTCAGATCCATCAAACTACAGACCAATAGCTATAACTTCCACTCTTGGCAAAGTTTTTGAAATTATATTAAATAATCACATAATTAAGCATCTGGAGAATAATAAATTAATCAGTGATAGGCAATATGGTTTTAGACGATGTCGATCAACTGCAGACATTCTTTGCCTTCTTACGCATCAAATCAACCAAGCTACAGACCAACATGGTGAAACACATACAATAGCACTGGATATATCAAAGGCATTTGATAGAGTCTGGCATCAATCCTTATTGTCGAAGATGTCACACTACGGCCTTGCATCATTAGTTCCACTAATTTCTTCTTATCTTCATAACAGAAAAATATGTGTAATGGTAGATGGCCTTTATTCTCAATTTCACTCAATAAATGCTGGTGTTCCCCAGGGATCAGTTTTGGCCCCAACTCTGTTCCTCATTCATATCAATGATCTCATAATCCAATACATTCCTACGCAGATGACTCAACACTCCACAGTTCCTTCACATTTACCAATTCTTTCACCCAACCCGATCTTATAAATTCAAAAATAAACACTGCAATTTCTCTGAACCAGGACCTTTCTAGAATTAATGAATGGGGACAAGAGAATCTAGTTTCCCTTAATGCACAGAAAACCAAGTACATTAAATTTTCTAACCGACAGAATCTCACTGACTCCCATATATTTTTTAATGATTTAAATATTCCCACTTCCCCTAGTATTGACATTCTCGGTGTAACATTAACTACTAACTTGAGCTGGACACATTATGTTAGAGGCATTGCTAAGAATGCCTCTAAAAAACTGGGACTCCTGTACAGAGTTCGAGAATTCTTCACTGACGAGCAGTTGGCCGTAATATATAAAAGTCATGTGCGTTCTCAGATGGATTACTGTTCACCTCTGTGGGGTGGAAGTGGAGTGGTTGCATTGAGGCAGTTGGACAAAATTCAAAATAAAGCTATTAGATTAATCAATAACCCTGCAATCACACAGGACCTTCCTACATTATCCATACGAAGAAACGTTGCATCCCTTGCATTATTCTACAGATATTTTCACAGCAATTGTTCCGAGGAACTTGCTTCAATTGTGCTGCCTCTCCACATCTTTCCCCGTAGAACTAGGGCAGCTGAGAGCGCCCATGAATTTACACTTTCTCCTCCACAATGCAGAACTTCTGCTTATCAGAATTAATTTATCCCCAGAGCTACTACTCTTTGGAATTCACTTCCTTCGAATTGCTTTCCACAAACTTACAATCTACAAATGTTTAAATCCAGTTGCTACAAACATTTTATGAATGGAGGATGCCTTTAGGCACATGGACCTTTTTGTTTTATCTGTGTTTTTCCTTCCTCCGTTCATTCTCTTAAAAAAAAAAAAAAAAAAAAAATTGGGCGAGTGAGAGAGGTATGTGCTGGATTTCAGTATGTGTCGCGGGACCGTGGCGAGCGGATCAAGCCCGCCTATCGTCCCTCCAACGCCGGTCTCTTTCTCATCGCTCATAATAGCCTCAAAATGACGTCTGTCATATGACGGGCACCGTACAGATGGCCAATTCTCTCTCTCCCGTCATATGACGGTCACCGCGAATTGAGGGTTAAGGAAAGCAAAACTTAAATAAGTATGGCGATATGGATTTGTAAGCTATAACTGAGTGATTGGGTCTAGAATGAAATACTGAGAGAGAAACTTGGAAATATATTAATTGGTGAGGCAATGCAAACTCATAGACTGAAGTGATATTAAGAGAATGGAGGAGGAAATTTGGGTAAGAAAAGTTACTACATTAACCTGAATGTGGAGAACAGTGTGTGTTGGGCTAAACCAACGAATAATTAGGGACTGGTATTGTGATGTGATCTCCAGGCCAGGGGACTGTATAGGAGGAAGGCCCAACATTTTGAAAACTGGAGAACGGATACCTACACATCCTAGCATGGATATGGATCTGTACAATCATAACAAAGCATAACTTTATCTTTTGAAATGTTGAATTGGTGATCCCTTCTTTACCACTTCTAATGGTTTCCGTAAATGGTTATTGGCTGATCAACTAAATCACATGCGTAGTAGTGACATTCCTCCCTCTACTATTCTCTTCCACCCTATCACCATATTTATACATGCGCAATAATTCAGCAGTTTCCCCCAACACTGTAATTCCACACACATCTTGGACATTTATTTCTAATAGACATTGGTTTTACAGTATTGCCATAAATGTTATGCCACTGGATGGAGAAATTATTCTGTATAACTTAATGTCAAGTCAAAATTATATATACAGTGTATATATATACGGTATATATATACATATTAGTAAAGCCAGGTAATACATTTTCTTTAATGCATACAAGGTTAAAAGAAGTAGCAATATCAGCGTTCAATATTTTATTCAGCGTTTCAATAGTTCTGATTAATTTTCGTTGGGGTTCAGTCAGCAGGTGGAGGAGGGTAGCAAAATGCATGGTGATTTTACGTTTCGCTAGACATCTAACATCTTCAAGAGAATGATTAACATGTTCAAAATTACGGGTATATATACAGAAGTGTGGATCAGGGGGCGAGGAGAGGGTAGCCTGCATGCGAGTCGCGCACTGCTTCTGGGGAGTGGTTGGCTAGGGGTGGGTGAAGCCATCGGTGTTTGGCTGTTAGACATCCCGAGAGTAGAAACTTGTGTACCTGGTTGCGTGGAAGCAGGAAATGTTGGTGGGAGGCGGGCAAGGTCATCGCTGATTGGCTGCTAGACGTCCTGCGGGTAGTAGCTTGCGTTACTGGATGCGTGGCAGCAGGTTGTGATGAAGGAGGGCGAGGGGCGGGGGCCGTGGTGGGGTAGTGCCGTTTGGCTGACGTAATATTTGTAAGTCAAGTGTCTGGTCAAGCGAAACGTCGAATCAACATGCATTTTGCTAACCTCCTCCACCTGCTGACTGAACCCCAACGAAAATTAATCAGAACTATTGAAACGCTGAATAATAATAAATATATATATATATATATATATATATATATATATATATATATTATTTTGCTATCTAGCTCAAAAATCATTCAGAAGGAAGAAGTCTGATTAAGACTAGCATATATTATTAATGCTAACAAAGGGACTGGAAGGGAATGTTATGCATAACTCTGAGAGATAAGAGAGTTTCTTGGATAAGAGTACAAACAAAACGATAAAACATATTAGGTACTATAAACAATGAGTAATTGGTTTCGAGAAGTCACATTCTTTGAAGAAATACTATTCAATGGATTGTAAATGTTAATTATAATTATATATATATATATATATATATATATATATATATATATATATATAACATATCCAGACCTTTGCTCTCATTAGAATTAATTATACCCATCTTGATACGATCAGTGGTTATCAAGATTTTGACGAAAATAATGTGTTTTCGTGGAATTACACAAGCCAATCTGTTTGAAAGTGATGCCTGCATACCACAATATAAACTTAATTGTGGTATGTATTTTTTGGTTTAATCTCTTTATTTTTATTTTTTTGTTTTATGTTGTTTTTGTGTTTTTCCCTGTTCTTGCTCTGTCTTGAGTCGGCTACCCCCAAAATGGGGATTGGGCCTGAGCATATAGATAGATAGATAGAATCTCCTAGTTTACTAGATACGAATTCGCCGAATATAATATCGTCGATGATACGGCATGTTTTAGATGTCGAGAATGGACACAAAGTGTATCAAATTAGAGTATTTAACAAAATATAAGAGGATACCTATTTAATCTCGGATTCTCTTGTGACATAAGTTTTTACATTGCTTTTTCTACAGAAGATTATAAAGAACTAAAAATATTCATTTAATAGAAAGAAACCCAAATCATGACATTATGTATATTGCATAACCAATGTAAACTCATATTAAAAATGGTAATAGAAGCATTAGATAAGGCCAGATTGTGAAAGAAAACACAGATCCAGATTGACAGATCAATGAAATAATAAGTATGACATGAATTGTTTTGCTAATACCATGTTGTAGTATAAAATAAATCTACCAATTTCCATTATGATTAAAAGTTGTCTAATTTTACTCCCAAGTATAAATTTGAGGATTAGAAACCTAGAGTATATCAAAGATCCAAGAATGGAATGATCAAGAGTGTGCTAAAAATGACTATAGAGGTCAAACTTTAAGCCATCATCACACATACAAGAGTCGGTGCCCGAGTCCAGCACGAGTGAACGATGGGTGACACTATTCATGACTCTGGCAAGAACCAGCCCGAGTAGGTCACTGTTTCCGATTCACCAAGAGTCAACAAGAGTCGGTATGTGTTCATCGAAGAGTCAGTACCAGTCACAGAGAGTCAACAAGAGTCATGAAGAGTGTAACACGAACCCAACACGAGTTGAGGAAATTTGAAAAATAACTGTCAAATTCCAGGGTACGAAAACAGTCAACAAGAGTAAACAAGAGTGTAACAAGAGCCAACAAGAGTCATGAAGAGTGCCGTCATCTGGGGTGTCATCGGACAATGTACCGGCATTATGTATGTATGTGTGTATGTATGTATATACTCATGCACACCCCGTAGCTGGGAGTGGCCGACTCGAGACAGACCGAACAGAAACCACATTTAAATTTCCAATGTTTATGGTTTGTACCATTTTCGCGTTCCCTCACCCCTTTGTCTCGTCTAGTAGATGAAATTTACAAGGGGAAGAGGATTCCTAGCCTACCGTTCCCAGAAGGAAAATTAGAACAGTAAAATATACAGATAGAAAATAGTAAGTAAAAAGTATATAGTACAAATATAAAGAAAACGTATAAAAAGAAAAGAAATAGCGCTAAAAATTTCATAAATTGTCGCACACATTATCGCTTGCTTAGATCGAATGACCTCTTCCCCTCTATGAATCTACTGTATTTATCTTCTGTATCTAATAATCTTCCTTATTGATGAACAGAATTATTTGTTGTTTCATGTTTTTTTAATCATTATTTTGTTTCTAATGCTATAGAATGAACAAAAAGACTATCCTACCATTACATTAATAATTATTATGAAAACAAACAGCAAATAAAAGCATTCCCCCTATCAGTTATGTAAGGCTGAACGTATGATTCCGACACCTTATATTATCATAGATTATAGGCTTATTTCATAATTCGCACATTTTACGCTCACTTGGACCTAACGACCTTCGATCTTTATCTCCATTATCTAATTATCTCCCTTATTAATGGACATAATTATATGTTATTTGATGTCATTTTAATAATTGTTTAATTACTAATGCCGTAGAAATGAAAACAAAAATCCTACCATTACATTAATAATTATTATGACAAAAGAATATAATATACATTTCCACCGTCTTTTATTCAAGCCGATCTAGGCTATTGACAATTTATCGTTTCAAAAATTTAAGTCCGTTTCATAACAAGCTTATTTTTGCTCAAGTTATCGATGATCATCGCTTTTACTTCTCACTAAAGAATCGGGAACATCATTTTTTTTTTTTAATCGACTTGTCATTTTGCTCATTATGTGTTAGCAGTATAATTAGTTTATTCAGCCCATTAAATCAGAAATTATTCACAGATTCCATAGATACCAAAATGAATAACAAATATAAAAGCTGATATATAAGGGAGATAGCTAGATACAGATGGAAATTAATACAGTAGATAGAAATATAAGTAATAGAGAGAGAGAGAAAGCAGATGACAGGGAAAATTATATTACGAAATGTACACAAATAACACTAGCGGTCTCTGTTTTCTAAAGGGTCACCGAAGTTACGATGTTTTCGATCTGTTTTCTAAAGGGTCTATGCAATTTCTATGTTTTCATAATTATGGTTAAATATGGTTTAATATTATATTTTTGAAGAAGTTGGGTCACGAAGAGTTATGCAGAGTTTAACAAGAGTCAAGACAAGTCACGAAGAGTCCACATATGTTGACACGAGTCAACAGTATGTCCTTCGGACACTCGTGACGGGGACAAGAAATTCCATGCAGGTTTGAAATTTCTAAGCCACGTCATGAGTACCCAGGACACACCCTGATACCAAGAGTACACACACAAGTGTAACGAGAGTCACGAAGAGTATGCCATAGTCATTGCTGAATATGGAAATTTCATCACTCGTGTTGGAATCAGGCACCACCTCGTGTATGTGTGATGATGGCTTTAGGCATAAGTTTGACAGTTAATAAGAGAACGTTTTGTTTATGCAGGAGTCAAAAGGCAAAGCTGCGTGTAACAAGTGTCTCTCCCCAAAGTTGAGAGAGTACTAGGGAGCCAAATTCAAGGTACTGTACGTTAGAGTCAAAACATCTGGACACACGGAGATTGAAGCAGTCTTCATAGGGGGAGGGAAAAAGAGATCGAAGAGTTCCAGAGTTTACTTGTTGAGGTTGAGTCCCTCTTGCTGAAGATTTTGAGCCGGTCACATATTTCGAAGGGATGATAAGTGTTGTAGATATTTGAATATTAAAATGAGGATAACTATGCTTTAACCTTGACAGACTGTTACATCACCTTGTGGGATGGTTTATTTATACAGGATTGACCAACTGATAGATCGAGTGGTGCAGGCGGGGCTGGTGACCAAGTGGCTAGAGGTAAGTCATGCTGGCTAACATAAATATGGACATTTTTATCACAGCTGTTGTACAGTTCCCTCCAATAGTATATGCTGCACGTCTGTTCTTCACCAGTTCTCCATCATTATCATCTGTTACCCACACTGCACCAAGTGTTATATATATATATATATATATATATTATTATATATTATTCATGTGTTACCACACACTGTACTTCACCTGTCGTACTTCACACATTAACTGCTGCCTGCATCTTCACCAACTGTACTTTAACTGACGTGTTTTTCCTATTGTGCTATACATAACAATCTGAATTCCACTCGCCAGCTTCATCCTTCACTCACAGTGTTGGCGCTTCTCACTGACTATGCTTCACTTGCAGTGTTTCACCCGTCATTCTACATCTATCGCCCACACAATTACCGCTCATGTGTTCAGTTGTCTTGTTTCACCCGCAACACATTAATTCCAAGTTGAATTCGCCACTCTCGCTTCTACCCAGAGTTCCTACAACATGTAATGCCTCTAGTAATAAAAGTCGTCAACAATATTGCCATTATAAAGCACTGCTCTTCAAAATAATCAACAGTAAGCACAGTGGTAGTCAGCTTGTCAGTCGCCCATCGTCGTCCGTTTGTCTGTCCGGAAACTCATCCTAGATCGTTCGATGGATTTTCACCAAATTTCACAGGTATATCCATTTGGTCAATGCGACAGTCAGTCAAAAAGATATCAATTTTATTTAAAGGTCAAGGTTAAGAATATAGTAAATATATATATTTGTTTAGTTTTTACTCAAATGTCGTCATTTTCAAAATATACAAGTTACTAGTAACATTGATATTGTATTGACCAAATTGTGGCTATATAATTATTATAAAGGGTATACAGGTGAAAGGTCAAAATAAGATTTTCATTAAGATGTCTTATACTAACTGTTATAGTCTCACTATGCTGACCATGTATATTCGGAATACTTAAGCCAAGTCATATAATAAAATAGAATATTATATTAGAAAGATCAAAGTCACGGGTCAAGGTCAAATATAAGGTCAATATGCTAGTTTCTTTACTATTCATTCAAAATTCATAACATTTGCTGAGGTAATTGCACCTTATATGATTTTTTTTAGACATATAAATGTCAAGATAATTGTCAAAGGTCAAGGTCAACAATTTTATTAATATGGTGTATCTTAACCCATTAACTGCAGGAGACATTCCGGAATGCCATGGCAATTTATAGCAATTTACAGGCTTTTAAAACCTGAGGAAACGGGTCCGAGTGAGCGGGAACGTGGCAGACCCACTTCCACTCTCAAGCCATGCGACCGGGACACTGAGGTGTATGAGCCATAATCCCACTATACATAGCAGCGCTGCCAAAGGCAAATGTAGCGCGACATTAGCGATAATCGCTCAGAATTAGCGAATGTCTATGGTAGTGCTGCAGGTGAAGCCTGTGCGCTACGAAGCTCGTTCTTGTGTCATTTTGAAGCAATCTTCTTCTAGTTTTGGGCTGAATAAATTTAATTTCATTCATACACTTGCTCAATCATTCAGGAGTGCCTTAATGAGCCCTAATATAGCGGAAATATGCCCGCAGCATAAGTGTTAAACTAAATTATGAGTTTTAATCAATTAGTCATGTATATTTGATTTTCCAGGTCAACGTCAATGCAAAGTAATACATACTCTTACATAAAGGTCAAGGTCAAGGGTTTACTTCTATTATCAACTAAAACAATATTAAATTTCGGATAACTGACTGTGTTAGTTGTAAGTAATATATTCATCAAATCTCATATGAATATTTAAATAACTAAGGACAAGGTCAAAGCAAGAGTGTTTGTCATTTCCCTAAACTCCTCCTAGACTGCTTAATGTGTTTTCACCAAATTGTGTAGTCAAATTTGGTTGATCAGTGCGACGATCATCCACATATTATATTTTCTACTCAAAGGTCAAGGTCACAGTATATGGTCACTATTTCCTATTTCTAAGTTTTTATATGAATTACACAATGTTCATAATGCTAGGTCATGCTAACATTGGTGTTAAGCCGACCAAATGTTTAATACAAATTCCAATTATTAAGGTCATGGGTCAAAATAGGAGTCTTAATAGAATTTCATACTAACTTTCAGTGAGGAGATTGTAGGCACCAATCAAGCAGGGCAGTACCCAGGGTAGGCCAAATAGGTATAATAATGAGTTGCTGGAACTCCTGTTTCATTTGCCTGGCTTCCCCAACTGTTTCTACTTGTGCTTATCTACACAAAGAGTAATCCAGCTTACTCTCCCAAACATGTCCTCCTCCTATTTATTTCACTACACTTAACAAGCACATCATACTTCATTCCAACATACCTAAATTACTTCTAATGTACCTTGATTTTGATTATCTGCCACTCTTTCAAATTAAAGCTGTGTTAGTTGAAGTTTACTGTAATTAAATTTTCATTATTTTCCTATAAACATTGTAATAGTTAAGGTCAAGGCCAAAGGTTAAAACGAGAGTGTTAAATATGTTTGCTATGCTCTTCCTAGACTGTTCAATTTAGTGCCACCAAATTTTACAGGCAAATTCGGTTGGGCAATGCCATGCTTGTCCAAAGCATTTGTTTTTATTACTCAAACGTCAAAATGAAAGGTGAAGGTCACAGAATAAGATTTCAATATTTTTCATGTTTTAAGTTTCTATTATATTACACCACTTTCATAACACGATAATTGGTGTTATGCTGACCATATTATGGATAAATATTCCAATTGGTAAGGTGAACGTCAATTATCAAAATATGATTTTCTATATTTCCTAAGTTACTGATAGATTCTCACTATACTTATCATAGACCGGTATATCTGGTATATCTGGAATACCGAGAGCAAGATATGTATATACACATATCAGAATTCTAGGCTGTATAAGTTGGTTATGCATTTTGTTTTAAATGCGATAATTGCACATCTACTTTGTTGTTAATATCAAAAGTATCTGTCTCATTATTCCATATTAACCACTTATTCGTATTTTTGGTACCCACACTGGTGAGAGAATGCAGAATGTGTTTGTAGCATCACTGATTTATATGACGAGACAATATTGCATACCCCATGTTCGTCAGTGGATTCGACCTACCCAGGGATCCTTATTACATGCCTCTAGTTCGAAATCAAGCGAAAGGAAAATATATGAGGATATTAACTATAGTAATAATTTAAATCCTCCTTATAATTATTAGTCTGCATAAATATTGCATTAAATTGCCAAACACTCTTACATCTGAGATTTTGTTTAACTAAGATTAAGTTGTTTTGATTAAAAACTACAGTATGATAATACTGACCATACCCATGAACCATAAGAATTTAATTAAAGGCAACTTTAGTAGTTTTGTTTTAGCCTGGCGAATTTGCACTTGCTTGCTTTAGGCTAGAAAACTGTATTATGAGCTGATTGGTTGTGTGGTACTTTAATTATTGTAATATATAGTATGTTTTGTGTGTGGGTTTTTTTTTCAACTGAAATATAATATTCGGACACAGTACCGTCAGCCAATCGGCTCAAAGTAAAGTTTTGAAAGCCAAAGAGGCCAAGTGCAAATTCTCCTAAGTAAAAATATTATCAACTCTGCGAAGCAGAGTGGTATCGCACACACAGATTCCTCCCGTATACTGTGCACCACAATTCAGCTTGTCCGTCGTCCGTAGTCGTCCGTCCGGTAACTCCTCCTAGAACGTTCGATGGATTTTCACCAAATTTCACAGGTATATAAATTTGGTCAATGCTAAGGTCAGTCAAAAAGAAATTTTCAATTTAACTTAAAGGTTAAGGTCAAAGGTCAAGGTTAAAAATAAGGTCAATATTTTGTGTGTTTTAGTTGTTACTCGAATGTCTTTATTTTCACTATACAAGTTACTGGTAACTTCATCTTATTGACCAAATTTTAGATAAATATTCTAAAAGGTAAGGTCAAAGGTCAAGGTCAAAGGTCAAAATAAGTTTTGTACTACTATTTCTTACAATAACTGTTAGATTCTCACTAGGCTTACCATGAATATTCGGAATACCTAGGCCAAGGTCATACAAGAAACTATTCAATTGCATATGAAAGGTCAAGGTCACAAGTCAAGGTCAAATATAAGGTCAATATGCTAATTTCTTGACTTTTCATGCAAAACTCACCAAATTTGGTGATAGTTGCACTTTAAATGAAAAAGAAAATAACACATTTTGAGACATATCATGAAGGTCAAGGTGAAGGTCAAAGTTCAAGGTCAACTATTCTATAAATATATATAAAACTAACTGATGGATTTTAATGAAATTAATCATGCTTATTTGATTTTCCTTGGCAAAGTCAATGAAAAAAATACTACTACAAAAAGGTCAAGGTCAAAGGTCAACTTATACTATATATTTTTAGTTCTTATTCAAATGTCTTCATTTTCACTATACAAGGTACTGGTAACCTTGATATCGTATTGCCCAAATTTTAGATAAATATACTGAAGGGTAAGGTCAAAATATTTTTTTTACTAGTATTTCTTATACTAACTCTAAGATTCTCACTAGGCTTGCCACGTTAATTTGGAATACCTAGGCCAAGGTCATACAATAAACTATTAAATTCCATGTGAAAGGTCAAGGTCCCAGGTCAAGGTCGAATAAAAGGTCAATATGCTATTTTCTTTACTATTCATGCAAACTTCACCAAATTCGGTGAGATAGTTGCAATTTAAGTGAAAGGGAAAATAATAAATGTTGAGACAGGTCAAGATAAAGGTCAAGGTCAACTATGCTATTCATATATATAAAACTAACTGATGGGTTTTAATGAAATTCGGCATGCTTATTTGATTTTCACGGGCAATGTCAATGCAAACAAAATTGTACTCTTGCATAAAGGTCAAAGGTCAACTTTTATTTTATATTAAACACGATTACTCAAATCTAAAAAAAAATGGCTGTGTTATGGCTTATTACTTAAATATCATATATAACAAATTTCACATACATATTGTAATAGTTAAGGTCAGAGGTCAAGGTCAAAACAACAGTATTTGTCATTTTCCCTAAGCTCCTCCTTGACTGTTTAAGGTATTGTCATCAAATTATACAGGCAAATTCAGTTGGTCAATGCGACGACCATCCAAATATATGTATTTTATTTTTTAGTCAAAGGTCAAAGGTCAAGGTCACAGTATATGATCACTATTTGTAATCAATAAGTTTTTATATAAATTACACCATATTCACAATGCTAGCTAATACGAACATTGCTGTTAAGCTAACTAAATCCCTGATAAGAAATTCTAAGGTCGAAGATCAAGGTCAAAGGTCAAGGCTAAAGGGCGAAATATGATTTTTACTAGTATTTCCTATTTAATGTAAGATTCTCATTCGGCATATCATGCATATTCGGAATGACGATAGATCAAGGTCACAGGTTAACGTCAAATACAAGGTCAATATGCTCATTTCTTTACTATTCATGTAAACTTAACATTTGTTGGGACAGTTTTGCTTTAGGTGAAAATTAAAATGTTAAATTTTCAGACATCATGAAGGTCAAGATGAAGGGTAAAGGTCAAGATCAACTATTCATTTAATACCTCTGAAACTAACTGATGATCTTTAATGAAATTTGACAAACTTACTTGATTTTCTAGATTTCATCAAAGCAAACAAAAATATAATCCTACATGAAGGTCAAGGTCACAGGCGAAGGTCATAAGTTAACCTTCATCAAAAAATACTAAATTTTCGATAAACTGATGACTGTTGGTTGCATTTTACTTAAATAACATATATTTCAATCATATAATATATATATATATATATATATTATAGTACTTAAGGTTAAAGGTCAAGGCCAAAAAACAAAAGAAGAGTGTTCATAATTGTGTTTAAACTCTTCCTAGACTGTTTAACACTCTGTGTACCGGTGTCGTATTTTGTATTGTATTCTAGCTATAATTAGACGATATTGTGGAGCCTATGAAGGATCTGTGGTAGTAAAAAGGATTAATTAAGATAGTTGAAACCCTGCTAATTTTATGGAGGCCCTTCATAAACTAAATGAAATAGTCTTAATATCCAGCATGAACCGACAGAACTGTACTGAACGGGTTACGTATCGTCACCAAATTTTGCTGGCAAATTCGGTTGGTCAATGCAACGATTGTCTAAATTTTGTGCTTTTGTTATACAAAGGTCAAGGTGAATGGTGAAGGTCGCAGATTATGGTCACTATTTCTTTCTTATATATATTTTAAATTTGAATTACACCATATTCAAAATGCTACAAAATAGTGTTACGCTGACCTTAGTATAGATAAATATTCCAATGGTTAAGATTCAATGTGATCATAAATGTAATTATATATACTGTAATTATATACTCCAAGGCGGACATGAACCACCAACTGTCAGGATGAGTGTCTTTGCTTTAGTCCACTGCACACAAATATCCTCTATCACGCCGTGGTATAGTGGATTAAAGTATGGGCACTTGTTCTGACTGTCGGTGGTTCAAGTCCGGCTGTGAGTATAAAAAACATTTAGTAGCTTATGTGTATTTGCGATATATACATATATATATATATACCGTATATACCGGTGTACCGTATATACTGTATATATATATATATATATATAATATACTATATATAAACCGATTTTACCTACAAAATTCAATACTTCTTGCAGAATTCTAGGTCGCAGAGTTGCGTATGCATTTTTTGGTGATGCGAAAACTGCACACCTACTTTTTTTAAACAAATTATTATATACACAATATAATAGACTATAAGAATATAACTTAATTCACAGAAGTAAGCAAGAGTTAATTGTGTTCCACTTGTCTCTCTACAGTTTATAATCTTTGAAGAGCAGAGCCTGGCCCATCAGCAACAGGTGAAAAAAGTTGAGTCTGATGACACTGGCGGCTCGGTGGTCCTCTCCCTCCAACACTTCCAGGGGCCCTTCTTCTTGCTTCTGCTGGGATGTCTGGCGGGGGGGATCGCTCTCAGCGTCGAACTTTGCGTCTCACTTATACGTAATAATTCGACTTCTAAGGCATAAAACCTACTCTTGATATACTGAACTTCCAACTTGCTCATAAACTTGTGAAATAGAAAACACGTACTGGGTAGTGTTACTTATTTGAACGGTCAAGCATTTCACATTACTTATGGTCAGGGCATATGGATAGCTAATTTGTGTTGTGCTTTATAATTTCTGGAAGAGTTAAGCATATATTATCTTAAAATTATATGAAATAAAAATACAGTTTGCAAGTATTTTCTTCTTTGTCTCCTAAACATGATTGTTTTATTTTTCTTCTTCCATTTAAACGTAATATAAGGAAACAAGTTAATGGAAAAATTAAGAAGATAACCCTGAATATGTTGATAATGAAGATTCAGCTTTCAATTCATATAAAATATAAATTAATTTAAATTTACTAAGTTCTTGGATTGTATTAACCATTTATTAACCAGGGCAAATTATGTTAGAGCTTGGCTTCACTAATACTTTTTTCCCTTCACTCATTCACTTCAGATAAGGAAAATTTATCAATTAATCTGATTAAGTGAGCCTAATTATTGTGAGGAAGGAATTAATCTATGTCAGGAGGAGACTCATGGCTGCCGTGTTCCGAGAGCCATAGTACAAATGCCATTTTAATGGCCGTGACTAACTTCTCAACAATTTCCTAAGTCTTTTCGAAATACTTTAAAACCGAAATGTATCCCCTCAAAACCCTTGCTATTAAGTTTAAAGTCCTTCCCCATAAAAAATCAGTGCAAATACTACTTTGCAAGAATTGGGGCTAAAAGACCGTAGGGAAGCTAACCTCATTTACTTTGTGGGAAGCTGGATCCCACTGTCACGGTGCCACGTAGGCTACCTTAGGCACACTCAAACACCATACCACTAGGAAGCTTGTAAGTGAGTGGACTTCTTCACACTCCTTTCCCACGCCCTAGGCCATCATTTCCCTCGTGATAGAAGGATCACCCTGGGGATGGAATCATGCATGGGTAGACAAATGTAGTCTCCCTCCCCCTACTGAAAGCGGAAACTCAAACTCCATGAATGAACTGGACAACCTTGGGACAAGGAGACTGACCTAAGGGATTTAACCCCCCATTAACCATGCGCGACGGTCCCAGACCTGCATGAGGAAATGTATTTCCCCGGTACCCGACTCCAGGCTACGGTACTATATTATCCTTGGCTCTGTACCAGTGACCGGTGTCAACAGGAACGAGAAGCAGGGGTGTGGCTGACAGCAAGGTTAGGGTGGTTTGTGGAATGAAAAATTTTTTCCGATAAGTCCCTAATACAATTTTGCGCCCATAAGCTCAAGGTACAGATACGACGATAGATAAGATTGTAAAGTTCATAACTGAGAAAGTTTAATAGTATATGGATGCTAATTGCCCACCTTTGCACTAGATGCTTCTTTAACTACTAACATTCGTTTTGTGTTGTGCTTTTATGATTCCTTATCTGCCAGGGCTCAGAGTAGCAAACAAGAGAATATTCTCAGAATGACTGACGTAGGCGATAGCACAGTGGATAGCGTGGTGGGCTGCAGACCACCTCGTATTGAGTCAATGCCAAACATCAAGAAAATACCTCCTACCCCCTATACCGAGCGGGGTGCCAACATCAATGATAAGACGACGACGACAGGAGGAGGAGAATAGAGGACACAACCGGAAGGCGCACCCAAAACAACCGCGCATGGACCACCACAAAGGGAAGCCGGAGTAGCCAACATCCGGATGGAATGTCCCCCCACACCCGGGAAAGCTCTACCCCTGAGTCCAACATCCACACAACATCCCTATGAGGAGAAAGATCATCTTCAGTCAGATAGAAAAAGATTCATACCCACAGAAATATTAAATGCTAAACTTACCTATGATGTTAATGATGAAATAATCTAAATTATGTTATTCTCCTAGACGATCACTAGCTCAAATACCTATGTTCCATTTTCATGTACGAATAGTATTAAGGCTCAAATGTTATAATCTTGTAGAAATGATCGACATTGTCCTTTGTGCGTAACTACCTTAATAATGGCCAAGAAACTATCTCTCCATTATTAATGTAAGAACCACAAACAGACATAACTCACCTATACTAATGTTAATTAGTTGATTTGGCTGATTTGTGGTAACTTCTCCTCTCCAGTTACTTCTGATGTGTTTATGGATTTTGTTTTAGTCTCCCTTCGACTGGATTTGATGAACGCTTTCTATGTTCTCTTGCCGTTTTCTTCGACTTCTTGTGGGGGATTTTGTTTTCTCGGCATTTCACTTCCCTCTACATTATCGTAGGCACGTCCTCGTGCCTCAAGGGTGAATATTAAAGTGTTTCCCTGGTGGGTGAAACTGGATAGGGAGTGTAGATACTTCCACCATTCGAAGGAGCATTTATCTGGGGTCTTCAGGGGGTCGACAGTTACATGAAGCATTGATATTGTGTCTTCCAATATTGTGGCGGTGATAGCCTCTTCTACAAAACGGATCCTGTAGAACTTTTTATGGTCAGCTAACCATTTCACTCTTTTGATGAAAGGTGTGGAGCACGACATGGTGGTAGTACGAAGTTGGTGGTGGCTGGAGGGTGTGGGTGTTGCTCGACAGGCTGCGGTTGGGTGAGTGATGACCTGACTAGTGACCCGAGGATTGTTATCAATCCTTGCGGACGCAAAGGTAGCAGGAATTATCTCTGTGTCAAAATTTGAGTGTGAAGTAGGTGAATGTGTGCTAGTTGCAGAAGAGATCCTTAGAGTTGTAGATGTGGCTTTGTGGGTTATGTATTTTGTTTTGGTATCTGAGGAAAGAAATCGAAGAGATGCTTGTTTTGAGATAAAAATGGGTGTAGATCTGTTGGGTAGTTTGACAAGGCGACCTCTTTTAGTAAGAACATTCGTCCTAAGTGGAGGTTCTGGACTGGATTCTGATGATGAGGAATGGCGGTAGTGAGTTGGGTTGTGGGGGTGATGAGAGATTAGTGGGGGAGGTAGGGATTTATTTGATGACTGAGTAAGTTTAGGAGAAATTGTAGATGGAAAAGGTGAAAGATTGGGGAGACCAAGGCGAGGTTGTTGGGGCGAGGAAAAAGGTTGGTGTCTTGAGGTTGTAGAGAGATGGGTAGTGATAGTGCCAGTTGTTTTCTTTTGAAGAGGGGTTTTGGTAGTGTAGGAGTAGGTTTGAAGGTAGGGGTAGTTGATTTACTTTTGGTAGTGATAGGTTTTTTTTTGGCAATTTCTGTGATGGGAGAGGTTGTGGAAGAAGTTCCGGGGTTGTGGATGAAGGGGAGGAAGAGGGTGATTTTGATTTGTGAGAACTGGGGGTTGATTGGGGTGGCGAGGTGGATGGGGAGAGGTGGGGGCGTATTCTTTTTGGTGATGGTGAAGTAGAAGGTGAGGCTGAGGAGGTTTTGGAACGTGTATGATGGGGTTGTTTACGGTTGATCATGATGGTTTTGTTGCGGTAGTGTGAAGGAGGTTTTTGTGTTGAAGGAGGTAGGTGTTTGTGTCTTCTGCTTATTGGTTTAAGTTTAATGCGAGAGCGAAGTTGGTAGTCTGAGGTAACTGGGTTTTTCTTAGGTTGTTTTTCTGTTGTGGTGTCTGTTTCAGTAAGTTGCTGAGGGGGTGTTGAGCAAGAAAAGAGAATGGTTGGAGTTTGTGTAATGTATTTTTAGGTGGGCATGGATGTCAGTTGGTGGTGTTTAAGTCTGGTTGAGGTTCGAGCTTGACCTCTTTTGAGGTAGGGTTTTCGCTTTGTGGTGTGGGAAACTTAACTGCAGTGTCAGGTTTTTGTATAGAACTATCTGGCTGAGGGCAATCGTTCTCATTTGTCAGGCTGATATATCCGGACAATTCAATTCCGGTACGTTCTCGTTTCTCCGTGGTAGCTTATTATGATCTGATAGGGGTTGGGAATTTGAGTTATCTTATATGGCCCTATGTACCTGGGGCCTAGCTTATTAACTATGGATAATTTTGCTACCATCACAGTGTCTCCTATAGCAAAGGGATTTTGCTGTTGGGTGGTGTCTTGCTTGATGTCCTGGCAGGTTTGAGCGGTATGGAGTGCATTTTTTAGATGTTGTAGAGGGTCGACAGTGAGGTGTGAGGTGAATGGGTGAGCGAGGTGGTGAAGCGGTAATAACAGAATGGGCGACGCCGTAAACCCGTTCGTGGGGGGAAATGCCATCTTCTCTGGGGCATGAATTCATTTCCCACTGAATCATTTTCACCTGTGTTGGCCAGTCAGGGGTGTTAAAGGCAATCATTCTCGTTCATAATTAATTGTTGATGGTACGATGGCTACGCTCACAAATCGAATTTCCTTGAGGCCAGTAGGGTGAAGAGTGTTTAGCCATCAGACCGCATTTTTTGGTGAACGCCTCCCATTCTTGTCCCGAGAATTCGGGGGTGTTGTCTGAGAGTAAGGAGATGGGTATTCCAAATATAGGAAAAATCTCTGTGGCTAGCAGTTCGGCGATAGTTAGGGCACTGTGATCTTTTGTAGGGCATACTATTAGAAACTTGGAATAAACATGCACAAAAGTGACTATGAATCTCTCCCCGTGGCTTGCTGTGAACGGGCCCATCACGTCAAGGAACAAAGTCTGCCAGGGCTTGTTGGCTGAGAAAGTTCCTGCTGGTCCGGGGGTCTTACTTCTGTCCTTTCCCAGAATACATGGTTTACAGGCTTCCGTCACTCTTCTGGCGATCCCTGAAGGGTTGGCAGTCCAGTATTGATCGTTAAAGACTTCTAGCATTTTCTTTTGCCCCAAGTGAATACTTTGTTTTCATGGATGGATATCATGTAACATTGAGCTAGATGGGGCTCTAAGACTATATGTCCCGATTCTGTCCTGAGCTGGTCTCTCCATCAAATTAGATTCTGACGACGTATTTGGGAATCCACTTCGGTTTGTTTTTCTATTCCCATGACTGTAGTAGGGTAGGTTCTGTAGATGTCTCGGTTCAGGACTTGGAAGAGATGGCTGAGGTGTAATTATGAAGTGCAGCGATGTTGGTTGTGGGATGTTTTGGTACTGGAAGGCGGGAGAGGGCATCGTCGTTAGTATGTAACTTGCCAGGTCGATAGTGAATCTCGAAGTTGTATTCTTTGAGTGTTTCTCTCCAACGCACTAATAAGGCTGAGTTAGTTTCACACTTCCGTAGCCATTGTAGGGACTGATGGCCCATTATTATGTCTAGTTTTGCCCCTAAGACAAACGAACTGAAGGGGTCATATCACCCCTAGACATTCCTTCTTGGTGGCGGAATAATTCTGTTGTGCGGTGTTTAAGGTGGAGCTGGCGTAGGCTATTACGTGTTCTATTCCGTCTTGAACCTGGGCTAGAACTGCTCCCATGGCATACAGTGACACATCTGTATGTAACCTGAAAGATTGGCGGTAGTCTGGGAATGCTACAGTTGGGGCGTTGACAAGTTTGGTTTTGAGTGTGTCAAAAGCTGTGTTTCTCTCGGATGTCCACACGAATTCGGTATATTTGTGAGTGACTTAATGGAGGGGTCTGGCGATGGCTGCAAAGTTTGGTACGAAATGTCTAATAAGTGGCGAGTCCCAGAAGAGATCTCACTCCTTTGACGGTCGTAGGAGGCTATAGGTCTTCGATTGCTGACAATTTACGAGGGTCGGGAGAAATGCCTTTGCCGGAGATTACATGGCACAAGGAAATCCACCGAGTTTTGTGCAATGTCGCATTATAAAGACTTGAGTTTCAATCCTGCTTGTGTCATGCGTTGCAATACCTGCCGAAGTTGTTGGAGATGTTCAGGCCAGGTTCTTGAATATACAATCACGTCATCCAGATAAGCAAGGCAGGTTTCCCAGGTTAATCCTCTTAATACAGATTCCATGAGACGGGAGAATGTGGCTGGACCATTACATAATCTGAATGGTAACAAGTTGAATTCATACAGATATCCTCCGCTATTGGAAAAGGCGGTCTTCTGTTGATGCTCAGCTTTGATGGGGACTTGCCAGTATCCGGCTTGTAAATCAAGGGTGGTGAACCACTTGGAGCCATGAAGTGAGTCCAAGGAGTCATCAATGCGAGGCAACGGAGTTGCGTCTTTCACGGTTGAGTCATTTAGGCGGCGATAGTCTACGCAGAACCGTGTTGAGCCATCTTTTTTCTTTACTAGCACGACGGGAGAGGACCATGGACTGACGGAGGGTGTGGCGATCCCTGTATCTAACATCTCCTGAACTTGCCGGTCTTCTTGTCGTTGCAAGAATTTTGTCCTCCGTGTCGGTTGGCGTAGTGGGGGTCCGGTAGTGTGGATGGAGTGTTCTTCCAATGTTAGTCTTCCCGATGTCGGTAGAAGATTTTGTAAATACTTCCGTGAGCTCATGTAGCACTTGTTGCATCTGGTGTTTTTGTAGTGTAGTTAAGGTTTTTGGAATGACGTTTAGAATGTCTGGTATGGTGTTTTCTTGCTGGGTGGGAGGAATTTTGTCAAACGTCTCTAAGTCTCCAATCACGAGACCTTTGGGGAGAGTTAATACGTCTTCGGAAATATTGGCTATGAGGATTGAATTTTGGTGGGAGGTTATGATCGCTGGTTGTATCCTACAACGGTCTCTGCCGATGGTGAGGTGTTTGGGTATTAGAATCATTTGGTTTTGGAGAAGGGGGTGAAGAGGCACCCAT
This sequence comes from Paralithodes platypus, assembly GCA_032716605.1. Classification (NCBI taxonomy): domain Eukaryota; kingdom Metazoa; phylum Arthropoda; class Malacostraca; order Decapoda; family Lithodidae; genus Paralithodes; species Paralithodes platypus. The sequence goes on from CM064580.1 coordinate 32,738,632, forward strand.
TGTTGATGTTGAGGGGGAATGGAAACTTTTTGTTGGGTTATGGCGAGGCTTATGATGGTGGTAGAGTGGGTAGGTGGCTGTTTTTAAGCTGTTTGGAGGCTGGAATCATTCTCTGGAGGGTCATAGTAATTGTTGGGGCAGCTTTAGTTTGGTGGTGATGGTTAGGGCTCGAGCTACAATTTTTTTTTTTTTAGTGGGTAGGGTCGTCGTTGGTTGTGTGGTTGGCAATATATTTTTTGTTTTTCTTTGACTGTTGTCTCGGAAGCAAACTCAGAGTTTTCTTCTCTTCTTGGTTGTTGTGGCTGAGTCTAGTGAGTTTATTTACCCCTAATGCTTGTGTTCTGGTAGTAGAGGAAGGTGGATTGTTTTGTTTAGCTGGCTGGGGTTGCTGCTGTTGTTGTTGTGCTGTTTTTTTTTTTTTTTTTAGAAAGATAGCAACCTTTTATCGCAGTGTACTTGTGCTTGGAGTTTTTTTTATCAAATCCAAACCCAGGTAGCCATCGTAGTATCAACATTCCGAGTGAAAAACTACGAATGGGTGGTAACAGTTGGCATGAGGTTGGGGGGTGGTAACATTAAGGTGTCTGGTCTCTCCCCGAATCTGAAGTGGGTGTCTCCAGCACTGATAACATTGGTGTTGGTTGGTTGCAATTCTCCAAACTTCTTCTTATGTTTGATGTAAAAAGAGTTGAAAAGACAAGAGCGAGCTGCACCCATTTCTATTAGCAGTCTCACAGGGATGTTCTTTATGTTGAAAAAATGGTATATGGGGTGGTCTCTCAATGGTAGACTTCACCGCCGAAGCCATAGTGGGCGGGGGAGGGTTTAAGAATCCTGGGATTTTTTCTCTTCTTCCTCCAGGATTTCGTCCTCTTTTTGGGTGGTAATCGGGGCGACTTCTTCTGCTTCAAAATTGTCTTCAGGTTCGTCCTCTTCATATTGTTCAAATCCTTCTTCGGTAGCTGAGATGCGGGGGTTCATTTGTTTAAATTTAGCAGCATCTCGGATGTAATTGAGGGAGCATTTAGTGTTACATGCTTGAAAATCATATGGGTTAATTATAACTAAAGTTTGATAATTACTTCTGTAGTTGTTGTTCATGAAGCGTCTAGTTGTTGGGTTCCTAGGATATATTCTTCTAGGTTGGTTTGGAACAAATTTAGGCTGGCTTGGTTGGGGTTGGCCATGGTGGTAAGCAGGATTTGGGGCTGGTGCTTGATTTCGGGAAAAATTTGATTGGCTCCTGAATCGGTTGTGCATTTGAGGTTGAGTGGGAAACCTCATGATAGCGGCGAGGGTGTTGGTCTTGGGCCGGCCTGCGAGGATGTTCCGGATGGTTATCAGATCTCTTTGAAAACCAACAGAGTCAAGCACAGTGAAGTGTTCTTGTATGACAGGGGGTAACACTTGCACCACGTGGACAAAAATGGTTTGTTTTTGTTGCTCCATGGGAAGAGCAGGGAATGCAGCTTTGACTTGTTGACTGACTGGGGCTAATGTGGCGTCTAGATCGCCTTCGAACTTGATGTCTTTAACTCTGGCATGGGCGACAAAAGTACCCAGTGATGGTTTAATAGCATCAATTACTATGGTCCCAGGTGACTTCAGGGGATACCTGTGAGGCAACTAAGGAAACTGATTTTCCTAAGTGCAGTAAGAGGACGTCGATTTTTTCGCGGTCAGTGTTGTACGCCAAGTCAAGTACTGGCTTTACTATATCCATGTAAGTTTCTATCTCGTATGTGTTCCCATCGTATTTGGGGATGGGAATGTGAGAGCGAGTAGCTGCCATATTTCAAATGTTATATAATGCTCTACTGTTTTAAATTTTTGTAATGTAAGGAATTCTTCTTTCCGAATCAAGAACCAATGTTATGCCCTGATTGTATTCAGGTTTAGCTATTGGTTGAGGTGAGTTCTTTCAAGACTGGGACTTCAGAGTTCATACAATACATGCAAAGAAGACAGTAGAGGATACATATAATACCGAAATATAGTTTATAGAACAGTTTATTTCACTTAATCTCTACTTACACGTATTTGAGAAAGAATATATTTACACGATACAATAATATAAATACAATCTGAATCACTATACTTCCAGCACGATCGAGGATCTAGAATTCTAGATGGAGCTCAGGTAGTTTAGTGATAATCCGTTATATAGTAACTGATTTGCGTATCATTATGGAAAATTTATTGAGAGGTAGTCGAATACCTAAATAGTGAAGTTATATCTAAGTATGATATTTGTAAGTAATTTATAAACGACGAGGACAATATACAGAGTTAAATGTACTAATACTCTGTTCTTATATTTCACCTTGCTCACTGGTGTGAATCTTAAAAGTGGAATCAAGATTTGTGGATGCTAGTTATATACCACTTGTACAAATGTGGTAGAATCAATATGTGTGGACTCTAACTAACTCTTAAACACTTTGAGTAATTATGACAGTCTATATTTGTGGTCTCTCACTATTTAACACTTTTACAAATTAAGGTAGAGTCAATATGTGTGGACTAAAACTATTTTCTTAGACACCTGCACACTGGTGTAATTTAACAGAGTTGATACTTATAGACTCTGAATGATTTAGCCTCGTCACTGGCATTGACTTAGTACAATTTTCCAATATTGATTCCGATATGCACTGGGAATTCACTAACAGCTTGTAGTCTTCTGGGTCTCCGTCGGCCGTCTAGGTGGGCCTGTCGTGTGAAGTAAGATACAGATGGGTTGATAGGTTTGAGGTCCTAAATGTGTCTCCGTAACTATAATTAACCCTTAATTAGCGGCGAGCAACATAAGTCGAGTTAAATAAAGCTCCCTCTCCCTCTCTCACTCGCTACATACTCAATTATGTACCGAAAGTACCGAATTACCTGCTTTTTGCACTCGCGTTGCACGGTTATTGCAAGAAAACTATCCATCATACAAGGATCATTATGGTGTCATTCGAAGGCTCTGTTTATGCCCTTTCAGGGATAGGTACTTGTTTTACGTTCTGGGTCTTATTTAGGCATGAAAATGATCACGTAAACAGCCCTATTTTGGCTAAAAACACCCCGCTGTGCGGTACATATAAATAAACCGCATAGGCCGCTCGTAAGGTGTTAAATAGTTGGGCACCGCATCGGCAGACAAGTGAAGGTGGGGATGCGCAGTCAACCTAACGCGACTATCCTGACCGTTATATCAACCGGTGATGAAGTCCTGTTCAGGTACTCTTGGATTGGGGTCTTAAATATAGTGCCTCAGTTATGACGAAATAGCACTATATCGGGCTAACGCGAGAAGACGGGGTATTTATCTTTCTCGACTGCCTCTGACCTTTGTAAGAGGTTCAAGAGACTCGAGGTGGTGTTTAGACCTTTTAGTTGGAAAGTCTAATGGTATGCCACAGACAAAATGCACCTAGGACTTTTATATGCAGAGTGCCTGTGAAGGTATCTCGCAAAGCCCTTATTTTACAAGTGACCGTGGTATGCCAAGATTTCTCGTGAAGAGGTAAAGTGCGGTGTTTAAACCTTTTAGTTACAATTGTCTGGTGGTATGTCAACAGACGAACTGTACCTACGACTTTATATGCAGACCGCCCGTGAAGGTATCTCGCAAATCCCTTACTTTCACAAGTGACCGTAGTATGCCAAGATCTCTCGTGAAGAGGTAGGGGGACGGTGTTTAAACCTTTTAGTTGCACTTGTCTGGTGGTATGCCAACAGACGAAATGCACCTTGGACTTTAAATGCAGAGTGCCTGTGAAGGTGTCTCGCAAAGCCCTTTCCCGTACAAGTGACCGTGGTATGCTAAGATCCCTTGTGAGGAGTCAGAGTGCAGTTTTAATAGTAGAGTGTTGAGGGGTAGGTATGCTTGGATCCCTTAACTTTCTACTATTAAAGCAGAACCTAAGAAAGGCGTCTATGTTAACTAATGGTATGCCACTAGTACCAAAGGTCCTCTGATAGGATGCAGTGGTTTCGTTTCAAATAGTAAAACTTTGAAGTGTAGGTATGCCTGGATACTTCAATCTTTTACTATTCAACGTGCAGCCTATTAAAGGTGTCTATGTTAGCTGATGGTATGCCACAACTAGCAAGGATCCCTCAATAGGGTTTAAACTCCTTAGACAAGTAGACTTTCGGTATGCCGTCTATCTCCTTGAATGGGAGGGTAATCCTGATAATTCTCAACTTGGTATGCCAGTGATCGAGAAGCCTCAGAAGTGCTTACCCTTTATAGATTTCACTGACATGGTATTGGCGATTGCGTACAGCAAGGAGGCGAGCGGGCATCCTCCTGTTGTTGTGAGGAGTCCTTCTTACGCTGGTGGGAACTTCGTCTGTTATAGTTTTTATTATAGTACTCAATTATAAGAGAGCGCTATATACAGACTAGTTGACAAAGCATGATGGTAATAGAGGCTTATATTGAAATCAGAAAAAAGAGAGCAAGAGAATATGGTTCTCCGTAGAATAGAACAATTGTGCATGGAGGAAACATTCTGGGGATTGTATTTACGGCGAGCGTAGGCCGTTACAAGGAGTGGTAGGCAGACAAGTGAAGGTGGGGATACGCAGTCAACCTAATGCGGTATTGGGAATATAGGGAACATAGTATTTAATCTTGACAATGGAGCTGGGTTTTGTCGTTATAACAGTATGGTAGTGAAACATGTTAATTCAATATTGTGGGAAAAATAAGAATTGGTTTTATCTACTCTTTAGTATATTAATAGAGCATAAGAATGATTCATTCCCTGATAATTGTTATGGCATAGAGAATAGGAGATATTTCAGTTAATCATTATTTGTTTTAACATAAGAAATTACAGTCAGATTAGTACATAAGTAAAAAAAATCTAGTTTACATATTTAATTTTTAAGGTTGTTTAACACTTTTGTTGCGGCACTTTTCATATGAAAATTGCTTGGTCTGCACTGTACCATACGGGGGTTTTAGACTAAAAGTAACCTTCATTCCCTGCACATTTTCATGTATAAAAAAGAGCTTGAACATATTTAAATGATATATCCTTGAAAGCAGAGGAATAGACTTTTACAATGACACCTGAATCATGTCTGTACGACCACTGGTTGCCGTGCAACGATATTGCACACGGGACGCTAAAATGGTAAAATATAGCGAGTTTGAGCGGTTTCTGCTATCCCCGAGTCTGTAAGGAAGTTGGAGATGTCTCCCACTGCCACTAGCCTTTTGTGGTTTGCATGGGCTTGGTGAAGGGAGGTGTGCATTGTTTGCAAGACGTGTAATTGTTGTTGAAATGCTGGGTGTTGGTGAAGCTCACATGCTCAGGGCTTTTGTCCTTTATATTTGGCCTTCGGTTTTGTTCTGGGGCTGTTTGTGTGGTTTGTAGGCTGGAGGTAGATGGAGTGGACAGTGGTTGCAAGTTTGTAGGTTTGTGATGTTGCAGGAGATGTGTAATCGCGAGGAATATGTCACACGTTTTTTCGACCTTGCGGGGTATACAATTGTCTGCCCTGCTTAGGTGACCTTAAGTTGTTTTCTGTGATGCTGGAGGTTCCGCCATTTTATATGCGTTCTAGCCTGCTGGTGTGGAGGTGGTGAATTTTGTCTTTCCTGTTTACTTCTCTTATTTCTCTGGACTTCAGGATTAGTTATGATGGTGAATAAGTCCTCCCTTGGTGTTGGAGGACATGTCATCTTTATGGTGGCAATTCGTGTTTCGATCTTGCGGGGTATATAATTGGCTGCCCTGCTAGGCGACCTTGAGTTGTGGTGGTGGTGGTTCGTCCTTTCGCTATCGGTTCCTTTCGCCACTCGGTCACTGCTTGGTGGCGGTGCAGGCGTGGTGAGATGCTTTTCTATTATTCCAAAGTCCCTTCCTGGTGATGGAGGACGTGTCATCTTGATGGTGGAAACTCGTGTTTCGATTTTGCGTGGTATACTGTATATTTGTCTGCCCTGCTAGGTGACCTTGAGTTTTTTCCTGTGATGCGCGCCGCATGTTGGCAGTGGTTGGAAGCTCCGCCATTTTTAATGCGGCGCGGACCGTTATGGTGGTGGTGATGGTTCGTCCTTTCGTTCCCGGTTCCTTTCACCACTCGAATGAATGTGGTGGCAGTGGACGTTGAGCAAGCTGATTTTCTGTTATTTCATTATACAATTTAATTAAGTCAGAATGGGGTTCAGTAAAAAGCGACGTTCCTCAGGGTTCTGTTTTGGGCCCCCTGTTGTTTGTTATTTTTATAAATTACCTTGATTTAGGTATAACTAGCAGGATCAGTAAATTTGCAGATGATACCAAAATGGGGACGATAATAGATTTGAATAGTGACATTGAGAGTCTACAAAGAGATGTACATACTTTACGTGAATGGTCAATAAATGGGAAGATGAGTTTCAATATTGATAACTGCAAGCTATTAAAGATAGGAAAGTTGAATATAGATGCAAAATATAAACTAACAAATGTAGAATTAGGTAATTCAGACTGAAAATGATCTGGGTGTACTCGTAAGCACTGGTTTGGGAACAGAGTTGTAGAGGTGTGGAATAGATTGCCTAGTGCAGTGATTAGCTCAGGAACGATAGAACATTTCAAGTGCAAACTGGATAGTCCTATGCATTATATGGGTTGGGTGTGAATGGGGTCTGCCTCATGTCTGCATAAGGCCGACCGGCCTGGTCGGCCTTATGCAGATTTCCGGTTTATGTTCTTATGTTCTTATAAGAACCCCCTTCTGTACTGGCATCATCCTTTTAACTTTTTCTGGCTACTATTAGACGATTTTATTCACTTTAAAAAGGGCCTCCAGTAAATAACAGGCTTCGAACCGTCTCACTTCACCCTTTTTACTACCAACGCTCCTTCTTAAACTGCACAAAATCGTCTACATACAGCTAGAATAAAATTAAAAATATGTCGCCGGTACAGAACGGGTTAACCACTTCAGAATACAGTAACTCGTGTCTTCCTCCTATTTTGGCTTATATTAGAACTATCACAGCATATATAAGATAAATATCCAAGAATGTTGAGAGGAATAAAATAAATCAAAACGTCGTGCAATGTTCTTTATATAAATCTGATTAATTAAAGCAGGTGACATTTCTATTAAGCAATGCCTAACAATATTAACCCTTAGAAGATAAGATGACGCATTTCTGTTCTGTCTTGTGACTATTATTTTAGACGATTTTATGCAGATTAGGAAGAGTATGTGGGAGTCAGAGGATTAATTGAGATAGTCTTTAACCTTCTAATTCCTACAGATCCTTCCTAAGCTGTATGCATTATCTAGCGATAGCCAGAATATACTGTCAAGATGCGTCATAATTGTCAAAGGGTTCAATAGGTATAATCTATAAGTAAACAGGTAGTAGATAACAGACGCGCGATAACAGACAAACTAAATGCGTATCGCTAGTGAATGAAAGGCTCGCATTATCAACCAACATTAAGGGGGGATGGGCGTCTTTATTTGCTCATTTATGTTTCTTTTTTCATTTTTGTTTTAACTTATAAAAATCCTTGCCCGAAACCCTCTTTCAAGATAATATTGTAAACATTTTAATAGAAAAATGTACCGGCCAAAGGCCGATTCCTCTTAAATTACAGGCTTGCTATCGCTCGCCAGGAAAAATATCGACACATAAATGACAGAAAAAGTCTTAATATTGACACAGAAATGTAACGAAAGGTCTTAAAATTGCCAAACTAAGAGGGAGAAGGGGGGCCAGAAAAACGACCCATCTCCCCTTAAATCATCTTATTCACAATACTTACACACATTGGCTCCATTAGTCTTGCAGTAGTAGATTATTTGTATCTAATATATTTTCCAATATTTTATTAAGCTTAGGCTGGATTTAAGGGATTATAAGCATAGAGTCATTTAGTATTAGCAAGAATATAATGGAAAAGAATGGGTTAACAAGTATATAATTTCAAAGGACTCTACAACACCTATAACACTAGCGAAATTTGTGAAGCCATATGGATATCACAGTACTAGTTTGCAAAATAAAATGCTACTAAACAAGCCTGGTATGTAAAGGGTCCATGGTAACTTTGGGGGGTACCAATGTTTAGAGATGTATAACGCAAAGAATGACAATAACATCATAAACTCCATCAGATTATTAGACCTGAGGGTAATGATGCTACAATTGCTCTCTGCTATGTACTTGTTCTCTAATCATCAAAGTCCAAAAAACATCGTGGATTCTTGGGGCATCTGACTGTTTTTTATAATATTTGTTTGTTTTGTTTCATTATGGCACGTCTAGACATCTCCAACCCTAACCTCTCATTAATTAAAAAGGAAGAGTCAAACAGTAACTATTGGTGGAAATTTACTGCCTATTTGAAACAGCTTTCCCTGTGTTATAAGAGACTAGGATTAACAGTTTCTAGTCTCGTCATCATGAATCTACTATGGTAGAATGATGTTTAGTCCTGGCGGTGTAGATGAGCGACCATGAGGGTGTAACGAGCCACCATCTGACCATCTGGCAGCTGGGTTTTGAGTCGCACCAGCTCCTGCAGACTGTCTCGCAGGAAAGCCTCGCGGTGCTGTTCCGGAATGCGCTTCACGAACGGGTTCACGGCCTGGATGGCGTCTGGGAAAGAAGGTATAAAGACAAATATCATAATTGTGTAAGGTGAATGTGGGTAATATAACATTTATGACGTACTAGATGATATTTGATTGCACAACTAAAACATACTTTAGAGACAGTTAATATGTCTGTTTGTACTACTACTAAACTTACTCTTGACATAGTTGATATTCTGGAAGACAAACTCGAGCCGTGGTGCCTCACAAGACAGTACAGTGAAGCCGACCCCCTCAGCCGTCTCTATCATGGCCTGGGCAGGGTCGTCCTTATGCTGGTACACTGACACGAAGTTACTCACGTCCTGCCGAACACAGGAACATAATATTACTCATGAATTCCTACATAGCCAACATGTCATAGAGTACATACGAACACAAGACAAATGGAAATCTGCAGAAGGCCTATTGACCCATACGAGGTAGACCCCTTCTTCCCAACATCCCCATTAGTTTTTTCCCTACACTAAAAATATCTCTCACTACAACCTATACTGTACATACACTTATACATATCTAAGTATATCAATTAATGGGACATACACCATACTCAGAGTAGATGAGGACAAAACAGGAGGATATCTTGTTATTCTCCTACTAACTATACTCTGTTTCATTTCAGCTGACGGTAAATTGAATTCCTTAGCAGCTAATTTATCGATACTTAATGGAACAATATGAAACTACTATGCCTCTCCATCATATTTAGACCACGTATGCATAATTAGCACCATATTTCACGGCAAAGTCTTCAAAATAACTGAGAAATCTTGATGAAAACTTTGCAATTTACCGTCAGTTGAAAAGAAAGACTATAACTGCATAAGAGATTTTGATTTTTTTTTTTTTTGTCCCACAAGTACACAGTCATGCACAAAAGTGTATGAATAAAGAGGGTTGTTATAACTGACCTTTACATACTGTTGACACTATGGTTTAAGGAGATATTTCCACTTCAGGGATGTATTATTTTACCCCTTTCTCCCTCATGTTTAGCCCTATTGCTTTTGAGATTTTAAGACGTTCACTCAATTAGTTTGGCGAGTTTAAGAACTCTCGCCCCATTTCTGTCAATTTTAAAACTTTTTGTGCCATTTAGGTGTCAATTGCTTCCTGGCGAGCGATAGCGAGCCTGTAATTTAAGAGGAACCGGCCTTTGGCCGGGAATTTTTTTTACCGAAAAATGTACAAATTAATTTTGAAAGGGGGTCAAGGGGGTGTAATTTTAAGTTTGATGGAGTTCTAGTGAGAAAACTTAAAAACATGATAACAAGATAAACTTAATAAGCAAATTAATACGCCCATCTCCCCTTAAACCATATTCTCCTACATGGTGACTAGCGAGTTATTATATTCTGGTACATGGTGCAGCAGAGGAGGTTGGTCTAACTAACCTTCCTATATATATACTTTTGTTGTCACTCTGGATTAAGACGCATACTATCGTATTACGGAGGTGGTTGCATATTCTCCCTCATGTTTAGTCCCATTAAATTTGAGATTTTAAGACGTTCGTTCCATTAGTTTGGTGATTTTAACCCTTCTTTAGCGGGGCCCGACTTAAGTCCGTATGGAGAAGAAAGGACAATGTGGTGGGGCCCGACTTAAGTCTGTGTGCAATTTGGGCGCAATATTGGCTCTGAGAGAGAGACGAGCGGTGGGAGGAGCGTAAGTTACCTCATGACCACTCGCCACGACCGTCGTGGGCCCACTGACATGTACTCACTACTCCACCCTCCCTCACTCGCTACACACATAATTATGTAACGATATGACCGTATTTTAGCGATTTTGCCCTTCGGTTGCACGATCGTTGCAAGACAACCAGTGATCGTAGAAGGATGGTTCTGGTGTCATTGGAAAGCTCAATTTACGCCCTTTCAGGAATACATAATTGTATTACGCTCTGGCTCTTGTTTATGCATGAAAAAGAGCAAGGAAACCACCCCATTTATGGTAATAAAAAAAACGCTGGGCGGCACAATGAAATATTCTCCACCACCCGCTCTTTGAGTGTTAAGACCTTTCCGCCCATTTCTTTGTCAATGTAAAGACCTGTCGTGCCATCTAGGTGTATATTTGTTCCTGGCGACCTATAGCGAGCCAGTAATTCTAGGAGGAACCTGCCTTTGGCCAGGATATTTTTCTATCGAATAATGTACAAATTTAACTTGACGGGTGGTCTAGGTGTTTTTTTTTAAAGCTTAATGGAGTTCTAGCGAGGTAAATAGACCAAATAATAGTCTTACGCCATCAAAGACTAGATAACTAACCTTCATATACTCGTGCCACTCTGGTTTAAGACTCATATTCTCGTACATGGTGAAGAGCGGGTTGTGGGCCAGGAAGACCAACAAGGCCTCTCCCCCCGGTTGCAGGAGCTGGTAGATGTTCTGCAGGCATTGGTCCTGGCCTCGAACCCAGTGGAGACAGTAGAACGAAAACACCTCGACCATAAACACAAAACAAAATAACCCTTCTGTACCGGCGACGTGTCTTATCTTTTATTCTAGTTAATTTTTAGACAATATTATGCAGCTTAAAAATAATATGTGGTAATAAAATGGGTTAAGTGAGATATTTCGGAGCCTGTTAATTGCTTGAGGCTCTTAAAACTGAATACAATTGTCTAATAGTAGCCAGAATAAAGTTAAAAAGATGTAGCCTGTACAGAAGGGGTTAATAGATAGGCAGACAGACAGATAGACAGTCAGACAGATGGACATATAGATATATAGGCCTACAAATAGGTAGATATAATCACATTTATATATTTCACTCCCAACACCAAACACCTCCCAATGAAGCTAATGAAAACATATGTGTATGTGATCCTTCCTGGAATCGAACCTGAGATACCACATACAGATCTTAAACACACTAACCATTACACCACCAAGACAGTTAACCCCTTCTGTACCGGTGATGTCCTTTTAAGTATATTCTAGCTTTATATAGACTATTGTGTTTACTATAAAAAGGGCCTCAACCAAATAATAGGCTCCGAAATACCTCACTTAAACTTTTTTTACTACCATAGATCCTTCTTAAACTGCACACAATCGTGTAAATATAGCCAGGATAGAACTAAAAGGACGTCGCCGGTACAGAAAGGGTTAAAGGTTAAGTACATGACTACGATAAATATCCATTTATCGAATACTGGATATCAATCACTGCCATTTACCCTTTCAAGATCCGATTACACATTTCTTTTCTGTTATATTTACCATGTAAAGCAATATTACTGCATCTTATGCACCTATTTTACTTATATAATGAACATTTGAACATTTAAGAACCAGAAAATAGGTGTAAAGGGCAAATCAATGAAAACACGTATTATTGTGACGGGAGTGAGTGACAATTGTAAATGAGGCAGAACAACAGAGGTGTGCTCTTTCGGGAGGCTTTAGCAACACTGATGGCTCTAGCTGTCTCTGGCACATGTATGAGGGAGGAGGGAGGTAGGGGGAGTGTAGAGGAGGGTGATTGGACATATTTAAGGCAGGAGGGAGGAAGTAGGGAGGGAAAGGGGAGGGAATAAGTAGAATAAAGGAGGAGGAGGAAAGTTGAGGGTGAAAGGGGGAGAGGAGAGGGGGGGGGGATTAGACACATGTAAGGGGAAGACAGGAGGTGATGGTAGGGAGACATGCCACCTAATCACATATCGCTTTCATGTCACCGGCACTGGGCGATTTTTGCTGTTGTTATCAAGTGCCATCTTCTAGAAGGAACGTTGCATGCGCCCAGTAAAACATTCCGAGATTAACGTCGCAGCCCTTGGGTTAAGCTTACGGACACGCCAAAAAGGGCCCTAGATTTTGTTTCCTCATTGCTTTAAGATTAATAAAAGATACAATTATTCCATATGAATTCACATACATAAATCAATCTCATTAGAATTGATTAGACAGAGGCACATACTGAAGAATATGAGGGTCCACAAAATTCTATGAATGACTATCCATCGTGAGCGGTAAGCACTAATAGCTACACTCCCATTTGAATCCATATCAAACCCAAACAAGACAATACAATGCTTTGTTTTATTCCAACTGCTTTAGAACGTTCATAATAATATTCAAACGACGGTACAGTCAGTCAGTCATGCAATAGCCAGCCCTTACTCCCATAAGGGGTAGGGAGGATCAGCAAGAGACACAAGAAAGGAAAGGTGAGTGGAGAAGAACACATAATATAACAGTTCGCTCACAAAAAGCAAGAAGAAAAGTATTCAGAAGCACCAATTCAAACTACAGTACAGTCGGCCTAATAAGTGATGTCTCGGCACCAAGTATTTTTTTATCAATAATTGGTATCAGCAATATCTAAACTATATTTATTCGCTTCATGTGAGATATACTAACATGTTCCTACACTTACCCACCCTATTCAACATCTGACAGACATTAATTCAGTACAGAGCGAGCCAAACGTAATTGTTACAATATTGGTAACAATATTGTTAAGCTAAATATATAATCTACAGGCGAGCCGATATCAAGGCAGGGCTTCCTAAACTTACCCTGGAGACAAGGCTCATGTTATTATGTAATAGCCACACCCTTACAATATATGTGAACTCCTTATCCAGGGTCTCATTATGAACCCGATATATATACACATATCCACATGGTGGCAGCTGGGTAACAAGCAGTGTACATGTGAATGAAGTACTACTGACCAAATTCTACAGCTGAACTAGTGAGTAATCCTTGGATTTAACCCTTGTCTGGCGGGGTGGACTTAAGTCGGGCTAGAGAACCAAGGACTATGTGGCGGGGCCCGACTTAAGTCTGTGTGCAATTTTGGAGCAATAATGGCTCTGAAAGAGAGACGAGCGATGGGAGGAGCGTAGGTCGGCTCATGAACTCTCGGCACAGGTCCCGTGCGACTACTGACGTCTACTCCACACACACCCAGACTCACTGCCTCGCTACACAGGGAATTATGTAAGGAAATTACCGTATTTTAGGGATTTTGCACTCGTCTTGCACGATCGTTGCAAGAGAACGCGTGGTCGTAGAAGGATGGTTCTGGTGTCATTGGAAAGCTCAATTAACGCCCTTTCAGGGATACATAATTTTATTATGCTTTGGCTCTTGTTTATGCATGAAAAAGAGCACAGAAAGAAGGTCGTTTAGGGTAAAACCACCCGCTTGCCAGGTAGTAGAAGTTACTGACGGGCCCACTCGTAAGGCGTTAACCTCAAAAAGTCGAAAGATATGAGTGACGTCATGGCGTCCACTTTACAACCTTTGTTCGTGTACAAGTCGGAGATTGAACAAACAGTGGCGTGGAGGCGTTACAAGAAGAAACTCTATCTTTACATCATTGGCAACAGTCTGAAGGGTAAGAGTGATGATATCAAAATAGCGAAATTGTTGTCTGGAGGGGACATTCTGCTAGATATCTATGATTCTTTTGGCATAGAAGATGAAAATGCCCTGACTTATGCAACATTAATTGGGAAATTTGACTAGCATTTTTCACCAAGAGATGAGCAGGTGATGGCGAGGTACAACTTCCATGATAGTATGCAACGGAAGGATGAATCCTTGGAATCTTTTATTACTAGGCTGAAGACTTTGGTAAGACACTGTGGATATGGAGCACTTCAAGACGAACTTCTGAGGGATAAAATTGTCTTTGGTTGCCAAGAGGATACACTTCGGGAAAAATTCATTAGGGAGGATAGCCTAACCCTAAATGTTGTACTTTAGATGTGTACTGCCTATGAAACTTCAAGGAGATCAATGACAGCATTTCGAAGTGACAAGCAGGAATCTCTACACAAACTCAGTGCAAAACCCAAGAAGAGTGATCCACAATCAGCGAAGACTAAGCCTAACCTCAGGCAGTGCAACTTGTGTGGTTTAGCACATTTTTGGGGTAAGAAGAACTGTCCTGCAACTGATGCCAAATGTCATAAATGCAAGAAAACTGGACACTATGCCAAGAAATGTCCAAGTAATGCAGCGACCGGCAGAGCAGCAAGCAGCGCAGCGACAGGTGACAAAAAGAAGACATCGCGCAGAGTCCATGCGGTAGAAGATGGAGACACAGACGAGAGTGACGACTCAGAAGATAACTCAAGAGGACGGGAATACATCATGAACGTATCGACCGGATCCAGAGGAAAACACATAATGGCCAATCTCATGGTCAACGGTAATAAAGTGAAGTTCCAGATCGACAGTGGGGCAAGTGTGAATGCCATTCCAAGTCATCTGGTACCGGACGCAGAGCTACAGCCGTGTGAGTCAACTCTTCAAATGTGGAACTCTACTACAACTCAGCCGTTGGGAAAGTGTAGGATTGATGTCCGCAACTGCAAGCAACCACAAAGGTACTATTCTGTTGAGTTTGTTGTTGTAAAACAGGTTGTTACACCAATTCTTGGTAAGCGAGCGTCTGAGAAAATGGGATTCATCACAGTTAACTATGAAAACATATGTGCAATGAATGACATTCTAACAGACTATGAAGACGTATTTGCTGATGAAGTTGGCAAGATACAAGGAAATGTTCATCTAACAGTGGATGAGTCGGTGAAACCTATTGCAATTCCTTCATGTGAGTACCATTGAGCATCAAGTCGAAGGTTAAAGAGAAACTGGAGCAGTTGGAGCAGGAAAATGTCATTACTAAGGTCGACGAGCCTACAGAATGGGTAAGTCGAATGGTAGCAGGAACCAAGAAGTCGGGGGATCTGAGAAATTGCATTGACCCTCAAGCCCTGAACAAAGCACTCATAAGAGAGATGCACCCTCTACCGGTAATCGACGACATTCTGCCTGACCTTGCAAAAGCCAAAGTTTTCTCCAAGTTTGACCTCAAGAATGGCTACTGGCACCGTGTGTTGGATGAAGAATCACACAAGCTGACAACATTTCAAACACCGTATGAGAGATACAGGTGGAACAGACTTCCTTTTGGTCTGGCAGTAAGCAGCAAAATTTTTCAGAAGAAGCTACAACTGGTTCTGGATGATCTACAAGGCGTAATTTGTGTTGCTGATTACATTTTGGTCTTTGGAGTTGGTGACACTGATGAAGAAGCTACAAGGGATCATGACTCAAAGCTGAGAAACCTACTGGACAGATGCCGAGCAAAGGGTCTGAGGCTGAACAGAGCAAAGACAGAGCTTGGTAGTACAGAAATCACATTCCTAGGTCACAAGATCTCGCGGGATGGTCTGATGGCTGACCCAAAGAAGATTGAAGCAATCGTGAAGATGCAAGCACCAGAGGATGTGACTGCAGTACGACGACTGTCTGGAATGGTGAACTACTTGAGTAAATTTGTACCCAGTCTATCGGATGTCATGGAGCCTATGATGAAGCTGACCCATAAGGACACCGAGTGGAAGTGGACAAGAGAACATGATGAGGCGTTCAAGAGGATCAAAAAGATGATGACCCAAACACCCATCTAACAGTACTACAACCCAGAGCAAAAGTTGGAGATTCAATGCGATGCATCTCAGAAAGCTTCAGGAGCAGCATTACTTCAAGAGGGTAAACCAATCGCTTTTGCAAGTCGAGCACTGACTGACACGGAGATACGATATGCGCAGATAGAGAAGGAGACTTTGGCAATCGTCTTTGCACTGAACAAGTTTCATCAGTATTGTTTTGGGAGGAAGACGACAATCCAGAGCGACCATAAACCTCTAGGAGCTATCCACAATAAGCCGTTGTCAAGTGTACCAAGACGACTGTAAGGGATGTTGATGAGGATACTACAGTATGATGTCGAGATTGTTCACAAGAAGGGCAAAGAAATGTATCTAGCCGACACTCTATCAAGAGCTTATCTGCAAAACACAAGAGATATGCAGGAAGAGGTGTTTGAACAGATCAACATGACAGACTACGTACCCATCCGAAGTGAACGATTGCAAGAAATCCATCGAGCAACTGAGGAAGATGAAGCATTGCAACTACTGAAGGAGATAATTCTCAAAGGATGGCCAGAAGACAAGAGTGAAGTAGATACCATATTGGAACCATACTTTAATGTACGAGCAGAACTTTCATTTCAAGATGGATTGATATTCAAGGGAGAACGTGTTGTAATTCCTACCAGTCTACGTCAGAAGATGAAGTCCGCTATACATTCGTCACATATGGGAGTTGAAGGTTGTCTACGACGCGCAAGAGAATGTTTGTTTTATCCAGGAATGAATTGAGAAATGAAGTAAATCATTTCAGAGTGTGAAATTTGTAACACATACTCTACAGCTCAACAAAAAGAACCTCTGATGACGCATTAGCAAACCAGCCGACCATGGGAGAAAGTAGGTGTAGACCTTATGACAATCTAGAGTCACAACTATCTTGTTACAGTGGACTATTTCAGTAATTTCTGGGAAGTTGACTACCTGGAAAGCACCAAGTCAAGCACTGTTATCAGGAAGTTGAAGGCGCACTTTGCAAGATATGGACTGCCAAATGTACTAGTTAGTGACAATGGTCCGCAGTTCAGCAGTGAAGAATTTCAAAAATTCGCGGAGAAGTACGACTTTGAACATCGAACGAGCAGCCCACATCATCCCTAGTCTAATGGTAAAGCAGAATCAGCAGTCAAGACGGCGAAGAAACTAATCAAGAAAGCTGTCGAGAGTGGAGAAGATCCGTTTTTGGCGATTTTAGACTACAGAAATACGCCTATGCAAGATTTGGAAGAGTCCAGCGCAACTCAACTTTGGTCGACGTACGAGGACATTACTGCCGACTACTAGCAAGATGTTGGAGCCGAAAGGAATCATGTTGGAGTGAGTGAAGCGGAAAAAGATGCCGAAAGATCTCAAGAGCAAGAAGTACTACGACAAAGGTTCGAAAGTTTTGGAACCATTGGTTGAAGGCGACGTGGTGCGAATCAAGCTAGGCAAGAAGAAGTGCGAACGAGGAGTTGTAACCAGGAGATTAGACGAGCGATCGTATGAAGTGGACACAGAGAATGGAGCGATAAGACGAAATCGAGGTCATTTACGGATGAAAAGTGAAAACGCTGACATAAGAAATAATGGATCTATCTATCTATCTATTGCCCGACGCCGTGATCCCCAAAGGGGTAGCCACGAACGAACCGTCCCATGCCCCCAGTCCTCTGTCCCCAGTCCTCTGTCCCCAGTCCATTGACGCCCCTCCCCCCGACCAGCACCGCCTTCATTCATATACTTCCTCACTCCATCCTTCCACCTCTCTATCGGTCTACCTATCCCTCTCTGTCCCTCCGCCTCGCTCTTGTACACCCTCTTAGTCATTCTCTCGCTTTCCATACGTTCCATATGTCCGAACCATCTCAAGTTGTTCCTTTTCACACTTTCCAGCACATCTACCTCTACACCACACCTCCTTCTTACTTCCTCATTAGTCTGTCTATCCCTCCATGTAACTCCGCACGCACTTCTTAAGTAATTCATTTCCACTGCTCTCACTCTTGGTCTGAGTCTCTCGACCAATGTCCATGCTTCGCTTCCGTAAGTCAGTGTCGGGATTACCACACAGTCATGCAAGGACTTCTTCACTTCCATACTGACCTTCCTATTTCTTGCTTTCAGCGTTCCTACAACCCTCTTTCCCTGTTGTACCCTCTCCTGCACTTCTTCATCCATAGTCCCATCTTTACTCAACACACTGCCCAGATACTTAAAAGAGTTGACGATCTCCATAGCCTGACCGTTCAGCTTCACCTCACACTCTGTGACTTCACCCCTTTCGAAGACCATAACCTTGCTCTTCCCCGCATTTACCTTCAAATTCCGTTTTTCGCACACTGTTCCAAACTCCTTTACCAGACCCTGCAACTCCCACTCATTATCACTCATCAGAACTGTATCATCCGCAAACAGCAGTATAGGTAGCTTCCACTCAATTCCCTCCCTTTTCAGCAATACACCAACATCCACTGCTCTTGATAGTATTTCTTTCATGACTCCATCCATATACTATACAGTAAATAGCCACGGGGACATCACACACCCCTGTTTCAAACCAACATTCAGGTCAAAGAACTCGCTCTGCTCACTCTCCACACGTACTGCCGCCTTTGCACCCTCATATATGCTCTTCACTGCTTTCAGCAACTTGCCATCTACTCCGTATATTCTAAGTACTTTCCACAAACCTTCTCTATCCACTCTGTCATAGGCCTTCTCCAAGTCCATAAAGGCAACATACACCTTTTGTTTCTTCTCCAGATATTTCTCCACAACACAATTCAGGGTAAAAATCTGATCTACACATCCTCTTCCCTTCCTAAAACCTCCCTGCTCCTCGCCTATCCATTTCTCCGTTCTCACTCTCACTCTCTCAATCACTACCCTACTGTATACCTTCCCTACTACGCTTAGAAGACATATTCCTTGGTGGTTACCACACACTCCTCTTTCCCCTTTGCCCTTATATAGGGGTACTATTATGCCAGTCTTCCAGTCATCGGGTGCACTCCCCTTCTCCCATGCTAGTTTGCACATTTTCCATACCCATTCGATCACTATCTCACCACCATACCTCAACATTTCCCCACACACTCCATCTGTTCTGGTGCTTTTCCACTACCCATTCGATCACTATCTCACCACCATACCTCAACATTTCCCCACACACTCCATCTGTTCCTGGTGCTTTCCCCAACTTCACTCTTTTCATGGCTTCCCACACTTCTGACCTCCTGATCCCCACCTCCTCCACTACTTCTCTTCTTCTCCCTCCCATACCATATCCAGCTATGTTTGCTGGCTCTTCATTCCTTACATTTAGCAACTCATTGAAGTACTCCCTCCATCTTTCGACTCTCTCTTGCTTCTCGGCTAGCATTCTCCCATTCTTATCTTTCATACCCTTACTGTTTCCCTTGCTACCTTCCCTAACTTTCTTGACTTCTTTCCAGAACAGTTTCTTACTCTCCCTCCATTTTACACTCGGATTCCTTCCAAATTCCTCATCTACTCTTCTCTTAATTTCCTTCACTACTCTCTTCACCACCCTCTTACTCTCCACGTACCTCGCTCGTTTCTGTCTCTTGAAATCTTCATTCTCTCTACTACCTAACCACTCTCTATATGCTTTCTTCTTTTCTTCCACAGCTATTCTTACCTCTTATGTCCACCATGCTGTACCTTTCACTCCCCTCCCTCTTCTCCTCACTCCACACACCTCCTCACATGCTGCACAGATCTCATCCTTAAACACCTTGCTCATCTCCTCCACTTCCTCCATAACTTCCAGGTCGAATCCACCTAGTCGTCTTTCCACTGCTCTCCTGTACTCCTCCCTGACTTCCTCCTCCTGCAACCTCTCCACCCTCCTCTCGCCTCCCTCCAGCTCTCCTCACCCACTTCTTTTGAATCCTAACCTTAGCTACCACTACATAATGATCAGACAGACCCCCTCCAATACCCCTATACACCCTAGCATCCATCACAGATTTCTTCATTCGTTCATCCACACATACATAGTCAATCAATGACTTTCGTTCCACCACTGTCTCATCCTCCATCGTCCACACCCGTTTCCACATGTACCTGTGGATCATTCTGTGTCGGAAGAAGGTGTTAGCTATCCACAGCCTCCTCCCCACACATACGTCCACAAGTGCCCTACCATTCCCATTCACCTCTGATGGTACCCCCCACCCTCCCACCACTCCCTCAACTTTCCTATCACCCACCTTACCATTCATATCCCTAATCAGAAATATTCTTTCGTTCTTGTTAAACTTCTCCAGGCACGCCTCCACATTCATCCAGAACTCCTCTTTCTTTCTTTTAAGTTTATCCTCTGTCGGGGCATACACACACACAATCACCCACGTTTGTATTCCTACTTTCATTCTCACCCACACAATCCTTGAACCCACAGACCCATACTCTCTTACACATTCCTTCCATTTGCTACTTACAAACAAACATGCTCCTTCTCTCGCTGATCCTTCACTCACTCCAGCACACACACCCATTCCACACTCCCACTTTCTCACATCTGAACCTTTCCATTTGGTCTCTGTCATTCCACATACATCCAGCCTGGCATTCACTAGCACTTTCAGAACCTCTCTCTCTTTTGTGCCATCATTCATGCCACTAACATTCCATGTAGCCATTCTCAGAATGTCCGAAGTGTGACGCCTGCAGCTTGGCAGAACGCCACGTGGGCTCAGCCGCTCGCTTGGCCACTCGCTAACGCTCGCCGGGGCAATGTATTTGGCTACAGTCTATCTACAATGTTGTACTTTATATCTTGTGAATCGTCATGTCACAGGCAGTACAGAAGTGGTCTTTATTTTCGCCTGTGACAATGCATTACCAGTATATTTTATATCATGAGTAGAACATAAGATGCATTGTGTATTGTTGAGGAGAGAGAGAACCATATAGGCAGTGGGGTGGTAGTGTGTGCGTGCGTATACATGTGTTGCCTTCCCCCCGCTCGTAGGCTCGCGCGTGTGCCATTTCACGCCTCTTGATTGGCTGGTGGCTCCTGGCGCCTTCTGCAGGTCTGCTGCCTGGTGACGTAGCGGCCTGTGATTGGCTGACCACCATGGCTTTGTGTGATCCTAGGGGTCCCGAGGAGCTACTCTCTTCAGAGCTTGCCTGACCAGCATACCCTTCACACCTCCCTTACCACCTGTCCCCGACTTCTACCTATAGAGCACTTTCTCTCTTTCACAACTTCTTACCTCTCATTCTTCCACTCTATTTAACATCATACCTCCCCTTTGGTTCTGCACGATTTCATATATCGGCCATCGTATTATATGCTGAAGCTCTCAGATATTACATGTTTAGTTAGGCATTTTGGAGGGGTTACCATTTTGTCTGTAGAGGTTCGACACACTCATGGTGTCTCCCTACCTATTCCTTGGCTGTCTGCTGGGCTATTTAATGCTAGACTGGGGTAAGGCTACTTGTGTTGTGATTTCCGATGTGTAACAGGTTTTGTTGAACCTGTACAATCGCAACGGAGACGTGGGAAGCCTAGGTGGTCTTTCTGACTGTGTACCTTGTGAGTTTAGCACTGTGTTGCGAGTGAGGGCTTTTGCCTCTGCCACCCAACACTGTGCTAACTCGTTTTGCTTTGACTTTGAGAGGGTCGCCAGGAGAGAACCAGATACTAGCGGTCTGGATCTCTCAAGAGAGCACCCCGTCATTTAACGTAATTTGGCCGCACAGTCTTAAGGACCTCGCTAGGCTACGAGCCGCTTGCTCAGCCATTGTTTCCTAGCCTACGACATCCCAGCTAGACTTTATTAGCCTAGCAGACACCTGATTAGAATTATAAGCTCTTATGTTATGTATGCAGCATTTTTATTCAAGTGGATTGTAAGCCTTGGTTGTTGTTGAGTTGCACAACCCGAGCAGGCTTTTTAAGTTGCCTGACGAAGTACTTCTTTTGTTGTTGGAGATAATACTATTGTGCATTTATCCTTATTCCTGTGTCAGTTAACACTGTCTGTCCCTACACTTGTCATTATCTTGTTCCTGCTTTATATAACAGTTCAAAATCCGATTCGATCATCTTAAGCAGCATCAGACTTTCTTCAGAAGATTCCTGCTCGATGCTTTAGGACTTTCATTCACTTTCTTTAACACCTTACGAGCGGCCTATGCGGTTTATTTATATGTACCGCCGAGCGGGGTGTTTTTAGCCAAAATAGGGCTGTTTACGTGATCATTTTCATGCCTAAATAAGACCCAGAACGTAAAACAAGTACCTATCCCTGAAAGGGCATAAACAGAGCTTTCGAATGACACCATAACGATCCTTTTATGATGGCTAGTTTTCTTGCAATAACCGTGCAACGCGAGTGCAAAAAGCATGTAATTCGGTACTTTCCCCATATAATTCAGTATGTAGCGAGTGAGAGAGGGAGGAGGGAGCTGAGATTCGTGTCAGTAGGTTCGCCGCGGTGGTCTGGAGCAGTCATACGCTCGCTAGTCTCCTGCCACCACTTGTCTCTCTCTCTCAGCAACATTACGTGCTGAAATTGCCACTCGACCTATGTCGAGCGCCGCCACATAGTCCAGCTTTATTTAACTCGACTTATGTGGTGAGCCGCTAATTAATGGTTAATATAGGAGTGACAGTTTATTATTGTTTAGAGTAACTTTAATTATACCTTCTTGTTTGCATTAAATCATTGCAGTGATTTAATTACAATCTCTATCTTTTCCTTGTATACCTTATTAACGTAATTGTATGTTGTTGTGATCAGGCTGTATCAGAGATCATCAGCCTGTAGTAGTAGTGCATTTATACCGAGTTATAGGATACCCCGCTATCGCAGATTTAACTCTGGAGGGTATAGGTGTTTTTTGTGCGCCGGCATTATAAGTTAGAGGGTTGGATCTAGTGTTACCGTTGTGGCTGTGTGCCTTTCTAGTCCAATGATTAAGAGCCCTTGTTTTATACGAGTCCCGGTCGTAACAGAAGGAATGTCCTTAGTCGGTCGTGGTTCGTCAACATAGGTTCCGTCCGCATCCGAGGCTGTTCGTCCGTTTTTCTTTGCTTAGGTATTTTTTCCGGGTGGGGGTCGCAAGCCCACCGACCCAACCTCTTTAGTCGCCTCTTACGACACGCAGAAGGCACGTGGGGCATATTCTATTCCCTTACCCCCAGGGGGTAATGGAAAAGTCACTAATACAGACAACACCACAACCATTAGATCTACAGACATAATTATGTGCTTCAGACGCAAACAACAGACAAACCGGGAGAGACACACACAGTAGACTTGATGAACCTGTCACTACACATGAGAACACGACAACGAGCGTGAGACGGAATAGGAACGTATTATCTAGCAGGTACCGAGAGTTTGACATGACCAGGTAAGAGTACAGTACCGGTATGACTGATTGCATGTCCGACTAACAGTCCAATACTGGTATGAGATGAGGCACTGGCAGAAATGGAAATGCTGGATGAGAATGTTACAGGATGAGAAAGATTGATCTAAATGGAGTAAGTGAGTGAGAATACGACTGAAACCACTGAATGAGGTGTAACCTAACATTACAGTCTGAATGATAAAGGTTTTGTAATGTGAATGGGAGTGTAAGGATATTATAATGCAGATCGGAATGCAAAGAAATTGTAATGCGAAAGGAAATAGATTGGATGATATTGAGTACGGTACTGGGTATCAGGATCTATAATTTTAAGTCAATCATATAACCTTTATTACTAATCCTGCATGATATAACCAATAATTTTGCATGAAACATTTTGTCATATGCAGAACATCGAATATTAATGTTCTAGTGTACTAACTTTACTAACATACCAACAATTATTAATCCCATATAATCTCATATATAATCTCATAAAATGTATTCTTTGTGTTAAGTTGGCACAAGGGCATACAATATATATTTGTATCATATATAATCACTGTTTTTGGATATTCTCATGTAAGACAGTATTATCAACTAATAATTAACCTAGTCTTAACCTAGTCTTGTAATACCATATCAATAGATTTGACTGATATACCTAATCTACTTCATATCTCATATTTACATACTAATAGATTAATATTCTAACAATATTAATCACATTCCATACTGTATTAAAATACTAACTACTGTACCGGTATCATACTGTATAACCTATTTCAGTACAGTACAAGTAACTATCAAATCATAGTACAATTTTATAGATCGTATTGGTGCTATTATTACTCTAGCTCATGTGCCATAATAGAATAAATATTACTTAATAATCCTAGGAGATTACAAAATGTCAAAAGTCATTTCACAAATGAAAGTCTCAAAATAAAATAGTACATTTTTCTCATATCAAAATTCTTCTAAATACCAACTTCACTGGTAAAAATAATAATACAAATATTTATTCAGTTAGCATTTTACAATGTTGGTACCACATAAAATTGTACAAATATGACATGTACCAGCCTTGCATAATTCCAACTAAGGATAGCCCAATAAGCCCGTTAGGCGTATTTCCATTGGGGTCCTTGTGGGATTAGGTTAGCTGGGAAAAAAGGGGAGGATAACAAAAAGTAGATACTTTGGAGAAAGTATTTCTAGGGGGTTATTTTAAGATACCTTACATCCTATAGTAATTATCAGTAATCAGTAATCAGTAATCATTTCAGTTTGTTTTGCCTATCTCTTATGTCGTACTTATTAGTAGACATAAGCTTGGTGCTCCCTTCTCGCAGCTGTCCGGTTAGGTGCTCCTTCAAGCTACGTCTGAAGGAATACAGTGTTCTCTTTTCACGGACTGACTGGGGTAGGTCGTTCCAGTCTTTGATGGCAGTGAAGAAGAATGTTAGCTTACCCTGTCCTTGGAGAGAGAGGTTGTTACAATATTGGTAACAATATTGTTAAGCTAAATATATAATCTACAGGCGAGGCGATATCAAGGCAGGGCTTCCTAAACTTACCCTTGAGACAACGCTCATGTTATTATGTAATAGCCACACCCTTACAATATATGTGAACTCCTTATCCAGTGTCTCATTATGAACCCGATATATATACAAATATCAACAGTAATGCCATCTGAAACATGACTTATTATCGCCACTGTACAGTCGCGCTAATAAGTGATGTCTCGGCACCAAGTATGTTTTGATCAATAATTGGTATCAGCAATATCTAAGCTTTATTTCTTCATATGGAGTGAAATATACAAACATGTTCCTACACTTTCCCACCCTATTCAACATCTGACTGACATTAATACAGCACAGAGCAAGTCAAACGTAATGACAGCTGAGACATGACTTATTAGCGTTACCGTACATACCTTAGTAAATCCCTCGGGAAAGGCCATCCGGGGCTGGAGGGTGTTCTCAATGTCCATCTGGTGGAAGGAGAGGGAGTTGTGGGGGAACTGCTTGGCGGCGAAGTTCACCATCTCGCTAGACAAGTCCACCCCAGCCACTCGATCCACCGGGGGCAGCAGGGGCATAAGTAGGTTCCTGGTCACGTCACCTGGGGAAGTTAGAGAGGTGAGAGATGGATAAATAGCAAACTACTTGATAGGCAGCTACAGTAGGGCTAATAAGTGATGTCTCGTCACCAAGTATGTTTTGATCAATAATTGGTATCAGCAATATTGACACATGATTTATTCTTTTTGAGTGAAATATACAAACATGTTCCTACACTTACCCACCCTATTCAACATCTGACCGACATTAAAACAGCACAGAGCGAGCCAAACGTAATGACAGCTGAGACATGTCTTATTAGCGCGACTATAGGCTACATGTATGCTCATAATAGACAGAAAGAGAGAAAGGAATGACAAATTGACAGATAGTATACGATGTGAAGGATACTTTATATTATGCGATATAATCAACAACTTCACTCATAATACACTCATAATAGTATAGATACCCATAAAACCTTCGTTTTCTTTCAAGCTAAATTTTGGTGTCAGAGAAAATAGTTGGTATATAATGGGTAACAATAATATAGGCGAGCAATTTAAATTTGTTCCCTCTAACTATTTCATTTTGTTGTGTCTTCCGACTCTTTGCGATATTTTTTGTATTGTTATTATATTTACTGTATTTATTTTGTGAAATTTAATAGTATTAAAGTCTCAATATAATATACAACATAAATGTCAAGAGTTTGGGGGCAAATCCTTCACTTGATTTGCGCATCATTGAGAAGTAAGGACGTTTGAACTGAAACTCCTCCTGAATATACATATCTACTTAGTTTGGTGATACATTCGGCTCATTATTTTTGGTACGATTTTAGTTTCTGGACACCTATTTGACAGGTACCACCAAGGATTTAATACATTTTTTTTTTCGGTTTCCACACATCCAACACAAAGCTACACCTTTGTCTGGTCCGGTAATAGTATTGAAAACGATATAATAACTTTTTAAATGTGGTTTTCGACGAGAATAAAACGGCCCGAAAATCGGCGGGAGTCCGTCGTCGCTTCGGATCGTCGGTTTGTTTACCCAGGACGCTCGAAGTTATGGCCAGCTGTTTTACATGCCCCCTTCTGGCAACATATATGACAATTATTATAATTCACCGGGGGGGGGGGGGGTGAGGGAGGGCAGAGCCCCTCCTCAATCCGTCCTGTATCCCACGGCCTATAACGCAAGTCTTTATCAAAAAATTTACCCAACAACTGGTTAACTTAGCCATTTTAAGTCGACCGCCAAGGCGACGGGAAGTTACTCCGAGCGTAAAGTAAATAAAGCGACGCTACTTCCACGAACGCAACAGAGTTGTCTTTATATTTCGTCTCATATTATCATTATTAAAGTATCCCCATTGCTTTTTTAGTATTTCGTACACCAGAAAAGGGTGTAGCTTGGTGTTGGATGCATGGAAACCGAAAACAAAATATGTATTAAATCGTTGGCGGTACTTGTCAAATAGGTGTCCAGAAACTAAAATCGTACCTTATTTTTATATCAAAGGTTTATTTATCAAAAATGGCAAGAAATAGCGGCATGAATAACGTAGGAATTATTTTTGTGCACGAGACAGAGGATATATTGGAAAAGGCACCTGGCCTGGGAGGGAGATTCAAGTGTGTAGACCTACATGAAATAAATAATTATAGTCTCCGTAGGGAACACGGTTTCTTGCTGATTGAACACGTTTTGGGATCGTACGCTCATGGAACTGTGCTTTACCGTGACGTGCAAGATTCATATTTTTACTTTAATAGCCAAGCCACAGAAGCGCCTTTCCAAGTAGTACAATACTTGACGACAAAATGTCCTTCAGGGCAATTGATTAACAATATCATTCCCCTTCAGTCTGAACATATCTTTTCCTGTGTGTTTCATTGTCTTAACTTTGCAACATACATCTGTGATCATCCCAAGATTACAGCAAAATAATTAGCTATTGAATATCCTAGTGATATCACTGCAGATAATGAACTATTTATATTCTTCAACACGCTTTCACTATTAACCACATTTCCCAATAGCATAAAGTTAATGGATTACCGCTATAGGAATAGATTTCCGAAACTTATTTTTTGTCTTCCTGTCCAGAGACGACTGTTTCCAGGACAGTGAAAAAGGTCCGGGAAACAAAGGTGAAGCGACTCCACGATCAAAAGTTCTTCAGGGTCTGATAGTGGGATAAAGCCTTGCACTGGCCTTTAAGAAGATGATATTCCATAGTTCTCCACCTTCCCTCTCCATAGATAATTCTTTAATATAAACTGCATGTCGTAATTCAAGTCACCCACAATCATAAATAACACATTAATATGAAAAAAGGACGAAGGTATTTTTGTGCCTTTTTGGTATGATAATAATAATCAGCCATCAAATTACACTTTGCCATTATTAGAGGCATATGGACATTCCAATGATTATCATAATATATAAGCACCTACTGTAGTGTAGTCATTTACTATATAATAAAAACATGTATAATCATAAGAAATTGTGATATACTGTGCATATCCTAGGTGTTAAGTGTTGTTGATATCGACAGTCATAGCTCTAGCTCTAGTTCAGAAGCGCCCACCAGAGGTCTCATATGAAACCTTGGTAGGGAGAATGGGACGGAGAATTCCTCATTCTCGAATCTGTGATAATGATTTTTCCCAAGCTACGATTGATGATACCTTTTAATTTTGTTCTGGCTGTCATTAATATATTTTATTCAGTTTAGGAAGGAACTCGAGAAATCAAAGGGGTACAAACTATCTCAATTAACCCGTTGATTCTCACAGATCCTCCTTAAGCTAAACAAATTGTCTAGTGGTAGCCAGAATGAAAGAAAGAAACTCGTCAAGGCATAGGACTACCACAAGGATTAACGTTATCTGGTGATCGAGATGTCTCGAGGGCTATTATATTCTATTAAATTATTATTGAGGATTTTGATTCAGACATTTTCGAGGCATATGTTTTAGTTTTCCCCCTAGACAAAGAAACATGCCTCTCCAGACCTCTATCAAACTAAACAAAATTAACGCCCCCCAGACCTCTTTCAATTCAAATACAGTATGTGCATTTCTTGGTATAGATAAAGGGCCCGATCTAAGGCCAGTTTCCCATACGTTGCAGATTCGCTATAGCTCGCCCAGAAAAATATTGACACCTTAATAGGGTGAAGCGTCATATGATCGTAAAACTCATAAGGTATATATATATATATATATATATATATATATATATATATATATATATATATATATATATATATATATATATATATATATATATATATATATATATATATTGGCTATTATTAGACTATTTTATTTAGATTAGGAAGGGTATATAGAAATCATAAGGTGAATATAGATAGTATTTACCATTGTGATGCCCATAGATCCTTCCAAAATTGTATAATATCGTCTAATGATAGCCAGAATAAACTGTCAAAACGCGCCCTAATGCTGATGGGGGAAATAATCAGTGAAGAGAACACCAGCCTGTGACAATGGGAATAAGGGAGATGGATGGATAGTACGAGAGAAAACGAAGACAAAGAAATCGGTGATGATAAACAAAGGGACAGTAGGGGACAAAGTATAAACACGGAGATAAAATGGAAGATAGAAAGAGGAACAAGGGATACAAATATGGGGAATAAGGGAGAGAGGAAGAAGAAGAGGATTGTGAAGGAGAGAGGAAGACCAAGGCGAAGAGAGAGAGAGGGAGGGAGAGAGACATACCCCGAGTTTGTGTTTTCTCTTCAGTAATGTTCCCTGTGTCAAGTGTATCTTATAGTAGATAGTGTACCAGCTGTGTGTGGAGTCCAAGTAAAAACAGTTCAGTAGCGAGAAAGTAGAGAGGACAAGAATAAATAGGCGATTAAGGGGGTACTACTCCCTTTTTCTGGACACCCTTCTCCCTCATGTTTAGCATATTAGTTTTGAGGTTTTAAGACATTCGTTTTGTTAGTTTGGCAATTTTGAGACCTTTCGTCCCATTTCTTCGTCAATGTTAAGACCTTTCGTGCCCTTTAGGTATCGATCTTATCCTGGCGAGCGATAGCCAGCCTCTAATTTTAGATGGAACCGGCCTTCGGCCGGGACATTTGGTTATCAATAAATGTTTTTCTAAGCTTGATGGAGGTCTAGCGAGTAAACTATATAATTAATTAATAGATAAATATATCTACCAACAACCAAGCAGTACCCACTTAACCTTTCTCCTCCATAACATACCTGAGCCGCAGCCAATGTCCAGGACGCTCTCTCCCTCCTCCTGCCAGGCCATCTGCGGCAGGTACTCAGACAGCACCAGCAGGGCATCGCGGCGCTGGAGGGCGTTGGCAGACACGTACAGTTGGGCGTCCTCCATCTCTCTCACTCCACTGAACAGTAGCTGATACACAAAGGAGCTGTGGGAAGTAAGGGCAGGTTATTATAATTGCTATTACTAAATTACAGGCTTGCTATTGCTCGACAGGAATAAATCGACACCTAAATAGCACGAAAGGTCTGATTATTGACACATAAATGGGACAAAAGTTCTTAGATTCGCCAAACTAAAAAAAAAAAACAAAAAAAAAAGTTAACCCCTACAGCACGATGACGTAATTTTCATCATATTCAATTGACCATTAGACGATTTTCTTTAGCTTACCATCTACGTCGGGGACTTAAAGGGGTTAATACGTTTCCATTAAGGGAGCACACCTCGCTGTTTTCCTTTTCTCTCCCTCTCTCTTTGGCTTGTATCCATTTGGCCCAATTCAGCCTACTGTTTTAAGACATTTACCCCCATCCAGGTGCCAATATTTCCCTGGCGAGCAGTAACGAGCCAGCATACGGTATATATAATTTTGTTTTGACAGCAAGCTAAATTTGTACATATTTTATAAAAAAATATCTCTGGCGAAGACGGATTTCTCCATGCAATGCTGGCTCGCCAGTGGCGTCACTAGGGGTAAAAAACAAATGGGGGCTGTAGCCCTGGCATAGATAGGTGGGTGGGTGGCGAGCGAAGCGAGCCTGAGCAGCTGGGGGGTCCGGGGGGGCGCTGTAAGCCCCCCCTGAAAATTTTGAAATTTGAGCAGTTTCTGGGGCCTTTTTGAGGCCTAAAAATGTGTATAAGTAAGACACATATGACACATAAATATTGATGAGCCTGATACCAGGCATCAGTCAGTAAGTTACAAGGCCAATGGTAATTGTAGGGTATAAAGCCTATGTGCAGAGAATAGTTTTTTCTTCATATACTATCATACTATAGTCCATTCATTATAGGTAGGCCAGAAATTGTGACCCCTAACCTTTGTAATTCACTAAATGGCTAGAGCAAATGGGTTGTAAATGTCCATACTTATTGCCTGGCTGACCCTTCCCAAAGGTAGAAATATTAGCTTGATTACTCCAGTCTTTCCTTAGGTATAGAGGTAAGTGGTCTAGATGTTTCGCCTACTTATAATGAATATACTATAGTTTGTAACGATTTCTTAGCATATTAAATTGGATAATTTGAAGAACTTTTATTATTGTACCATTATAATGATTATATAGATTTAATTGGCAAGATTTTTCTTCTATTACTGTTATAGAAAAACAAAACAGTTCACTTAAAACAAAAAAGTTCACTTAAAACAAAAAAGTATAATTTATTAACTACAAATCATAAAGCAATTACTTTAGATAACCCTATTGATAAAATACAAGATTACAAACAATTGTTATTCTATAAAACTGATATCCTTTCAAAGTTTCATATAGTGACATGGCCTAATGGTATGTGGATATGTGTCTTTTATTTCACAATTTCACTTTTCAATCAATGTAAACGTTTTATGATTAATTATGATTAGTTCATTATAACTGTTGATGGTTTTGCATTTTACTTAGTTTTATTGCTTTCCACCGTTTACATTTTTTGGTTGTTTCTTTAGTTTTTCCTTTTGATAAAGAAGTGACAAATTATTAATTATATACTTGCAATATCAGAGTTCAAGGTATTTCAAATTTGCAATTATCAAACAGAAAAAAAATATAGTAAATAAGATAAATTAACTAAATTGCTTTTCATTCCATGACCAATCACCATGCCCCATGTTAAGTAAGGGACAAACGCCTTTTGGTGGATTCACCTGACCCTGACTGTGACGGTATTGGAAGAGATGCAAGGGCTGCAGGGATGCAGGGCTGGTGAATGTGGTGAACTGGTTATGCATTATTTATTATTTAATTTTTATTTATTTATTTTAATTACTTTTGGCAGTTTTGGGGTTTGCTTTTTTTGGGGGGCTGAGTCCTTGATTTTGGGGGCTAAGCCCCCCCCTCCCCCTCAATCCCCCCCCCTGGTGACGCCACTGTGGCTCGCTATCGCTCGCCAGGAAGAAATCGACACCTGGATGGGGATGAACGTCTTAAAACAGTTGGCTGAATGGGGGCGAATGGATACAAGCCAGGGAAAGAGAGAAAAGGAGAAAAAGATAAAAAAAGACGGTGACTCCCCTTAATCCCTCTCAATAACATTTTGCTGGACCACCTTCTTCCTCATGCTTAGCCCAGATTATAAGACTTAAGGTCCATTAGTTTCACGATTGTATTACCTTTCACCCTATTTCTGTGTCAATGTTAAGACTTTTCATGTCATTTAGTGTCGATTTTTTCCTGGCGAGCGGTAGCGAGCCTGTAATTTAAGAGATACCGGCCTTCGGCCGGGAAATGTTTCTACCGAAAAATATATTTTGTTGTTATCTTGAAAAGGGGTCTAGGGGGTGTTTTTTTGTTTAATCTTGATGGAGGTATAGGGAGCAAACTATATAAAATAATATAAACATTAAAATAATAATAAATAAAGAAGCCCATCTCTCCTTAATTAACCCTTTGAGGAGGATGACGCATTTTGATAGTTTATTCTGGCTATTACTAGACCATTATATCAAGCAAAGGAGGGATCTGCGTGGGTCAAATGGTGAATGGAAATAAATTTCACCCATTTCATTGTTAGAGGTATTTCCTAAGCTTTATTAAATAGTCTAACAAGAGCTAGACAAAACAGCTAACAAGCGTCATGATACTCAAAGGGTTAGAGACAATTCAATGTTTCAATATATCCAGATGTTTCAAAAGTTGGCTTTAACTTATTCAGTACCTGTGCCGTCCTTTTAACTGTATTTTGGCTACTATTAGACGATTTTATTCAGTTTCAAAAGGACCTCCAGCAATTAATAGGCTTCGAACAATCTCACTTAGGCCTAATCCTTTTTACTACCACAGATCCTTCTTAAACTGCTCAAAATCGTTTGAATCTAACTAGAATAAAACTAAAAAGACGTCGCCGGTACATAAGGGGTGCATAAGATGTACATAAGGGGTACATCAGGTGTGTACTAAACATGAGGGAGAAGGAGATCCAGAAACAAATATATCTCTGTCTTCTACGGCTATTACAATACTCAATTTTCTTCAGAGCTTTCTCAGTGTATATCCCCTCCTTTACGGAGAGTAGGGGGCACCCACCTTTCAACACATTCCCACCCCTAATCTGTACATCTCCCTAACCCATTAGTGAACCAAGAGTCCCAGTCTTTCTTTTACTCAAGAGGCAAGCTCTGGAACTCTTTCCCTCATCCTATGACTTAAACTGCTTCAAGCTCTGTGAGTCCAGACATTTAGAATTAGGCCTAAACGTGCCTCGAATTTGGCTGTCTTTCACTCTTTACACTTTATTTCTTATTTTATTTATTAATTTATGTATTTATTTATATATTTTATTTATTTATTTATTTATAATTAGGGGTCCGAGCCCTAGCGGGGAACCCCTATTGTAAACATTCTTATTCTTCCAAATTATTTTTCCACGTCGGTTTTTACGCAATAACTCCGGAACCGCTATTTGGATCGGGATCAAACTTTCACACAAGGTGCGGTTTCGTATTGGGCAACTTTCGTATGTTACACATCCAAAATGCCGGCCAAACAGGTCCGTGGCAGCCGTTTTCCCGAACAATTAAAAACTTAAATACCGTCTCTCCCACTCAAAGAAAATTATTGGGCTTTGGCATATAGACTCCACTACTAATGCTCCGCAAATGTTATGGAAAAGGTTTTCCTTTGCACATATTTTTTCGGCAATCTTGACAACAAAATCGAAATATACTTACAAATCCATATCTTGAAAGTTACACGGATGATCAAAGCCATGTTTGCGTAGTTGGGTGAGGCTCGCAATTCCAAACATTTTGGTACCAAAACAATAGAAATTGGTGGAATAGTTTGGCGGCAGCATTGAAAACTGTCTATTCTGAAATTACTTTGATACCGTACTCGGTACCCACACAACGTTTTCAGCCTTCAGTCAAGGCTTCCCTGCATCCCCTAGTATTGCTTAATAATATTCCGATTCATCATTCAGATTCATAATTTTTTTTAAATTTAACTCTCTCAAAATAATTTGAGTCCTTACGAAATCCACCAATTATTAAACCAACCTACCTATACATACCTACCCTACCAATTAATAATGATAATTCAAATTTGTTTTTGGTGAATAGCAGAGTATTGGCTAAGGTTTTTAACAATTCCTTACTTTAATAACAATGATCTGGACCTTTAAAGTTTTGACAATTGCCTATGTGACTCGTATTTTAACCCTCCTCCCTCAACCCTAACTTAAGCTGAAGTTGGTTCCCGTTTCCCTATTCCTTATTCGTAATAATAACATTTTAAAGTTATTAGAATGGATCTAATGATACCATTGGATATGTTAATGAATACTCTTTATAACGAGATGTATGCAGTATATTTGGTGCAAGTCAATGCATATACAGTAGATAATATAGCCTAGGGAGTGTTATTAGTTTATTACAGTATTACATATAAGGATTAGGGAATAGGGGAAGGGGAACCAAATTCAGCCGGGTAGTTAGGGGGTCCCCCCCCGCCTTTTTTTTATTACCCAAAACACTTTTTATTTATTTTTTATTTTTTTTTATACATAGAAGGCTGGCTATATATTCCCTCAACCTGTCTGTAAAAGTTGAATGCCGAAAATCGTTTCTAATTGCATTATTTCGAGCTTTAAATAAAGCTTTCGCAGGCTGAATATGGGCCTAATATATATGTATACATTACTTTTTTGTATATAGGAATCATTACAAAATCAATTCATGTAATAGGACTAATATATATGTATCAATGACTAAAATGTAAATAGAAATAATTAAAAATACATTTCCTGTAATAGGACTAGAGTTATTCTACTGAAAAACAGTGTTTGAAGTTTGCGAGGCTATTTCTCAAAACGAAAATGTCAAAAAATTCCAACTCGGAAATACTTGTGATCGAAAAACAACTGGTCATACAGTAATGTATCATATACCATTGGAAAACCCATAAAAAAACTCTATAAAGTAGTCTATGGGAATTATTTTAGCCACCCCTATTCATGCACAGCCCGTCTTCCCAAACAAATTGAAAAATGTCAACCTAAAAATATATTAGGCTAAAAATATATCTAGATGAGATATACAAAAAAATGTAGACTAGATTGTAGAAACACCTTTTGTGAGTTGATTGAACACAAAAAGAAAGACAATACACTAGATTCTTGAGTTCTGAACCAAATTATTGTAGTGCAATTTGGTACAATTTTGACCCTAATTGTTTACATATATAACAAATTATAAAACTAATTTTCAACCTGATGGTACCAAACATTAGCTCTCATAGTCCTCTAAACGTATGCCAAATTTCATTTAAATCAGAGGAAGATCACCGACACCCTGGGAGTGAAAGGCGAACGGTCCCCTGTGTTACCACAAAATATCGCTAGATCCTTTCTCAAAGTTGCTAGCATGTTGCTACATAGTCAAACAATGCTAGAATAATGCAGCAATCTTTAAAGAGTTTTGGTTTGTTTGTTTTGCAAATTTGACAATGTAATATGACTAAAATGTCTGAAATTTTCAAATTATCCCTAGTAAATGTCTCTAGATATAAAAAAATAGCTGTTAGATTGAAGTCAATACCCCTACAAGCTGGTACGTGTCATATTTGTAACATATTATGTGGTACCAACATTGTAAAATGCTAAATGCATGAATATTATTATTATTATTATTATTATTATTATTATTATTATTATTATTAATGTAGCGGTACAACTGGCAACGCTGCAACCACCACCTCCCCCTCCGAAGGGGAGGGGATGTACGCAGCCACATACCTTACCCTCTACGCATGCGCGAAAATGTAAGCCTCCCTTGGCCCCGCCCCCCATTTCTCGCGTTTAAATATACCCTTCAAACCGTTACTGGCAGCTCCATCTGTAGCTCGGTCGGTAGAGCTCTCGCCCGGCACCTAGAATTCCAGTGTTCGATCCCACTTGAAACTGAGTGTATTTTTATATTTTTATTTTGTTATTTGTTATATTATATTATATTATATTATATTATATTATATTAGGGTTAGGTTAGGTTAGGTTAATCTAATCTAATATAATATTTGTACATTTTGGGCAGTGGGCGGGGCCGGGGGTAAGGTATGTGGCTGCGTACAGACCCTCCCCTCCGAAGACTGTTACCCCCTTCCATATAGGAGATACATAGCTTTATATTGCGTGTATTGATCACTTTCATGCTATTATGTTTACAAGCAGAAGCAGCAGGAGACTTATGTGAAGAGTGAACACTAATAACTAGGCCATAAACAGTAAATAAGACGGAAATGATAGGGTAAATATGGGGGTTACCATACGAGAGAGAGAGAGGGGGTGAGGACGGTGACCAGTCAACTCAACCAGCAGACCATTTCAACCAGTGGCTCTAAACCAGTACCAAATCAACCAATACGGTTAGGTTAGGTTAGTACTATAATTTGGCACTGGTTTGGTTGGTCTGGGTTAATTTGGCACTGGTTGAGAGCTACTGGTTGAAATGGTCTACTGTTTGAGATGACATGGAACCGGTGAGGACAGTCTAGAGCAGTGGTTCTTAAAGTTTTTCAGCCCCGATACCCCAAAGTTCAACTCCAAGTCAACCTGATACCCCCTCTCCAATATTAGCCTACTACTCCCGACTTTTAACTTTTAATTTCCTGTAAACAAGAGAAAACAGGACGGCTATGAACAAACAGCTGAATTCTATGGAATCTTTTATTTTTATTTTCAGTAAATAAATGAATAAAGTATTATTCTTACACAAAATATTTCCTCACTGACTGTTTCCTCCCACTCCCTCACACCCACATGTCGTTGCCAGTTAGTCACTCCCTACTCGTAGTTGCCAGTTAGTCATAGTCACCATTCAGTGCACGAAATAATTAATTTATTATTTTCCAGGATGCCTTTTTGGATACCCCCAAGAACCGGTTTCGATACCCCCTGGGGGTATTGAGGCACTACTTTAAGAACACCTGGTCTAGAGGCGTGGTAATTTCGGCCTTATGGACTCGTGGTATACTGAAAGTGATATGGTGGTGGAGTATGAGTCTCTCTCTCTCTCTCTCTTTGTTTAGTGTGTTGTCGTTTCGATAGCTCTCTCTCTCTCTCATGTTTGTTTGCACACCGGTACAAATGAGGCAGATCCCTTACACATGCAACCAAGATGAAAATGGGAGCCTGCAAAGAGACAAGTGGCCCACACAAGG
The DNA here is from genome assembly GCA_032716605.1 of Paralithodes platypus. Taxonomy (NCBI): domain Eukaryota; kingdom Metazoa; phylum Arthropoda; class Malacostraca; order Decapoda; family Lithodidae; genus Paralithodes; species Paralithodes platypus. The sequence goes on from CM064580.1 coordinate 32,775,804, forward strand.
CAGAACCCTTTCACACCCAACCCATCTTATCCATATCCCTATCTGATTGTATCTTGAAGCTTTCTATTGTTCTTGATACCACTATAGCACTCGTTAGCCTATTTCACATATCTACAACTCTGTTAGGAGAGGCAGATCCCATACACAGCCAATCTCTCTCTTTCTCTAATTTACACATCGGTATACAAATGAGGCAGATCCTTTACACATGCAACCAAGATGAAAATGGGAGCCTGTAGAGAGCCAGTGGGCCACACAAGGCAGATCCCTTTCACACCCAACCCATACCATACACATATATTACTTACACTACTTACTATACACCAATGTTATCATATACCTGCAACCAAGATATAATTTTAAGAAATAGGAACTTAAGAAAATGGGAGTCAGCAGAGAGCCAATTGGCCCATACAAAACAGATCCCTTTCACACCCAACCCATCTTATAAACTCTTCCTCTCTCTCTCTCTCACACAAATGAGAACAGAAGTAAACAGGAGTCTACAGAGAAATGATAGGCCCACACACGGCAGATCCCTTTCACACGCAACCCATCCCGCTCGCTCTGGCTCTGTCTTCCTTATATTTACATCCTATTCTCTATCGCCATGCTCTCTCTCTCTCTCCCTCTCTCTTGCAGTGCAAGACTGCATACCATCGAAAATACGGCGTCCAGGCCATAATGATAAGCCCAAATGGTGGAATAAAGATATTTCAGACTGTCTGCTTGCTAAAAAATTTGCTATTGATAGATTAAAATCCTCACAAAATGACGAAGAACGGGTGAAATTTGTAGAGCTACGACGCAAAGCTAAAAAGTTAATTAAGCAAAGTAAAAAGACCCTCGAGTTACATGTTGCGAATCAAAGTAAAACAAACCCGAAAGAATTCTATAGTTATATCAGAAAGAAAAAAGTAGTTACTTCAACTGTTGGTCGATGAAAATGGAGAATACACCAAAGACGAAGTACAAATTAGTAATGCCCTCACTACCTTCTTTGCATCAGTTTTTACAACCGAAGACCTCAGTGATATCCCTACACCATCGCCGATTCAGATTGATAATTCAGATGTTCTAAGCAATATCACCGTTACAGAGAGAGAAGTATTGAATTGTTTAGATAAACTCAAGGTAAATAAAATGCCTGGACCTGATACAATCTCACCTAGAGTTCTAAAGGAAGCTAAGGATGAGCCCTCCAAACCACTGACATTGCTATTCAATGAATCCTTGCAGTCTGGGACTATGCCTGATCAGTGGAAGCTAGCCAACGTAACACCACCGATATTCAAAAAAGGCAGCAAATCCCTACCCAGTAACTATCGTCCAATTATCTTAACCTCAATTGTATGTAAAATGCTAGAAACGGTCATAAGAGACAGACTCGTAAATCACTTAGAGGCAAATAACTTACTTAAGATACTCAACACGGCTTTCGTAAAAAACGTTCCTGTTTAACAAACCTCTTAGACTTCTTCCACGATATCCTCAACCTCTACGATGAGAGTAAAGCTGTAGATATTATATACCTTGATTTTCATAAGGCCTTTGACAAAGTTCCCCACAAACGTTTACTGCTAAAACTAAAAGCGCATGGAATACAAGACGGTGTGTTGAAATGGATAGAAAATTGGCTCAGCGACAGAAAGCAAAGAGTAGTCATAAACGGTAAGGCATCTAAATGGACCAATGTAAGTAGCGGGGTACCCCAGGGATCGGTACTAGGACCAATTCTCTTTCTAATTTACATCAACGACATAGATGAGGGTCTCACCTGTACAATCTCAAAATGTGCTGACGATACAAAAATTGAAAATAGTGTACTCTCAAAAGAACAAGTTGACGATATGCAACACAATCTAGATAAATTGTCAAGTTGGGCCCAAATTTGGCAAATGAGTTTCAATGCGGATAAATGTAAAGTACTACATATCGGATACATAAATGAGAAAGCAAACTATTCGATGAATGGCACTCAGCTTAAGAATGTAAACAAATAAACCGATCTGGGAGTAACAATATCGAGTAACCTAAAACCGAGTCAACAATGTGCAGAAGTTGTTAAGAAGGCAAACAAAATAATTGGCTTTATAGGCAGGTCATTTGAGCATAAATCCAAAGAAGTTATCCTAACCCTTTACAATTCCTTAGTCCGCCCTCTTCTGGAATACTGCGTTCAATCCTGGTGCCCTTATTACCAAAAAGATATAAACAAGCTAGAACGAGTTCAACGTAGAGTTACCAAAATGATACCTAGCCTAAAGAACAAACCATACGAAGAGCGTCTTAGAGAATTAAATCTATTTCCTTTAACCCAGCGCAGATTAAGAGGTGACTTAATTCAAGTGTTCAAAATCATCAAAGGCATCGACAATATGAACTGTAGTATGTACTTCACTATCGACCAATCTAATTACACGCCGGGAAATGGTTGCAAAATTATTGGTAAATCTTTTAACTCACACGAATCTAAGAATTTCTTCTTCAATCGAGTTGTCAACTTGTGGAATGGGCTTCCCCGAGACGTTATAGACTGCAGCACCGTTGATTCATTTAAACTCCGCTTAGACAAATATCTCGCATCAAACCCGCGACTGACTGCGTTTGTAAATTAATAACTTTATTTTATCCCCCCCTCAGTTACTAACCCATCTGTCCCCTACTAACTTCCTAATCCTGCCACGGACATTAGTTCTAGGGCAGTAGCTCCCTCTCCAATGTTCCCTTACCCACTCTAAACCACTGTTTGGACACTTGATCCTCAGTGTTTTGGAGGACAAGCACCCTAGAAGGGTCACTAGACCTGTTGTTGCTTGATTTCCTTTGTACTCTCACACACAAATGAGAACCCAAGAAAACAGGAAAAAAAAAGAAAAAAAAGAAAACAGGAGTCTGCAGAGAGCCGATTGGCCCACACACGGCAGATCCCTTTCACATCCAACCCATCTCGTCCTATCATATTTGATGTTGAAGCTCTATTGTTATTCATCCCACTATAGCACTCGGTAGCCTATTCCACATATCTACAACTATTACGAAACGAATAGAGGCAGATCCCTTACACAGCCAATCTCTTTCTGGCTCTTGTTTGTTTGCACACCTGTACAAATTAGGAAAATCCCTTACACATGCAACCAAGATGAAAATGGGAGTCAGCAGAGTCAAGTGGCCCACACAAGAAAGAAAAAAGTAGTTACTTCAACTGTTGGACCGTTAGTCGATGAAAATGGAGAATACACCAAAGACGAAGTTCAAATGAGTAATGCCCTCAATACCTTCTTTGCATCAGTTTTTACAACGGAAGACCTCAGTGATATCCCTACACCAGGGGTTCCCAACCTTTTTGTTCCTCTGTACCACTTGGTCATTCTGATAGGTACCCATGTACCCCTAACAATTTAGGATAAACATGGATAAAATTATGTAAATTTTATATTATTTTATTATGAAATATGTATGTGTAGACTGCATAGGGATCTTAGTATTGATATTATCAATAAAATTAACTCGGTGACTATAAAATATTTTGATCTGTCACATAGGCCTACTCGGACATTATCGGGCGGTACTGCAGCTGTCTCGAGTTGGTATACATACCTGATTGTTTCATGTCCAATACAGATGGTGGGCCGCAGGGAGTCACATAATAGTGAAAACAATTGAATAGTCACCTCACTGATATAATTTTAAAGGAAGGATATAGTATCCGGGTGTATGGTCCGACGGTCGTCATGTTTACATAGGTCGATCGCTCGCAGTCCCCCCTTCAACCTAATATTGTATCCCACGGCAATCAAAATCGACGCAATCAAAATAGACGGGAACATGATTGCGAGCGTCCACGTAGTGTAAGGCGGGTGATCCACCCGGTGACTACATTCTTGCCAATTTTAATATAAGTTTTGCTTACTGAAATGAAGAAATTGATAAAAACACAACTTTGTGCAATCAGCCTGTATATTAAAACACCATGTTTTGTACACTATGGTTATTCTCTCAGACCCACTGAGAAGTGCAAATGTACCCCTGGGGGTACATGTACCCCAGGTTGGGAACCCTTGCCCTACACCATCGCCGATTCAGATTGATAATTCAGATGTTCTAAAGCAATATCACCGTTACAGAGAGAAGTATTGAATTGTTTAGATAAACTCAAGGTAAATAAAATGCCTGGACCTGATAAAATCTCACCTAGAGTCCTAAAGGAAGCTAAGGATGAGCTCTCCAAACCATTGACATTGCTATTTAATGAATCCTTGCAGTCTGGAAATATGCCTGATAAGGGGAAGCTAGCCAACGTAACACCGATATTCAAAAAAGGCACAAAATCCCTACCCAGTAACTATCGTCCAATTAGCTTAACCTCAGTTGTATGTAAAATGTTAGAAACACTCATAAGAGACAGACTCGTAAATCACTTAGAGGAAAATAACATACTTAAAGATACTCAACACGGCTTTCGTAAAAAACGTTCCTGTTTAACAAACCTCTTAGACTTCTTCCACGATATCCTCAACCTCTACGATGAGAGTAAAGCTGTAGATATTATATACCTTGATTTTCAAAAGGCCTTTGACAAAGTTCCCCACAAACGTTTACTGCTAAAACTAAAAGCGCATGGAATACAAGACGGTGTGTTGAAATGGATAGAAAATTGGCTCAGCGACAGAAAGCAAAGAGTAGTCATAAACGGTAAGGCATCTAAATGGACCAATGTAAGTAGCGGGGTACCCCAGGGATCGGTACTAGGACCAATTCTCTTTCTAATTTACATCAACGACATAGATGAGGGTCTCACCTGTACAATCTCAAAATTTGCTGACGATACAAAAATTGCAAATAGCGTACTCTCAAAAGAACAAGTTGGCGATATGCAACACAATCTAGATAAGTTGTCATGTTGGGCCCAAATTTGGCAAATGAGTTTCAATGCGGATAAATGTAAAGTACTATATATCGGATACCAAAATGAGAAAGCCAACTATTTGATGAATGGCAATCAGCTTAGAATGTAAACAGAGAAACCGATCTGGGAGTAACAATATCGAGTAACCTAAAACCGAGTCAACAATGTTCAGAAGTTGTTAAGAAGGCAAACAAAATAATTGGCTTTATAGGCAGGTCATTTGAGCATAAATCCAAAGACGTTATCCTAACCCTTTACAATTCCTTAGTCCGCCCTCTTCTGGAATACTGCGTTCAATCCTGGTGCCCTTATTACCAAAAAGATATAGACAAGCTAGAACGACTTCAACGTAGAGTTACCAAAATGATACCTAGCCTAAAGAACAAACCATACGAGGAGCGTCTTAGAGAATTAAATCTATTTCCTTTAACCCAGCGCAGATTAAGAGGCGACTTAATTCAAGTGTTCAAAATCATCAAAGGCATCGACAATATGAACTGTAGTAAGTACTTCACTATCGACCAATCTAATTACACACGGAGAAACGGTTGCAAAATTATTGGTAAATCTTTTAACTCACACGAAGCTAAGAATTCCTTCTTCAATCGAGTTGTCAACTTATGGAATGGGCTTCCCCGAGATGTCATAGACTGCAGCACCGTTGATTCATTTAAACTTCGCTAGACAAATATCTCGCATCAAACCCGCGACTGACTGCGTTTGTAAATGAATAAATTTATTTTATCCTTCCCTCAGTTACTAACCCATCTGGCCCCTACTAACTTCTTAATCCTGCCACAGACATTAGTTCCAGGCAGTAGTTCCCTTTCCAATGTTCCCTTACCCACTCTAAACCACTGTTTGGACACTTGATCCTCAGTGTTTTGGAGGACAAGCAGCCTAGAAGGGTCACTAGACCTGTTGTTGCTTGATTTCCTTTGTACTCCTTTGTACTACTCCTTTGTACAAGGCAGATCCCATTCACACCTAACTCATCTCATAAGCTTTATATGTTATATACACTACTTACCAGCCTATACACCAATGTTATCATATACCTGCAACCAAGATATAACTGTAGAAAATAGGAACATAAGAAAATGGGAGTCAGCAGAGATCCAATTGGCCCACATATCTACAACGCTGTTATCAAATGATTAGAGGCAAATCCCTTACACAGCCAATCACTCTCTCTTTTGCGCTTGTTTGTTTGCACCCCTGTACAAATTAGGCAGCGCTCTCTCTCTCTCTCTCATTTATCGCTGTCTTCCTTACGATTACAACATCCTAGGCTCTCTCTCTCTCTCTAACAAATGAGAACATAGGAAAACGGGGGTCTGCAGAGAGCCGATTAGCCCACACACGGAAGATCCATTTCACACCCAACCTATCCCGCGCGCTCTCTCTCTCTCTCATTTATCGCTGTCTTCCTTACGTTTACGACATTCTATTCTCTCTCGCCATGCTTCTCTTTCTCTCTCTCTTTCTTTAACAAATGAGAACATAAGAAAAATTAGGAAACGGGAGCCTGCAGAGAGCCGATTGGCCCACACATGGCAGATCCCTTTCACACGCAGCCCATCTCGTCCTATCTAATTTTATGTTGGAACCCTATTGTTCTTGATCCCTCTATAACATTCGATAGCCTATTCCACATATCTATAACTCTGTTACTAAACAAATAGAGGCAGATCCCTAGCACAGCCAGCCTATCCCTCTTGTTTGTTTGCACACCGGTACAAATGAGGCAGATCCCTTACACATGCAATTTGGGAATCTGCAGAGAAACAAGTGGCCCACAAAAGGCAGATCCCTTTCACACCCAACCCATCTCGTCCATATTTTATCTTGAAGCGCTTTATTGTTCTTGATCCCATTGTAGCACTCGGTAGCCTATTTCAAATATCTACAACTCTGTTATGAGAGGCAGATTCCTTACATAGCCAATCTCTCTCTCTCTCTCTGTCTGCTTCTATGTCTGTCTGTTTGGAGGCTCTGCGAGATTCCTGAGAATAAGAACATAAGAACATATGAATATGGGAGTCTGCAGAAAGCCGATTGGCCTAAGCAAGGCAGATCCCTGTCCCACAAAACCCCAATTCAATTACAAAGCCCAATTATTGGCTCAACACTCTAATACCCTGAGGATCATCTTACCAAAATGGTTAGAGATTAACGCAGGATTATGGGGGTCTGCAGAGCACTGATTGGCCCAACCCGGCTGATCCCCCTTCACACCCAACCCTTCTCGTCCATATGCTTATCCAATTTTATCTTAAAGCTCCCTACAGTTTAGATCTCACTATACCACTTGGTAGTCCATTCCACCCATCTACAACTCTGTTACCAAACCAATATTTGCCTATATCTTTTCTGAAACGAAATTTATCTAATTTGAAACCATTGGTACGAGTTCTTTCGCTATCACTGAGCTTTAGTACATTTTGTTATGTCCCCTTTGTTAATCCCACTAACCCACTTGAACACCTCTATCATATCCCCTCTAACTCTGCGTCTCTCTAACGAATGTAAACCTAATTTCTTCAACCTTTCTTCATACGGAAGATTTCTAATATTATGGATAATTTTTGTCATTCTACGCTGTACTCTCTCCAATGAATCTATGTCCATTCTGTAATTGGACACCAAAATTGGACAGCATAATCCATATGGGGTCTCACTAATGACAAGTAAAGTTTTAAGATAACATCAGCAGTTCTGTTACTCACACTCCTAGAGATGAACCCGAGAATCCTGTTTGCCTTATTACGAACGGTTATACACTGTTTTCTAGGCTTCAAATCATTGCTAACAAACACACCTAGATCTTTCTCGCAGTCTGAATTTTCTAATTCTAAATTAGCTAGTTTATATTTAACATTTGTTTGCATCTTCCCTATCTTTAATACCTTGCATTTGTCAATGATAAGCTTCATCTGCCAATTTACTGACCATTCATGTAAGGTATCTAGATCCCTTTGGAGGCACTCTATATCGCTATCTGAATCAATTGATCTCCTCATTTTAGTATCGTCTGCGAATTTACTTATCCTACTAGTTATACCTAAATCTAGGTCATTTATGTATATACGAAACAACAGGGGACCTAATACCGATCCCTGGGGGACACCACTTTTGACTGCTCCCCACTCTGACTTGGTACCATTTATGCGGACTCTCTGTTTCCTACCAATTAGCCTTGACCTAATCCATCCCAACAACGATCCTCCTATTCCATGTGCCTCAACCTTTCTCATCAATCTCTCATGAGGGACTCTATCGAAACCTTTACTGAAATCTAAATAAATAATATCATATAACTTGTCACTATCTACTGCTTCATATACCTCTGAGAAAAAGCTAAGCAAATTAGTAAGGCAAGAACGTCCCTGAGTGAATCCATGCTGAGAAAAATTTATTAAGTTAAATTTTTCTAAGTGGCTTCTAATTTTCCTAGCAATAAAATAATAGACTCTAGCAACATTCCTATGATTGATGTGAGACTAATGGGACGGTAATTGGATGCTATCGATTTATCACCTTTTTTGAAGATCGGAACTACATTTGCAAGCTTCCAAGCTTCTGGAACTAAACCTGTTTCTAATGACTTGTTAAATAAAAATGCTAATGGGCTACTTAACTCATCTCTGCATTCTTTTAATACTCTAGCATATACCTCATCAGGACCAGGCGATTTTTGAGGTTTCAGTCTGTCAATTTCCTTAAGCACATCATTTCTACTTATACTAACTGTACTTAACATATTTTCTATACTATCACTATATACCATATTGACTTCTGGAATCTGTGCCAAATTTTCATTAGTGAAAACGGAAAGATACTGACTATTTAATGTACTGCACATTTCTAAATAGTGTTCTGTTATTTCTCCTATTGAAGTTTTTAGGGGGCCTATTACATCTCTAACTTTAGATTTATATAGTTGGTAAAAAGCTTTAGGGTATTTTTTGAGTAACTGGCTATCCTTATTTCTTAATTTCTGTTTGCTTTCCTGATTTCCTTTTTAACCTGTCTTGATAGAGTCTGATAGTATATATGTAGATGATTTTCGCCTTTCTTTATTTTTCTATATATCCCTTTCATTTTTCCTATAATATCTATTAGCTTATTAGTCATCCATTTTGGTTGGTTCTGCTTCGATCTAAATCTTCTTTTAGGGATATATTTATTTTGAGCATTGTGGAGTGAAGCAATAAACTGGTTATATGTAGGTGGCAAGTATAACTCTGGCATATCCTGACTTAATTGCTTAACAATAGGGTCCACCCTTAAGTCTCTTCTTAGCCCACCATAATCGGCTTTTCTGAAATCTGGGATAAGTGTCGTATTCTCTTTAGCATTCCCTGTCCATTGTATATTAAAATAAATAGATTTATGATCGCTATTTCCTAGGTGGTCACCAATTTCTACATCATTTATCATATGTTCATTGTTACTGAAAACTAAATCAAGAATATTAATACCTCTAGTCGGCGTATCTATGAATTGAAATAAAAAACTATCTTGTACTACCTCAATAAACTCTACTGAATCGGAGTCGCCTATTTGGTGCTGCAAATCAATGTTCGGAAAATTAAAATTCCCCATAATGCACACATTGCTAAACCTTGATGCTATTTTAATTTCCTCCCATAACGATGTTCCGCCATTTCTACTCATATTAGGCGGTCTATATATAACTCCAATAACTATGGTCTCACTACCTTCTTTAACCTCTACCCAAACACTTTCATTATCATTATTTAGCCTAATACCCGATTTAATACAGCTTTTTAATGTACTCCTGACAAACACTGCTATACCCCCGCCCCTCCTACTTGTTCGGTCATATTTAAACAAACTATATCCTGGAATATCCAATTCTGCTAAAAAATACCTAGATTCTGTATTAATCCACCTTTCAGTTAGCGCTATTATGTCTATATTTTCTGTGCTAACGAGTGCTCTAAGTTCGTTCATTTTGTTACATAAACTCCTACAATTTGTATAATATACCCTCAACCTATTACTTTTATTTGCAACTAATTTTCTATTGTGTTTAGCTAACTTATTATTTCCTGTTGAACTACTATCTCTAGACGGAAATTCTACTCTATCAGTATTCTCATCTTTACTATCAGTTACATGTGTAGTGTTATCGATACTACTATTACACATCACTATATCCGCACTATCTTGACTGATTATTTCTATTTTACTCACTGGTTTGTCACATGAAGTGCCTGCTCCATATGAAGACAGTATTTTACTTCCACACCCAGGTTTTTTTTCAACGAAACCCCGCAACAATCTTGTCCAGTGAGCTGGCTAAGGTCGAAACTCCTAGTCGAGAAATATGTACTCCATCCTAGGCATACAGTTCATCCTTACCATAGAAGTGGGTCCAGTTATCTAGGAATGGTATTGACTTTGCCTTGTAATACTTCTCCAGCCGGCTATTTACACCAATAGCCCTGGAGGACCATTCCTTCCGTACCCCTCTTCTTGGCAGGATACTGTGTACCACAGGAAATCCACCCTTCTCCTTGATCCTCTCCAGCATTTCCTGGTACTTGGTCAGCAACTCCTCAGTCCTGCATCTCCATATGTCATTGGACCCGCGTTGATGAAGATGATGGGGTCCTCCCCACCCACTTCTAGGACACCATCCATCTTCTCTGCCACCCTCCCGACTCCGGTTCCAGGTAGGCAGACAACTTTACTAACATGAGTGTTAGTAGCCCCGTCAAGGTACCTAACCATTGAATCACCGACCATGAACTTCGCTTTTTTCCGTTGTCGGCGTGTAGCAGGAGTTGGAGCAGCAGTTGTTGCAGCACCAGCAGCAGACTCCCCTCCCCCCCCCCCTCCCCCCTCACTGCCTCGATGATCGCCACTTCCTCGCCATCACTCTGATCAGCCAAGGTGCTGAAGTTGTTGTGGGTCTTGAGTGGCTGCCTTTTCAGCTTGCAGGCCGTTGCACTTGTTGACACCACTTTCCAAGGGGCTTCACGATCCCTGGGAACACTTCCGGTAGCCTCACACTTCTTCTCCGCCATAGCTAGTCTCAAGGCCAAATTTTCATCTTTGAGACACTGAATCTCCTGCTCCACACTCTCCAGTCTTTCTTGCAAAGCAAGACAAAGCTGGAGAGTATGGGAGGAGACAGCAGACTCGTCAACAAAAGCCATCGCTAAGAAAGTTCACTAGGACCTCACTAAGGGTAAAACAGGTACACTAGCGGTCACTGGGGACGTCCGCACTGGTCAAGGGACAGAGGGTAACTGATAGACTTTGAGGCTTCAGCCAGGGCCTGCCAGCCCATACGGTCCGGAGATCTATGGTAACTCTATGGTAACTCTCTCTCTCTCTCTCTCTCTCTCTCTCTCTCTCTTGTTTGCACACCAGTACAAATGAGGCAGATCCCTTTCACATGCAAGCAATATGAAATGGGAGTCTGCAAGAGCCAAGTGGCCAAGAGCCACAAGGCAGATCCCTTTCACACCCAACCCATCTCATAAACGTTATCTGTTACTTACACTACTTACTATACACCCATGTTATAATATACCTGCAACCAAGATACAATTGTAAGAAAAATTAACATAATAAAATATGGTTCTGCAGAGAGCCAACTAGCCCACACAAGAGAGATCCCTTTCACACCCAAACCATCTCATAAACGGTATTTATTACTTACTCACAATACTTCCCATACACCAATGTTTTCATATATACCCACCACCTCATCTAAAAATGTACAGTTATCCATTGATAGCTGAAATCCCTACGGCCTTGAAAGATTAATTTTAACTGGTAATTATGTTACGTGGAGTGTAAACTTATCTCAGCATTGTGGGTAATACAGGATCAGAAGAATCATCGATATAGGGGTTTTGTTGGCAGTGATGGGTAGTTTCCCTAGTCTCCCCTTCTAATCCCAACCCAATGTTCCAAGGTGTTAAGGCAGGAAAATGCCCTGCCTTACACCACACATCTCAAACTACCACTGCCATGCTCAGTAGTTGACAAGTGTGTGGAATTCCATCAAACATCCATTATTATGTTCCTTCCAACAACCAACTCTACTCCTAAAATCGATTAATGAAATTTACAAACACATGTGGCAGTCCGTGGATTCGAACCCAGGATGCTCACACCGAAAATCAACACCTTATGCATCGCACCACGAAGACAGTTAAAGGATGGTGGACACTGCCTACGATTTATTATGCAACTTCGAATCCTGCATATCAATCTAAGCATGTACACACATCCCAACTGCAACTCACGTAGGCTATGCATATGTGAATGGAAAGAGCAATTAATGGGGCCTTAACCACTAGGGAAGTCCTCTCGATAAATTACTCCTGAACCAATATCAATTATTATGTTCCTTCCAACAACCAACTCTACTCCTAAAATCGATTAATGAAATTTACAAACACATGTGGCAGTCCGTGGATTCGAACCCAGGACGCTCACACCGAAAATCAACACCTTATGCATCGCACCACGAAGACAGTTAAGACATAGCAGAGTTATGAAGCTTGGGAGGGATATATAGTAGCTAAAAGGATAAATTCAGATAGTCTGTCGCCTTATAATTGGTAGCCGCCCTTCCTAAACTTTATATAATCATATGAATAATTGCTGGACTATAATGAAAAGGATGTCACCGGTACTAATGGCTTTAGTTACTGTGAATGGGAAAGTCCTAACACACCCATGAATGAACAGCTTTTTCATTCCCTGTCATATCCTAACTGCCCATTTCTTTAAAAGTAGGCTAGCTTATGGACTACCAAAATGGCCACACTCTTAAAACCTTACACTCCTTAACCCTATGCCCAAATGAGCCCAAAACACCCTGCTAGACAATGGTTAACCCTTGTCTGGCGGCGCCGGACTTAAGTCGGTCTAGAGAAGAAAGGACTATGTGGCGGGGACCGACTTCAGGCGGTGTGCAATTTTGAGCAATATTTGGCTCAGAGAGAGAGACGAGCAGTGGGAGGAGCGTAGGTCGGCTCTGACCATTCGGCACGGCTCCCGCGCCAGCACTGGGCCCGCCTCCACACACACCCACACCCACACTCACTGCCTCGCTGCACAGGGAATTATGTAAGGAAATTACCGTATTTTAGGGATTTTTCCTTCGTCTTGCACGATCGTTGCAAGAGAACGCGTGGTCGTAGAAGGATGGTTCTGGTGTCATTGGAAAGCTCAATTATCGCCCTTTCAGTGATACATAATTGTACTACGCTCTGGCTCTTGTTTATGCATGAAAAAGAGCATGGAAACAAGGTCGTTTAGGGTAAAACCACCCGTTGGCGGGTAGTAGAAGTTACTGACGGGCCCGCTCGTAAGGCGTTAATGGTCACAACTAAAAAGGCCACACTCCTAAATGGCCACACTCCTTAAAATTCACAAACAAAATGGCTACACTCCTTAATGGTCAGTCTCTTAAACATCCATGGCGAAATTCCAAACCAGCCACACTCTAAAATGCCTACACTCCTTAATTAATGGTCACAACCAGAATTGTCACTCTTAAAAGGCCATACACCTTATCGGTCACAACCAAAACGGCTACACTCCTTACCGTCCATACTCTCAAACAGTCACACTCTTCAACGACGACAACCAAAGTGGCCACTTCTCTTAATGACCAAAACAGCCACACTCATACACAGCCACAATTAAAATAGCCACATATTTCATATTCACTCTTAATCGTTAACTTGCCCTAACTATCTACACCTACGCCATAAAATATAATTATACATGAATGTGTCACCTCCATATAATTATACATTATTTATGTTATGTACTTTACTTAAATTTAAGTGCTTTTCAATATGTAGTAATTATCAAATTATACTACTTTTCTATATACATGATCATATTTTTAGATCTAGGCCATAATATAGCTATTCCTAGCCCAATAATGCTTCTCCTGGATAATCAAACAATATCTAGGTTACTTTCGGTAAAAAGTGCTCAAAACATATAATAAAGTACAGTACATTGTTGTATTTAGTAATGCTGAAGTAATGAAGTATGAATCTCGTGTTGTGGCTATTAATTTTAGTTCTGCTTTTGATCTTGTTAATCATAAAGCCCTTTTATATAAGCTGCAACTTTATGGTATTGGTGGTAGTCTTTTATCTATTTTTAAAGATTTTTTGACAGACAGGTTTCAGCATGTTGTTGTTGATGGGTGCACTTCTGTTTCTGTGCCTGTTGTTTCGGGTGTTCCACAGGGCAGTGTGCTTGGGCCTCTGTTTTTCATTATTTGTATTGCTTGCTTGTGCTCTGAGCTTGAAAATAAACTAGTTTCTTATGCCGATGACATAACTTTACTCATCAATTCCATCTCCAGAGAGCAGAATCGAAGTTGCCGCATTTCTAAACAGGGACTTGGCTAAGATTACCTCATGGTGTGAACTTTGGGGTATGAAGCTTAATGCTAAGAAAACTCACTCCATGATAATCAGTAGATCACGTACTTTGGCTCCTCCTCATCCTTGTTTGCATGTTTCTGGTGAACAAATTGAGGATGTGTCTGGTTTGCGTTTGCTTGGAGTGACTCTCGATCCTAAGTTGACATTTGAGAAGCATATTCGTTTCTTGTCTTCTACTATTGCTCAAAAGATTGGTTTACTTCGCAAGTGTTACAAAACATTCGCTTGTGAAACCACAGTCATAAAATCTTGTTATGCTTTTATTTTGCCTCATTTTGAGTATTGCTCTCCTGTTTGGAACTCGGCTGCTGACTGTCATTTGAAATGGCTTGATAAAGCTCTTAATTCTATTAAATTTATTCTCCCTGCTCTATCTCTTGATCTTCATCATCGGCGTCGGGTTGGTGCCCTTAGTCTTTTATTTAAAAATTTTAACAATACTCCGCATCCATTGCATAGTGTTTTACCAGAACCTTTTATTCCAATTCGCGCAACAAGATTTACGAGGAGTCTTAATGACCTTGCCATGACTCCAATTAATGTTTCTACATCTCAGTTTTCTCGGTGATTTATTCCTTCAATGATTCCCTTTTTGGAATCATTTGCCAAACGAGGTTGTACAGTCAACCCATATCTCAGCTTTTAAGTCCAGAGTTAATGTTTTATTACAGCAGTAAATTTTTGTTTTAATCATGATTTGCTTTTATTCTTTTTAGAATGGTATTTTAATTGACAAACTGATCTTTTCTTCTGGGCTCTCTAACTACTGTAGCCCTTTTCCTTTTTCTTAGTTGTCTTAGTCTCTCTCCAGTACTTACGGGTATTTTGTGGGGATTCATCTTTTATAGGTGTATCTGCACCCTGTTGGGAGGCTTAGACAGCTTCTATAATAATAATAATAATAATAATAATTACCTAATTATATAAGGACAATGCCACAAAAGCTAAAACAAAAGTCGGAATTATAAAATAATCACAACATTCATGGCCACACTTATACATGGCCACAACCAGAAAACAGCCACACTCATCAATGGCCACAACCAAAAGAGCTACACTCCTAAATATCCACAGCCAAAATGGCTACAATCTTTTCCTTCTGTAGTTTCTCCATGCCCAATAAGTTAAATGATCTTTTGATATATGTGACACAGCTCTTGTATCCAACACAATACCCTGCGTGCAAAACCGCTCGAAGCCCGAACAACCTTGCTTGCAACTTTAATTATTATTCTATCTATCTATTGCCTGACGCCGTGATCCCCGAAGGGGTGGCCACGAACGAACCGCCCCCATGCACCTCTGTCCCCAGTCAGTCGACGCCCCTCCCCCCAACCAGCACCGCCTTCGTTCATGTAGTTCCTCACTCCATCCTTCCACCTCATATTCGGTCTACCTCTCCCCCTCTGTCCCTCCACCTCGCTCTCGTACACCCTCTTAGTCATTCTCTCGCTTTCCATACGTTCCATATGGCCGAACCATCTCAAGTTATTCCTTTTCACACTTTCCAGCACATCTACCTCCACACCACACCTCCTTCTTACTTCCTCATTAGTCTGTCTATCCCTCCATGTAACTCCGCACGCACTCCTTAAGTAATTCATTTCCACTGCTCTCACTCTTGGTCTGAGTCTCTCAACCAACGTCCATGCTTCGCTTCCGTAAGTCAGTGTCGGGATTACCACACTGTCATGCAAGGACTTCTTCACTTCCATACTGACCACCCTATTTCTTGTTACTGCTTTTAGCGTTCCTACAACCCTCTTCCCCTGTTGTACCCTCTCCCGCACCTCTTCATCCATAGTCCCATCTTTACTCAACACACTGCCCAGATACTTAAAAGAGTTGACGATCTCCAATAGCCTGACCGTTCAGCTTCACCTCACACTCTGTGACTTCACCCCTTTCGAAGAC
Organism: Paralithodes platypus; assembly: GCA_032716605.1. Lineage (NCBI taxonomy): Eukaryota > Metazoa > Arthropoda > Malacostraca > Decapoda > Lithodidae > Paralithodes > Paralithodes platypus. The sequence goes on from CM064580.1 coordinate 32,792,091, forward strand.
CATAACCTTACTCTTCCCCGTATTTACCTTCAAATTCCGTTTTTCGCACACTGTTCCAAACTCATTTACCAGACCCTGCAACTCCCACTCATTATCACTCATCAGAACTGTATCATCCGCAAACAGCAGTATAGGTAGCTTCCACTCAATTCCCTCCCTTTTCAGTGATACACCAACATCCACTGCTCTTGATAGTATTTCTTTCATAACTCCATCCATATATACAGTAAACAACCACGGGGACATCACACACCCCTGTTTCAAACCAACATTCAGGTCAAAGAACTCGCTCTGCTCATTATTTTTATTATTATAATTTTTTTTTTTTTGGGGGGGAGCACTTGTTACAGGCAGCTTTGCCTTTCGTCTCCTTCTTACGCACAGAAAAAAAAACTTATAGCGGTGCTTACGATTGTACTATGTACATTCCAGTGTAAAGATATATTGGTGGTAATAAAATCATGTTATACTATAGTCTGTTTATTTTCAGTTGAGGATAAACTGGCATGTCCTCATCTTATTTAATAGGCTATAATTTCATTGGGAGGTGTTTGGTGTTGGGAGTGAAATTAATAAATTGGGTTATGAACATTTTGTAGCGAAATATGTTGTTAATTGTGAAAATTTTGCATTAATAGTATTCGTATTTGTCCATTAATTATCGATAAAGTAGGTGCTAATGGATTCAATTAACCATCAACTGGAAGTAAACCGACTATAGAAGAGCAAGGTAAAGCACCAACAATATAAACAATTAATTTATGTACCGCCCATTTTGTACAGTGTAGGAAGCAAAGCACAGGAGAGTGTGGAAAAATATGTATGACAAGCACAAAAATAAAAATAAAAGAAACAAAAATAAATAAATATATATATACCGGTATATATATACTGTATATATTACCACTCTGTAGTATCTGAGTCATAAAGAAGGAAAATAGCCAATTTCTCGTCAGCTTAACCCTTAAAAAGCGGCCCACCACTTAAGTCAAGTTAAATAAAGCTGGACTATGTGGCGGCGCTCGACATAACTCGAGTGGCAATTTCAGCACGTAATGTGGCTGAGAGAGAGAGACAAGTGGTGGCAGGAGACTAGCGAGCGTATGACTGCTCCAGACCACCGCGGCGAACCTACTGACACAAATCTCAGCTCCCTCCTCCCTCTCTCACTCGCTACATACTCAATTATGTACCGAAAGTACCGAATTACCTGCTTTTTGCACTCGCGTTGCACGGTTATTGCAAGAAAACTATCCATCATACAAGGATCGTTATGGTGTCATTCGAAAGCTCTGTTTATGCCCTTTCAGGGATAGGTACTTGTTTTACGTTCTGGGTCTTATTTAAGCATGAAAATGATCACGTAAACAGCCCTATTTTGGCTAAAAACACCCCGCTGTGCGGTACATATAAATAAACCACATAGGCCGCTCGTAAGGTGTTAAAACAATAAAAATAGAATATAAATTTTACCTTTTCACCGGTGATGATTGGGCAAAGAATGCAAAAACACTTGCTTTCTTTTGGTTGGACAGAATCACACCGAATCCAGTGATAGAGGATAGTGTGGGTAGGTAGGTGGGTGGGATGGAGGTACAGCAAACGACCGAGTCAGTCGCTGTCCTCGTAGTAGTGGAAGAGGTGGAGGTGGAGGTGGAGGAGGTGGAAGACTGTCCTCGTACGCGACGCCAGTCCTTCTGATCACCATGCACCACTGTCAGCCATTATATAATGTCCCTAGAGCAACCCCTTCACCACCCCTCAAGCACCTCCATCTTAGCCTCCCCCCCCCCCCCTCCCCCCCTCATCTCCTCCAACCCCCAGTCTTCTAAATACCACCAACAACACGCCTTCACACACCACCACCACCAACACACCCTCACACCCACTATTGTCACCACTAGCATGATCATTGTATGGGGGGAGTTATATTTGCCTCACAGTGGGTAAGGCCTTTCTTAAACTTCTGTATGGCTCAACTATAGAACAATGTAGATTACTAACATTGCACTATTGTGTATGTGTATATAGTATATATATGTTTATACTCTCAACCGGGATCGAACCACCGGCAGTCAGGATGATTGTCCATTGTCTATGCTTTAATCAACTCTAAAGAAAAACTTAACCTTTTCCTATTCATATTAAAGGTAAAGGTAAATCCTACCTGGAAAATGTATTTCAATTCATTCAAAAGTCGTAGCTCACGCGTATTTGTGAGATATACTTATCAGTAGGCCTATATATATACAGTATATATATATATATATATATATATACAGTATATATATATATATATACAGTATAAATATATATATATAATTATATATATATATATATATATATATATATATATATATATATATATATATACCTGTATACCGGTGAGAGTGTATATGGATGAAGGCGGTGCTGATTGGGAGGAGGGGCGTCGACAGACTGGGGACAGGGGTTCGTTCGTGGCCAACCGTTCGGGGATTACGACGTCAGGCAATAGATATATATACAGTATATAATATTATACTGTATATATATATATATATATATATATATATATATATATATATATAGTATCTATATCTATATACTGTATATATATTAATATTGGTGGTTGAGATTGTAGGCACCAATTGATTAGGGCTAGACCCAGGAGAGGCTATAGGCATATGATAAGGAATCGATGGAACTACTGTTTCATTTGCTTGGTCTTTCTTAATTATTTTGTTTGTGCTTCATTTACACCGAGAGTAATCCAGCTAGCTCTCACAAACACCTCCTCCTCGACTTTCCCCTCACGACCCCTCAAAATTACCTGGACCTCGGCCTGTTACTCTTTCTATTAACTTCTGCAACATTTGCGGACTTTCCTCTAATTTTCTCTCTGTTGAACACCATCTCTCCTCCTACAAACCTGATCTTTTTTTCCTCACCGAAACTCAGGTGTCTGAAGCAACTGCCAGCAGCCCCTTCTCTGTATCCTCCTACTTTATCTATCCTAGTTTCAAAGCCAAAGGCGGATGTTGTGCACACAGTGGAACATATTCTATCCATTTCTCCTTTCTCAGAAATCTCCATCTTAGGAGATTTCAACGTTCACCACCGCCAATGGGTCTCCTCTCACACTACTGACCCACCTGCTGAACAAGCCTACGTCTTTTCCATCCTAAATGACCTAGAGCAGTTAGTTCAGCAACCCACCCGTATCCCAGATCGCATCGGAGAACGGCCCAACATTCTTGACTTGTTTCTAACTTCTAACCCTTCTTCTTATACTGTCGATCTTTTCTCTCCTTTGGGCTCCTCCGACCATAAACTTCTCTCTGTCACCTGTCCTATCTCTCCAGTACGGCCACCTGATCCTCCTAGCCGGCGGCGCTTGTGGCACTTTGGCGCTGCCGACTGGGAGGCTCTGCGGCAGTACTTCTATGATTTCCCACGGAATGATTTCTGCTTCCGTGGCCGGGGACCCTCAGAGAGTGCTGAACACATTACCGAGGTAATCCTATCGGGCATGGAAGCATACATTCCATTCTCTTTCTCTCAGACTAATGCTAAAAATCTTGGTTTACTCACGCCTGTTCTACTGCTGTCCGCAATAAGGAGGAAGCATTCAAATGGTACCCACACCTTAAAACTCAAGACTCTCATTCTTCCTATGTTTCTGCCCGGAATCAAGCCAAATCTGTTCTTCGACTTGCCAAACACTCTTTCATCAATAATAAATGCACTGAACTATCCAACTCTAGCTCTTCCCAAGCTTTCTGGCATCTAGCCAAAAACCTCTCCAACAATTTCTCTTCCTCGTCTTTCCCTCTCCTTTCCCACTCTGATGGCACAACCATCACTCCTTCCTCTGACAAAGCTAAACTCTTCGGTCAAACTTTTGCTAGAAACTCCACCTTGGATGATTCCGGTGCTATTCCTCCCTCTCCACCCTCCTCTCTCTTACGTATGCCTAATATCCTAATCTCTTCTAATGATGTACTTTCTACCCTCTCTGGGCTTAATACTAATAAGGTGTACGGTCCGGGACGGTGTTCCTCCTGTTGTTCTCAAAAACTGTGCTTCCGTGCTGACTCCCTGCCTAGGCAAACTCTTTCGTCTCTGTCTATCCTCTAACGTCTTCCCTTCATGCTGGAAGTTTGCTCACATTCAACCTGTCCCAAAGAAGGGTGACCGCTCTCAACCCTCCAACTATCGTCCAATTGCTCTCATCTCTTGTCTTTCTAAAGTTTTTGAAACTATTCTTGTTTCCAAATTTCTTAAGCATTTCTCTTCTCATAATCTGCTCTCAGATCGCCAGTATGGCTTCCTTAAGGGTCTTCTTTCATATCTTACTAACTCTTGGTCATCCTCCTTTCGGGACTTCGGTGAGACTTTTTCTATTGCACTAGACATATCGATAGCCTCAGATAGAGTCTGGCATAAATCTTTAATTTCTAAACTACCCTCCTTCGGTTTCTGTCCCTCCATCTGTGCCTTTGTCTCTAATTTCCTTTCCGGCCGTTCCATAGCCGCGGTTGTGGACGGCCATCATTCACTTCCTCACCCTATAAACTCCGGTGTTCCTCAGGGCTCTGTCCTATCTCCTATTCTCTTTCTAATTTTTATAAATGATCTCCTCAACTGTACCTCAATTCCCATCCATTCATACGCAGACGACTCAACCTTACACTACTCCATTAGTTTTTCAGAACGCCCCAGCCAGCAGTCCCTCAACGACAAAAGTAATGAAGCCATAGAACTCTTAAATTCTGATCTAAATACTATCTCCAATTGGGGCAGAGAAAACCTTGTTACCTTTAAGGCTTTCAAAACCCAATTTCTCCATCTATCTACTCGTAAGGAACTCCCAGCGGACTATCCCTTATTCTTCAACAATACAAAATCAATCCTTCATCTTCTCTCAATATTCTTGGAGTCTCTTTTTCTTCTGCTCTCATTTGGAAGGACCATATTACCAGTCTTGTTAAGGCAACCTCTCAGAAGCTGGGCGTGCTCAACCACCTTAGGGGGTTCTTTTCCCCTGCACAGCTTCTTGCTCTGTACAGGGGCATAGTGCGTTCTTGTATTGAGAATTGTTCACATGTGTGGGGAGGTTCCTCTCATACCGCTCTCCTAGACAAAGTTGAAAGGAAGGCCTTTCGTATCATTAACTCCCGTCCACTCACCAACTCTCTGCAATCTCTCTCTCTCCGCCGCAATGTTGCATCTCTCTCGCTATTCTATCGCTACTATAATAATCAATGTTCCTCAGAGCTTTCCCAGTGTATACCACCTCCTTTACGTAGAGCACGTGGTACCCGTCTTGCAACACAATCCTACCCCTACTCTGTGCAACTCTCCAACCCAAAAGTGAAACGTTACTCTCAAACTTTCTTCTACTCAACAACTGAGCTCTGGAACTCTCTCCCAGAATCAGTCTTTCCCTCTTCCTATGACTTAAATTGTTTCAAACTCTGTGTGTCCAGGCATTTTGGCTCGAACGTCCCTTGATTTTGGCCCTGTCACTCTTTTAACTATCGGGGAGGCACTCGCTATAGGCAGGTCTTCCTTTTGCCTCCCTCAATCACATAGAAGAAAAAAAAATACGTGCACAGCAAACTCACTTGTTTATGTGTTCCCGATTTCGACTCCTCTGAATTCTCAACTTTATGGCTCAAACTTTCCTGTCATTCTCTTACTAAATATTTCTGTGCTGTCTATCTTTCCCCTAACTCTACCAACTTTCCCAAATTCTTTGACTATCTAAACTCTACAGTGGAACACATTCTACCCATTTCTCCTTTCTCAGAAATCTCCATCTTATGAGATTTCAACGTTCTCCATCGCCAATGGCTCTCCTCTCACACTACTGACCAACCTGGTGAACAAGCTTACGTCTTTTCTATCCTAAATGACCTAGAGCTATTAGCTCAGCAACCCACCCGTATCCCGGATCGCCTCGGAGATCGGCCCAACATTCTTGACATGTTTCTAACTTCTAACCCTTCTGTCCAAACTCTGATATGGACAGTCTTACTTTAAGTATTACATTAAGTATTTAATATTAAGTTTGTGGGATCAATGGTTATATAGAATAATTAAGAAGTTAATAATTATGTTCTATATTGGATATTGGGTAGTCTATCTTCCTATGAACTTAGGCAATTATAATTGGGTGGGAAAATATATACCTACCCATTTGCGCATGCGTGATATTGGCGGACCTCTCGCGAATATTGTGAAGGTTCTGCACTCTCTCCCTAGCTGCCACCACTACCAGACCGTCTGCTTACACTCTCGTGTTTCACCTCATATTTCGCCCCATTAGTGATAGTACTTAGCTCATCAATTCTCCATCTATCCATACTAATCCATAGATCATTAATCATCATTCCCATCAATCATCAAGTATAGTGGCCACCTTCTTTATTCATCAACTCTATCCTATTAGCTAACACACCCTTTTCACACACCATCTTGTAACATCATCACGGCTCAACAGGTCAACTAAGTTCTACAGCACTAGTTCCAGTCTTCAGGTGATATAAACTATTGTATGGTATTATTATACAGTCCACTGAACCATCTAACTAACGAATATCCATATAATATATGGTCCTTCGCCCGTCCTAGTGTGATCGGTGGCCGGGCCCACTTGTTTGCTTGTCGGTGCATTTGATGGCTGCTCTCCCGCGATTTTTGCTTCCTTTTCGTCCGCGAGGGTTTCCCTGATTTGCCAATATGGCACATGGGTTTTTTAAGCACGGGGCAGCGGGAGGTGGTGTATGGGAAGGTTTTGAGCCGGATAATTGAATATGCACTAAAATTAACTAACCCATACAGTAAAATGCATTTTTCTGATTGACTAATTTGAAAGTTCAATGAGTCTTGTTTTTCTGATTAGGCCTAACTACATTTAAATTTAAGTTCATTAACAATTTGTTCTTTCTGATTAAGCCTAACTAAATTTAAATTTAAAGGAATCTATTGGCTTTTCTAAATTATTAGTAAAACTTGATGCATCTAATTTAACCCTGTTTTTTGCAAAATTTCTGTGATAGCCTAACTTTTCAATTAACATTGCGGCTTCTAAATTCTAAATTTTGAAGGGTTGTAATTTGGGTTTTAACTTTGATGATTTCAGCACTCGGCAGGCGCTAATTCTACAAGTTCTAATGCCACTCATGTTCTGATAATTTGCCATTTATCCCGTTGCTCGAGTTTAGTGTTAGGTCCGAACCCGAGTTTGATCGGCTATTTTTTTTTTTTTTTTTTTTTTTTTTTTTTTTTTTTTTTCCCCCCCAACTTACTTCCTCTTGGGCATAGGCTGAGAGCCTTAACATTCACCGCTTTACAATGAACAGTGAAGCCCGTGAGGTCTTGTTCCAGTCTAGGGAGTGAGACATGTGAAGCACGTAGAGTACAACGAGCACCTGCCATCTTGCCTTCACATGAGGCACGGTGCTCACTCATGGCCCGAAACGACCCCATCTCTGAAGCCACCTCGTTCCCGTGCTTCACTGTCTCACCCACTACACTCAGACTCTCACACTTACACACACACAACGCCACCTGTTGAGCAGATAACTCACCAGGCATTGCACCCCTATAGCATATTTTGAATATGGGAATATTCATACAGTGCTATTTAATCAGGGAACAATGAGGGTATTTTATTGACGTTTCGGTGGGCTTGTGGTAATGCACTGATACCAGGTACAGCACAAATTCCATCCCAATAATATCATCCCATTGATACATCAGGATTTGAACCCGGGACCTTTGGATTACCAGGCCAGTGGCAAGACCACTCCACCACACCTCCCCTAGGTGTGGTGGATGTATATTTATCACCATGGTGGTGGTGTATATTTATCACCATGTCTTGTTAGTATAACCTTTGTTTTTTCCCTTTTTATTTCTTGCCATTGCTTGCGATTTGTGTTAGAACCCGAGTTTGATCGGCATGATAAGTATTGCAATTTGTTTTCCCTCTCGCATTTGATGTTACTCGCATTTATTCTCGCTCTTTGATTATCTGTCATTGGTCGTTCGCGTTTAGCGTTAGAACCTGAGTTTGATCGGCGGAAGATTTCCTGTTTCACATAAACTGTCATAAAGGTCTGGGTTTTGCATTTTTCATTTGTTTTGGACTAAAGGTGACAATATGGAAGCTCTAGCCCAAGGCAAACTCTGTAGGGCAGGTATTAAAGGTTCCTTGACTGTCCTGGCAGCAGGTTTGGATGAGTTCTTGGAGTCCGCAACTTGGGTAGAAATCGAGGCAAAACTTCATAGCGTGCAAACCCAGGTGGTCAAATTTGAGGCCAATCAAGAGGTCTTGTTGCCGCTATACACCTCAGACGATGAATATTTCAAAGAGAACCAAGCGGATATCATCTACTTATTTGACATCTATGGGATAGTCGCCCGCCTAAAGGCGGAATTGGGTAGTCAAGAAGGGCAAACTCGATCCGACAACAAAAAGGGATCGGGAGTTAGGCTAAATTGCCGCACCTGATCCTACCCACCTTCGCTGGCGACTCCACATTATGGACTGGGTTTTGGGACATGTTTCGATGTGTGGTGCATGAAAGGACTGACTTAAGTTCAATTCAAAAGTTAGCATACTTAAAGGGTCAGTTAAAGGGGGATGCCTATAAGCTGATAGAAGGTTTCTCGGTGGAGGGTGCAAGCTACGTCCCCGCCTTAGACTTACTTCAAGAAACCTTCGGGCACCCCGACAGGGTAAAAGCGGCACACATCATGCATTTCCATAATCTTGTCGCTCCTAAATGTCAGGCAGTAGAACTAAAGGCTTTCTACGCCACCATGGAAAGTGCCATGAGATCTATGACTAGTCAACAGGTGAGTCTGACAGAGTTCTGTGTGGTTACATTGCTGAATAAATTGCCATCACCAGTTAAGGAGACCATTAGGAGGGAGATGGGTGAGCAAAGCCTAGATTACAAGACTTTCACACTGTGTTTTCAGGCAGAATTGTATAACATGGTTGGTCAGGACTCTCCAGGAAAGAATATGCCTGTGGCTATGGCTGCATTCGCAACACAGAGTGGTGGTAGCCGGTTCCCATGTAAACTGTGCGGTGGGAATAACCATCCCTAGTATAAATGCTTTAAACATAAAACGGAACCGCTCAAAATTAAAAGAGCTCGGCAACTACGACTCTGTGCGGGATGTCTCTCCAGTGATCATGGTAGTAATGGGTGCACTAACCCTAACATCAAAAATTGTAGGTATTGCAAGGGTAAGCACTTTCACTCCCTGTGCCCAAAACAGAGAGAGGCAAGACCGGTTAGTGGAGGTACTACTAAGGAAGAGTCAACACCTACAACCTTAAAAACAATGTCTGTAAGTATGAATAAGCAAACTGTGATCCTACCCACAGTTCAGCTGCCTGTAAAGGGTAGACACAGGAAAAGTATAACAGTCAGATCGCTATTAGACCAATGCTCACAGAGGACCTTCGTGAAGAAATCCGTACTACCGTCCCTTTCATACGAAACCGTGGGGACGGAAGAATTACGGCTTCATGGTTTTACCGGAACTCCAATCCCTTGTGAGTATACTATTGTAGCACTGAAATATTTACATCGGGGTAGGTTCCATCGTCTCGAAGCAATTGCGGTCGAGGATCTTCCCGAACATAAGGTGAGTCTAGTCTTAGTGCTGAAATGATTAGTTTAAAGCACCATGGCATTAAATTGGCCGATTCATGCGTCACAGAGACAGCACAGCTGGAGGTACTAATTGGTGCCGACTATTACTACAACATAGTGCGACCTGGTTATAAACGGGTAGGTAATTTGGTTTTACTAACAACCAAATTCGGATATGCACTGAGTGGTTCTTATGCGGCATCCACATCCAGTTCCAATACTGAGGTTGTAACACTTCTAAAAGTGGCAGTAACTCCAGTGGACCAATATATGTCTACTGGACAGTTCCCGTGCAAAGAAGAGCTGAATGCTTTGTGGGATTTAGACCACATTGGCATATCACCCAAAGAACATTCGCAAGCCGAACGGCAAGCTTTGATCAGTTATGAGGAGACAGTCACCTACGAGCCTGAGAGTCAACAATATCAGGTACGTCTGCCCTAGACTGAATCAAAATCGGTTCAGGGTTGTCCTTTTCGGTGCGACCTGCTCTCAATTTCTCCTTAACGCGACCATCCTTAAGCATCTTTCTCTTGTTGATGCAGACCCGGAGTTGGTGCAGGAAATTAGGGCCGGGCTATATATCGATAACCTCCAAGGTACGGGGGATAATGAAAGTTCCCTTGTCCATGCTTACGATATGGCTCGTGAAGTAATGGATAATGCCCATTTATTCCTGCGCCAATGGGCCACAAATGGTCCCGTCTTGAGAAAGGTGTTGCAGAAGGATGGTGTTGCTGCGTAACAACAGGATTTGGTGAGAGTACTTGGCCTGGTGTGGAAAACTGACTCTGATTCTCTTTCTTTTGGAGTTCAGTATGCTCCTTTTGAACAGGTTACAAAGCGTGAGTGTTTAAGGTTTGCTGCCAAACTCTTTGATCCTTTGGGTGTTGTGTTGCCAGTATCAATAAGGTCTAAAATCTTTCTCCAACAATTGTAGAGACTGAAATTGGGTTGGGACGATGTTCTCTCTGTGGACCTGCAAGCGGAATGGCGGGGGATAGTGGATGACATGGTTCTCTGTAGTTGTATTGAGTTCTCTAGGAGGATCTGTTTCAGAAAGACTGTTTCCCTGCATGCATTTGCTGACGCAAGCAGTGTCGCTTACGGGACTGCTATATATCTAGTCAGTCCAGAGGGTAGCCACTTGGTCATGGCAAAGGCTAAGGTGGCCCCCATCAAGTCCCTTTCCATCCCTAAATTGGAATTGACTACAGTTCTGCTAGCCGCCAGAATGATTAACTTCGTTGAGAATGCCTATAAAGATAAACTTCATATCTCTGAAACCTATGTATGGAGTGACAGTCAAATTACGCTACACTGGATTCACAGTCAAAAGAAACTGCCAGTGTATGTCACTAACCGCATCGACGAGATACATGCCCTAGTCCCGACTGCTTCTTTCCGGTATGTGTCGACTAAAGAGAACCCAAGTGATATGGTATCTCGAGGCGTGTCTGCTAAATGTTTGAGTTCTTCTGCGTTGTGGTGGAATGGGCCTTCTTGGCTCCCGAAACCCGATGGATGGCCAGAGAATATAGATCTCCAACAGCTCCCCGCTGGTATCGTGACCCAAATTGTAGGCACGGTGCCCCAAGATGACACACAGTTATGGGACTGGCACAAATATAGCAGCTATGAAAGATTGCAGCATGTCACAGCATGGGTGATACGTTTTTAGTAAATAATTTGAAGGCAAAAAGAAATAACCTGCCCCCCACAGGTAGTGCTCATCTCAATGTACATGAAATTAGAGCTGCAGATAATGTTTTACTCAAATTATGCCAAAAAGAGACCTATTTGCAGGAACTTAAAATAATGGTGAAGGGTAAACAGTCCAGAAATAACTTCAACCAGTTAGGACTACACCTGAAGGGAGGTATAATTCATTGTGGAGGCAGATTGAGGTTAGCGGCTATCTCAGAATCATGCAAGTATCCTAAACTTCTGCCCTCCATACATCCCTTGACCCACCTGATAATTGATCGGTGCCATCGGCTCTGTTGCCATTACGGGGTCGGTCACGTGGTTACCTACATTCGTCAAAACTGGTGGGTGCCTAAACTCAGGCAGGTGGTGAAAAGCGTACTGGGTAAATGTCTGAAATGTCGTCGGGTAAAAGGTAAGCCCTACGACTATGCAGGACTGCCACCTTTACCAGCCCTGCGAACCACCCCTGGAGACCCGTATAAGGTCACTGGGGTGGACTATAGCGGAGCAATCCCGATCAAGGACTCGCCGACCATAAAGGCTTAAATGCTTTTATTTACTTGTGCGGTCACCAGAGCGATTCACATCGAAATAGTCACCAACCTCACTTGTGACAGTTTCCTCCACGCATTCAGGAGGTTCTGTAGTCGACAGGGATTTCCCCGGATCATTTTAAGTGACAATGCCAGCACTTTTGTTGGGGCCTCTGGGTACTTATCGGACATTTGTAATCACCCTAAAGTTCAGTCCCACCTTGGCAGTGTTCAATGTGAGTGGCAGTTTATCCCGGCTAGGGCGCCGTGGTTCGGCGCTATATGGGAAAGGGTCATCGGCATTGTCAAGGCGGGGTTGAAGAAGGTGTTGGGACGTGCCTTAATTTCCTTGGAGGAATTGACTACTCTACTGATGGAAATTGAGGCCACTATCAATGATCGTCCCTTATATTATGCTTCCGGCGACCTAGGGGATCTTACCCCAATAATACCCTCTGTTTTGGTGCGGGGTCATCGGTTGCGGGATCTTCCTGATGATAATGAAGTAGAGGATGGGTTGGAAGATCCAGACTACATAAATAAAGATGTCATTTTAGCCAGATATCAATATATTCGCAAACTGTCGAAAGATATCTGGCGACGCTGGTCTAACGTGTATCTGGTGACCCTCAGAGAGGCGCATAAGTGTAAGCTGAGACCAATAAATGGTCAGTGGCCGGGTATCGGTGATGTCGTCATCATCCATGATGAGGGTCCGCGCGCTTTTTGGAAGTTGGGCCGTATTGTCGAGTTATTACCCGGTCAGGACGGAGAAGTCAGAGTGGCTAGAGTCCGGACGAAGACGGGAACATATACGCGGCCGACTGTCCGACTGTACCCACTTGAGGGGGACATTGAGTGCAAAGAAGACTCCTCGGAGACGCCTGGAGACATTCCCACAGGGGCTACCTCGACCGATCAACCGGTTAAAGTACCCAGTGGACGTCCTAGTCGACAGGCGGCTCAAGCCTCCTCCCAATCATGGCGGAATAAAATAGCCTCCAGGCTTTTGTAGATACTGTATTATATAAACCTGGTGGTGGGAATGTGTTCAAACTCTGATATGGACAGTCTATTTAAGTATTACATTAAGTATTTAGCATTAAGTTTGTGGGATCAATGGTTATATAGAATAATTAAGAAGTTAATAATTATGTTCTATATTGGATATTGGGTAGTCTATCATTCCTATGAACTTAGGCAATTATAATTGGGTGGGAAAATATATACCTACCCATTTGCGCATGCGTGATATTGGCGGACCTCTCGCGAATATTGTGAGGGTCCTGCACTCTCTCCCTAGCTGCCACCACTACCAGACCGTCTGCTTACACTCTCGTGTTTCACCTCATATTTCGCCCCATTAGTGATAGTACTTAGCTCATCAATTCTCCATCTATCCATACTAATCCATAGATCATTAATCATCATTCTCATCAATCATTAAGTATAGTGGCCCCCTTCTTTATTCATCAACTCTATCCTATTAGCTAACACACCCTTTTCACACACCATCTTGTAACATCATCACGGCTCAACAGGTCAACTAAGTTCTACAGCACTAGTTCCAGTCTTCAGGTGATATAAACTATGATATGGTATTATTATACAGTCCACTGAACCATCTAACTAACGAATATCCATACCTTTTTCTTATACTGTCGATCTTTTCTCTCCTTTGGGCTCCTCCGACCATAAACTTATCTCTGTCACCTGTCGTATCTCTCCAGTACGACCAACCAATCCTCCTAGCCGGCGGCGCTTGTGGTACTTTGGCGCTGCCGACTGGGAGGCTCTGCGGCAGTACTTCTATGATTTCCCATGGAATGATTTCTCCTTCCATTGGCCGGGGACCCTCGGAGAGTGCTGATAGCATTACCGAGGTAATTCTATCAGGCATGGAAGCATACATTCCATTCTCTTTCTCTCAGACTAATGCAAAAACATCTTGGTTTACTCTCGCTTGTTCTACTGCTGTCCGCAATAAGGAGGAAGCCTTCAAACGGTACCGACGCCTTCATACTAAAGAATCTCATTCTTCCTATGTTTCTGCCCGGAATCAAGCCAAATCTGTTCTTCGACTCGCCAAACACTCTTTCACCAATAATAAATGCACTGAACTATCCAACTCCAGCTCTTCCCAAGCTTTCTGGCATCTAGCTAAAAACCTCTCCAACAATTTCTCTTCCTCGTCTTTCCCTCCCCTTTCTCACTCTGATGGCGCAACCATCACTTCTTCCTCTGACAAAGCTGAACTCTTCGCTCAAACCTTCGCTAGAAACTCCACCTTGGATGATTCCGGTGCTATTCCTCCCTCTCAACTCCACTCTCTCCTACTTATGCCTAATATCCTAATCTCTTCTAAAGATGTATTTTCTACCCTCTCTGGGTTTAATACTAAGAAGGCATACGGTCCGGTCGGTGTTCCTCCTGTTGTATTAAAAAAACGTGCTGACTCCCTGCCTAGGCAAACTCTTTCGTCTTTGTCTCTCCACTAAAGTCTTCCCTTCTTGCTGGAAGTTTGCTCTCATTCAACCTGTCCCAAAGAAGGGTGACCACTATCAACCCTCCACCTATCGTCCAATTGCTCTCCTCTCTTGTATCTCTAAATCTTTTGAAACTATTCTTACTTCCAAATTTCTTAAGCATTTCTCTTCTCATAATCTACTCTCAGATCGCCAGTATGGCTTCCTTAAGGGTCGCTCTACAGGTGAACTTCCTTCATATTTTACTAACTCTTGGTCATCCTCATTTCGGGACTTCGGTGAAACCTTTTCTATTGCGCTAGACGTATCGAAGGCCTTCGATAGAGTCTGGCACAAATATCTAATTTCGAAACTACCCTCCTTCGGTTACTATCCCTCCATATGTGCCTTTGTCTCTAACTTCCTTTCCGGTCGTTCCATATCTGCGGTTGTGGATGGCCATCGTTCATTTCCTCATCCTATCAACTCCAGTGTTCCTCAGGGTTCTGTTCTATCTCCAATTCAATTTCTAATTTTCATAAATGATCTTCTCAACTGTACCTCCAGTCCTATCCATTCATATGCAGACGACTCTACCTTACACTACTCAATTAGTTTTCCAGAATGCCCCAGCCAGCAGTCCCTCAAAGACAAACGTAATGAAGCCAAACAACACTTATCTTCTGATCTAACTTCCATTTCCATTTGGGGCAGAGAAAATCTTGTTACCTTTAATGCCTTCAAAACCCAATTTCTCCATCTATCTACCCACCATGAACTCCCAGAGGACTATCACTTATACTTCAACAATACAAAGATCATCCCTTCATCTTCTCTCAGTATTCTTGGTGTCTCTTTTCCTTCTGATCTCTCTTGGAAGGACCTTATTATCACTCTTGTTAAGGCGGCCTCTCAGAAGCTGGGTGTGCTCAACTGACTCAAGATTTTTTTACCCCTGCACAACTTCTTGCTCTGTACAGGGGCACAGTGCGTCCTTGTATTGAGTATTGTTCACATGTGTGGGGAGCATCCTCTCACACAGCACTTCTAGACAAGCCGTTAATATTTAAGAAAGAATGGCATAAATAATTGGGATTGTCGAACGATCGCAACTATACCACGTCGTCAGAACTTGTCATTAGGTGGTACTTGCCTGAATAGTGTGGTGTTTTAGAAGCTGTCTTGAGTAAATCGTATATTTATTTAGTGCAGGTTTGAATTTTTGCCTATGTCAACTAATATATTAGCGATCTTGTATTACATCTATTATTTGTGTGCAAATGGGTCTAGTTCAATGTCTTGTTTAAGCGAAGTTATAGAATTAGTCTTTGTATTCACGTCTGGTCCATTTTACAACTCTGCACTCTTTAGTAACCCCCTGAGCTTCAGAAAAATTTACATTAAGTTTTATTTCAGCTATCATGTTCAAGCTCCCAATGGATCGAGAACAAAGAAACAATTTATTATCACTCTATTCAAACCCACAATAATCGCGTCTATACTGAAATGAGTTATACATGACAAGGAAGAGGAAAGTCCATACTACAATATGACACAATCATGAAATTTGTTCAATAATAAAACAAATATTCACAGTTCTTTGGCGCTCCCCTCATCATCATTTTGTTATATGATTTGTAATTATGTTATATAATTATGAAATAAGATTTGTTTTCACATGCTTTCCAACGATGTCATCAGAATTTGTTTATCATTAATAGTGACCCCCCTTGCCACATGACTCGTTGCTGCCGTTTGGGGGCTTCCGGGCTTGTAGGTGGAGCGGCCAAGGTTCTTGGCCGCTCTCCCTATCACCTCCAACTAATTTTGTCATGTCCTTTTCTTTCTCCTCCTTTCTAGTTTTCGTTTTTCCCTCTTCCGCTTTCTCCTGGGGCTGCCATCAGAGGCCGGTCTCCCACCCTTGAACTTTTGTGGTCCCGTCCCTCCCTTCCCTTCCGGTTGACTTCCCTGTTTGCTTCCTTCCTTTCTCTTTAACTGCTTCGGTGGTTCTAGTTTACTTAGGGCTTCGTCTTGGTGTCTCTGATCACTGCTGAGTTGGCAGAGTCCACCTGGCGACAGGTGCTGCCGGCCAGGGCTTGCAAGGCTCGTTGCTGGAGGATAGGCACTATAGGGTTGCTTTGGGGTTTCTGACTCCCTTCTCTCTTCCCAGTGACTGTGTCAGGTGACTACGCCGGCCCCGTTCTCCGTGGGACAAAGCTGCAGGACAAATGCCCGGGTTGTACAAGGTCCCTAGCTCAAAGCCGAGACCTGTCCCATCTCAATTGGCCGCATTCTGGGTTTCGTGGCCCTGCGGAGGTCTTCCTCCCTTTCGTTGCCAGGGGCACCTGGTAACCGCAGTATATTCTTCCATGCTATACCCCTTTTTCTCTTGCTATGGTGACGACTTATGCTTTTTTCCCTGTTCTTCCCTGTTTATGGCTTCTGCTTTAGTGGTTCCGGTGAGTGAGCCCCTTGTGTCATGCAGCCTGCCACTTGGGGGTCTGTTGTCTGGCTGTCAGTCCGGTTCACCGTGGGAGCATGGTGAGTCGGGGATGGTTTTGGGTGCTCTCGACCGGCCCGCTGAAATATCCCTCGGTCGTCGCTCGTCCCTCTCGTCCATTACCGTTCCGAATCCTTCTACTACCCTTCTGTCTTCGTCACATCTTTCTCCACCCTCCACTACCCAGGATTTCATCTCCTCTCCTGTAGTTATTTCTGCATCTTCCTCTTCTTCCTCTTCTCCCTCTAGTCATGTCACCCTCGACCCTTTTCTGCCCTCCCTCCCTCGTTCTCTTTCCTCTTCTCCAGCTTCGTCCTCTTCTCGTCCTCGCTCCTCGGTCCTCCCTATGTCCTCTCTCTTTGCACCTCCTTCCTTTACTAAGTTTTTCTCCATCCCTGCTTCTGCGCCTATAGCCGGTGATGACCTCTTCCACCTGCGTCTCCTTCAACAGGTGGGAAAGGACGTCACCTTCCACTCCCGCTATGATACCTCCCGTCTTGTTACCGTCCAAAACGAACTTCAGGCTACTGCTATGTCCTCTTTCGTCGATTGTTCTGGCACCCCCATCCCGGCTCAAAAAGATCAACGACTCAACTCCTGTACAGGGACTGTCCTGATCCCCGCTTCCATCCGTCTCGGGGGTCGTCCATTCGCGGATTGAGCCGACCTCGTCAAGGACATCGTTGTCGCTCAAGACCACAAGGTGGTTAGTGTGGTATGCTACACTATCCCTCCTCGCGACCTTCGCCGCCATCCCGGTAACATTGCCAAGATCTCTTTTGATGGACTTTCCCTTCCTGCCCATGTTATTGTCGGTGGTACTCGCCTCCCCGTGACTGCGTCTCTTCCCCGTCCACTCCAGTGTCGCAGCTGCTGGCGTTTCGGCCACCCGGCGAAGTTCTGCCATACAGACGCTGAGAGCCCACTCTGCCCGCGCTGTGCGCAGTCCGGACATGCCGTTGGCGAATGTCGGTCAACGTCCCAGTTGTGCCTTAATTGCCGCGGGTCTCATTCGGCCGACTCAAGATTTGCCCCGTCCATCTGTTCGAGTCTGAAATTGCTGTCCTCAAAGCGCGACATGGCCTTACGCTCACCGCAGCCTGCCAAGAGGCTCGTCGCTTGGGCTTCACCCCTCAGTCATTTTCCAAGACTCTGTCTCCTCCCTCCTATTCTTCGCCTGCCTCTACCACGCCCCCCCCCCTTTTTCTGGTTCCTCGGTTCCTTCCACCGCCTCCGCTCCCTCCGTCCCCCCGTCCCCCCGGTCGCACCAGTTTCGTCATCTGCCTCCCTTCCTTCTACCGGTGCTTCTCCCGGATTTTCTCCTTCCTCCTCTTCTGTCTCCTCCGTTCGTCCTTCCGTCTCTTCCTTTTCTGTCCCTTTGTCTAACACTTTCTCTGTTCTCAGTCCTTCTCCTACTTCTGCCCCTTCATCTTGCTCTCTTCCTTGTTCCTCCTCTTCTAGTCTCCCTCAACGCTCTCACCGTTCCAAGCCTCCCCCCGTTCTCCGTCATCTTCCTCTTCTAGTCGCCCCAAATCTCCTACTCGCTCTAAACTTCCCTTCTCCTCTACCAAACGGGCTCCTGTGCTCCGTTCTTCCTCGCCCGCTTCCTCTTTTAAACGTAAGGGTGGTCTCCGTGATGTGCGGAGCTCAAGTCCCTGCGAGAAGAAGAAGAAGTCGCCTCCTTCTCCTTCTGTTTCCCTTTCTCCTCTCTCCGTCCAGTCTCCTCCTCCTCCCGTCACTGCGTCCCTAGATTTCTCCTACGAAACCCTACCTAAGATTGATGAATTTATCCGTTCTTCCCACCCACCACCTTCAACTGTTCATGCCGAAGTTCATCCTACCCCCTCTTCTCTCCCCTCTCCCGCCTTCCCCTGCCCCGTCCTCTTCCTCCACTCCCCCTTCTGGCCTTCCTCCGGGCCCTCCTCCTCTTCCTCCTCCTGACCCTCCCCCTCTTCCTTCTCCTGCCCTTACCCCCTCCTTCTCTTCCCACCCGCCGTCCGTCCTTCCTACCTCTTCCGGCCCTCCTCCTTCCTCTCCTCTTTCTCTGTTAGACCTCCCTATGCCCCCCGGTTTCCAGTCTTCCCCTTCAACGTCTTCTCCACTTCCTGCTATTATTTCCCATCGTTAGCCTCTCTTGGCTATATTTTCCACCCACGGTGTTAACTGTATTTTGTAAATATGTTGTATATAGTGTACGTCTTTTCTTCCCTCTTGTACGCGTCTTCTTTTTAATCTTTTTTGTCTTTTTAATGTCCACTTTACAATGGAACATTCGTAGTTTTGCAGCACATCGTGTTGATCTTCGTTACCTTCTCTCTAGGTTTAGCCCACTTGTTATTAGTTTACAAGAATCGCGTTTATCTAATGCCCCCTCCCCAATACATTTTTACTCCTATATAAGTTCTCCCCAATCCCTGTATGCTACTTGCCTCCTCGTACATCATGATGTCCCAGTGTCTCCGTTAACTATCCGTACCTCTCTTAAATGCACGCTTGCCAGAGTGTTCCTTTCATGCTGGCTTACAGTAGTTTCCATATACCTTTCCCCCTCGATCACGATCGATGTTCCAGAATTAAACAGGATCCTTTCTCTATTACCTCCACCTTTCCTCCTTTTAGGGGATTTTAATTGCAGGCATTCCCTGTGGGGTGACTCTTCCGTTAATACACGAGGTCGTTCCCTTGAGGCTCTGATTCGTACACACGATTTCTTTCTTTTAAACACTGGTTCCTCTACGCATTTTGATAGCGGCACCCGTACCTTCTCATGTATTGACTTGTCTCTGTGTTCCCCTACACTATCCTTGGATTTTACTTGGGAGGTCTTTAATGATTACTGTGCGACTGACCACTTCCCGATTGTCCTCTCCCCTACGTCTTACTCCCCAGTGCCGCGCCCTCCCCGTTGGTGTTTCGATCGTGCCGACTGGACATCTTTCGCTGATCTCGCCGTTCCGCCTAATCCGACCCCTGCTTTCCCGGACCCTGATGCCATGCTTACCAGGCATGTTTGTGCTCCATGCTGCCTATACTTGTATTCCACGCACCACTCGGAGTATGTCTTCTAAGTGTGTACCGTGGTGGACTGCTCAGTGCACTTCGGCTTTACGCAATAAAAGAGCCAAGTGGAAGAGTTTCCGTCGGAAAAAAGGCTCTCCATATGAGCGGGATGCGTATACTCTTTTCAAACAGGCTAATGCCGTCTTCCGTCGTACAATCCGCTCTGCATCTAGCTGGATGTCGTACTGTATGTCTACTATCAACGCAGATACACCTGTTCCGCAAGTCTGGGCTCGCGTCAGGAAGATTGCAGGGAAACATGCGCCTACGCCGGCCCCAGTACTCCATACCAACACTGGCATTGTGGGCGATCCATCTCTGGTGGCCAATATGTTGGGACAACATTTCAGTGATGTTAGCACTGGCTCCCATCTCCCGCCCTCCTTCCAGATGCATAAACGCCGTTCTGAACTTAAGCGTCTTGACTTCGCCTTATCATCTGATCAGTTTTTCAATGCCCCATTCTCCCGGGCTGAGCTTGAGTCTAGCCTGGGAGCCTGTAAGGATACATGTGAAGGCCCTGACGGTGTCCATTACTTGATGCTGAAGCACTTATCTCCACCTGCACTTGGCTTTCTCTTATCCATCTACAACCGTCTGTGGTCCACAGGCTTTTTTCCGGCTGAGTGGAGACATGCCATCCTTCTCCCATTCCTTAAGCCGGGTAAGTCGGGCCATACACCAGCAGATTACCGTCCCATTGCCCTGGTCAGTTGTGTAGGCAAATTATTAGAACGCATGGTTCACTCCCGCTTAATGTGGCTCCTGGAATTAAGAGGCATGCTGTCACCTTTTCAATATGGCTTTCGCAAGGGCCGTAGTACTTTGGACCCATTATTGAGATTGGCGACTTCTATCCGCGACGCCTTTTCGGACTCAAGTCGATTTTAGCTGTACTCTTCGATCTTGAAAAAGTGTATGATACTGCCTGGAAATACAACATCCTTCATACCCTTTTACGTTCTGGTGTGTCTGGCAACATGGCGGTATTCTTGAAGAACTTTCTCCGTGATCGTACTTTCCGAGTCAAGCTTCAGAATACATTCTCACGAACATACCCCCAACACGACGGTGTCCCACAGGGTTGTGTTCTTAGTATCATCCTTTTTATCCTAGCTATTAATGGTATTATTTCTTCTCTCCCTCTTGGTGTCCGTGCTTCTTTGTATGTGGACGACTTCGCTATTTACGCTGTGGGTTTGGATATCGCTGCCCTACAAAATCTCATGCAGAAGGCCATTGATGCAGCTGTGCAGTGGGCTACGGCCCATGGTTTTCGGTTTTCGCCCTCGAAATCTTGTGCCGTCCTCTTCACAAAACGCCATACAGTCCCGCATCCTGTTCTTACGTTGTATAACCGCCCTCTGCCTTACAGGTCCTCAGCTCCATTCTTAGGTCTCATTTTCGATACTCAGTTGACATGGTACCCGCACATTACTTCGTTACTGACCTCCACCACCCGACGGCTTCGACTCTTACAAACCCTTAGCCACTTGTCTTGGGGTGCGGACCGGTCGACTCTTCTGCGCCTCCATACAAGACTTATTCTCTCCAAGATCGATTATGGCTGCCAGGTATATGCCTCCGCTGCACGTACAAACCTTAAGCGCCTAGATTCCCTTCACCATCACGGTCTGCGCTTGTCGCTAGGGGCTTTTCGCTCTACTCCGGTTATTAGCCTTTATGCTGAATCATGTGTCCCACCGCTATCATCCAGGGGGGATAAACTGACCCTTCGATGTCATCTTCGCCTTCTGCAACACAGTTCGGCTGGTTTTCCTCCCACGGCTTCCGGCTTAGCCCCATCAGTGTCTGCTACTTCGTTCCCCGGTCGGGTCTCTCCTTTACTAGCCTCCTTCTCTTTTCCCATTCCATCGGTGCTACCCCTCCGACAGTCAGAGTTCCCCCCATGGCTACTTCCTCGCCCTACCGTTTGTACGGCTGCCCTCCCCCCTCTAAGGCCTCTTCAACCCCACAGTTGCTTTATGCTCAGTTTGCGGAACATATGCTACACCACTCTTCAGCCGTTCCAGTGTACACTGATGGTTCCAAGACCTCCGCCGGTACAGGGTTTGCGGTTGTGTTCCCGGACCGGACCTTCCAACGTCACATCCAATCATGTGCTAGTGTCTTTACGGCCGAGTTATTTTCTATTTTATTTGCCCTACGTACTATTTTTTGTTCACACCTGCATACCTTTGTAATTTTTAGTGACTCCCTTAGTGCTCTTCAGAGTATTCAGTCTCTTCCCGCTGTTAACCCCTTAGTGCTGGAGATTCAAGAATGGTTGTTCCGCATCGCTACTAAATTGAAGTCCCTGTCTTTCTGTTGGGTCCCGAGTCATGTTGGAGTGCCTGGCAATGAGCGGGTTGATTTTTTTGCCCACTCTGCTATTACCACTCACCGACTCGTGCCACGACGTATTCCTGCATCTGATTACTTCCCGCGTGTTACTTAATTACTACGTCAGCGCTGGCAGGACGAATGGACCTCCATGAGGGTGTCTGATGTCAAACTGCGTTCTGTCAAACCTTCCGTCCTACCTTGGAACTCTTCCTCTCATCGCAATCGTCGATGGGAGACTGCTCTAGCCCGTCTTCGGCTCGGCCACACCAGGCTCACGCATGGTCATTTGATGTCCTGTGATGTCCCCACGCTCTGTCATTGCTGCCATATTCCAGTGTCTGTCCAGCATCTCCTGATCGACTGTCCGCGTTTCTCCAATGCCCGGCGGCGGGCATTCCCCTTCATATCCTCCCTTAATTGCCCCCTTGTCTTAGCCGATATGCTTGGAGAGTCCCCCACTTTCTCCCTCCCACATCTTATGCGGTTTCTCCTCCATACCCGTCTCCTTCAGCTTCTTTAATTAGTGTTTCCTAGTCTTCTCCTCTACTCCGTATTGCGCCCAGCCCCACACCACCTCCGATGTTTTTTTTGTTTCCACAAAGTTTCTTTTGGTGCCACATAGTCTTTTTAGGCTTGGTGCGAATCCTTATTTTAATAATAATAATTAATAGTGATTTTATATGAATGTATTAGTAAAACTATTCAAAATTACTGAGTAAGTCCATTAGTTTAATGGTAAATGTTAAGCCGAGTGATATGAGGTACCTGTGAATGATCATGACTTTGCAATCACTTTTCCACAATGCAGAACCTATGCTTTTCAGAATTAATTCATACCACGAATTAGAATTCACTTGTTCACCAATGTTTGTTGACACCAGTTCAAAGCAATGCATATTAATCGAACACAAGTGTTACTGTATTCAAGCTTAAAGTTAACTGTTAGCTCGTTTATTTATCATGTGTATCTTGCTCTATCAAAAGAGTAGCATTTCAATATTAGAGCAGCGATGCTTCTCGCACTGTCATTATAAACAACATTAGCCAATTGTGTGAATTCCACTCAGTCACTCAAAACTATGACCAGCGTCCACAAACTTGACCGAAATCGTGACCCCCTAATGAGTTATCACTCAAATAGAGTGAAAGCAAAGGAGCTGACATTTCTATAATTTGAGATGAATCGACCAGAAAACAGTGGTGAAATTGTCCGCCCATTTGGTGTAGCTCTTTATGAGTTACAGAGAGGTTAGGGATCCAGATTACTGTAGTGATTGATGGCACCTGGTATTATATTTGAGAAGTTATGATGGGTCAGAATAAGTGCTTTAAAGTGCACATTCTTATTATTGTACATAAAGATCATTCGTATATATAAGACTTCTTTGCATTACCTTTATATTCTTGAAGGAGAGGATATTTTCTGAGGCATAAATCCACCCATTCCCAATGTTAAGAAAACAACGAATATCAGTGTCATTTCTTTGGCATATAAATCAGGCGATTCACAATATCGTTACATGTTCAGTATCAAACAAAGTTCTGTTATCCCTAATAATATTCTATTACCCTTCAATTTGTGTTGATCATTGCAGTTATACACAGTCAAGGTCAAAATTAACGATACATGATCAAATGTAAGAAACCTGAAACACGATCATCTCTCTCTCTCTCTCTCTCTCTCTCTCTCTCTCTTATTAGATTTCACAGGCATGATCATCTATTCTATAGCATTTCTGAATTTGGCTGCATAATAGAAATTATTTTTCTGACAATGTAGTTTTAATATCACATTGCTTTGAATCTTTATTTTGTTTTAATGCTGCAATAAAGTTTGTTGATAGTACATTGGAAACATATTCTCTAAGCAACCTCACACGTACAAATGATGTGTATAACTTCAATGTAGCTCATCACGAATTGTCATAGGCATCTCACTCTCATAACCAAAACAAAGACCTGTCAGCAAACAGAGATTAGATAGTTGCCGAAATATGTATGTTTGAGCTTAAAGCCACTGGAGTAATTATCAGTTATTAATTTTGTTTTACATATAACTCAATTAAATTCAATCAAGTATGTAGTACATACTGGGAATATATACTAGTACTTGTCAGGTTACCAAACATTAAATACCAAACATTAATTATGTGTTTGAATCCGGTAAGGAACTTGATGAGAACAAGTGCCTGAGCTCTGTAAGCTACATGTCTTTCGGCCACCTTGTTAAATTTATCGATGACAAATGCCTGAAGGTAAGCATAAGACTACAAAATATACTTCAAGTTTGAATTGGCTATTTATCTGTACAACATATATAAATTTACATCTACGAATATTAATATATTTATTTAGACTTAACATTTGAAATCATATACACAGTGCTCATAAATCTATATCATCTAAACTATATTATAGCTAAAAAAAAATACTTGGTGATATCATAGGACTTTAAACAATACAACCTGAATCAACTCTCTCTTACATGGTGATGGGCTGGTCTATCAAAGTGAGAACTGAGCGATCTCTGCCATACCCATAGCTTACTCTGACTGTTCCTTTTACTTATATATTTTCTAGATCTCAAGTGACGGCGTCTCTTCCGTGGATTGACCTCCCAATCTACCAAGATTGAAAGCCAAAGCGTCACATTTTTCCTTTGCCCCTCAACTTTCTCTTCATAATTGCTGAGGGGCACAGGGCCCTGGGTGGGGCTTTGGTTTCCCGGGCGTTTCCGCACCCTCCTCAGCTCCCCGCCATGGAGTGGCTTCGGTCACCCAGGCTTTATTGTGGTCGGCAGGGAGGGTTCTGTGGGGGTGCTCGGTTATGGCCTTGGCCTTGCTCGGGGCCTTGGGGCTGTTCGGCCAGGCAGCTTGGGGAACAACAACAACAACAATAACTCTCTCTTACAACGGTGCAAATAATTAATGTTCGCGAGCCAAATAATTCACTTATATTTCTCGTAATTTATTCCGGTCATGCATTAAAGTATAAACATATTTTTACCATCATCTTCACCCGTCTTCGATAGTTGGCAGCAAGACAAAAGTATCACCAAAAGGGAATTTAAAATACAAGATAAAACATGCTCGACATTGCTCAAGCAGTACATTCTGACATAATAATTTGAAAGCACAGACAAAATCAGTAGTTCGTCCAAGACTTTGATGAACATTTGCGTGAAATAGAAAACAATTGGCACTTCTACGGTACTTCTTTGATTTTTACAAATTATACTTCTACTAAAGGGCTATGAGAAACGGGTAAAAGCTGTCAAGAATATATACATAGTAACTTAAATTACACAGCTGTTTTAGTAGGGTAGTCATCAGACTATTGAGTTTGCCTGTACACCTAGATCAATTTCCCATATTTCTCTGGGATAACATTTTGGGGTATGGCTAAGAGTTTTGTAGTTAGAAAGGGACAGGTAAGCGCAAATTGGTATGCATTAGGTAACCTTGAGTTTGGAGGAAGGCCTTATCCTAGAGTTTATTTTACCTGTTAGTAACAGGCCAAATAGAATTCTAGGATTCATATCTAGGAGTGTTAGCAACAGGACTGCTGAAGTTTTCTTAAAACTATACTTAGCACTAGTATGACCCCATTTAGACTATGCTGTTCAATTTTGGTGCCCTTATTACAGAATGGATATCCACCTTTTAGAGGCAGTCCAAAGAAGAATGACGAAAAAGATACATAATATTATAAATTTATCGTATGAGGAGAGGTTGAAAGTCTTAGGTTTGCACTCACTAGAAAGACGAAGATGTAGGGGAGACATGATAGAGGTATTTAAATGGATAAAATGTTTAAATAAGGGCGATATAATTATATGAGGTATTAAAGCTAAAGAACGGCGACATAACTCGCCCAAATGGTTTCAAGTTAGATAAGTTTAGATTTAGGAAAGATATAGGAAAGCACTGGTTTGGGAATAAAGTTGTTAACATGTGGAATGCACTGCCCAGAACAGTAATTAGCTCAGAAACAGTTGAAAGCTTTAAGCATAAGTTGGATTCCCATATGGGTGATATGGGCTGAGTGTGAATGGGAGGTGCCTCATGTGGGCCGCATGGCCATGTGCAGTTTCCCGCGATCTTATGACCTTATGTTCTTATCTAATTGGGGTTGGGTGTGACAGGGATCTGCCTTGTATGGGCCGATCGGCTTTTTGCAGACTCCCATTTTCTTATGTTCTTATGTATGATAGGGAAAAGCATTTGGAAATATAATTTTGCTTTTGGGATTGCTGTTATTGTAAGTGTAGTTTTTAATCAGTGTGGTCATCTCGCTCATACGAGTGTTTATGATCACTAACTAAGGGCAGATTTAGCAAGATTAAATTTCACTTTATATCCTTTTATAACATTACAACAATAGTTTAAACAACTAGAAAATTCAGCAAACAGTAGTAGGCCAAAGAAGCAAGTAATCTGTAGGGTCTTCGCTAATTCAAGCTGTTTAGGGTGTGTGGAAAACTAAATAGATGAGTCTACACAAATGTAATTGAAAAACATATATAACTCCGCTCAGTAATTATCAATTTCCTTAGAGATATCAAAATGCTGGAGATATACATTCCTAGTATACCGTACCGTGATTTTGCTTAAATGCGTAAATGACCAAACAAATTATACAAAATACAGAAATAATATAATGAAAATAGAATAATGTCCTACAACAACATTGCACTGTATGGCCGAATTTGCTGATAATTGGATAATACGAATTAAAGTTCGATACACTCAAAGAAGTTAAGAGAAGTTAGAATCAGAGTGTACATTTCACCACCAGGACCACGATGTAATTATTTGCCAATAACACCAAGCAGGAGAGATCCTCGCTTGTTAGACAACTTTTAGAAATAAATGGACATGTATAAAAAAATAATGCAAAATTGATCTAGGTCAACAGTTGCCATCATCTGAAAATACGCATTGCAGCTGTGTGATTGCCTCTTATGTAGACAAATAATTATTTCTCATTCTTTCATTGCACATCCGACGTCACCTTTAAGCGTACGCACACACACACACACACACATTATATATATATATATATATATATATATATATATATATATATATATATATATAAACTAATTCATAGCTACTTCACTCATAATCACAAATAATTGTCCTGTTCTTATTTTCAGCATAGTTCTTATGAAAAAGTATTATGTTCGGAACAAATTGTTGTTAGTTGTCCAAGAAAAGTATGTTGGTTGTTTTATAGCGTACAACATAAATCACCTTTCAATGGGAGAAGGTGGCATGAGTCCTTTTATAATATATCGCCACTGTTCTAACCAGCTCTGTATCTCAAGAGGGAATCTTTTTCCTTTGTATGCTTTTCACACAACATGACATTTAAAGCACACTCTCTCTGTAAATTTGATCCTCTTCCTACCTTTCATATATTTTATAATCGATGAGCCCGGTCCGTCGCTGATAGCACCTATTGTTTATATAATATTTGCAATTAATTTTAGAACCGTTTTTCATAATTTATACGAATATAATTTATTCGTTATATACAAATATGAACATAAAGACATTGAAGATAATACAAACTGATTCCTCTTCATTCAAAATATTAGCTAGGCTAGTCACAACAAGCGTTGTTGATGCTGTTCACTCATAAGCAGTAAACTTAAATAATCCCCATATCCTTCTCAATGATGCGAGTGTCTGACTCCTGGCAGGGAGCTGGGCTTCACGATCCCTGAGGAACAGTGCTGAAGGACTTCCCTGACCCCCGGCACTTCCTGACAGCCACAATGATGAGGGCCACCAGGAGGATGAGCGCGATCACTGCCAATACCGCCCCAGTAATGAGGGAGGCGTTGGATCGGGTCACCCGCAGCACGATGGCTTCACTTTCGCCTGTGGGACGCCAATCAATTATTGAACGAAACAAATGAGAGATAAAACTAATTGGTATAAAATGTGAGTGCAATCTTAAACAAGCATGGAAATGTGAGTTGAAAATTAGGCTAATAAACGAAACAATAATTGGTTGTAAGTATCGGGGAATACAAAAGAGAGCTTGGTTTGTGTGAGAATCAACAGAAAGTGTGACTAGTTTAGACAGAAGTGTTCTTAAACCTTTAGGACCAGTGACTGATCTTTTTTAGAATAGCTATAGATTAATGAATTTTGTTAAATTTTGGAAAGACCTGTAATAGTGAAAGGGTTAACGAGATCATGTTTATTCCATTATTGTTATGTTTTTCCTTAACTTCATAAACTAATCTGAATTTAGTCAAATCAAATTAATAAGACACAGTCATACTGAAAGGGTAAGCAATAATAGGTTAAATAAAGTCCAGATATTTAGACGAAAGTTATACTTCTGGAAGCACGGTAAGAATGCTAGGACTGTAACAGGATGGAAGGAAATATGTTTGTGAACTGAAGGAAGGGAAGCTAATGATTTGGAAGAAAACTAGATTACTGATATAATGGAAATAAAGGTTATGTTTGTGGAAGAAGACAAATATAGAAAGGTTTGTAAATGTGTGAAAGCAAATCTGCCTTTAATGAAATGTGCATTAATGTGTTTGTAGGTGGACAAAAATCTAAGCTTGCGGAATGACGATTGGGTATGTGTGAAAGAAAAGATAGGATTGTGGATGAGTGAATGCAAATCTAGGTTAGTCTAAGTGCATAAGGAAAATAGATTGTAGAAACAGAAGAAAGCTAAAGATACTTAGTGAGTACAAATACTTCTGTGGAGTTCTGCCTATGTTATGAGCAAGATATTAGACTATATCAATTAAACTATAACATTGAAAACAATCATAATATTTTACTCACCATGTTCCTATAACGGAGAAGCAGCACGTAAGATAATACATCGCTTTTCAAAACTATTGTAATGTTAAATACTGTAAATAGGGTGCATCGTTTAGGATAGCAAGCTGAAATGTCGCTTTCACGTAGCAACTTAACCGATGTTTATAAATAGGATTAGCATGTACACACTATTCTAATGGTAGACACTAAGTCTGCAGCTGAAGACTTTCAATTGTACTATTAGTTATGTTTGTACATGACTAATTACATCATAACCGAAGAAATTATTCAATATGTAATCGTACCCAATTTCGGAAAGGTACACTGTAAATATACTTTATACTATATTAAATACCCATTGCAAGAAATATACCGTATTTGATAGAATTATTCAAAATCATATAAGAATAATCGGTATAGAATTAGCTGCGGCAATATTTAAGAAACAGTAATGGTAAATTGTATGTATGTATTATTACATTAATTTGCAGTATCAATAAAGGGTGAACTTGGGCAGCATGCTATATGGATAAAGTAGAATACAGATCTGGAGAGGAAGAGTTATGGCGGGACCACGACCCTAGACGGCTATAGTACACAAAGAAACAGACAGAGAAACACAGCCAGATTTATTACATAGAAGATGGTATGTAGATCGTGGATCAAATCTACATCCCTTATCAAATTAAGTTATTATGCCATGCCTAACCGTATAACACTTTTGAGTTTTAACTGACATGACTTTAAAAGGTTCAAAGGCTATAACCTGTTGTTGAGTCATCACAATAATAGGTTGTGCCTTTTTGGAACAAAGATATGAAGGCTATTTTTAATTATTTGAATGCTACACAATTGGATATGATACTTTTGCCACTTTTAGGGGCTAACTCCAAAATGGTGAAGATCATAGATATCCAGTATATCAAGTAAATCTCGTTTGCATCTATTGATGACCAGATATAGCTGAACTATGTTTTTATATTTTCAAAATAAAGCCATCATTCCCACAATAACTCACTATATTTGTCTTCCAACTAAGTTGGGAGAGGCTTACAGTATGCTTACCACATTTGACAAACTGACTACTTCTTTGTTAGGTATGTTAGTACTATAAAGGTGCTCGCAAATTTTAACCAAATTTGGTGATGCAATTTGATTGACCCCATTATCTAAAGATTAGCCTTTTCTGTATGGGTGACGTCCTTTTAATTTTATTCTGACTAATATTATGAACAAACTATTATTTTACTTACGCCATCCGATGAACTGCCCCCTATTCTGTGACTCTAACCAAGCCTGGAGTGGGGCGAAGTATTCCAAAATGGGCTCCACTTCCAGCTTGTTGGTCTTGCCACTCGTTAAGACCGAGAGAGACTCTGTCCACGGCCGAGATTTGCCCAGGGACAACACACTCCTGGAATAGAGAACGTTATGGTGGTAATTGAGAGATATTTCTTCAGTTGGCACATTTTAAGCTTAGACTTAGTGGACACAATTTGATACCACAAGAGAGCATTTCGGTGTTGCTTTATTTTTGTTAAATAATTAATTATATCTTTTGATTATAAGCTAATGAAGGATGTATGTGCAGTGAGTTGCTGGAGATGGTGGACAAGTTTTGCTACTTGGGAGATACCATCTCTGTCGGTAGTGGGGCCGAGGCCGCCACTATCGCCAGAAATGGATGTGGTTGGTGAAAGTTCAGAGAAATGCTGCCTAATCTAACCTTGAGAAGACTCCCTCTCCCCATGAAGGGAAAAGTGTACACTTCATGTATTAGAAGTGTAATAACCTATGCTTCAGAAAAGTGATTCAAGTGGATGATATTAATAGAATGGAACGTGGCAAGATGAGAATGATGAGATGGATGTGTGGGGCCAAACTGAAAGATAGGTCATCTACTGACGAACTGAGGAGATGGTTAGGTATAAATAGTATCAGTGATGAGATGCGTTCAATCAGGGTTGGATGATTTGGGCATTTAGATAGGATGGACTAACTGAGTTGAGTAAAAGATGCAAATCCTTGAACGTGGAGGGAATTGCACCAAGGGGTAGATAAAGAAAGACATGGGATCAGATCATACGGTCTGATCTTGAATGAAGAAACTTGACAAGTGAGACAGCTCTGTACAGGGCTGTCTGGAGCGTCGCCATTAGGACGCTAGGATGGAGCCGCACTTTGCGTCGAGCACTTGGTCTTCATATATATTTATGTATGTATGTATAAACCATTTGCTTTAATTAATGCAAAGCTTGTCTGAAACACTTATATGTGTGTGCATTTCTCATAAGGTTAATGTTTTCTTGAAATACAGAATTAATATAATGATATGTTTGCGTAAATATAATACGTTTTAAACAACATACAGTATCTATATAATATAGGCGGCCGCAGTTTTGGACCTGGGGAGCTGAAACTTTGCATGTGGGTGTCAATTGACCTGGGTCAGGTCATAGAGGGGTCCCCAGGGTGAAAGGGACGGAGAAAATGGGTGCGAAATCGGAAAAAGGGCTGTTTGGGGCAGAAGGAGGCCTCCGATCGAAAAATTGTATGGAAAGAAAGTTGTTCGCAGCCCCCCCAAATGGGGGTACAGATGAGGTCAGATCCAAAATCGGAGGTAATTTAGCGGCCGAAATCGAGGTCGCCGTTTAATGAGGCACAGGGAGGTCAAGGCCGGTGATTATTGTAGTATTGATGATGTTGATTATGGTAGTAGTAGTGGTGGTAGTAGTGATGGTGATTATGGTGATAACCCGGGCAACGCCGGGTACCCCTGCTAGTACAATATATAGTACTATGTAATAGCTGTAAAACACTATAACTCAACTAATTAGCTGTTTTTAGCAATTGCAAACTTTTCGATGATCAAATCCTTCTCTGCAACGTACGTTTTTTTTTTTTTTTTGGTCTATGTGATTGAGGGAGGCAAAAGACAAAACTGCCTATAGCGAGAGCCTTCCCCATAGTTGAAAGAGTGACCGGGCCAAAATCAAGGGACGTTCGAGCCAAAATGCCTGGACGCACGGAGTTTGAAAAAATTTAAGTCATAGGAAGAGGGAAAGACTGATTCTGGGAGAGAGTTCCAGAGCTCAGCTGTTGAGTAGAAGAAAGTTTGAGAGTAACATTTCACTCTTGGGTTGGAGAGTTGCACAGAGTAGGGGTGGGATTGAGTTGCAAGACGGGTACCATGTGCCCTACGTAAAGGAGGTGGTATACACTGGGAAAGCTCTGAGGAACACTGATTATTATAGTAGCGATAGAATAGCGAGAGAGATGCAACATTGCGGCGGAGAGAGAGAGATTGCAGAGAGTTGGTGAGTGGACGGGAGTTAATGATACGAAAGGCCTTCCTTTCAACTTTGTCTAGGAGAGCGGTGTGAGAGGAACCTCCCCACACATGTGAAAAATACTCAATACAAGAACGCACTATGCCCCTGTACAGAGCAAGAAGCTGTGCAGGGGTAAAGAACTCCCTAAGGCAGTTGAGCACACCCAGCTTCTGGGAGGCTGCCTTAGCAAGACTGCTAATATGGTCTTTCCAAATGAGAGCAGAAGAAAAAGAGACACCAAAAATATTGAGAGAAGATGAAGGATTGATTTTTGTATTGTTGAAGAATAAGGGATAGTCCGCTGGGAGTTCCGGACGGGTAGATAGATGGAGAAATTGGGTTTTGGAAGCATTAAAGGTAATAAGGTTTTCTCTGCCCCAATTGGAGATAGTATTTAGATCAGAATTTAAGAGATCTATGGTTTCTTTACGTTTGTCGTTGAGGGATTTTTGGCTGCGGCGTTCTGAATAACTAATGCAGTAGTGTAAGGTTGAGTCGTCTGCGTATGAATGGATGGGAATTGAGGTACAGTTCAGAAGATCATTTATAAAAATTAGAAAGAGAATAGGAGATAGGACAGAGCCCTGAGGAACACCGGAGTCTTATAGGGTGAGGAAGTGAACGATGGCCGTCCACAACCGCGGCTATGGAACGGCCGGAAAGGAAATTAGAGACAAACGCACAGATGGAGGGATAGAAACCGAAGAAGGGTAGTTTAGAAATTAAAGATTTGTGCCAGGATCTATTGAAGGCTTTCGATATGTCTAATGCAATTGAAAAAGTCTCACCGAAGTCCCGAAAGGAGAATGACCAAGATTAAGTAAGATATGAAAGAAGATAACCAGTAGAGCGACCCTTAACCCTTAACCAATGGCGCACGACATCTGTCGAGTTAAATAAATTTGGACTATGTGGCGGTGCACGACAGCTGTCGAGTGCCATTTTCAGCACGTAATGATGCTGAGAGAGAGAGCTGAGTGGTGGGACGAGCGTAGTAACTTTATGACCGCTCCCCACGACCACCGTGGACGTACTGAACTGTATTCCACCCTTCTCCCCCCTCTCTCACTCGCTACACAGGGAATTATGTACGGAAATTACCTTATTTTAGTGTTTTTGCACTCGTGTTGCACGATCGTTGCAAGAGAACCAGTGGTCGTACAAGGATGGTTCGGGTGTCATTGGAAAGCTCTGTTTACGCTCTTTCAGGGATAGATACTTGTGTTACGCTCTGGGTCTTGTTTATGCATGAAAATGAGCATGGAAAAAAAAAAAAAACGCTGGGCGGAACAGTGTAAAATACCCTACCACCCGCTCTTTGTGTGTTAAGGAAGCCATACTGGCGATCTGAGAGCAGATTATGAGAAGAGAAATGCTTAAGAAATTTGGAAGCAAGAATAGTTTCAAAAACTTTAGAAAGACAAGAGATGCGAGCAATTGGACGATAGTTGGAGGGTTGAGAGCGGTCACCCTTTTTTGGGACAGGTTGAATGAGAGCAAACTTCCAGCATGAAGGGAAGATATTAGAGGATAGACAGAGACGAAAGAGTTTACCTAGGCAGGGAGTCAGCACGGAAGCACAGTTTTTGAGAACAACAGGAGGAACACCGTCCGGACCGTACGCCTTCTTAGTATTAAGCCCAGAGAGGGTAGAAAGTACATCTTTAGAAGAGATTAGGATATTAGGCATAAGTAAGAGAGAGGAGGGTGGAGAGGGAGGAATAGCACCGGAATCATCCAAGGTGGAGTTTCTAGCAAAAGTTTGAGCGAAGAGTTTAGCTTTGTCAGAGGAAGAAGTGATGGTTGTGCCATCAGAGTGGGAAAGGGGAGGGAAAGAGGAGGAAGAAAAATTGTTGGAGAGGTTTTTGGCTAGATGCCAGAAAGCTTGTACTTTGTACTTAATGACACAATAGTTCATCCATCATTGTTATACTCTAAAGAGCAATAGTGTTGATAATATATTATATACAATTGCTGCTTTGCCCCAGATTATATATATATATATATATATATATATATATATATATATATATATATATATATATAATTATATATATACAGAGAGAGAGAGAGTGAGAGTGAGTTAAACAATGCTAAACAGATGCTCAAACCACACAGACGTTGCAGTCCCTACTAGGTGGTCTGGCCTTAATACTACAAGATACAGGGTCACTTTAAAGTAGAAGAATAGGACAGCAAAGTAGAAGGCTCTCTCCCACCCTCCACTCCTCCGGATAAAATGCTGTACTAGAACTAAAGAATAAGTGTAACCTTGTGTGTCAGGAAATGACCACAAGCAAAGTATTTATATAGGATGGACAGAAATTAGTCAGAGAGAGAGAGAGAGAGAGAGAGAAAAAAAAACAGAGAGAGAGGGGGGGGGGGATCACAAATACATATGATTAGCAAAATGAAAAACGGAACTACAAGCTATCGCAAGACATCTTTCGGCAGATAGAGAAAAAGGGTTTGGAGTCAATGTATCTCTCCTGACACGTGATCAATTACCAATTAGTAAGCACAAAATTAATTAAATTATAACACGTATCACAAAGCATAGCATGAAAAATAATGAAAATAATATAATCAAACAGCAATGAAACACAAAAACACCTAAACATATACCCTACAGAAGTAAAATAATCGAATTATAATTGACAGCAATACAAAATAATGACGATTATAAACCATTTAATATTTAAGTATTTCCTTTATTTTTCAAGTTATGCTTTCCGATACTCGTCATCAATAAATTCATACTCTCTTGTCAATTGGTAAGGGGTCACGGGTAAGAAAAGGAAGGATAAATTGACTGAAACCTCTTGTTCTCTATCTGCCAGAAGATGTCTTGGCGAATACAGACAAACACTTTATAAATATATATATACATATAATATATATAATTTTGTGTCAATAAAAGTAATTGTCATCTATGTCTACTGCACGTCTCCATCTCATCAGTTGACCATGAATATATATTATTCTATTTAATTCGATAGTGAATAATTTCATCATATTCTGTCTATCAGTCAATCAGTATGCAAATATGTTCAGATATGGAAGAATCTGTGACAGTCAAAAAATTGAGATCGTTTGTACTAATTTCATATCTAAACGCAAATTCAACTATTTTGTTCTAGTTTAATTCAGGGAAGACATTATGAGAGTGTATTATATTAATTGTTAACATCATCGACGGTTAGGCAAAATAGAATCAAAATGTTGCCATTATATTAAAACAATTAATAACCTAAATAAAATCAGCTAGTGTTAGCCAAACTAAAGTGTAAATAAATTGATGATATTGAAGGAGTAATATAACCGACCTGAGCAGCCTTCCAGCTTTAACCGAGCGGTAGATGTCACAGCGGTGGAGTGGACCATCATGACCAGCAGCCTTGCAAAGCTCAGCATGGAACTGGAACTGGATGATGAAGCTCACAAAGTACCTAAATATATAATATATATAAATATAAAATAATAATATAAATATTAAACAAAAATAATGATAACCGAGTCACATTAGGAGGATTAATTAGTTAAACTTGTAAAGAAGGATAAAGTTATAGATTTGACAATTAATTTAATATCATATATCCTTTCTCATTTAGTTGGTTTTCTGTAATTAGTATTTAGGTTACATGAGCTACATTTGACAAGCTTCAAATATCTATAGAGTCAACCATTTACACAATAGTAGACAAATTCAAACTTCAATAGTAATCAGTGATCTACGTTTAAAGTAACACTGCCTATAGTTAAATTTGTAAATAACTAAATAATCATGAAGCTGACCTGACATAAGGCACATTTGCAGGAACGTGAAACTTTGCCCCAGGATCGAAGTCATCCTCTGATCGGGGCACTGGGGGCGAGACTCCCTGAACGCTAGTCCTCAGCTCCCACCATCGGCTGTTGAGAGAGGAGGAGGTGGTGTCTCCGCTGAACACCTCCCAACGCCACTGAAAAACAAGATATATTTGAGCAAAATGATGTAGTTTTCTTGGGGTCTTTCGATATTGAGGTGTTGTGAAACACCTATACTAACTACGGTAAGGCTAAACATTGCTAAAGAGGGCATTTTAATAGTACTTATTTGTAGATGTGCTAAGTCTTACCACATTGTGTACTCGTATTTTCAGCTTTTGTCTAGTTCAATAGTGATGCCAACTTGCATGTGATTGGCAAATTGTCATCCAGCAAATGTATGGATAAGAGCTATATAAGTAAAAAAGAAAAAGAAAAGAGATATTAAGTAAATAAATCACACTGATAAAAGCAATATTTTACATAACATTTAACAATCTCAACTCTCTCGTTCAAACTTTCCTGTCACTTTCAAACTAAATATTTATGTGCTGTCTATCTCTCCCCTAAGGCCCCTTTCAGACACTTTGACTTGTCATCGTCCACCATGTACAGTTGGTCAAAGTTCCAGCTGACCCACCCTCGCTCTGGGGCTCGCAGAATTAGCTGGCAATACTACTGTAGTTGCCAATCAGTGGATATAATAACTTGAATATTTAAGCAAATCTACGAACTTTGGGTGAATGTTCAGGATCATACATAGCAATGTATGCATTTTTATTTGAAATAGGCTTACTTTCCCTGGTTTAGTATATGCTCTAACAAAGATATAGCCAAAACCAGATCTACCAATCCCAATCTTTGTAAGACACACTCCCCTTCCTACACTAGTATTGCCAGATAATTCTGCGAGCCCCAGACCGAGGGTGGGTCAGCTGGAACTTTAACCAACTGTACAGCAAAGTGCCATGCATTCCAGAGAGAGCTCCATTGTGTAGATGACTTTCGTAGTTAGTGACATGGCACGACCGCGAGCAGTCCCTGCCTGTCTGTGCATTAAATGCAATTAAGTGCGGTGCCATGTTGGATTGAAATGGGTGCCGTGGTAACCTCAACGGCTGTATACAGCATTTTGCGTTGGTTGATGGATGTAAAAGCTTGCATAAACACCCATGGTTATTAATGGACATAGCGTTGTGCTGTACACAGTTGACGGAGAAAATTTGATGCATCTGAAAAGGATCTTACTCTACTGACTTCCCAAAATTTGTCTCGCTACCTGAATTTTAAAGTGGAACACATCCTCTTAACCTCTCCTTTCTCTGAAATCTCGATCTTAGGAGATTTCAATGTTCACCTCCGCCAATGGCGATCCTTTCATTTCACAGAGAAACCTGGTGAATAACCTTACATCTTCTCTATCCTAAATGACCTGGAGCAGTTAGTTCAGCATCCTACTCATATCCCTAGCTGCCTTGGAGATCTGCCTAACATGCTTGACTTATTTCTAAATTGAATCCTTTTGCTTATACTGTGAATCTGTTCTCTCTAGTTAGGCTTCTCTGTTCATAACTTTACTTCTGTTACCAGTACTATCTCTCCAGTTCAGCCATACAATCCTTCCAGCCGGCAGGGCTTGTGGCCCTTTGGCGCTGCCGATTGGGAGGCCCTCGGGCAGTAATTCTTTGATTTCCCTTGGAAGGATTTTTGTTTCTGTAATGCTGAATGCATTACCAAGGTAATCATCTCAGGCATGAAGGTATGCATTCCATTTTCTTTCTCTCAGTGTAATACAAAAAAATCTTAGTTTGCTCACGCTTGTTTTACTGGTATCTACAATAAGGAGGAGGTATTCAAACGGTACCGTCACCTAAACTCATGAATCTTGAACTCTATGTTTCTGCCTGGAATCAAGCCAAATCTGTTCTTTGACTTGGAGAAGAAAAAAAATCATCAATAACAAATACTTTGAACTTTCCAATTCTAGCTCTTCCCAAGCTTTCTTGCATGTAGCCGACAAAACTCTCCAACAAATTTACATCCACGTCTTTCCCTCCTCTTTTCCACTCTGATGGCACCACCGTTATTTCTTCCTCTGACATAGTTGAACTCTTTGCTCAAACTTTTGCTATGAATTCTACCTTGGATGATTCCGGTGCTATTCTTCCCCCTCCACCTTCACTTACTTACGCCTAATAATCATAATCTCTTCTAAGGATGGAGCTACCTGACTCATATGTAATCAGTTGGCACTTCCTTTTCCTGAACATGGTACAATGTTACACACCACCAGCCCTGTGCAACACAGTGCTCCAGTATGTATTCACCTTCCAGGTTCCTTCGACCATACCCATCCCCCATGCACACCCTCGCATCCATTAGCATGTCCCACATGTTCATTTAAGTCCTTTCACAATAAGCACCTCACCTTCCTTACATCTTACAACCACCCCTAGATTTTGTTTTTGTTAATTTTCTACCTAAGCCTACTTGAGGGGCTTATACTGATATAACATTAAAAACTCTCGCTCCTACTTTAAAGCTTAGTATAATCAGCCATCCATTGAACCTTTTAACTTCAATCACTCAATCTGCCCAGAGAAATTGTATTGAAATTAATTCATACTTTGACCTACTTTTACTGGTCCTTCAAGTAACCGAGGATATGGAATGTCATTTTATCGAAGGTCGTGGTGAAATGGAAATTAACATAATTCTTTTTTAAATCATCAACGAGCAAACTTTTTGACGACAAAGTACACTGCGTTATTTCCCATTATGCACTTTTTCTATTGTACCAGACATTGTATACCTGATCCATCATGTAACCGAAGGGGAGGAAAGCAATATTGTCGAGGGCCATAGTGAAGAGTAAGTTGATGTTGCTCTTTTCAGAATCGTAAATCTTACTAATGCCTTAGTACCTGTCATGTAAACTCATACTTTACCAGACTTCACATACCTGATCCATCAAATAACCGAAGGGGAGGAAAGCAATCTTGTCAAGCGCCATAGCAAAGAGGAAGTTGATGTCGGTCTCGTAGGAATCATCAACATTGGCCAGGAGTCCAACAGACTGAAGGTGGTGAGGGGTGGATGCTGAGAGAGCCAACACATCACCTACTGCTTCGTGGAACCCGGGGTTGGCGCCGTCTCTGCAGTGGTCATAAAGAGATTTGACCGGAAATATTCATAAGCCAATTTTTTTTCCGGCAAGATTCCTAGGATTTAATGCATTGGATCCGGAAATATATTGAATTATTAGTAACTAAAGTGACAGTTGTTTTTTCCTTTCTTTTTTATAACTTACTCACTCACTAGAGAAAATGCACTCGCATCCTAAGGCGGTTTGGCCAATTTGCATAATCTCGTCCTTTAGACCTATAAACTTATAAATAAATTGGGAATAGAAAACTAGAGCTGTAAATGCATACAAACTCCGGCTGTGAGAGGCTCAGGATATCAGGAATGACGAGACTGTTTACAATGCTGCAAGCCCACAGACAGTGTGTCCGCGATTTATCTGAAAATAATCCATAATCCGTGTCCATATTGAGTCAGGCTTTGCCACCAGCTTACTGCAGGCCCTTTAAATCTGAAAATCACTCGTTCTACCAACAAATAGTGCCTATATGTAAATTAAATGAATATATATATCATTAGAATTTGGAAATGTTATAGAATTGCTTGCTTATCGTTATTATATAATTATGTGATCAGGAAATTATGGTCAACGGCTCAAATCAGTTTCAACGGTCACGAGTGTATAATTATGTGTAGAAAAATGTTCATATATAGAGCAAGAAGCTGTGCGAGGGTGATGAATCCACGGAGACGGTTGAGCACATCCAACTTCTGGGAATCTGTCTTAGCAAAAGTGGTAATATGATCTTACCATGAAAGGTTGTATGAAAAAAGATAAACTAAGAATATTGAGAGAAGATGAAGGGTTGATTTGTGTATTGTTGAAGGATAATTTATAGTCCTCTGGAAGATTGCAATGGTTAGTTAAATGGAGAAATTGGGTCTTGTAGGCATTGAAAGTAACAAGATTTTCTCTGACACCATCAGAAATAATTGATAGATCAGAAGAGAGGCGCTCTATGGCCTCGTTTGGAATAATTCCATGCTGGATTGGTGTGAAAAATTAGTTGAATAGTGTAGGGTAGAGTCATAAGCAAATGAGTGGATAGGACTAGAGGTACAGTTGAGGAGATCATTAATGAATATTAGAAAGAGAAATGGAAACAGGACAGAACACTGAGGAATACCGAAGTTGATAAGTTGAGGAACTGTGCGATGACCGTCCACAACTGCAGCTATGGAAAGGTCAGAAAGAAAATTAGAGACAATGGCACAGAAAGACGGATGGAAATCGAAGGAGGGTAGTTTGGAAATTAGAGATTTTAGCCAGACTCGATCGAAGGCTTTTGATATGTCTAGCGCAATAGAAAAAGTCTCACCGAAGTTCGGAAGGGAGGATGACCAAGAGTTAGTAAGATAAGCAAGCAGATCACTAAGAAAGTGGCCCTTAAAGAAACCATACTGGCGGTCTGGAAGTAGTTTATTGGAAGATAAATACTTAAGACATTTTGAATTATTAATTGTTTCAAAAAAAATTAAAATCCAAGAAATTAGAGCAATTGGATGGTAGTTGGACGGCTGAGAGTGGTCATCCTTCTTTGGGACAAGTTGAATGAGAGCAAATTTCCAGCAAGAAGGGAAGACGTTAGAAAAAAGACAGAGGTGGAAGAGTTTGCCTAGACAGGGACTCAGCACGAAAGAACAGTTTATGAGTACAACAGGAGGAACACCATACGCCTTCTTAGTATTAAAAGCCCAGAGAGGGCAGAAAGTACATCCTAAAAAGAGATTATGATATTAGGCATAAGTAAGTGAGAGCGGGGTGGAGAGGGAGGAATAGCACTGGAAACATCCAAGGTGGAGGTTTTAGTATAAGCTTGAGCAAAGAATTCAGCTTTGTCAGAGGAAGAAGTTACGGTAGTGCCGTCAGATTGGAAAAGAGAAGGGAAAGACGTAGAAGTAAAATGGTTGGAGAGGTTTCTGGCTAGATGCCAGAAAGCTTGGGAAGAGCTAGAGTTGAATAGTTCAGAACATTTGTTATTGATGAAAGAGTTTTTGGCTAGTCGAAGAACAGATTTGGCTTGATTCCGGGCAGAAACATAAAGAGCACAAGATTCTTGAGATTGAAGGCGATGGTGCTGTTTGAATGCTTCCTCCTTATTGAGGACAGCAATAAAACAAAAGGGTGAGTAATCCAAGAGCTTTTTCATTAGACTTAGAGAAAGAAAATGAATTGTATGCCTCCATGTCCAAGAGGATTACCTTGGTGATGCGGACAGCGCACTCCGAGAGTCCCCGGCCAAGGAAGCAAAAGTCATTCCATGGGAAATCAAAGAAGTACTGCCGAAGAGCCTTCCAGTCCGCAGTGCCAAAGGCCCACAAGCGCCGCCGGCTGGGAGGATTGGATAGCCGTTCAGGAGAGATAGGACAAGTAACAAAGATAAGGTTGTGATTGTAGGAGCCCAATGGAAAGAAAAGGTTTACAGCGGAAGTAGAAGGATTAGAAGTTAGAAATAAGTCAAGAATGTTGGGCCGATCTCCAAGGGTGCTGAACTAACTGCTCTAGATCGTTTAGGATAGAAAAGATGAAGGCTTGTTCACCAGTTTGGTCAGTGTAAGAAGAGGAGAGCCATTGGTGGTGGTGAACGTTGAAATCTGTTAAGTTGGAGATTTCGGAGAAGGGAGAGATGGGTAGAATGTATTCTACTTTAAAAGTTAGATATTCAAAGAAATTTGGATTGTCAGTAGAATTAGGGAAGAGATAAACAGAGCAGATATATTTAATTTGAGAG
The DNA here is from genome assembly GCA_032716605.1 of Paralithodes platypus. Taxonomy (NCBI): domain Eukaryota; kingdom Metazoa; phylum Arthropoda; class Malacostraca; order Decapoda; family Lithodidae; genus Paralithodes; species Paralithodes platypus. The sequence goes on from CM064580.1 coordinate 32,834,182, forward strand.
TGACAGGAGAGCTTTAGCAAGAAAGTTGAAAACTCAGAAGAATCAATGTTGGGAACACAAGAGAAATCAAGATTGTTGCACACATATACGCAACATGACTGCCTATATGCTAAATTGTGGGTCGCTTGTAAACCTGGTTTGCTGAGGCGAGTTTGACGAAGTTTGTAAACGTGGAATGACTCCTGTCTCTGTCTCATTCGGTTTCAGAATACATAGATTTTCCCAGAACTATCGGACACACCAATAATCCAATTAGACATCGCTCATAGGGAATAGGTACGCAAAACCTGAACTATCCCCCAACATCAATCAAATTGCACCGCAATTTCTAACTACTGTCTATCAAAGGGTAAAGTACTGACCTGAAGATGAAGGGTTGGTTGCGGTACAGAAGGTCATACTGAATGTGACCCATCTCATGATGTGTGGTGATAAGGTGCTCCATATTTACCTCGGTACACTGCTTAATCCTGCAATAAATCATTAATATTAATCAACAACACAATATATTAGTATATAAAACGAGTGAATCGAGTTGAAAATATTCTATTTTATTAAAATATTAAAACTAGAATATATTTCACATTCGAATAATCTAGAGAACTAGACCTGAGAAAATTTATCATATTGGTTTGTATGTGCATAATCAGAAGTATGCTATTATAATCGACTGATTACTGAATTAATTTATACAATATATGAAAAGAGTATTTGGTTTACAACCTTTCGCTTCTAGATTCTTCTAATCAGTGTCATGGAGTGGAACTTGAGAAAACTGTCTGTGTTTGTCGTAACAGACAAAGTGAAGGTATGTATGACATTAATCTGAAGTATTTATAAAGTACATTAACATTGTCAGTAAAGTGTGACTCTGCATGATATGCAGTAATTAAACCTCGGCCTACCATCTTGGTGGCTCAGGGTTCGATCCAAAGAGAGGATTGTTTATATATATATATATATATATATATATATATATATATATATATATATACCAGTATGTATATATATACCAGTATATATATATAATTTTATATATATATATATTCATATCGATATATCGATTAGGAATTAATAATTGCGTTTCAGGGCGGGTGCCCAACCCCGAAAGGGGTTGAAATAGAGGAGCTATCTATGAGCTATCTAGGAGCCAAAGGCGGCTTTCTAGGGCCTTTCCTAGCTGATGCTGAGAGGATTGGGTTCTAGTCATGTGGTAATGAGCTGGTCTATCAGAGTGAGAGCGGAGTGATCTCTGCCATACCCATAGCTTACTCTGACTGTTCCTTTTACTTATATATTTTCTAGATCTCGAGTGACGGCATCTCTTCCGTGGATTGACCTCCCAATCTGCCAACCTAGAGGTTGGCAGATTGGAAGCCAAAGTGTCACATTTTTCCCTTGCCCCTCAACTTTCTCTTCATAATTGCTGAGGGACAAGGCCCTAGGTGGGGCTTTGGTTTCCCGGGCATTTCCGCACCCTCCTCAGCTCCCCGCCTTGGAGTGGCTTCGGTCACCCAGGCTTTATTGTGGTAGGCAGGGAGGGTTCTGTGGGGGCTCTCGGTTATGGCCTTGGCCTTGCTCGGGGTCTTGGGGCTGTTCGGCCAGGCAGCCTGGGGAACAACAACAACAACAACGTTTCAGTTTGTCCTGAACATGACACTAAACTCATAACGCTGATGATGTTTGGCATTTGAGAGTTCCAGACTGACGAGGTATAGTTATTATAAAAATATTAGTTTTTTCAATGCTTCAATTACTGAAATAAGACGAGGTATAATTAATATATAAATATTTGTTTTCTCAATGCAATAAAGGTTCAAAAGCTTATGTCAAGTTATGCATGGATAAGTGATCTATTATACTGGATATCATAATTAGAAGGTAAAATGTGATAACCCATTACTCATATTGTATTAGTGTACTGACAACAGTAAGAGTGGCCACTGGTATTTCAAAGGGTATATGAGTGTTGAAACCAAACACAGCAACAAATGTATTCCCTATAAATATATTGACAGGAAAGACTGGGATTTGAGCTTGCAAAGTCAGGGTTACTAGTCCAGCACCATAATATAACTGCTTAAATTTACCATTGGCGACAAAACAGTTGCATTTCCAAGACAGGTTTAAAAGGAATCCTATGTCTCTTCACAAGTCGCTTAATGTAATAATACCACAAAAGACAATATATAGTACCCACCTATAGTCTTGACCATTACAGAAGTCCCAAGCAGAAGCGTGACACACCACCTCTCTGTCGACGGGCTTCTGGAGCATGGAGCGTTGCCAGAAGGTGAATGGCATGGCTTCCAAGCCTAGGGAGGTAAAGAACTCCTCAGCCAAGCGGAACATGGCCAGAGGAGTGTAGCCTTGGCGTTGTATGGCGTTGGTCACATCCACAGAGGTGCGGCCAGGGTAAGGGATAGTCAAGTCGAGGATGTTTGTCCAGGTTTGGGCCCACATGTTGCCTGCAGGATAGCAGGATAAGTAATAAGTAAGTATGACAGAAATAACAACTAATAGAGTGCTTTCATACTATGCAAAGAGATATAGCCTTAACATGTTTGTATAATGTAAAAATTAAAATACAATATACAATTAAAGTAATTCATAATGCTTCTAATTGAGGAATTAAGCAAAATGGACACGAACAAGAATAAAACAGGCTGATACTGAAGGAAGTGCCCATGCAGGTGCACTCAGATTCTCTTACCAGTTACTTCTATTTCTGTTTTTATATGGTCGTAGGATACTTCTTCTTAAATTGGAATGTCAAATATACAGATAACCACAACTAACCAAGAAGATGTGCCGGTATGGGACCAGCACGAGGTACCACCTCCTCCCCGTACTTCTCGACCAGACGGCTTCTGACGTAGGCGTGCAGCTGCTCGTACAGTGGCCTCAGTTTTACCCACAGCTCCTCCATATCCTCCCGGAAGGTGTCAGTCTCGTAGTCGCTTCGCCAGTACTCACCAGCATCACTAAAACCTAGGGTAGAAAATGGATTCACAATCACGATTTGAAAATAAGAATTCAATTCACATAACTGAAACCTTACGCTACTGCTGCAAATCTTAGAATCCTAGTTCTGGAATCTGGTGTAAGGGGCTATGTGCCAAGTCCCATCTATGTAATTTTGTTTATCCAGGTGTTCTTATTATTGTGAAGTATTAATGTGATATTAGCACAACATAAACATATGGTAGTTTTATAAGTAATTAGACAATTTTGCCACTTTAACATTTTGGAGATGGCTGAGAAGCTATCTGATTATTTATATCCATATTTTTATAATTTACTTGTATAATATGTTATGTACTTATATATTTCACGACTTGATATGATTTGTATAACCCTTCAAATATCATAGCATTTTATAGGCATTGATATTCTGCATAAACAGGACTTGTTGCAGTTCTATAGCTAATCAACCAAAATATATTTATTGAAACCATGTATTTAATTGACATTCTCTCTCTCTATCTCCACACACACATACATGCATACAAGTAAGTACTACACTCTAGAAAACTCAAATTACACCCGAAATAATGGGTACAAAATTGTCGGAAAGGGGTTTCATTCACATGAAACGGAACACTTCTTTGTCAACAGAGTACTCAACTTATGGAACAAACTTCCTAGAAATGTTGTAGAGTGCCGTACAGTCTAGGAATTTAAATATCGCTTAGATAATTATATTGCCATGAATCCCCGACTGATTGCGTTTGTGCCCGAGTAATGTAACCCTACCAATATTCTTCATAGTACTATCATTTTGTTTTCTGGTCCACCGTATATTCTGTAGTTGAAGCCCTCTAGTTGAATGCTTCGGAAATCATTAGTATGTGTTTGTTTTTGTTTTAACAAGTAGCCTAGTAAGGACCAAGAGGTCAGTTGTTGCTTGTCTTCCTTTGTATTTCTCTTTATTTATATATATATATATATATATATATATATATCAAGCATATCTCACAAATACACGTGAGCTAATAAATGTTTATATACTCCCAGCCGGACTCGAACCTCCGACATTCAGAACGAATGTCAAAGCTTTTAATCCACTACACCACAGCCTGATAGAGGAATCTTAATATATTCGTATATATTTTAAGGAAAAGGGAAATCCTACTTGGAGAATGTATTTCAATTCATGCACAAGTCGCAGAATCCATATTCCAGAATTAAGCGACTTGTACATGAATTGAAATAATTTTTTAAAGTAGGATATCACTTCCCCCTAATATACATAGAGAAGGGTTCTAAATGTCGAAGGCTCGAGTCCGGCTGGGTGTATATATACTGTGTATATATATATATATATATATTATATATATATATAGAGAGAGAGAGAGAGAGAGAGAGAATGGCGAGAGAATAGAAAGAATCACCTTGTATGTATATATATGTATATATACATATATATATATATATATATATATATATATATATATATATATATATATATATATATATACAGTATATATGCTATATATCTCACCGTTTAGTCTGGCAGCTTCATTGGCCAGTTCCACAAAGCGGAGGTATTTCTGACGAAGTGGTTTACCAGCTGCCTCCCTCCACGCCCTCCATAAGTACCGCAGCTCATCTGGGTCGCGGGAGGTAGCCATCATCTGTGTTAGATCTGAAAAGTATATAATATATAGTAATAATCAATAAGAAAATGTAATTAATTCGTCCAGCTATCAAATTTTGGCAGTTCCATTTCTTAGCTAACTTGTCTAATAACGGATCTTGACAAAGCGAATACGAAAATGTTTAATACGTTGTCTACCTAACATTGGTTTGGTTAGTCACACATTCCAGATTAATCATTGGCTAATTTGTATTGATCTGGACTAATATGTGGATGAGGAGAACCCGGAGGTGAGTTTAGGTTTTTGTTATGCCCGCCATACAAATTTTGGCCGTGCAGACCACCACCAGCATCATGCCACAAGGACATAAAAAACCCAAGGAGAGAATACCTGCAGACCCTTCATGCACGCATATGCACCCATACAACTATATGAGAAAAAACAATGTCGTAAGAAGCCGCGTAGACAATAACAACATTATGTCGTGCCCTTCTAGCTCGCACCGAATAGGAACCAGCATACACAGAACTAGTATAGACTATGTCACTCAACCTGGGAGAAGTAATTCGTCTAAGTTTGATACTAGCATCTCCAGGTCTGAAGACTGCAACAATCCTAGATACGAGACTGAGAAAACTAGGTTTGATACTAGTGATCAGGTCTCAAGACTGATAGTACCACGTGCAAGTGGTAAGCCTGCTAGGTATGAGACTATCAGCTCAGGTTTGAAGACTGATTATGCCTAGTGCTCTGGTTAACTTACTAAGTTCGATTCTAGCAAGTCTGGTCCCAATACTAACTCATTGTGTACGATACCAACACAAGTGCATACTGACGTAACAGTGAGGCTCGATGCGCACCCTCTAGGTCATCGAATGGAGCCAGGGAAGCCGAGACTCACCTCTATCCTTTCACTTGCATGTGGTCCGAAACTTTGCATAGCTATTGCCGAAAAAAAAAACTGCAAGTTGTACCCTGAGGAAGTCCAGACCTAAACAGATAACCAAGACAGACAAATGCCGTAACAAGAACCCAGCATGTCAATCACATGAAAGATCACTAAGTCCCCCTCCGACACCAGGGAAATCGCTAAATTAAATAGTAGTAGTGTGTCTTTAATTATTAGAGTCCCTTCTTGAGAAAAAAGTGTATTACCCTTCATGTAAAACAAAACACATATTCTATTCTTGCATTCCCTTATTTAAAAAAAATCGATATTTACGATTGGGCAATCTCGCATCAATGTAAATCAGGGATATTTAACAGAGATAATTAATTTCGAAGACACCCAACAACTGATTCCGTACACTTTTTGTTTAGTGATTTTTCAATACTTGATTATTCACCTCTCATAAAAAGTAAATCAAACTATATAGTCGAACGAGTAGAGAAAACGTGGCTTTGTGACAAAATAGAGACTGACTTCGCTAAATGTAACTCTAATAAATTAATTATTATAAACACCAAATTTGCCATTTACATTTGTACCAATTTAACTTATGTATTTTAACTTGAAGGAAACAGAAGTTTGATGGATCTAAGAGCCTGCATACATAAATAATTGCATAATTAAATCACGCACATGTTCATCTTGTGTTTAGAGCATGCGTTCAGAGCATGCCTGCCTTTTTACCTCCAACAAAAGTAAAGTTCATTCTTTATTTATCACTGTGAATATTATTAATCTTTATGTTCCTATGTATTGTTCTTACCATTATTATGTGAACCTATATTTAATCTTGTATAAATAGTGTTGTTCTATAACTATTGTATGACTTGCCTTTGTATTTAATTGTAGTTATATATAAAATACTTATACCTCCCTGTTAGTAGAATTCACTAATAACCAGATTGGCTCTAGCATAATCATTTTAATTATAATGTTATAGTTAGATAATTTGTCTGAAGAATTCCTTCCAACACTTCCGATAAATTAAATGTAGGCAATATACGGTATATTTAGTGTTCTGAGTAACATATAGCAGAATATGAGATATGTAAAACACAAGCAATATGAGAGACGAATTGTATTGAAATCTTGAATCAACTGCGGATCCTATTACACTATATTCAAACTATTGCCATAACCGAATTAACAATGAGCGCAAAATATCTTCTCTGCATTAGTTGTTTTACTTGCATACGCTGACTCCGAGGATATTTAATAATAAAAGTGCTAGTATCCCTTGCGCTTTCAAATAATTTAGTAATAAGGTTATGAAGCAGGTGTTGTAATATGGATAGCTTTATCAGTGCGCTAGGTAAGTTGTTGTAATTTCTGTTTGGAAAGAAACAGTATTAAAAGTAGTTATATTTATAAACCGTGTGTGATTATTGTCAGTGGTAGAATTTCAGATAGAGTTGGTAATATTGGTTGTTTACAGAAAATGTATATACAGAATGTACGATACATGAAATAAAGTGAAGTTTAATATGATAATAAATATTTGAAAACAATGACATACAGGAATTGGAAGACATGCACCTGCAGGCAAGATATTTCACTGCCGTATTCAGAAGGAATCTATGTATTAAATGTCTAATCTGAATTAATCAATTTTGGATTAAATGCACCATTGCAAATGGAGCTCAATATCCCTGAACTAAATGCATCACAGTCCAAATACCATAATTCCCCACCTTTATAGAATAAACTGGCTTTGTTGGAGCACATGTAGTTATTTATTGAAATATACATATTTTCAGTATTTTAATAAATACGTGTGAAACAGAAAGGGGTTTATTCTTCATTTTGTTTTAACTCAGAATTTGTGCAAATTGATTCAAGTTGTTTGATGTACCATACTAAATCTATCTATTCTAAGTAAGAATACATTAACAAGGTAATTTGCGAAACAACAGGAGTAAAAGTGCAAAACAACAAAGTGTCAACTGTTTCCACTAACATGCAGGATTATCTTATTCGCTCTGATTGATATAATACTCTAATTATTTACTTAAACATACAGTAGCTATTATCATTAATTCTTTGTATTACAGATTTTGTGAAACTATGAGTGAGAAGTGGGGAACCATAAAGCTTAGAGATATAACACAACATATGCGTAATTTGTAGATTTATAAAACGGTGTGAATGTGATCAGTAGGTTCATATAGTAAATCAATATATAATGTTACAGTCATCATCACATGAATATTTTATATTTCTAGTATATCCATTGAATTAGTTAATGGGATGCTTTAGTTTTACAACTGTTGTATGTAATTATATAGCTTAATTAAGTAATTAAATGGTTAACAGCTTATTAGACAGATGTTGGTACATGGATGAGCATTGTCCAGCGAAAGATTCTAAGATATATCATTTGGTATGTAATCCAGAACAAAATATGAGATGTATTAATACATTTTGGGAATATTCTTTGATTATATGTGTATGTATTATATAAATGTGTTGGTGGAGAATACTGACGGGGCTCCAGGCTGAGGGAAGGGATACAGCCAATAGTGTTGTCGTCCTCCGGGTTAAAGTCTGCATCATAATCATAGTCACCACTCTCCAGTACCCTCCTGCTAGGGTCGTACCGGCACACCTTGGCCAGGGAGTAGGTCGTCTTCATCTCTTGTAGTAGGGTCGACAGCTGCACGCACGCCATGGAAAGAGTAAAACAGAATTACATATAAACATTAAGGTCGTCATCGGTACAACCGCTGTGATAAATGAGAGGAAATATTGAATTATATATAAAAAGCATAATCTTCAGCTTTACGTACAGCAATGTAAAAGAGAGCGAGAGAGAGAGAGAGAAGAGAGAGAAAGAGAGAGAGAGAGAATGATGGGAGTTATTATAATGATAGGTAAAGGTAAAGGATGGCATTCTTCAACAATCAACAATAAATATCTAATAAGGAGACTTATTTTTATAAGAGTATGCAGCTAGATCGTCTAGCTTTGACCAATTATTCACGAAAGATCAAGCAAAGATAACTATCATAAGAGTTGACACAATGAATAAAAACACCATTTGAGGAGGGGCACTTTAATGACACAGTGTTGCATATATGTAGATATATATATATATATATATATATATATATATATATATATATATATATATATGTATGGGAAAAGGTTGGTAAGCTTTTAATACGCTGTGGCCAAGTGGGTTAAAGCGTGTGATGTCATTCTGCTTGACTTGACTGCAGACTGAATCCTGGCTGAGGTCTAAGCCTTCCGTCTCATTAACTCACGTCTACTCACCAATTATAAGCAGTCTCTCTCCCTTTGCCACAATGTTGCATCTCTCTCACTATTCTACCGATATTACAATAATCAGTGTTCCTCAGAGTTCTTTCAGTGTATACCATCCCTTCTTCGTAGATCACGTAGTACCCGTCTTACAACACAATCTCATCCCTACTCTGTGCAACTCTCCAACCCAAGAATGAAACGTTATTCTCAATCCTTCTTCTATTCAACAGCTGAGCTCTAGAGCTCTCTCCCAGAATCAGTCTTTCCCTCTTCCTATGACTTAAATTGCTTCAAACTCCGTGTGTCTGGGTATTTTGGCTCGAACATCCCTTGATGTTGGCCCTGTCTCTCTTTCAACCTTAGGGGAGGCACTCGCCACAGGCAATTCTGCCTTTTGTCTCCCTCACTCACATAGAAAATAAAAATGCTCTATATACAGTATATATCATGCTCATGGGAACAGGAAATCAGTTAGCTATCTGTTAATTTACTTCTTAATATAACTCGATTTTAGGAGTAGAGTTGGTTGTTGGATAGAACATAATAACTATAGTTTAATGGTGAATCATTAATTGAGTAATTACTCAACAGTCTAAATAGGAACTGCAGAAGGCCTTAGCAATGGCAACTCCTAGCAGCATTTCTAAAAGTGCTCTAACGACCGTCTAGCAGTCCTATAGCTGTCTAAAACAACTAATCTAAAGGTGATGGGGCTGGCCCTCCAGAACTAGGGCGTCTCAACAGCTCGCCACTCCTTCGGCAGGCACCTCGTTGTCAGCTGCTCCTCCTTCATGGCTTCGGCAATATCGCACACTCTCGGGGCATCGTCAGCAGGCTCCTTAGGCAGCGGGATCTCTTGGGGCATCATCAGGGGAGGCCTCAGTAGTATGGGGTGAGCACCTCAGTCACTGGCCTGTCTTCTTCCTTCAATAGCTTTGGCAGCTCCATTTCCCAGTGAATTGTTAGTTTTTCGAAATAGGAGTCTGGGGCGCCTAGCGCGTGAGACTCAATTAGGGTGCCCAGCTCCTATAGTTCTGGACAATCTGGTGCTGGGGGTAGGTGCAGCAGTGTTTGCGGGAGGCTCGAGGGTAGTCTGTTTTTGTTTCTAGTGTCTGTCAACAAATCATCTTTTTAGAAAGGTCTCGTTTGGAGCTCTAATCTACTGGTAACTCTCTGCCACTATGTGCCTTAGGTACTTCAGGAGAGAAGGGGGCTTTGGGCTGCTGGGGTGGCAGGGATAGGAGGGGAGTCGGGTCCTTGTGAACAGCGACAGTCTGAGGAATGAATGTCCGAATGGGGCATAGACAGGCTGGGGAGGTGAGAGGTCTCTAAGAATTAGAGATAAATAAAAATGGAAAAAAGAGCAAACTAAAAGAGTAAAAGGTGGATGGCCGTCCTCCTTGCTATTCTTGGGTAATATTTTTCATGTGGCAGGCATGAGCATTCCAAGAACAATGTGATGGTGGTGTGGAGAAGCCACTGATGGAGCAGTTCTTAACTTATTTCTTGGACTTCTTGAATGATAAGACACATATAAGAACATAAGAACATAAGAAAATGGGAGTCTGCAGAAAGCCGATTGGCCTAAGCAAGGCAGATCCCTGTCCCACACAACCCCAATTACAAAAGCCCAATTATAGGCTCAACACTCTAATACCCTGAGGATCATCTTACCAAAACGGTTAGAGATTAACGCAGGATTACGGGGGTCTGCAGAGCGCTGATTGGCCCAACCCTGCTGATCCCCCTTCACACCCAACCCTTCTCGTCCATATGCTTATCCAATTTTATCTTAAAGCTCCCTATCGTTTTTAATCCCACTATAGCACTTGGTAGTCCATTCCACCCATCTACAACTCTGTTACCAAACCAATATTTGCCTATATCTTTTCTGAAACGAAATTTATCTAATTTGAAACCATTGGTACGAGTTCTTTCGCTATCACTGAGCTTTAGTACATTTGTCATGTCCCCTTTGTTAATCCCACTAACCCACTTGAACACCTCTATCATATCCCCTCTAACTCTGCGTCTCTCTAAACGAATGTAAGCCTAATTTCTTCACAACCTTTCTTTATACGGAAGATTTCTAATATTATGGATCATTTTTGTCATTCTACGTTGTACTCTCTCCAATGAATCTCTATGTCCATTCTGTAATAAGGACACCAAAATTGAACAGCATAATCCATATGGGGTCTCACTAATGACAAGTAAAGTTTTAAGATAACATCAGCAGTTCTGTTACTCACACTCCTTGAGATGAACCCGAGAATCCTGTTTGCCTTGTTTCGAACGCTTTATACACTGTTGTCTAGGCTTCAAATCATTGCTAACAAACACACCTAGATCTTTCTCACAATTCGAGTTTTCTAATTCCACATTAGCTAGTTTATATTTAACATTTGTATGCATCTTCCCTATCTTTAATACCTTGCATTTGTCAATGTTAACTTCATCTGCCAATTTACTGACCATTCGTGTAAGGTATCTAGATCCCTTTGGAGGCACTCTATATCTCCTATCTGAAATCAATTGTTTCTCCCACCCCATCTTGGTATCGTCTGCAAAAATTTACTTATATCCTACTAGTTATACCTAAATCAAGGTCATTTATGTATATAAAAAACAACAGAGGACCTAATACAGATCCTGGGGGACACCACTTTTGACTGCTCCCCATTCTGACTTCGTACCATTTATGCTGACTCTGCTTCCTACCAATTAGCCTGACCTAATCCATCCCAACAACGCCCCACCTATTCCATGACGCCTCAACCTTTCTCATCAATCTATCGTGGGGGACTCTGTCGAAAAGCTTTACTGAAATCTAAATATATTATATCATATGACTTGTCATTATCTACTGCTTCATATACCTCTGAGAAAAAAACTAAGCAAATTAGTAAGGCAAGAACGTCCCTGAGTGAATCCATGCTGAGAAGAATTTATTAAATTAAATGTATCTAAGTGGTTTCTATTTTTACTAGCAATAATTGACTCTAGTAGCTTTCCTATGATTGATGTAAGACTAATGGGACGGTAATTGGATGCTATTTGATTGTCACCTTTTTTGAAGATCGGAACTACGTTTGCAAGCTTCCAAGCTTCTGGAACTATACCTGTCTCCAATGACTTGTTAAATAAAAATGTTAATGGGTAACTTAACTCATCCCTACATTCTTTTAATACGCTAGCATATACCTCATCAGGATCAGGCGATTTATGAGGTTCCAGGCTGACAATATCCCTAAGCACATCATTTCAACTTATAGTAACCGTACTTAACCTATTATCTATACTACCTCGCTATATACCTTACGGGACTTCTGGAAACTGTGCCAAATTTTTCATTAGTGAAAAACGGAAAGAAATTGTCCATTTAATGTACTGCACATTTCTAAATCATTTTCTGTCATTTCTCCTATCGAAGTTTTAAGGGGACCAATTACATCTCTAACCTTGGATTTATATAGTTGGTAAAAAGCTTTAGGATTATTTTTTGAGTCATTGGCAACCTTAATTTCATAATTTCTTTTTTCTTTCCTAATATCCTTTTTTACCTGTCTTGATAGATTCTGGTAGTAAGCAAGTAGGTAGGTGAATTTCGCCTTTTCTAATTTTTCTATATATTCCTCTCTTTTGTCCTAGAAGATCTAATAGCCTATTATTCATACATTTGGGTTGGTTCTGTGTTGATCTAAATTTTCTTTTGGGGATGTATTTATTTTGTGCATTGAATACTGACTTGATAAAATTATCGTATGTATCTACCAAGGTTGACGTCTCTTCCTGACTTAAGATGACAGGTGCCTGAGAAGGGGTACACTCATTTGGACACCTGGATCGACTTAATTTTTTGACCATAGGGTCCGCTAATAGGGCTCTTCTTAACCCACCATAATTGGCTTTTCTAAAGTCAGGTATTAATGTTGTATTCTCTCTGGTATTACCTTTCCATTGTATATTAAAATACACAGAATTGTGGTCACTATTTCCTAGGTGGTCCCCTATCTCTACATTCTCTACATATGCGCCCATCAGCGTCCCCATAACATCTAGTATTCTGTGCTTGTTTTAAATAAGCCTCCTGGTATATATTCATGGAGCTCTCTTCTTCTTCATGCTCACTAAAAGACGACTCCACATCCACTTCCTCTTCCTCGGTATCTTCCTCTCATTCTTCATGTTCATAAGTTTCGTCTAGATCTTGTAAATCTTCTTCATAGCGAGGTCGATGGAGTCTTCTACTGGAGGATCGATATGGTAGTAGGTGCTGGAGATGTGTTACCTGTGTTGCCTGCAGATAAGAGTTGGATTCGTAGGATGCTCAGCTTGTTCAGATTGTGGTGCTGATGTGATGATCCCTTGGACAACTCTTGGCATAAGGGAGATCATCTTCTTGGGCATCTCCCTAAAGGTGCGGTCACACTATGAAGACTTAAGGTAATTACCGCGGCAACTCAAGGAGTGCCGATTGTCTTTGCCGATCATCCGTAACTTGACCAAGAGTAAATGTCTGCCTGAGGCAGGCTGGACGGCATCACGGATCACGGCATCATGGATGGGGCTACACGGAGACCTAGCATAGCAGACCGCCGGCGTCATGCGGCGCAACGAGGCAACAGGACGGCAAAAAGAAGGCAACTTGACGGCCTTCGTGTTACGCAGGTCCCCTACTCGCGCTGGCGCGCAAACCCCGCCACGTGGCGCGTGTCGGGGGCCAACGCTTTGGCGACGCATGGCGCCACACGGCGCTGACCGGTCGGCTACCGGTCCCCCTCACGCGCATACCGGTGGGCGCGTGACGGCGCTTGCCTCACGACCGCGGCTAGCTCGGCGACCAATTTTCCATGCCTCTTGCATGTTCAAAGCAAATCGAAACCAGCCACGACCATCCTGGCCACCCATCGTACCGTACTGTATCGTGGGGATGCGCGGGGACCACCCACGACGAGCGGTGACTTAGATGAAGACCTCCTTAAGACCTCTAAGTCGCCGCGGTAATTCCCTTAAGTCTTCATAGTGTGACTGCCGCTTAAGTTTTAATATTAATTAACATGTTTAATTGTACATTCTATATGATATTATCCTTTGTTTTCCTATGACCTAAAAGAGTGGATCAAGCTTATACAAATCCATCCTATTTTGATGTATTCATTCGTCTTAAACTTTATTTAATTTGAATTTGATTTGAATTGAGAATGGTCACCATTCTTTGGCACTGATTGAATGAGGGCAAATTTCCAGCAAGAAGGGAAGATCTTAGAGGAAATACAGAGGCGAAAGAGTTTGCCTATAGGTAGGTAGTCAGCAAAGAAGAACAGTTTTCGAATACAACAGGAGGAACACTATCTGGTTCATACGTCCTCTTAGTTTTAAGCCCATAGAGGGCAGAAAGGACATCTTTAGAAGATATAAAGATATTAGGCATAATTATGTGAGAGGGGAGTGGATAGGGAGAAATAGGTACCATCTATCTAGTTTCGCCAGGGTCAAGAGTCTCTCAATGAGCGCCTGCGTGACAACACCAGTTTTTTGCTCCTCCCTTTTTCAGCCTAGCACTTCTGGCCACAAGTAACAACTCAGCTGTGACTCTCCTGTCATGTAACCTGTCACACCATGAAGCTTTTGTGATACTTGATGTAGACGGACGATGTGCGTACAGGCTCTGGGAAACTGCAGGTGAATCTGAGCGAAGGACGACTCGGCAATTAAGACCAAATATTGTAAATTACTGTGGTATGATATTCTAGACCATACACCATATGAAACAAATTCCTACATTTCTGAATAATATCATGACATTACATCACCCACCGTAATGATTATTATTGTGTCTGAATACCAAATATATATGCAAATAATTCATGTTTACGTTTGTTTAACGAAAATATATCCAAGTTTGCTATAGTATACAAAACAGTCGGAATTAGGTTGATTCTTTATGTACTTTCAAGTATGGTTATTATACTTGCCTTGGTAATGTAATTCAATAACATAGTATTAGTCATAAAGCCAGTATATATTTTGTGTAACGTAAACTGATGACAGCTGCTTATAATGATCCCAATACTATATTTACTTACTGCATACAGAGCATGTTGTTCGTCAGTACCTGTCGTCTTGTCCATATAATGAGCTAGCCACCAACGTCATCTTCTGGCTGCGTTACCAATCCCTCCCTGACTTACTCTCATTACTTTTCTCTCTCCCTCTCTCTCTCTCTCTAACATAAGTACATAGTGTTTTGGGTCTCAAAGGGAAAGCTTACAAAACATAAACAAATCACTTTCGAAGGACTGACTTGCACCACGAGTGCAACATGTAGATCATTTATGTCTAGCATACATCTTATTAATAGGTAAGCACTTAGTTTGTTCTTAAAGTCTTACATACTTGCAACACGTTTAACATTTATGCTACAACAAAGCTCATTCCAAATATTTGAGTATAAGTATATGAAAGATTTTTGATAGTGTGAAGTATGAGGATGAGGCACAACTACAGTTTTGATGCCTGTGCTGTCTAGGTAAAGTAGGTGGGAGACTGCCGTGGTAAATTCAATTGGGCCAAGTGGTTCACCTCCTTCACGTTAGCCTTGTAGAAGACTGTTAGGCCTCCCACATCTTGACGGTATTGAGAGTTCTTGGTCAATTGTACTGGTATTGGTTGCAAATTTGTTTGCACTATCCTGCACCTTATCCAGTATGGCCAGGTGAGTCCTAGCCATGATAACCTTCCGATAACAAATGTTGCATATGCCTTGATTAACTTTGACTTACTGTAGTCTGCCATTCGTATTATAGCCTCACTGTTTTTAACATTTACCATTAATGTTTGATGACAGCTGCTATAAATGTTGTGTACTTATGTAATTAGTATTCACAGTTGCCACATTATATATTTTTAAGCCCACATTGTTAGTGCGTTATTAGGTTATCTCGGGGTCGATTTTGGGCAGCCAGGCAGGTCAGAGTGGGCCTCATAAGACCAGAAATTCGGAAAATGCGCAGTCAATAAAATGTATCCTTAATTTTCTAAAGGTGTTCTTTGCAAAAGCTCGTAGCCTACGCAATAAATGTTCAGAACTAGAGACATTGTGTTTACAGAAATTTAATATAATCGCTATTACGGAATCTTGGTAAAATACGGAAGACGGACTTTTAACAGAATATACACTTCTCGGTTATACAATGTTTAAGAAAAATCGTATCAATAAAGAGGGAAGAGGCTTTTTTTTTTTGTTATCACATATATTCATTAGTTTCATTTATGTCATTAATTAGGTTTATTTGTAAGTTAATTGATGAGTTGTTGAATAAATATGAATAGTTTTCAGAACCAGTTGCTAAAATGTCTAATGGTTGTTTGTTTTAGTTTTTTAAAGACATTATAATCAAAATGTAATTTTTCAAAAGTCATGGCAGAATAATGGCCCACCAAAGGTCTTGTAAATTATAGAAAGCTCACGTTCGCTCGCCACGAAAAATCGAGACATTGGGTTATATTTGGCTATTTTGTCTGGCTATTAGGCGGGTTTCGTAATGGTCTAGATGGCAACATATTATACCACTATGATTTTGTGCCTGGATAGCGCCGCTTTATCCATTCGCATATTGTATGATCTAAGCAGTCTTTCTCTGTATATACATTGTTTTACAAGATACAAAATACTTCTTCTCTCACATAATCCCTTTCTATGTTTACAGACTTTCCATGTATTCATATATTTGGCAACCACCAAATGATTCCTCTCATATGCTTTCTTTCTTAGCATCATAGTGTACACGTGTTTTCAAATTTACATAATTCCTTTCAAATAAGAGTATTGATTTCTATTATTCCGTCTCATTCTTACTACGTTTTTTTGTTTACCTCCAAGATATTCCTTTTTTGATGACATTGTCTTTTCACTTGTACACATTACATTTCCTACAACATAATAATTTTCCTCTTACAAATACCCTTTTTAGATCACATCCCCTCCTTACAAATTCCCTTTCTAATTCGGTTATATTGGTGTCCTATGAGCTTGGCTATATTCAGGGACTGGCGTTTGTATCGGAACTAGCCTAGGGTTTGAAAAGCAGGAAATGTTAGTATAAGAATATAGTTTGTTCTTGTACCGACCTTCTTCCTTTGCTTCGCCATCACAGCACTATAGCTTTTAATGTGTATCGATAGCTTGTCTTACCCACTAACCTAATCCCAACCTCCAACCAAAAGTTCCATCCACTACACTATCACCTCGCTGTTCCTTCCCCACTGAGCCACTATGTTTTCCATTTCTCCCTAACTCCGTAACTTTGTCTCTATGTCGTGCCAACATATTCCCTCCTCAACAATTCTGCCTTTCCTTTCTCCGTATATCTGTGATCTTGTCGGAAGGTAGCATGGCCATTTCCCTTCTAACATATTTCCTTTCCAACTACAGTATATATTATTTCATCTTTCATTCAAATGTGTGTATACTATAAATTGGTTCCCTTCTCACACATCCCCTTTCCCCTCCGCCATGGTTTTGTTTGTACCTCTTTGAGTCTGTCCCTGGGTAGCGCTGCCTTGCCCAGCACGGTCAGGAAGGAGAACATACGCCTCACGGTGGACGTGGTGAAGTTCTTCCAAGCAAAGTCTATGGCATCATTCCACTTCGTCCGATGGAACTCACTCCATATCATCTGCTGCTGCATCTGAAAGTAGTAAACAAAAAGGTTTGTGTTCAAGTTCTTATAGAGTGTTGGATCTTTTTAAGTTTCCTTGCATTTTTACATACTCACGCCATCAGCCCACCTAAGGTACACTTGAGGTAAAGCAATGTGGTTGTGGCAACTTTGAACTAAAAAGGTCAAGGTAATCTTAATTAACCCCTTATATTCGATGCCAGCAACTGTATTGTGTTAATTGTCAGACCAGATCATTATATTCAGTTTAAGATGAACCTTCCAGAATCAAGAGAAAAGATATATCTGGGAAGGCTAACTTGTTTTTAAGTCATTCTTCTCCAAACATTTTCTCAATTAATTGGAATTCTTGCTTCATAGAAAAACATGGTTATTATTATATTTTATTGAATTGCTCTCCATTATTTTCAGTGTCAGAGGAATAAATAAATTAACATTGATTCACAGAAAATACTTAACACCTCTCGATTAACAATTATAGAATAAAATCTTTGTAATTATGATGAATTATCCATTGGGATACAAGTAGTGCGTCTGTGAGCTATGTAGGTCAAGTGTTAAGTATAACCCACTGCACAACTAACTGTACACTCCTACAGTATGTGATAAACTTGAAACGGTGAACATTTATTGTGGGCATAAACCAATTCACGGATGTGTTCAATGGGAATGTTTCAAAATTGGGCATTGACGTGTCAGAATTGTAAAAGAAAACTAGTACCACGTTTATCTATCGTTGATCATACAAATCGTTGGGAGTCAGTCGGTATTATCTTCAACAACTGTACAATCATATAATATTTGTATCTTTAATTTATCTCCCGTGAGCCAAACCTATTTTCCTTATAGTCTCGAAATACCAGCGCCCCAGATACTACTTTATTACCGTCATACGGTATACTTAAACCTTACCATTGTTGAGTAAAATAAGTAGAAATGTTCTGCATGTTTAAAGAAACAGGGTTATATCAAGTTTTCTTTCATAAATCAATACTTAGTTTATGTTCGCCATGGTACAGAACGCTCTTCCCACATGCTTAAAGGTGGGGCTCATGGGTTGAGGTAAACATGGACAAATAATCGCCAACCTGCATATAATTATCTTGTAAAATGAAATGTCACTGAAATAATTATTAACAATGGTATAAAAGATTTTGCGGATCGTCTATACCGGGCCTGTGACGGCATAGTGACGTCACACCAGTATCCTTAGCCTAGACTGGATGGTGGACTTACACTCTTGTGACGTCACAGGCCCGGTATAGACGAGCCACAAAATCCTCTATACCATTGTTAATAATTATTTCAGTGACATTGCATTTTGCAGGATAATTATGTACAGCTTGGCGATTATCATTTCATGTTTAGCTCAACCCATGAGCCCCACCTTTAAGAATAAGAACCTAAGTATTGTATATCAATAAATATATATATTAGGCATTTCAATATCTCGTCTAGTTAACTTTTGTTAAATAGGAAATGATCTCGAGCTATGTATTATCAAGTGTTGTTAAGCTGGGCTAATACATGGGTCTTGATAACGCTGACAGTTCAAATAACTTAGCTAATAAAATGCTGAAAGATGGACTAATGTCAATGATCTCAGAATTGTTACAGTAGCCGCTGTAGAGATATTTCTGGATTATTTAATAACAATATTTTCCTGTTCTTTATTGTTAGTGGAATAAAAAATACATCCTTATAGTCGATTTTCGATAACAGAAAATATCTGTATCTATTAAAGCATTTCAACCATTCCCTGGTTGAAAGACTTAACTACATGCATATCCACCAACGGAGCTTTGCATGAATTATATTGTGCAACATGTTGTTTGTGCTTATGTATATGTAGTGTGTGCGTATGTGTGTGTGTGTGTGTGTGTACTTACTCTAGTTGTACTTACTCTAGTTGTATTGCGGGAGTGAGCATGCTCGTTATTTCCCGCCTCCTATATGTGTAGGTGTTATATGTATCGTTGGAATGGCTGTGGATGTGTGTGTAGTCTGTATTTTTAGCCAATTGGCGACATCGGAAACGAAGGCTTTAGTCTAGTGGCTTAGGAGTTGATTTGTGCACTTTTGGAAACAAATGTCAATTTTGGCACACATGTACATTAGACCATTGCGAGTAAAACTAGATATAGAAACACTCTCCGGGGGCCGGGGGCGCCGCCCCAAAATCCGCCCCGCAGAATATCAAGTTGCCTCCATATAACTCCCCATATCTCCACTCCTAATCAATATATTTTAATTCTGTTTGCAGCTTTTACTTCCTAATAACATTGCCAAAAAATGTAATTAAATAACAAAATAAGATTAAATCAGTCGTTTCTATGGTATTTTTGATTTTGTAAAATATTTTATGTTACCGTTTTGTAAAGTCTTTTACAAAATCATTAATATCACGAAAATTACGCATCAAATCGTACCTTATGTTGTATTACTTTTTGTTAAGAAAATTATGAGTAATATAATGACACAAAGAGATTGAAAATATATTAATTAGGGCCGGAGATATAGAGAGTTACGTGGAGACAACTTTAGCGTTGTCTGGGCGCACTGTGGGGTAGCATTCCCGGCCACCCTTGATTTTGTAGCTATTTATTCTTCTTGAAATGGCACTTATAATAAGCTTGCAACCAGCTTAATATTCATAGTTCCTCACATTGGATAGCCATAACCTACATCAAACATTCAGAATGGCGACTGAAATAGACTGGAAGGAATGTGTGTTTTGCCAAGAAAAAACATCTGAAGATCTTGAATGTCCTGCCAATACAAAAAGAAACGACAGAGGTCAAGGGTATGTTAATTTAGAAACAATTATTAAGCAATTCCAAGAGGCCGATGCTCTTCCAAAAGACATAATTTTTTTTTTTTTTAGTGTGGGTGTCCTGTCTGAACACTGTGCTTCATGGCACAAACGTTGCAGAGTAAAATACAGTAGTCAAATTCTGAAACGAGTACAGAACAAGAAAAGGAAACTCTTGGAAACACTTGAGAATGATAAAGAAGGCCCCTCTGAAAAAGTTACAAGGTCATCATCAAAATCTGAAGGAAACACCAATGATGAGCTTTGTTTGGTATGTGATAAAATTGTTGAACACTGTGATGTATATAGGCGTGTAGCTGCAGCACATAGTTTAGATGAGAAAGTGCGCAAGTGTGCAATAGATCTTGTTGATTCAAAATTGCTGGCTAAACTATCTGAAGGTGATGTAATAGCGATTGATGCAGTTTATCATGCAAACTGTTTAACTGCATTGTACAAGAAATATGACAAATATTTACAATCCACTGATGAAACTGTTGCCACCAACAATGTTCATGGTATTGTGTTAGCTGAACTGATATCATACATAAATTAATCTCGAAATTACTCTAACATCAACACATTCAAACTGACAGATCTGGCCCATTTGTGCAAAGAACGATTGCTGTCCCTTGGTGTGGAGGATGAACACATACACGTGACAAGATTAAAAAACAGAATTTTGGCACAAATACCAGACTTGGTGTGTCATACAGATAAACACAGTAAGGGCCAGAGCACTTTGTTAATTTTCAAGGACGATGTTGACAATATGATAGATGAATGTGTAACAGGTAGAGATTATGACGATGAAGCACTGCAGTTAGTAAAGGCTGCTGAGATTGTTAGGCGTGAGATGTTTCAGATAAAACAACAGTTCAATGGCTCATTTACCCCTGACTGCCAAGGCAGTTCTGTTCCATCTTCATTGTTAGCTCTGGTGGAAATGGTGTTGCATGGCCCAAACATAAGAAACCGTGAGAATTCATCAACCCAAAATCATACTGTGTCTATTGCTCAACTCATGCTCTTCAACAGTGTAAAGCGTGCCAAAAAAGAACCAAAAACTGGGTGTGGTAGACACACAACAGACCGGGAAACCCCATTGCCTCTGTATGTGGGTTTAAAGATACACACACTAACACACAGCAAAGAATTGGTTGATATTATGTACAAACTTGGGATGAGTGTTTCCTATGAACGTATTCTTCAAGTGTTAACAGACATTGCTAATAAAGTATGTGAGCGGTTTGAAGCAGAGAAGACTGTTTGTCCCATGAATTTGAAACATAAGCTGTTCACTGTTGCTGCCCTAGATAACATAGACCATAACCCAAGTGCAACAACAGCTCATGATTCATTTCATGGAACAAGCATCTCAGTTTTTCAGTGTCCAACTTCATTAAATCGAGGTACAGAGAGAAATCCTATATCTTTGGAGAAACAACAATATGCAAGAAAAGTATGTGACCTGCCACAAGAATACACTGACGTTGTTCCTGCAAGACTGCACACTAGTAGACCATTCATTCCACAGGTGACTGGCCCAATTAAACCCTCGGAGAATGTTTATCCGGATGCCTTGGATGAAGAATATGAATGGTTGCACAATGTTAGAGACCTATACAAGAAGGACCAACTCGCCACTGAAGATTTCATATCCTGGGCTGCATTTCATGCCGCTAGACAACCACAAGTACCACAACAAGTTTCTATAGGTGCAATGCTACCCATGTTCTATGAGAATGCTCACATTGTAGCAATGGTTAAGCATGGAATGAAGGTTGTGAGTGAAGCTTCGCAGTTCCTCAATCCTGGACAAATTCCAGTGATGACAGTAGCTCAACTTTTATTTGCATTGGCCAAACAAGTACAGTGGTGTTGACCAGAGAGCTATGGGGAGCATAAGTTTGTCATCATGCTTGGTGGCCTCCATATAGAAATGGCGGCGCTCAGAACATTAGGGACATGGCTTAAGGGAAGTGGATGGGTGGAGGTCATCGTGCGATCAGACATTGCAACACCTGGTACTGCAGAATCATTTGAGAAAGCATCACATGTGACCAAGACTCGCCGCTCTCATCAGATTACTGCAGCTTCTCTGTCAATCCTACAACAACGTGCTTTCCATACTTACACAGAGGTGATCAATGAGCAAGAAGAGGAGACAATGGGTTTCAAGGCTTGGACAGAGATGAGAGAAAATCAAAGTCCACAGTTTCTGTTCTGGCACCTCACTATGGAGTTTCAGCTGTTGATCTTGTCTTTTGTGAGAGCACAGAGAGAAGGAAACTTTTCTCTTTACTTAGAGACACTCACTATGTTGATGCCATGGTTTTTCGCTTTAGACAGCACCCACTATGGTCGCTGGCTACCAGTGCACATTAGGGATGTGCTGTCTGGAGTCCACCCTGAAATCTGTGAGCAGTTCCAGAATGGACATTTTGTCCTTCACAAAACATCAAATGTATTCTCTGGAATGGCAATTGATCAATGCCATGAACAAAATAATGCTATAATAAAAGGGACTGGAGGTGCTATAGGGCTTACTGAAAACCCAAGTGCTCTCCGAAGGTGGACAGTAGCAGGACCAGAGTTAGCAAGATTGTTGACAGAGTTTGAACAGTCAATGAAAACTAACATTTCAAAAAAACACAATCATCATGGACAAGTACCAAGCATCCAGAAACAATTCAGAGATAAAGTTAATGCGATGGTGAACACATTTGAGGAAATGGGAAACCCATTCAATGAGACATCAGATGATTTGGTGACTCTGGACACAAAAGCTATTATGGATACAGCTGTTGTGCAAAGCATCAAAAATTTCATTGACGTAGGTCAAACCAAATATGAAATGTATATCAGTGAGAGGCTGGAATCATCATTGAGACCTGTTACACACCCCATCCCAAGAAGTAACTTGCCTCTCTTCAGCAAACAGAAAACCATCAATAAATCTAAAGCACAGTTGAAAGTCAACACACTTCAAGATAATGTAGCTTTGTTTTCAGAGTTGTATATATCATGCCAGACACGATCAATAAATATGGATGACTTCTTTATGTATGAAAATCAACCCTATTCACCATCATTATCCGAACATGGCAAGGTACGTTTGGGCAAAAAGTCAGATTTAGTGGACTGCCTTTTGGAGCCAGATCTACTGAAATGTACTGAAGCACCTGCTGGAGAGGCCAAGATATTTGATGGTGCTGCAGTAGTGCATTTTCTGGAACCCAAGACTGCATGTACGTTTGGGGAATATGCAGAACAAGTATTTCTCCCATATATTGACCGACAGAGTGCACACAGGGTGGATATTGTGTGGGACAGATATTTTCCTGAAAGTCTTAAAGAGTTAACCCGGGAGCTGCGGGGAGACTCTTAAGAGTTCCCCCGGCGCACTGCAGGGAGACTCTTAAGAGTCAGAGAAAACAAAAATCAACTTTTGACATCGAAAAAAAAAAAAAAATTTATATTTTTTTTTTTTTATTTTTTTATTTTTTTTTGGCCCCTGGGCCATGCAAAATCTCAGTCCTCTACCTCCCCTCCTTCCCCACTTTCCTCCTCTCCTTCAGTTATCACCTATTTTCCCTGTTATTCCCTTATTCTGAGGTATATTTTCGTGCTAACATTAGAAATCCGATTGGAGGGTGTGGCCATCACTGATAGCAAGCGAGTGCAAGAGAGAGAGAGAGAGTATCGATCGACTGTGTCTCAGTGGCCTTGAGGGAAATTGGCGGGAAAGCAGATTGCCTCACCCATACATTATACAACTCGCGGGCTATATCTCCGATTTTGACCATCCAAACGCTGTTTTCACTCGTTTTATTGTTGTTTCAGGTTAATACCTTTATAATCAACCCATAATAGGCGCATATGGATAAGTATTAATGCTATTAATGGCACAATGAATATTTTAGTGACGGAAACACCTCAAATACGTCAGCACAGGGGGACGTTTCCAATTACCCCCATGCGCACTTCAGAGGTTAAGAGAGGAAAATGTGACAGAAAAAGAGTTTTGAAAACAACAAAGATTCCAAAAAAATGGAACAAGTTTTTGCTAAATCAAGACAACAAGACAGAACTGTTTGGCTTCCTCACATCCTACATTAGAGACAACTTTCAAACAAAGAAGGAAGTGTATGCCACCTGCGGAGAGAATGTTATATGCACACGGGAGAATGCTGACTGCACAAATATCCAGCCTTGTAATCATGAAGAGGCAGATTCAAGAATATTTGTTCATGTGCGTGATGCTGCACGAAAGGGCTGTAAACGATTGCTCATACGAACGGTGGACACAGATGTAGTGGTGCTTGCCATTGCAAATTTTGTGAAACTTGAAATTGATGAACTGTGGGTAGAATATGGCCTTGGAAAGCATCTGAGATATATCCCTGCACACATCATTGCATCAAATCTTGGTGTCCAAAAATCACAAGCACTCTCAGGATTTCACTCTTTCACTGGTTGTGACACAGTTTCATGTTTTGCAGGAAAAGGTAAAAAGTCTGCATGGGATGTGTGGAGGGTATTCCCAGATGTGACCCAAGCTTTCTGTGATTTGTCAGCACCTCTTAGCAGTGTCAGCGATGACGTGTATCAGCTACTTGAAAGATTTGTTATTATTTTATATGATCGAACGAGTTCTTCTATCAATCTTGATGAGAGTAGAAAAGAGCTTTTCACTAAAAGGTACCGACGGAAGATTGAGAGCCTACCACCCACAACAGCAGCATTCAAACAACATGTGAAACGAGCAGCCTACCAAAGTGGACATGTGTGGGGTCAAATACTTGTTCCTGAAATGCAACTGACATGCCCCTCTGAGTGGGGATGGTCAAGAACCACACATGGCTGGGAACCATATTGGACCACTCTGTCAGCTGCAGCCAAAGGATGTAGAGAATTGAAGAAAACAATCATGTAAAAGCTCATGTAGTAATCGATGCGGTTGTGCTAAGGCATTATTAGTGTGCACACCAATGTGCAACTGTGTCTGTGAAGAAACATTATTGACGTAACAATTGTATAATATGTATCAAAGTTCCCTCTAACAAAACACCTTTTTTTCTAATTTTGATATGATTGTGTGAAATATTAGAGATTAAGAACTTACTTTCACTATCGTGTGCAACCTTGTTAGGTAAGCCTTTTGTAGTCTACTACTTATTTTGCAGCAAATTTAATTGTTTAGTTATGCAAGTATAATCTTGTTTAGTTGTGCAAGTATAATCTTGTTTAATTGTGCAAGTATAATCTTGTTTAGTTGTGCAAGTATAATCTTGTTTAGTTATGCAAGTATAATCTTGTTTAGTTGTGCAAGTATAATCTTGTTTAGTTGTGCAAGTATAATCTTGTTTAGTTGTGCAAGTATAATCTTGTTTAGTTGTGCAAGTATAATCTTGTTTAGTTGTGCAAGTATAATCTTGTTTAGTTGTGCAAGTATAATCTTGTTTAGTTATGCAAGTATAATCTTGTTTAGTTGCAAGTATAATCTTGTTTAGTTGTGCAAGTATAATCTTGTTTAGTTATGCAAGTATAATCTTGTTTAGTTGTGCAAGTATAATCTTATCCATTTTAACCCTTTTAGAATCCGAGGACGCCCTTTTCTTCTCTTTTCTGGCTATTATTAGACTATTTTATTTAGATTAGGAAGGTGATATAGAAGTCAAGAGAAGATGGAAAATTTAATGTTATTGTGTTATTTGATCGCATAAGCATAAAATACATTGTGATGGATATTTAGAAAAAAAATGAAGTTTTTTATTTATCATCATCAAATAAGTTATAAGTTACACACTTCTATATTTAGTGTACAGTCGAAAACATGAGTTTTGGTATAATAACTGTATCACGACAATATTAGATAGGTGGTCGGGAATGCTACCCCACAGTGCGCCCAGACAACGCTAAAGTTGTTTCCACGTAACTCTCTATATCTCCGGCCCTAATTAATATATTTTCGATCTCTTTGTGGCAATATATTACTCATAATTTTCTTAACAAAAAGTAATACAAACAACATAAGGTACGATTTGATGCGTAATGTTCGTGATATTAATGATTTTGTAAAAGACTTTACAAAACGGTAACATAAAATATTTTACAAAATCAAAAATACCATAGAAACGACTGATTTAATCATATTTTGTTATTTAATTACATTTTTTGGCAATGTTATTAGGAAGTAAAAGCTGCAAACAGAATTAAAATATATTGATTAGGAGTGGAGATATGGGGAGTTATATGGAGGCAACTTGAGATTCTGCGGGGCGGACTTTGGGGCGGCGCCCCCGGCCCCCGGGGAGGTTCACAAGAGTGTTTCTATATCCAGTTTTACTCGCAATGGTCTAATGTACATGTGTGCCAAAATTGACATTTGTTTCCAAAAGTGCACAAATAGGGGTATTTTTTGCACTAAGCCACTAGACTACTTAGGGTGGATCTGTATGGTACCATTCTCACTATAGACGGTACCGTCTCGCCCGAAGGCTTAGGTAGCCATCAGCTTAGGTGAACCATATGATACCCATCTCGCCTCGTACCATTTTTGCCAACCCCAGATGGGACGTCACAACGTCGTCCACTTATTCCAGGTACCTATTTACAGCTAGGTGAACTGAGGCTAACACATGAAAGGAGACAAGCCCAATTTGTCTCCGCCCGGCCGGGGATTGAACCCCCGACCCCTCGTGTGTGAGACGAGAGCTCTATCTACTAGGCTACGGGCTGTGTGCCCCTCGTGTGTGAGACGAGAGCTCTACCTACTAGGCTACGGGCTGTGTGTGTGTGTGTGTGTGTGTGTGTGTTGCCGACAATTGACTCTCCACAGTTTATTGACACTCACCAGAATTAATGAACTAACGAAGAACATTTCTAAAGTGCTACAGGTCAACATGTCGAGAAGAAAAATGACAGCGGTTGTACATGTATTTCCTGTGTGTATGTGTGTGGCGCTAGTGTGTGCGTAAGTGCGTGTGTATGTGTGCTTATACCACTTCCTTCTTGTCCTTGTGTGCAGATTGCTGTGTTCCGGCAGCCTCACAGTGTGCTTGTGTGTTTGTAAACCTTGCTTTAAGACGGACGGTTGTTTTCATTATTGTCTAAACACTTTCAAGACTTGGAAATACTTATACCAATCTCTGATGCGTACGATCCCTTGCATAATGCTGAGATAATGTATATAGTTTTATACAGTTTCGAAAGAGATGTAGCGCTAACATTCATGTCAGAATTGTATGTTAAGGTATATTAACATTAATAGATATCTATGACAATAAATGAAAACTTATTAACTCTTACTGTTCGATAAAATGTGTACTCGTATTACGGTCTTACAGTATTAACCCTTTCAATTTATGATGATGCATTGTTTTCTTTTTCGTCTGGCTAATATTAGGCTAACAGTAGATGATTGTATTAAACTTGGAAAATACTGAGGGAGTCCGAGGGTTAATTGCGATGTTTATTGCACCTTTGATTCACAGGGGTCCTTCATACACCGATTAAAATGGCTTAATATTATCCAGAATAACATGGAAAGCGTCGCCATATTGATATGGTTAATCATCACAGAGAGTACCACTTGTAGCTAAGCAATTTAACGCAGAAATATGGGGCCAAATATCTGGCTTAAGTTAACAGGGTGTAGGCTGCCGTATCTATATAGGATTCGGGATATTTGTAATTAAAGTGCAGTGCGTGAAATAAAAAGAAAAAACATAGTGAGCACATTTAATACGATGATGTTTTATATATTTTGTTCTGGATAATATTACTACTATTTCATTAAGCTGCTTTCTTAAGCCTAAGATACAATGTATTTCATACTACTTCGATTAACTCCTTCAGTACAGAGATACAATGTTTTATTGTAACCTATATAGGCTATCTCGGCTAGCACTAGATACAAATTTTGATCGTACAAAGACATTCTGTAAGTCTATTTAGAGAGAAAAAATATATATATACCTGGAAATGTTGGAGAGGATCAAGGAGAAGGGTGGAGTTCCTGTGGTACACAGTATCCTACCAAGAAGAGGGGTAAGGAGGGAATGGTCCTCCAGGGCTATTGGTGTATATAGCCGGCTGGAGAAGTATTGCAAGGCAAATACTATTCCATTCCTGGATAACTGGACCCTCTTCTATGGTAAGGATGAACTGTTTGCCCAGGATGGAGTACATCTCTCTCGACTATGGAGTTTCGACCTTAGCCAGCTCACTCGACAAGTTTGTTGCAGGGTTTTGTTAATAAACCATAGGTGTGTAAGTAAAATAGGATCCCAGCCACATGAAATTGATAGTAATGACGAACATTCTGATAGCGTAGATTTTCCGTCTAGGTCTAGTAGTTCAACAGGTAAAAATAAATTAGTTAAAAACAATAGAAAAATAGTTGCAAATACAAGTAATAGGTTGAGGGTTTATTATACAAATTGTAGGAGTTTATGTAACAAAATGAACGAACTTAGTGCACTTGTTAGCAAAGAAAATATAGACATAATAGCGCTAACTGAAACATGGATTAATATAGAAACCAGGCATTTTTTTTAGCAGAATTTGATATACCGGGATATAGTTTGTTTAAATATGACCGAACAAGTAGGAGGGGCGGCGGTATAGCAGTGTTTGTCAGGAGTTCATTAAAAGATGTATTAAATCAGGTATTAGAGTAAATAATGATAATGAAAGTGTTTGGGTAGAGGTTAACGAAGGTAGTGAGACCTTAGTTATTGGAGTTATGAATAGACCGCCAAATATGAGTAGAAATGACGGAACATCATTATGGGAGGAAATTAAAATAGAATCAAGGTTTAGCAACGTGTGCATTATGGGGGATTTTAATTTTCCTAATATAGATTGTCAGCAACAAATAGGCGACTCTGATTCAAAGGAGTTTATTGAGATAGTTTCTTATCTCAATTCATAGATACGCCGACTAGAGGTGATAATATTCTCGATTTAGTTTTCAGTAACAATGAACATATGATAAATAGTGTAGAAATTGGGGACCACCTAGGAAACCGTGACCACAATTTTGTATATTTTAATATACAATGGAAAGGTAATTCCAGAGAGAATATGACATTAATACCTGACTTTAGAAAAGCCAATTATGGTGGGTTAAGAAGGGCCCTATTAGAGGACTCTATGGTAACAAAATAAAGTCTATCCAGGTGTCCAAATGAGTGTACCCCTTACCCCTTACCCCTAGCTTAAGGCAGGTAGACACATCAAACTTGGTAGATACAAACAATAATTTGATCAAGTCAGTATTCATTGCGCAAAATAAATATATCCCCAAAAGAAAATTTAGATCAACACAGAACAAACCCAAATGGATGAATAATAGACGATTAGACCTTCTAAGAAAAAAGGGAGGAATATATAGAAAAATTAAGAAAAGCGAAATTCACCTACGTGCTTACTATCAAAATCTATCAAGACAGGTAAAGCAGGATATTAGGAAGGAAAAGAGAAATTATGAAATCAAGGTTGCAAATGACTCAAAAAATAATCCTAAAGCTTTTTACCAACTATATAAATTCAAGGTTAAAGATGTAATTGGTCCCCTTAAAACTTCGATAGGGGAAATGACAGAAAATTACTTAGAAATGTGCAGTACATTAAATAATCGATTTCTTTCCATTTCACTAATGAAAATTTGGCACAGTTTCCAGAAGTCCGTAAGGTATATAGCGATAGTATAGAAAATAGTTTAAGTACTGTTACAATAAGTAAAAATTATGTGCTTAAAGAAATTGACAGACTGAAACCTCATAAATCTCCTGGTCCGGATGAAGTATATGCTAGAGTATTAAAAGAATGCAGAGATGAGTTAAGTTACCCATTAACATTTCTATTTAACAAGTCATTAGAAACCGGTTTAGATTCTTCGGTCATTCTCCTGCTCCTGAGTGGTTCTCTACAGTTGCTTCACCACCATCTACACCATGGTTCATCAACTTCTACCACTGTTGCTGGAACTGTTAAATGGTTCAATGTGAAGAAGGGATATGGCTTTATCAATAGAGAGAACACAGGAGACGATATCTTCGCACACAGAAGCCGAATCTCCTTTCCTAATCAACACCACTCAATACCCTCTCTCGGTGATGGTGAGAGGGTAACCTTTACCATCATAAAGGGGAGGAATGGAGAGGAGGCTAACAACATCAGAGGATCAAAGGGGGCTAACGTTAAGGGATCCAGACACACTTGGAGGAAGAATAAGCAGGAGAAGGCCGGCCTGAACTCAGAGAAGATCACTGTCGTCATCCAGACAGCCAAGGCTCTTGCTGGGGATGACTTAAGCCGGTTTTCAATCATCCTACCTGCTTTACTCACAACCAATAACCTTCCAACAATTGTTATTCCTCCTAATCTTCTCCAGCAACCACCATCAGTCGCCAAGACCCAGAGGAAGCCAAGAAAGACACCAAAGAAGAAGATCACCCTTGTACCTCGAGTTATCAACAGGATCAACACATCAGCGTCACAGTCCCAACAAGCTGAGCATCCTGAAGATCCAACTCTGCAGCCAACACAGGGAACCTCATTTCCCGCACCTACAGAAGACTCCATGGACCTCGACATACAACAACAAGACTCTTATGAAGAAGAAGACTCCGAGGAAGAAGAAGTGGATGTTGAAAATTATGATGATGAAGATCTAGTAGATGACAAGACCCCTTCTACACCTCCCCCTGAGATCGAGGAAGAGGGAGACGAGGATGTTGAGCCTACAAGAACACCATCTCTTTTTCTCGGGGAACCAAACTACGTCTACGGAGACGAGGATGTTGAGCCTACAAGAACACCATCTCCTGTTCTCGGGGAACCAAATTACGTCTACGGAGACGAGGATGTTGAGCCTACAAGAACACCATCTCCTTTTCTCGGGGAACCAAACTACGTCTACGGAGACGAGGATGTTGAGCCTACAAGAACACCATCTCCTTTTCTCGGGGAACCAAACTACGTCTACGGAGACGAGGATGTTGAGCCTACAAGAACACCATCTCCTTTTCTCGGGGAACCAAACTACGTCTACGGAGACGAGGATGTTGAGCCTACAAGAACACCATCTCCTTTTCTCGGGGAACCAAACTACGTCTACGGAGACGAGGATGTTGAGCCTACAAGAACACCATCTCCTTTTCTCGGGGAACCAAACTACGTCTACGGAGACGAGGATGTTGAGCCTACAAGAACACCATCTCCTTTTCTCGGGGAACCAAACTACGTCTACGGAGACGAGGATGTTGAGCCTACAAGAACACCATCTCCTTTTCTCGGGGAACCAAACTACGTCTACTCCACCTGCCCGTCAAACAGCAAGACACCTGAACCAAAGAGGCAGAAACGACAGATGCAAAGAAAGAAGACTTAAAAATAGCAAGGTGGTCTAGCCCACCAGCTTTCATCCCTTCAACTCTTCATAGCACCACTTTACCTTGGACTTCAATCTCTTATTTCACTACTAGTGAGGCCTCACCTCACATTCTGATTCTGATTCTGAGTTCCAGAAGCTTGGAAGCTTGCAAATGTAGTTCCAATATTAAAAAAAGGTGATAAATCAATAGCATCCAATTACCGTCCCATTAGTCTCACATCAATCATAGGAAAGCTACTAGAGTCAATTATTGCTACGAAAATTAGAAACCACTTAGAAACATTTAATTTAATATATGCTTCTCAGCATGGATTCACTCAGGGACGTTCTTGCCTTACTAATTTGTTTAGTTTTTTCTCAGAGGTATATGAAGCGGTAGATAATGACAAGTCATATGATATAATATATTTAGATATCAGTAAGGCTTTCGACAGAGTCCCGCATGAGAGATTGATGAGAAAAGTTGAGGCGCATGGAATAGGTGGGTTGTTGTTAGGATGGATTAGGTCATGGCTAATTGGTAGGAAGCAGAGAGTCAGCATAAATGGTACAAAGTCAGAGTGGGGATCAGTCAAGAGTGGTGTCCCCCTGGGATCTGTATTGGGTCCTCTGTTGTTTATTATATACATAAATGACCTTGATTTATGTATAACTAGTAGGATAAGTACATTCGCAGACGATACCAAAATAGGGAGAGAAATACATTCAGATAGCGACATAGAGTGCCTCCAAAGGGATCTAGATACCTTACACGAATGGTCAGTAAATTGGCAGATGAATTTTAACATTGACAAATGCAAGGTATTAATGATAGGGAAGACGAACACTAATGCAAAATATAAACTAGCTAATACGGAATTAGAAAACTCAGACTGTGAGAAAGATTTGGGTGTGTTTGTTAGCAACGATTTGAAGCCTAGAAAACAGTGTATAAGCGTTCGCAACAAGGCAAACAGGATTATAGGGTTAATCTCAAGGAGTGTAAGTAATAGAACTGCCGATGTTGGGTGTGACAGGGATCTGCCTTGTGTGGGCAGATCGGTGTTTTGCACTCCCATCTGCTTATGTTCTTACAGCAGGTGCAACTACGTGTATATGTAGGTGAATACGTAATAGTTATGTATTTGTATGGTAGTATACGAACACGTTTCTATATGTTTCGAGGAAATGTGTTAAAATTGAAGTTGAAGCGTAGTTAGAGCAATAGTTGCACGTGGATGAGTGTAATTGTTATCAATTTAAAGTAATGTGCACGGCAGTATGTTGGGATGGGTTCGTGTACTAATTAGGAAGGTGGGGTGATGTTTGCCTCCTTATTGTTTTTTATATTCAGGAGGATATAACAATAGGTGTACATCGCAAGTGTTATAGTATTTGTGTACTAGGAAAAAATCTAATGTTAAGTTTAATTACAGTCATTACTCATTCTCTTTTGATAACTTCTGAAGTCCCATTTTAAATAAATTTTTAGTACAATAGCATTATTTGTATTTGATTTTGGATGACAAATGATACGATTTTTCGGCAAAGAAAGGTTTTATGAAAATGCTATGACTACTTACTATTTCAAGTAACCACTCGACTCCCATGCGTTATGCCGAAACCAATAAATAGTCCAATAATATATATAGCAAACATTTAAATCGTATTAGAGGGGTTATACCTATCTCTCTCCCTCGCTCTCTTTTTCTAGAATGTCTAGGTAGATAGATAGATAGATAGTGCCTGGTCCCTATTGTGTGCTTTTCTAATGTTAACTTGGTGCATAATACACATATAAAATAAAATCTCTCTCTCTCTCTCTCTCTCTCTCTCTCTCTCTCTCTCTCTCTCTCTCTCTCATGTATTGTGGGCTCCTCTCAACCGAATCACTGTGACGTCTTTGAGGCACTCTACCATGACATTCCTGTATTTCAAGTTCTTTACCTAGGTTGTGTTCAAGGACAACAATCCATTTTATTTATTTACCTCTACTTTTAGCTATTCAAAACCAATGATTACGTGTGTGTGTGTGTGTGTGTGTGTGTGTGTGTGTGTGTGTGTGTGTGTGTGTTACTTACTGATGATCTCTCGGAATGAATTAAATGGTAAGCAAACATAAAACATTACCTCATTTGGTTCTAACACTTTTAACGACTACTTGATAATATGCCTGCTACCACCAGATGATTTTACTTAATTAAGGAAGACCACCCGGAGTCGATAGGTGAAGTATAAAAAACACTGGAATGCTTGAGTTCAACGTTCTAATAGATCAGAATAAAAGCTAAGTGTTGTCCCAAGGCAGCGAGTGGATGGTATTGTAAGTCAGAGAGCTTGGTAGATAGTGCTATTTTCATGTCCTACATAATTATGTTTGCTTAAAACGTGATTTATATTATCTACGGTATAAACATTATTTGGGGGTATATATACTTACAACCCAAATAAAATTATCATTGCATAAGCACGATATATGGTAAATGTTAATCAAATGTATACAGGGTGTTTTAAAACAACACTGCCAGAGTATGACGACCACATTGATATAAATATATAATACACATATTTCTATTCTATTTTTACCAAAAATATATTGTAACGGAGATAAATGGTTATTTAGAAATGTAGCAAAACAGGGTTCTGAGCTCAGCACAAAACATATGATACATAATATGAATGATTACCAAGTAAAAAAGGTAAAGAGGAGATATCTAATGACCTAATCACATATGAATAATTACAAAAGCAAAGTAACATCAAATTGGTAATGATATTTTGCAATTAGAAGAAAACTGCTAAGTATTATAATCCAAGTAGCGTAAAAAGATATGCACCATTTGTAACGATGACCAAGAGGTAAAATAATGAATCTCAAGTCTGGGTCAGGTATCCGAACACTGCTATTAGGTAATTTAATCGTTCGTGAAACTGTTTGAATGGGAAAAAATTGTTCCTGCGCAATTTACTGTTACAATACAAATACCTCATTACGTTACTATTATCACAGAGTACTAACGAAATATGTCTATCAGTTTTATGGTTGAAGTTTGACGATTTTACGTAGCTGTAGACATACAAGTATACGGTGTTCACTAATGAATATTTAAAATCATCTAATGGTACCCAAAACAAACAATTTACGTCACTTGGACTTAACGAGTATAAAATAACAACGCGCTCGAGGCAGCTGGACTGGACACGAAAATGGAACTTTGCAGTAAGGGACCCAAAATCGGAGAACGAACCCCCAAGTTCGAACCTGGAAAAGGCTAAAATATCACATGTTCGCGGTTTCGAGGTTCGAACGTGGGGGCTCGTTTTCCGATTTTGGGTCCCATACTGCAAAGTTCCATTTTCGTGTCCAGTCCAGCTGCCTCGAGCGCGTTCAGTCTACCCTATCAGGCAATCCTGTTTCTGTTTGAGAAATCCTGTTTATGATGGCGCAGACTGAACGACATTGATAGGCAAACATTGATTCTCGTCGCTGATTGGTCAGTGGCTATGAGCACGAAATTTAAATCTTGTTGGCGATGTCTGCGAAGGTTTTAGGCCTGTAACATATGCTTTTTCGGTCTATTAATTTCAATCAATACATTTTATTATTGGATATTATTATCCATCAATATAGACTATTGGCTAAGGTAGTCACACTGTCAGCAGCCTTGTTCAAGCTCAAGACAGACGGTAGGCTAGGCTACCATCAGGCTATTATATCTTATAATCTTATTAGGAAATGTTGACAAAGTTATTACGGTTCTTATCTGGCAAAGGTAGCTCTTTATTCCCCGTGTAATTTTCAAATAATTCTCCGTTAGTCTATTGGGGAAATAAAAAGTAGATGTTCTTTTCCTGGCGATGTAGCCAGGCTGAATTAAATAGTAGCCTATATATATTATCTCTTCCTGGCGATGTATGTATAGGCATACTTTCTTTTCCTGACGATCTAGGTGTATATAGGCTATTTGCAAGCTTATATTTGTGGAAGGTTCATAAATATTATTTTTTAACCATTAGATTACCTTTGAAAATTTAACTATAGCGTGGATAGGCTACCTTACTAAACACAGCTTAACTGACCTATCATACTTCGATGCAATTATGCCTCAGAAATTGTTTTTAAGAAATGTAAATAGAGTAATCGATCAATAATAGACAAGCGCCGACAAACCTGTACAGCAAGCTAGGCTATAACCCGTTAAAATATAGGCTATCATTCAATTGGCACAGTAACAACTGTAACATTACCGATATATAACTATAACAATGAAATACAAACCGCATACAAAACATAATAATCAATCAATAATATAGACAAACGCTCAAAAACCTGTACAGCAACTTATAACCCATTACAATACATCATTGGCATAGTAACATTACCAATATATAACGATACAAATTAAATAATAACTGCAAAAAAAAAAAAACATTAGCTTATCGAGCCTCGAACCCTTGCGAGTAGGCTTACGGATTTAAAAGCGAACTCGTTACCAACTAGACTACGCTTACCGCATTGAAGGCTTGACGAAGTAGCTGTGAGACTTGCGCTCCAAGCTGCTTGTTTTAGGTTATATATAGCAAAATGGTCACGATAACTATGATTTTTATAGGTGTGCCACCTTATAATTGAGATTGCGACACATAAATAACATGGAGGGAGGCTAATTCAGCTTAATTATGATAATATAATGTAGAGGTGAGATTTAGGCCTACTGTTATGATTGCTTCGCTAGTCACCTCCAGGGAGTGTTAGCGTGATCGCCGTCTGATTGCAAACAATCACAAACGTGATTCGTCGAATCAGAGGCGATCACGTTCAGTAAAGCTATCCCGTTTGCGTGTTTGGGTAGACTGAACGCGCTCAGATCTACTGTAGTCTATGAGTGATCGTATCAACTTTTATGCAGGCTAAGATGTCTGACCTGCATTGTTTTAGGAAATTCAAACTAGAAATGGATTATGATAATGATTATCCTTTGTGATTGTTTTTATTGAAATTTTGATTATAAAGGTAGCTTACAAGTTAGTTGTAAATCCTACTAGGTTAATGACTTCCAGATTTCCTCTTAGTAATGGCAGTGGACTCTGAGGTATCACTGCGCTATTACGTATACATACATCTGATTTCCATTCTTTGAGGTGAGTAGCTATGTGTTCTGAAGATCCAAAACATTATACTGTACACTAAATGCGTAGCGAAAAGTGAATGTTGCTACATTGATATATATAGATACACATACTATATAACATGCTTTTGCATTACATGGGATCTAGTATGTTTGGAGTGTACAGGTAGCCTTCTAGTAGTAAGGCACAAGGCATTACCAATTTATATATTGGTATAATATATATATTATATGGGCGGGTGCCCAACCCCGAAAGGGGTTGAAATAGGGGAGCTATCCCCCCGCCTAAGGCGGCTTTCTAGGGCCTTTCCTAGCTGCTGCTGAGAGGATTGGGTTCTAGTCATGTGGTGATGGGCTGGTCTATCAGAGCGAGAACTGAGCGATCTCTGCCATACCCATAGCTTACTCTGACTGTTCCTTTTACTTATATATTTCTAGATCTCAAGTGACGGCGTCTCTTCCGTGGGTTGACCTCCCAATCTACCAAGAATGGAAGCCAAAGCGTCACATTTTTCCTTTGCCCCTCAACTTTCTCTTCATAATTGCTGAGGGGCACAGGGCCCTGGGTGGGGCTTTGGTTTCCCGGGCGTTTCCTCACCCTCCCCAGCTCCCCGCCATGGAGTGGCTTCGGTCACCCAGGCTTTATTGTGGTCGGCAGGGAGGGTTCTGTGGGGGCGCTCGGTTATGGCCTTGGCCTTGCTCGGGGCCATGGGGCTGTTCGGCCAGGCAGCTTGGGGAACAGCAACAACAACAACCAATTTATATATCAATGTATATCTGTCGGTCTGTGGTATTCACGAATGCACTATGAACGAAATAATACTTGAAGATGTTGGTTATTATGATTAGTCCAATGAAGAGAACAACATGAGATCAATGTTCGATATTCGACCATTAAATCGCTAGATTCAGAATTCTAACTGACGAATACAAATACAATTATTCATTACTGTTTAATATTTATACTCCTAAGGCCTTCATGCAAAATTTCACATAGCAATTAACATAATTTGTTTTTTCAGTTACTGGTAGTGAATCCATGGTTCTATAAATATCAGAAAGTGTGTAGAAGGGCTTCGTACTACATGGTGTAGGCTACAGTCGGCGGCAAAAGTCCTTCGCCTCCTCTGCCTCACCGTGACCCACGATATTCATAGCCTCGAGAATGTTAGGTGTACAGAACGTATACATTTCTGCCAACAGATGGTACACTGTGAGGTGTGTGGCTGTGAGGGAGTAGGTTGATGGGTGACAGGAGAGGTATAGAGCTGTTAGGGGTCTGAAAGTGGGGGGTGGAGGGGACAATTTGTGTGAAGGTAAATTTCATATTTTTCATATGTTTCCTGTATCTAATATTATAATATACAAAATTTCTAAATTTGTGGTAATATGTTATGTTTGTAACTTAGGAAATACACCTTGATCAAAACACAACACATTTGCAAATATTTAATGAAAATATTTGAGTAGACCTGCAACATACCATAAATTAGAACTTCAATTAAGGTCTCTCTCTCTCTCTCTGATACTGTCTTATATTCACATAATACACTGATGGTAAAGTGAAGCTATGGGTTTACTCTATCATGTAATCCCTGACGACACATAAATCAATAAGCGATTGATTACGTGAATGCAGACATTACCAACCGGTTTGTTTTAACCTGATTTACAATTTTACATGGTGGACAACTATTCAATTGAAGGCTATATCATATCTGATAATTAAAGATCAAACTACGCAAGATTTCACTCCTTCCTCAGTCCTCCTATATTTCTCAACAACTCTAACCCCTCCTGTCCTCCATCACCCTCTGCCCTCACAAGCACACAACTCACAGTATGCCATCTGTTGGCAGAAATTAGTAAGTTTTGTACACCAACATTCTCGAGTTTATGAATATCGCAGGTCACGGTGAGGCAACAGGACTTTTGTCGCCGACTGTACAGTATGTTGGTGGTTCTGCTGGCATAGGTGTAGGTGAGGGTGAGGTGTACGTGTAGATTAGTACTCATGTTAACTCCGTCTTCGGTTGTAGTGAGAGTGTAGACATGATGGCCGCATTCTTAAGCATATGGAAAGGACCTTGTGTATACCATGTAGAGCATAAGGTAAGGAACAGAGCGTGTATTTGTACTTAATAGCACACATTTTTGTTGTCTTTTACTGTACATTTATACTTAATTCGTTCATCATTGAGTATGGCATCATCATATTAAGGTTATACAATATGGACTTGTGACGTAGTGCAGGCGGTGATACAGATTACGAGGAGGAAGATGATGTTGCTGAAAGAATTGTGTGAATGGTAGAACGAGTGATGGAAGGAGAAGGGAAAGACAGAAAGGAATGGCGTAAAATAATGAAGAAGGATAGGTAGGTAGGAAGTGAAAACAAACGAAAGTCGCAGATAAATGTAAAAAATACAGTTCGACAGAGGATTTAAAGAATGTTTATGAGAAACAGGACACAGAAGCAGCAATGATGTGAAAACAAAAACGAAAACAAAGAATGGAGTAATGTGGGAGAGGGTCGGAAGGAAACAATTTGGGAGATAATTATGGTTGCCCAAGTCCATGCCTAGTCCGTGATTTTATGCATGAGAGGAATATAGTGTAATTGAATTACGAGTGTAGTTTGTTACGTAGTGGGTACTAATTCATGAGAGCAACTGCACAAAGCAAAACTTTTTACTGTAGGGGAATATACTTATGAGAACGAAGATAGAGTGGATAAAAGTGTAGAACGAAAGAAGGAAATGACGGGGTGACCGTCTTGTTATAAGTAGAGGAGCAGATAGACCTATGAAAAATAATGTTCTCAGGATATAGTTAAGAAGAGTGTAGAGAGGAAGAAGGAAGCAGCAGAGTAATAGGTGATGGGCTGTCCGTCTTACTATTTTATCCCTGGGCTTGTTTGATTTAGTATAATGTGAGTGAAGCTATGCTCATTACACCAATCTCTGGTCACAGTTTAAACTTGAACTTATACTCAAAGAACGTAAATATTTTATAATCAGAATGTGTCAATAATAACTGGTATATATACCATCGTAGTAGATGAAAATGTATATGGTCGATAGAAAGAGTAAGGATGAATTGCAGGGAGAATGAACAGACAGAAGGAGGGGAAAGACGAGTATGCGTAAAGATGGTAATAGAAAGATAACTAGGTGCGAATTGCCTTGTCATTACATCATATACTTCAATTCAGGGTAACTGGGAAAATTGGATGTGTTGTGCGTTGCTGTACGAATGTAAGTCTTGTTATCCTAGGTTAAGAATCATTGCAGTAATAGGAATTGGAATATGGGAATACATTTTATATATAATGTAAACTTATCATTCATATATCATATGTTAATTACACTGTGTGCAAGTGTCATTTCTTACCTAATGTGAACTTAAATCTTCTTCCAAAATACCCTATTTCAAAATCAATGAGTCATAGGAATTTGAGTAAAGGTCATAGTAACTAAGAGAAAATTATAGTTTTATTTCAATTGATATTAAGATTAATTATCTTAATATCATCTACTATTTTATTAATATTTCATTAATAATTATTTATGTTATACCCTTTTTGTAGTAATTCCCTGTTTAGAGAAACAGGAAATTGCTACAAAAGTGTATAACATAAATAATTATTAATGAAATATTATTGAAATAGTAGATGATATTAACTAAGATAATTAATCTTAATATCAATTTAAATAAAACTATAATTTTATCTTGGTAAAAACAAAGGGAAATTATCGATGAAATCGTATGCTAAGAACTAATATTACTGAATGTGTGTATATGTCTTTTGACAGAGAACAAACCACAAACTAAGGTATAATATTATGCTGTACTGTACTGTATATGTATTTTATTTA
The DNA here is from genome assembly GCA_032716605.1 of Paralithodes platypus. Taxonomy (NCBI): domain Eukaryota; kingdom Metazoa; phylum Arthropoda; class Malacostraca; order Decapoda; family Lithodidae; genus Paralithodes; species Paralithodes platypus. The sequence goes on from CM064580.1 coordinate 32,874,885, forward strand.
AAACTAAAAAGAATCTTGGTACTATATTCTTATAATCAGTGCTTCGAATCGTGGCGTCTTTAGTTGTTGTTCCTCAAGCTGCCTGGCCGAACAGCCCCAAGGCCCCGAGCAATTCCAAGGCCATAACCGAGTACCCCCACAGAACCCTCCCCGCCGACCACAATAAAGCCTGGGTGACCGAAGCCACTCCATGGCGGGGAGCTGAGGAGGGTGCGGAAACGCCCGGGAAACCAAAGCCCCACCCAGGGCCCTGTGCCCCTCAGCAATTATGAAAGGAAAGCTGAGGGGCAAGGGCAAAATGTGACGCTTTGACTTCCAATCTTGGTAGATTGGGAGGTCAATCCACGGAAGAGATGGCGTCTTTAGTTAGACACCATCGTGCTATGGTCTGGTTGGTTCTGCTTAACTTGTAATGAATAAGTATTACCATATACAGTATACTAGGAGTCTTAATTATTATATATTTTTCTGTAATCATAGCTCAACAAAATTATGTATCGAAATTGATGAGGTCACTGAGTCGCTAAGGTAAATCATGCACAAACATTTGGGCCTTTGTTAACTAAGAATACCACTATCTGGTCCGACGTCGTGGAGGTTATTTTTGTGATTTGTCAAATTATTACTGAAATTCATCATTGCTTTTGCCATTTTCGAAAATTGTTGCTAGCTTGCTCTCATAAGCTGAAAAACAAAACGCTACCCATGACCCCCTTCGAAGTAAGAATTGTCCCCAACCCCCTTAAATATGTAAATGTTTGGCAAGTTTCTCCTAAATTGCATACTCGCTATCACTTGCTCAGAAACAAATCGACACCTAAATTGGGTGAAGTGTTTTATAATCGCCAAACTATTAAGGGTAAACGTCTTTAAATAATCAAACTAATGAATTGAATCGGAGTTTGTCCAAAAAGACCCGCCTCACACCAAATAGGGTTAAGAACTGCTGCCTCTACTACACTTTTAGGTGGATAGTGGCTAGTGGTTACATATTGGTTTACGAAGGGAGAAGAATATGAATAATATGAACAAGGGTGTCTTTAGTTTCTTGCCAAAACAAGAGTAAACATTATGAACAAGGATGTCTCACATTTTTAAAAATCAAGGTGGCTACCATCATCTAACAAAAGGTGTCTTGTGTGCCGAGGATCTTACTCTTTCCTTTTCTTCATTAAGGTAGGTTCACACATAGGCGAGTCGGAGGGCGAGGCCAACGCGAGTCACACTCGCCGCAAATCGCCGTTGATGGAGCCCGAACCCAACGCGAGTAGCAGCTGATGCGAGTAAACACGCATAGAACACGAATTTAACACAAATTTAACGCGAGTTTACACGAGTTTACGCGAGTGTTGGCGAGTTTAACACGACCCCAACACGCACCCGCCAAAATTTGAAAAATAACGGTCAAATTCCAGGGTACGAATAGTGCGAGTCTACATGAGTGTCACAGGAGTTTACATGAGTTTACACGTGTTTACACGAGATGAACGCGAGTCTACAGGAAGTTAACAGGAGTGTATATTCTATTTAATTTATATCTTGTATTTATTTATATTTCATGTTGGATATCAATCTGTATATTATTATTTGTCATCATATAATTATCCTTTGCATATATTCCACATCATTATTATTATGTATAGGTAGGAGGGTGGTGGGAGGGTGGTTTGGGGGATGGTGTGGGGAAGGTAGAAGCGTAATTGACTCGTGTTACAAATATGAAGCCGATTGGTAAGGTAGTTTCGCAACCACGGATTGTCCTTTGTTTCCTTATCTTCGTACGGATACGCTGGAAGTGGATGGTGGGAGGCGGTTGGGGGTGTGGTGGGGGGAAGGCAGAAGGGTAAGGGACTTGTCACACAAATATGGAACCGATTGGTGCAGTCGTTTCGCCGCCACAGATTTTCCTTTTTTTCCTTATCTTCGTACGGATACGCTGGAAGTGGGTGGTGGGAGGCGGTTGGGGGTGTGGTGGGGGGAAGGCAGAAGGGTAAGGGACTTGTCACACAAATATGGAACCGATTGGTGCAGTCGTTTCGCCGCCACAGATTTTCCTATTTTTCCTTCTGACGGGACCGACAGTCAGCGAGTGGGTGGGAGGAGGAATTTGGGATTTTTTTTGTGGGTAGCCAAAAGGGTAAGGTACATGTGGTAAAAATATGAAAGCCATAGGTGCAGTCGTTTCGCTGCTACGATTTTTGTTGATAATATAAACAGACTCGTGTGACACTCATGTAGACTCGCGATCATCAAATTTCTAAATAGTACAACGTGACTGTCCCGCGAGTCTACATGAGTGTCACACGAGTCTACAGGAGTTTACACGAGTTTACGCGAGTCTACGCGAGTCAACGCGAGTCTATGCGAGTTGGCGTCCTACTCGCACTTGACTCTCCAATTTTTGTGTCTGCACAAAAATTTTGGCCGCGTTCGCGAGTCTACGCGGTCCACCGCGAGTCCACGCGAGTCTGTGGGAGTGTCGGCGAGGCGAGTGTCGGCGAATTTGGGATAATCATTGGCGAGTGCAAAAAAATCATCACTCGCGTTGGAGTTGCGGCTCCGACTCGCCTATGTGTGAACCTACCTTTAGGCTAAACCGATGTTCCACTCCCATAAATTAACGTTTGTACTAAAATTCTTATGTAATCCTCTCGCCCCTACCATGCTCAAGGTTTTGATCTCTGACAAAATGTATTGAATACAATTAAATTGGCCTTTTCCCCCCTATAAATTCAGGAACCTCCCATGTTTTAAAATGCAAATATTCCTTTATACACATAATGTAATATTAAATACACAAATATATATTCGTGAAACTCCCGTGTATATTGCTATATAAATATCCCTCTTAGGAGTAATGTTCAAAACGCAATTCAATAAATTATATTTGTAAATTTTCAAAGAATAGATGTTATCCCATAACTGATAACATTGCCTATTTTTTGCATAACTATAGATCGTAACTAATGGGTTCCGAAGAATTTATGCAATATTCGGATAACCAAATTACAATGTCAACTGGAGACAGTAACAGAAACAAATTGGCGATGGGCTGGTCTATCAGAGTGAGACCTGAGCGATCTCTGCCATACCCATAGCTTACTCTGACTGTTCCTTTTACTTATATATTTTCTAAATCTCAAGTGACGGCGTCTCTTCCGTGGATTGACCTCCCAATCTACCAAGATTGGAAGCTAAAGCGTCACATTATTCCTTTGCCCCTCAACTTTCTCTTCATAATTGCTGAGGGGCACAGGGCCCTGGGTGGGGCTTTGGTTTCCCGGGCGTTTACGCACCCTCTCAGCTCCCCGCCATGGAGTGGCTTCGGTCACCCAGGCTTTATTGTGGTCGGCAGGGAGGGTTCTGTGGGGGCGCTCGTTTATGGCCTTGGCCTTACTCGGGGCCTTGGGGCTGTTCGGCCAGGCAGCTTGGGGAACAACAACAACAACAACAGAAACAAATTTGTCTGCAGGATACTTTGCGACCCTGGCCTGGTAGTTTCTGAATTAAACTGTAATAATGTTTTAACTGCATAAATAAATCTATAAGTCTAGTTGCAATTATCAATGCAAAACATTCACGAGATACCTCTAGAACAAAGAACTGTCGATACATGATTGTCGGAGAAGCGTGTGTGTGACGTGAATTGAAAACCCAAAATAAGATTATCACCAAAGATCTCGGTGGTTCAGTCCCTTCCCTCTCAGTTCTATCCGGCATCGAGAGCATGTCACCGCCCCGCCCATTCTCTCCTTCCCGTGTTTTTTTATGCCGCCTTCCTCCCGTTGCATTGTGACGCCCGGGGGTGGTGTGGTGGGGCAGGAAGTTGGGTTTTTTTATGAAAAGTGTTGCTATATTGTTTTGATAGTCGCCATTATGCATACCTGGAGCTCTGTTCTGCCTTCACTGTCTGATATTTATGTGTGGGTTTCAACCATAGATTTCAACTAACCAAATGCAACACGCTACATGAGTAAGACTGAATTAACAGATATTCACTACTTAAAGTAAAGTCACGGTGTAAGTCCTGTTTTACATTCCTTACCTTCGGATGATTATATATCTTTAATAAACTAAATTATGAAGAGACAATTAATGATTTCATATACAAGCTCTGTTAAGGAGCCCCTATTGATGCCTTGCAAAAAGAAAACTAAGTGTTACAGGTGTGAAGGTGTAAACGGTTTGTTTTATTCACAGTATGTGAAAAGGATCACAAGGCAAGGTATGCAATATGGTGACTGGTTTACTGAAAATGTAGATGTAGGGACGCGTGGCGGTCGTCTTGACAGTGAATGTGGCACAATACTGGTGGTGGTGATGGTGGAGCCTGTGACCTTGACCAGCCAGAGGGAACAGTAGAGGGACCACGCCTCCTCCCCCCCCCCCCCCCCACGTCATTACACGCACTCTCACGGGAGTTTTACTTGTATGCGTAGATCTATATTCTAACACTGACGCACGCACATACACACAGAAGTGATAACTCATATGCAGAATAACCTATGTACTTTGAAAGATCTAAACATATTCCGGTGGAGACTGGAGGGTGCATTTAGTATTATATTTGCAGGACACCAAACAATTATATCAAAAACACACACGCTCATTCACACAAACACTCTCTCTCTCTCTCTACAGTATTCCAGGCATTTGGAAATAATCCGATAAAGAAAGAAGCCTGCGTTGAATATTATATTTACTTATGACATCACCAAAAATTCATTGGAAATTTATGATTCAGCCTTCGTAATCATTCGTATAGATTTCAATCTGACTCACGTTTTTGTCCTCACAAGTATTTTCAGTGTGTACCACCCACTAAAATATTTCCTACTACCTACGTTTCCTTCTGTATTTATGATGTATCTTCACGACAAATCACCTTGTATTAATATATTTCAAATGTATAAGATGTTTATCCTTGAACATCCACTGCTTGGCTGGCCTCACTTAAGCTACGCACTCCTTATCACCTTCTACTGTATATACATAAAATAATTATTACCATGATCCTAGTCATGCACATTTCTTATTGTTCAACATCTACATTTTGTTAATCAATATATCCTACCCTAAATATTAGTAAGCAATTACCATATCGATGCAAGACCACCGCGAATGTCACCATGTCAAAAACTCTTCATTATAACATACTTAATAACCGTACTGGAGAGGAGGGTGTATTATCTTTCAACACAAATTTCAATATATATTATTACATCGTATTTCTCGATATTTATTATTCACCTAAATTAGTTTTCAACGTAAATACCATATATATATATTCCACAATATGCATCCATACATAGACTACAGTAGATCTGGACTGGACACGAAAATGGAACTTTACAGCACGGGACCCAACATTGGAGAAAGAACCACCAAGTTCGAACCTCTAAACCGCGAAAATGTGATATTATCGCGGTTTTGAGGTTCGAACTTGGGGGTTCGTTCTCCAATTTTGGGTCCCTTACTGCAAAGTTCCATTTTCGTGTCCAGTCCAGTCCAGATCTACTGTAGTCTATGATCCATATATATTTACCATATTACCATTATCCAACGAAATGTTCACTAAATAACAAAATAAATACACAATTAAAACGTCAAATTAATGTATCTGTAATATAAATAAGTACAACTATACTGATCTTTGACACACCTCTCACAAAGGTATTGTTGTTTCATAATACGACACAAAAAATGGTTGAGTCATATTCTATGTTAATACATTAGCGTTAGCAACTACAAAATAGCACGAGTAATATTATAAACAACAAAATATAAACAAATACGTGAAATGGTACCGCCATCCTATGATTCGAGCTAAACCCATAAAGGTTGACGTCGCAACTTGCTAGACGAGGTAGCAAGCTGAATACAAACAAGGTCGAAGTTAAGACATAAGTAAATACAATAATTAAACTAATCTAGGAAAATCCTGGACACTCCTCCCATCCCCTAGTGTTGTTGTCGCTTCATAAAACAAGTGGGCTCGACAAAGGCAATTGCTTGAGTCATATTGTTCGCCCTTGGCAGTGAGGGTTGGGATGAAGGCTGTACAGTTCTCAGCATAAATAAGGTTACATACATTCAAACCTTTAAGGCCAAGGTCTGAAGCATCTGGGTTACAATAAAGTATTGTATTGTTTCGTTTGCGTTCGATAGGATTCAAGTGTGTGCATCGCCATTTATGCTCTTCACCGTACAGACGCCCTTGGATAAGTTGGGAATCGGACAATAGCTGGATGTGAAGTGAAGAGGATATTGTGCCCATTATACTATAGGTGACTGGTAAGGTAACGAAGGACGACTGCATAAATGCAATTAATAGACGAAATTAAATATAATAATGATACTGTTTACCTTGCAGGTGGGTGGTAGTGCAACGAAAGTCAAATTAACCCTTTCAAGCTCCAATACGCATTTGTTTTGTTTTCTGACTACTATTAGACGATTTTATTCAAAATAGTAACATTATATGAAAGTCAAATGGTTAATTAAGATAGTATTTACCCTTTTGATACCCCCAGATCCTTCCTAAGCTGCATAAGATTGTTTAATGATAGCCAAAATAAACTGCTAAAACGCATCAGAGCTTCAAGGGGTTAATACATGAAATGAAAGATGAATTATGTGAACATATGATTGAAAAGGCTATTGTGCCCATAAAAAGGGTCTGATAGGGCAACAAAGGACGACTGAATTAAGTAATTGATGAATTCATTAAAATAATAATAATAATAATACATACAAATATTGTGTTCATTATAGGGCAACGCAGGCCGAATCAATTAATCGAAATTAATGAGTGAATGAACGAAATTAATATAGTACAAGGTATACTGTCATATAGATAGAAGAGTAAAATATGATCAGCATTTGTGTCCTAGAGTATAGTTTGTGTGCAGGAACGGCTCCCATAACTGATCAACAATGAATACTTAATCATTTACTAAAGAATTGAAGAAAACAAACTTCAGGTAATCTCCATGCCTCATACTTCATACCTCAATTAATTGGCGTTTTTCTCTATCGGCTATGTTTGAAAGGTTTTCCTTTTGTGAGTATTGATAATGCATTGTACTACAGTCATTATTGCTATCGTTATGTTTTCGAAGCTATCTCTCCGGCTGAATCGAATCCTCTTTATCTGATATTTGCATTTCAGAGGTTCGAGAGCTATGGTCTATTCGCTGTAAGTAGGCGAGGAATCATTACCTCTATCCTCTTTAACTCAAAAAGGGCTAGAGCAAATTGGCTGTAAATTTCAACATCTATTCCTTGACTGGCTCTTCCTAAATGGTAGACATATTAGCTCGATTACTTTAGTAGTTTTTGAGTTACAGGGGTTAGAGGTCATGATTTCTCGCCTACTGACAGCGAATAGACTATAGTAATAGGTCATAATTATGACTGTGTCTGCATAGTACTGTAAACATGAACATGTTAGTACTGTTCCTTATAGGACATGTGGTGGTTGCACACTCTAAAACACAAATACTTGGGTCAATTTTTCACAACTACAGTATGTGACATTAAATAACATCTTCTCTTTATGTTTGTACTTAGGATAGTGTTACGCGTTTCAGACAGATCTGCACCATAGATAATTTGAAGTACGCATGACATGAGTGCATCACTGACACATAAATCGATCGGTGTCTGCGGTGAGATGAATTACTTTAGGTGCGTCACCACAACTAACCTAACCTAGGCTAACCAACCTAACATTAATTGACCACTTGCGAGTTTCGTTCTATAAGGAAGGTGGTGCTGTAAACATGGATATTAAATTGAAATGCAATAATAATGTAAGTTTGTTATGGTTAGAAATCATATTGAATGTGATTGTACGTATTTATAGATGCACTACTGCCGTGTTTAAGCTAGTAATGCTATTAAATATCGATGCCTATAGCTCCAACTTCCTTATAGCCTGAAACTCGCAAGTGGCCAATTTAAGCTACCTTAACCTTAGCTCAGCTAACCTAGCTTACATAACCTAACTTAACCTAATATATCTACCCTAACTAAACGATTCTATCCGAACTAGCCTAACCTATGATAGGTTAATTTGTTAGATTATGTACAGTAGGTTGAGAAAGCTTAGGTTTGGTTATGTCAGTTGAGTAGGTTACATTAGTTACGTTAGGTTATAGTAGATCAGTTAGGTTAAGCCAGATTAGGCAAACCTAACTTAATCTGCTGTTAATGCAGACATTGATCACTACCATCTTAATTACCATCTTACCATATTGGTTAGGGATTTGTAGGTACTTTTAGGTTAAGATGATATTACTAACTGCTTGTGGAATTAACCCAAGCATGATGAGTTTCTTTTAGGAAGGTTTTACTGGGTGCGACGTTTTCTTCTAGAGTCTGAAAAAAAAAAAAAAAAAAGTTCACACACTAGTGCCATGGAAATGGATGCAATATATGATTAGGTGGCATCTCTCCATACCACCACCTCCTCTCTTCCAATTACATGACTGTGTCTCCCCCTCCCCCCTATCCCCATACTCCTTTCTTCCTCAACTTCCCTCTTCCTCCTTTATTCTAGTTTTTCCCTCCCCCACTCCATAGACTTCCTCTCTCCCACCTTAAATACATTCAGTCACTTTCCTTTACACGTCCCATACCTTTCAATTCCCTCATACAGTAAGAAAGAGGAGCGAGACTGAGTCAGTGTGGTGAGAGAGGAAGGGCCTATTCTGCTCCGCAGCCCATGCCATCGATACTATCCAACTCTAGCTATTCTCAAGCTTTCTGGCATCAAGCTAAAAGCCTCTCTAACAATATCTCTTTCTCATCTTTCCCTCCCCTTTTCCACTTTGATGGCACTACCATCACTTCATCCTCTGACAAAGCTGAGCTCTTCGCCCAAACTTTCGCGAATAACTCCACATTGGATGATTCCGGTGCTATTCCTCCCTCTCCACTCCCCTCTCTCCTACTTATGCCTAATATCCTAATCTCTTCTAAAGATGTACTTTCTACCCTCTCTGGGGTGAGTTGGCGAACTCAGCATTTTATTTAAACTCTTTGATAATGCTCAGCATCCTTTGTATGGCGTTTTACCACAGCCTGTTGCTCCAGTATGTGCAACAAGGTCTACTTTGAATTTTAATGACTTTGCCATGAATCGTGTAAATGTTTTTACGACTACTCAATTTTCTAGATGTTTTATTCAGTCTTTGGTTGAGGTGTGGAATTATTTACTTAATGATATTGTGCTGTCGGATAATGTTTCTACTTTTAAGTCTAGACTTAATATTTGTTAACAATAGTAATTGTATTTTACATGCTTGTTTTTTTTATTGACCTGTTATTTAACAAGAATATTTTAATTGGATATTTTTTGTGATTTTGTTTTCATAAATAATATCATCCTACTCGAGCACCTAATTTCTCCTGGGCTTTCAACCTAGGGCCGTTTCGTTTTATATATATTTTTTTCTTAGTTGCCGTTGCTTTTCTCCAGTGCCTTTGGGTATTTTGTGTGGATTTAATCTTTAATTTTGTGTATGCACCCTGTTGGAAGCTTTGGTAGCTTACATAACAATACTAACAAATACCTGTTAAAATTGATCTTATCAAACAAATTTCATTACGAAATATATTTGTTTTCGCAGCTGTATTCAGTCATTGGTAGTATGCGCTTTCCTCTTCCTTATCATATACTGTATAACTCATCACAGTAGATGTGATTATTGTGGGTTTAAACAGAATGATGTTAAATTGTTTCTATGCGTGCCAGCAATTCGTAGTGTGGTGAAATAATTCGGCTGGTACGTAACTTATGTAAATTTCTGTGCACTTCAGAGTAAGGTGGTTTCAGACATCCACGAATGTCATCCCTAGTTCTGCCGATCTGCTATTTGTAACACATTCGTTACAATATTCGGAAATATTCGCAACACACTCGGCATAGATGTAATATAATTCATAGTAGTCGGACATATGCGGGAAGACGGCCAGAAATATCAAACATGTTTGAAATTTGGGCCGGCATTATCCAGAATTTATATATGCGTACAGACTCGTACGGCAGTCGTAGCGACTCGCAGCTATTATTCATGAACTCTCAAAAGAGTATTGGGTACTCTGGGACATTAGGTCTCACCACCACGAGTGGATAAGAGTATGCAAGGAGTGGCCGAGAGTATCCAAAAAGTGGGCAAGAGTATCCATGCATACTATGTACGAGTTGTCAATACAGAGGCACGAGTATGTTAAGAGTGGTCACGCATACCACATATCGTCAAGTGTAGACACGAAAATGCCAAGAGTCAACACGTGTGATGCAAGAGTATGTACGAGTGGCAGCAAACCCCTGGCGATATTTTTCAGTAAGAGGGTTTTATCCAATTGATTCTTCGAGGGCTTTCCAAAGCTAAGTAATATAATCTGACAGCAGCACTAATAAAATAGAGTAATCATCATCTGATTAACCCTCGTCGAACGGCGATTTAAACCTTCCCGCTTTTGCTGGAACCGGGGGTTTCTGCGAATTATCTGCATTTTGGCGCGCATATAAATAAAAACAAAAAGAGGCCCAACCTATGTTATATACAGTATATATCCTGCGGTAGTAATCGTTGTTATCTTGCAATGCATGAAGACTAGAAGTTTCTAGACCAAGTGGTTCAGTTTTTATGGTGAAAATAAGTACATCAGTTATGGCGGTCTCGAGCCTAGAATCTGTGTTTACTCCCGGTTTTCGTCATTTACCGATACTCATATCTCTGCAAATAAATGGCATAACTTAGTATATATACAATCCAGAGGCAGTAATCAGTGTTTTCTTGGGATGGGTAATGACTAGAACACAATAGATTGAGTGGTTATTGTGTGAGGTAGGAAATAAGATCAGCTGCTTTGTTGTGATACTGAGAATCATTCGAATGTGGCGATGGTCTATTTAAATTCGTTCAACAATTGATAATTGATTATGTATTATGTATTATGTAATAATATTGATTATTGATTACTGATATATTTCACCATTGTAACCATTCCTAAGTCACTAACATCTGCGTTCATGCATCGTTTGGGACTCGGGTTCAGCAAATACAAGTTTTTGTAAGGCCTGCTTGCAAGCAGGAGTCACATGACTGACTGGCTATGTGTTCTTGTTCTTGCTGGTTATACAGACCACCCGCGAAGACAGCAAAACTTTCTTTAGTGCAGTTTTAAGTGGTTAAGCCATGAAATAAGGCTAGGGAGCTATGTAGGCCACCCATGTGTTATGGAGAAAGCTCGAGATGGAGCTACGTGAGAAGGGTTAAATATGTTAAAGAACTGGGTAGGAAGACTTCATCTCTAACCATAATTAGCCCAATTTAACCTAACTATAATTTAAACTTACCCAACTTAAATTGATCTTTTAGAATTGTACCCAACTCACGGTAATCAAAGCTAACCTAACTAAATCCAACCTGATCTAGTCGAAATCAGCATTACCTAATCTAATCGAAACTAAGTGCTGACTCAAATTTGTTTTAACTTGGCCGATATTTTACTCCCTTAGCAGGCTGTCTCTGTATCATATAATTGACAGTTGTTTGTAATTTACAACCCATTTGGCTATAAAAAACGTTGTACTGGCTAAATAATAAATATGAGAACAAGCAAATTTCTTGCCAGCTTAGAAAAAGAAAAACAATCTATAGCCATTTACACACGGTGATCCAATTATTATGCGATATCAATTGAAAATTAGATACAAGAAAGAAAGGTAATTCCTTAATAGACACTCGGTACAAGCGTGCACACTCTTGATGGTCGTAGCACAGTTGTAGCTATTTGTACGGCACTCTTGCCTAGTCGTGAACCGCTTTTCACTGTTATTTCTTCAATTTCACCAAATAGGTGGTGACTTGTAACACCTCTTTGCGGTTACGTACTGATATGTCAATTGCGTGCTAACTCTTATGGCAGGCGTATCACGCTCGTACAACACTCGTCGGTTGATGGACTCATTGGAGGGTTGTGGGACTCGTGGACCAACTCATGGATGTGTGAACCCCGTTTAAGAATATAATGGAGTGAGAAAGGCCAGAATTTATGCACTTAAGTGTACAGTACATACGTCGACAATTGAATCTTTAAAGCATGTTATCATGCTTAATGAACCAAAGGGAGATAATACAGATTTTATGTAATATATTATTTAATGCTACAAACATTCATTAAACTTATCGTAAAGTAAATTAGTGAATAGATACAGCTCAGCGGCATGATTATGAATCAATTCCCTCAGGCGTGATTGATTACACAAACGACTGTCTTGTTTGACGATAATATGAAACATCCTTTAATTGCTTTCGAAAGCCGATTATCTTATCCTCGCCCATTGACAGTTATTACACAAGATTCACCCTTATTTCACAATGATATGGTACAGCTTTTATAGTTATGTTTTCGAGTTTATAAAATGAAGAATCAGCTTGCTCAACCATAATCTATGAAACTTTTTCGTCTTAAATGTGTTAGGCTCAGTATCCGAATACCTAATATCCAGTGGAGACGGATTATATTGGAGTTGGCTAAGTATGCGTATAATGTATGTTAAATTCTCGCCGTGATACTACCCACATGAATTGTAAGGTGTGAGTGAAAATGGGATTGTTGAAGATTACACCTTACCCCAGAAAGTTAGGATGATATTTGTGTTCTTATTACTTTCTAAGTGGAATTGGTGTGATGTGTATGAATTAAATCGTCGCCACAATTTCTACCCATTATCATACTAAGGAAGTGACGTATACAGTATAATGTCATGTGTTGTGTACCAAAATTGTTATTTCGAGAGATAATTCTATATTATTGCTGCATATTGTTAAGTGAATCGATATATTATGACAAAAATGATGCACGTGGATAATTCTACGTCGAAATTTTACGTGCAGGAATTGCATAGAAAGTGAAAATGGATGCGTAAATTGGCGACATGAATAATGAATGTGTTGCTATATCCAATAAAACGTATGTTTTCCATATGTTTTAACGATATCCGTTCGATTGTGTCCTTTGCACTTTATGATAATTTCTTACCTACCGTAAAAAACTTATCTAATTTAACTCGCCAAACCCATGCTAACCTTACCCTGCCGTAGCTTAGCTTACCTTTACTGGAATAGAAATTATCAAAGAAGGTGACCGTCTCATCACCATGGACTTGAATTATCCCGCAATATCGTAGGGAATAATATATGAACGATGGAAATGTGACTTGGAAGCTGTAGCAACTGAGAAGATAATGAATAAAACAAACTCCAGAATCGCTATAGCTTGCCCGGAAACTACACTCTGCACTAATACAGACAAATATATCGGGAGATGACGATTCATGCAAATTAATAAGTTGTGATAATGTATTACAAATGTCTTCTAAGATGTCTTTGAGGGTCGACATGTGTCATTCCAGCGTGCTTATATCTTTTCGCACAAACGACTAATATTTCTATCGAAAATAAGTTTTCCTACTCTAATCTAACCCATGTTTACCTTTTCAATATCACCTAATCTACCGTACCTTTGTATGTATTTAAATTATATTATTTTTATTAATCTCACCACCACACCCCCAATGAAATTAATTAAAGTATATATGATCCACCGGGATTCGAACCCGGGTTATCACACACATATTTTTGCCACCTTAACCATTACACCACCAGGACGGATCAAATTTGTTCATGCCACATAAATAATAATAATAAAAACGCATATACTATATACCTCCCATATCCTTAAGAGGACAATTGCAAGATACAGTAATACTAAAGGTGTTTATAGGATGTGTGGGAGGAGGAAAGGCGGGAGGAGGCAGGATGGGCGGCACCGGGCGAGAACCAAGAAGGGATAGGAAGGATAATGGAAGGAGGTGACTGGGAGGCTTCAGGAAGGGTGGGCTAGGCTAATTCATTACTATTCTTGTAGCTGGGAAGAATGGATGAGCGGATGAAAGGTGGTTGACGCAGGATCAGGGATAGGAACTCACGGGAGAAGAAATACATGATAAATTTTGTTTCTTTTTTGTTGTAGCTTGAACTACATGTGTGGAAGATGTAGTACCTGAGATATACACTCACGTTTACGTTGGGAACCCGCAGAGGGCCGTTCTTGGGCGACATCATTTGCACGGGAACTATTAATTAGGATTAGGAGAAGGATTAGGGTTGGGGAGATGGTATAACTGGTGATCCTAGTCCTAAACGAATCGAGTGTGGGAATGATTCCACTCATAGATGCTGCGGGGAATAATGAGCGTCTGAGAGTCTCTTTATGTTTTTTTGGTTTGTGGCTGCGTCTCGTTAATCGTATTGTTGTAACGTGTAACAATATAGCTCTGTCTATGAGTACTAAATGTTTAGTGATTATATATAATAGTAGTTGTCTGTGTATTTGTCCTCTTGTTGCAAGTGGGTGTAGTCTAGTGTCTTGTTTGAGCACAGTAACGGTAAATATCATGTTTTTTTACCATGGTCGATTTTTGCAACTATTTTATATATTCTATTTATTTTATTTGTATTTATTTTATTTTTAGTTGTAGCTGTGTTTTGTTTATGAACTCCATCGGCAATAGCAATATAAACATTATCAGTCAATCTTAAGACATGCCCCCGAATAATGTGGAGGGCTATGAGGATGAGGGAAAATATGAGGATTTAAGTTTTTATCCCAGCTGATAAACCCTAGAAGTATTGGGACAAAAACAGGTCGCAGTGGGATACACTCCCCTGCCCCCCCCCCCCCCCCCCATTATGTACAGCAGTAATACCCACGCCTGTTCACCCAAATACTACCAACCACCAGCCCACCGGTGAAATTTATCAAACATTTATTCATTATATTGATAGTTTTGGGATCTCCTTTCTCTTCACTGGTAATTATATCATTCTCATCTACCAACCTTTCCCCCTGTTCCTATCTATCTCCCTTATTATTGAAACAAAACATATGTTGTTTGGTTTCAATTTACTCCGTGTTTAATTTATAATGCACTGCAATTCAAAACATAATATTCTACCAACACATACAATAATATTATAATAAAAGAATCAATACAAAATGATCCCATGTCTTTGACTAGATGGTTGTTGTTGATGTGAGGGGTAAATGTCGAAGAGAGAACATTCCCACCCGCTGTCATTAATCACTCCCATGTTGTTAGGGAACAGATATGGGATTACTGTATAACATGTAATCAACCTTTGCGTATTTTTTTGCGAATTATAGGTTGGTGGAATAATTATCTATTTTAATCAATCTCATCAGAAATGAGTCCCAAATGTAATCAACATCAAACTAGAACTAATTATTTTGTGCTTTGTACAATGCAATATTATAAGATAAGTGAATACAGAGTATTGACTTATGTCATGATTTATGTTTATCTGAATAATAGATTAACGTGTTTTACTGTACAGTATAATTATGTATGCTGGATTATGCACCCCCTATGTACGCCAACGGCGAACAGCGGTGCCATAACTGTAACGACGGTGCCTCGAAGGTAGAACGGTGCAACGACGATGCCTCGACGGCACAACAACAAAACAACGAACTTTGATGGGCCGCGACAATTGTGCGCAGTTCTGAGCATACCCCCAACAATTTCCCGCCACGCCGACACGTGGGAATACCGCTAGACCGGCTTAGGATGCTGCCTGCCTGTACACAACCACGCCTGCCATGTCGGGGTGCGTCGGCATCAGTGTATGTGTGAAGTACTCTTAAGAGGAGAAAAAACAGGTTGCCATGTAAAAGAAAATGGGCTGAGGGAGATCGAATGACAGGTAGGGATTTAAAACAAAAATAATCCATTCCAGGGATTTTTAATTAAATAATTATCCAAAGGTGTACACATATAAAGCAATGGAGTACATGATATTAGATTTTTATAGTCCTTGATACCATCGATGACTTCAGACTCGAGGCACACTTAAAAAAAAAAAAAAAAAAAAAAAAAAAAAAAAAAAAACACCCACACACACACAGGGACAAAATAGTGTGTGTGTAATCATATCTGATCACTCTTGCAGATTTGTTTCGTATTGCCTCTAGTTTATTGATATATTGTGAGTGTATGCATCCAAGATGGTGTCGCATGATGTGACCGAGAAAGTGTTTTAAATACTGGAATGTGTATGTTTTTGCTACACTTTGTGAGATTCCTGCACAGGAACCCCATGGCCTTGTTAGCCTTTGCTCTGATGTTGCTAATGAACTCAAACTACCAATCAATTTCCAGAAGATGATCATTTATCCTAGCGTATTTACCTCTATGCCAAGATTGCCTTGCATTGTCACTATTGATTCTCTCGATACCAGATTGAAAATAGTAATTGAGCAAGAATGAGCAATGGCCACAGCTAGGAAACTGATCAAGAGAGTCAACATCACTCTATCACTCTTGGTGGTCAGCACAAGGTCTGACGTGTTTCCAGAGGTTATGTTGGTTGGGTTAGCTTAATCAGCGGGAGTGTGGGGGCTGCAGCCCCCACTTAGGACACTTTAAGTTAAGTTAGGTTGGTTAGGTTATGCTAATTATTCATATTTTACTATATTATATGGTTTAACTCTACATTCTCCCTGATCTTCATAGTCCTCCCCGCTATCGAGGAAGGGGGTTATCTTAACATTCTTGGAGTAATTTGTTATCTAGTGTTTGTCCCACAGTGGAATTATAACTAAAATCATGAAAACAGTCATTTCTAAAGATCTGGAGAAAATAAATATACCAACGAAAGTAAAGCTGGTGCTTTCTACACGAACATGAATGTACTCGGTGACTATCCTATATAAGCGTTCTATCCGGAAGACTTTAATCATATTAAAGAGGGCGTGGGAGTGTGGGAATGTGCAGAGGTGAGAAGAGTGAGTCAGTAGCGCTAATCATAACAACGGATGTGACACGTGCCGGTATGTTGTGTGATGAGAGGGAGAGGGGAGGGGGGTTGGTGTGAGGGGAGAGCTGTGAGAAGAAAGAAGGGGGAGGCATGCTTCAAAGCAAGTGTTAGGTGTTAATATTAAAAGATGGGTGATGATTGTGAGGGACAAGATATATGAGGAGTTATAAGTCAGTAAATTTTAACTAGAATTTTATATAATAGCCTTAAGTACCATTCTTGAGCAGGTGATCATAATGTTGTGTCATTTAGTAAAAAGAAATATTTAAGATTAGGAGCATATAATATCGAACTACATGAAGAAATCAACCCAGTCAGCTATATTATCACAATTTTCAAAATATATAAGGCTCACGACTTTTCAAAGTTACTGTAAATATCATAGGAAGAAACAAATATTGACAATGCGTGGAGTAGAAAGGGAGAATACATTGCGTGATAGGTGTTGTGTATTTTATGACCTTGGTGCGTGGGAGAGGAGAGGGAGGACGGGGAGCGTGAATAACAATAAAAACATAGTGTAGATATTGCCTCACTCATAAATGCTCCTTAACATAGATGCTCCTTAACATTTTGTTGTTCTTTCTCCTATTTGGTATTAAGACAGTCAGAGCAGGCTACTAAATGAGTAACGAAGACACAGGCGCATGTGTGATACTAGTAGACAATGAGATATGGTAGGATTGGATTGATAAGGGAGAAATATAAAGAATGCTCGATCTGAAAGTAATACAAAACAGTAAAAAATATTCACCATTTATAATTTAAAAAGTACACATGGAGCTAATATTTAAAAAATCAACCTAGGGTCTACAATGTGGTAGCACATGACTGCACTCGCTCTGCGACTCAACTCCAGGAAATCTCTCCAAGCGAGTTTCCAGACCGCATCTCGATTGAAACCATCGCATGAGTAGATTCAAATTAAGGGGCTGCCTATATACTGTATACGCCCATATAGAGCCGAAGCAAACACTCATGAAATGTACACCCAATAAGTTTAAAATTAGTTTTGGAAAGTAGACGCTGGTATGATGTGTGGTCATACCAAGCGTAGCCCATTATCATGTAAAGATATTACATATCAAATCAGTTTATGTCTCTCTTCAAATCCCTTTTGAGTGTCCATTTATCACAGCCAGAGCACCAATATTATATACATCTGTAATTTTTTTTTTTTTTTTTTGCATAGGGATGGTCATCGCCATATACTTAATTGAGAGAGTCCATAACCCCATAGGTTAGGCCGAGGTGACAATTAGCATCATAATCTCAAAGGTGAATTTATTCAAAACTTTTTTGTTTTCACCTTCATGAGCAAACTACATTGCTTCATCGAACTAGACTTTCAGATCCTTGGCCTCCGCCTACTATGGAGTCATTCAGGGAGCTAACTACATCAAACCAATTTGAGACAGTCATTGCATAGTCCCTTGTACATTCTTCATTCTTGAGGCTCTCAGCTCTCAAGATGAAAACTTTGCGGGTTTTCAAGTTATGAAGTGCAGCTTTAGGGTATCAACAATGAGTATGTAGTCAGTAGCAAAGAAATCAGCACTCCTGCACACCTAATAATTATTAACAGTTCTCCAACAAATGTCTACGAGAATGTGGCCAGTCCCCTTTATAATGTTGCCAGCATTGGAGTACAACATTATGTGATATATACTTGGTCTCTGAAACCAGGATCCTGCAGTCTTAAACATCTTGGAGCATGTAGGGTTACAAAAGAGAGTATTATTGACATTCCAGGTACCAGAGTGATGAAGACCAACACAGTTCTCATAGATAGCTATGTCAGTGCTAGTGGCTGCATTGAAATCCCTCAGGACAATGAGTGCTCTGAGTGTGGCACTAGTCCACAATATAGTCAAGTTCTTTGTTTTGAATGCATCGCTTCTCGGCTGATCACTGAAGCTAGGCAACATATATACTGTATAATATATATGTATATATATATGTGGTACAATCGATGCTATTATAATAGTCAGGCAGCAGAAGGAAAGATATATACTTAAAGATATGGATATGTACCTTGTGTTTGTAGAAATGGAGAAGGCCTTTAATAAGGTGCCTACAGATGTTGTGCAGTGGGCTATGAGAAAACTGGGAGCAGAGGAGTGGCTGGTGCGTGTAATAATGAAGATGTACAAGGACTCACGAAGGGCAGTGAAGGCGAAAATTATGCTGAGTGAGGAGTTTGTAGATCGCATTGGAGGCCACCAGGACTCTGTGTTAAGCCCTTTCCTCTTTGTTATAGTTCTGGAAGCACTATCTGGAGATTTCAGAGCTGGGCTTCCCTGGGAGCTGCTATATGCAAATGACCTAGTACTTATCTCAGATAGTGTTCGGGATGCTGAAACCAAGTTCAGCAGATGGAGAGAGGGCATGGCAAGTAAATCATTAATCTTGGAAAGTTACAAAAAAGTGGTACCTGTACATACCCATGCAGAAAATGGGTGGGCGTGAAATCAATTCAGTTAGCGTCTGCCGCTGCTGGGTACACCACGGGAAGAAGCACTGCACTAGAATAAAGGACCTCTACCAAGGAAGAAGTCTGAGAAAGTTGTATGTATAGTATGCAAAGGTGAGCTTGTTTTCAATGACCAGCTCGAGAGTGTTAACTTTGGTAATGAGTCACTGGAGATAGTGGACAAGTTCTCTTACTTGGGCGATATGATCTCTGCCAGTGGTGGGGTCGAGGCCGTCACTATAGCCAAAGTTAGGTGCGACTGGGGAAAGTTCAGAGAACTGTTGCCACTACTTACAATGAGAAGACTCCCTCTTCTCTTGAAGGGTGAGGTGTATGCTTCATGTCTTAGAAGCATTATGACATATGTTTCAGAAACATGGCCTTTCAAAGCGGATGATATTAACAGAATGGAACGTAACAAGAAAAGAATGGCGAGATGGATGTGTGGGGCCAAACTGCAAGATAGAATATCTAGTAAAGAGCTGAGGAGATGTTAGTTATCAAGAGTATCAGTGGATGGTTTGGATATATGGAAAGGTTGGATGAACTAAGTTGGGTGAAAAGATGCAAGTCCGTGAAGGTGGAGGGAGCTGCAACAAGGGGCAAACCAAGAAAGACATGGAACCGCACTTCGTGTGGAACACTCGGTCTTTATACTTGTGTGTTTATATATATATATATATATATATATATATATATATATAGAGAGAGAGAGAGAGAGTGAGAGGAAGTGCGTTTGTGTGAGTGCATGCTGTGCGTGCATGCTTTCTAAACCCTAGCTGGGAATCGAAACAATGATCTCAAGTTTAAGAGCAAGACATTTGCCAACCATGCTGTGATTTTAAAGCCTTTGAAATAAATGTTCATTACTAAATCTTCATATATATGTATATCACATGAGGATAATATCTCAACACATGTTGTGCGCAGTTTAAACATTGCCTACATTCTCCATTCCGTCTTATGCATACTCGCATTATTATAGACTCGCTCCGCCTTGATATTCTTTTTATCAAAAGGTTTATAATTTGCCACTAGGATAAATAGCTGTTCACTATATATATATATATATATATATATATATATATATATATATATACATATATATACATTATACATATCTTCAGGAAAATGATAATCGTTACAAATATTCTTTAAAGTATATCAATCTTGTTTTGCTTCGAATCATTTACTTTCGTATAATAGAACGGTTTTATAAGTCCAAATAATACATTCTTTTTGAAGCGACGACAATATCCGGTGAAATGTGTAGCAGACATTCGTCCCTGAATGAAAAGACAGAATGGGATGTGTTTATTATACAGTAACAATGAGATCCTAGCTATGTATTTTTTGTAGTCGCTGTTGTTATAGGTTAGCATGCCTTCAAGGTTATGAAGCATAGTTCCACGTGTTCCCAAGGGATCCTAATGAGGGAGCAATCATTAAGGGGAGACTGGCCGTTTGTTTGGTCTATTAATTCATTTATTCATATATTTTGTTAGTTTCCTCCCTAGACCTCCATCAAGCTTAGAAGAAAACAAAAAATAGACCCCCCCCCCCCCTTCAAGATAAATTTGTACATTTTTCGGTAGAAAAATTTTCAGGCCGAAGGCCGGTTCCTCTTAAAGTTGCAGGCTCGCTATCGCTCGCCAGGAAATAGTCGACACCTAAATGGCACGAAAGGTCTTAAAATTGACAACAAAATAGGGCGAAAGGTGTTAAAATCGCCAAACTAATGGGCCGAACGTCTTATAATCTCAAAACTAGTGGGGCTAAACATTAGGGAGAAGGGGTTCAAGAAAAACGGTCTGCCTCCCCTTAACGACAATAATAATTCCCGTATTTTACTACTGGGATTTCCGAACACAATGCTCTAGTCTGGCCTTATAGTATGATGGTGGATGGATTGTTAGGCCCGGGCAAATTACCTCGCTTCAAGGTCACACTGTAAGATCACTTTAAAGAGAGAGAGAGAGAGAGAGAGAGAGAGAGAGAGAGAGAGAGAGAGAGACTATAAGATTCTTAATCTTATATAATTATATAAAGAATACCATCAAAACGTAGAATTAATGCCTGGATTAAGTTATGTAAATATCAAGGAGCTAACACACACACACACACCCACACCCTCACACTAATTAAAACAGCAATGTCTACATTAACGACAGAGCGGCCCACAGGTATCAGTCAGAAGGTGATTAATGGTTGATTTATTAACTATAGCGTGGGTGACTAGATCCTTTGTAAACAGACTTGACGCCATATATACTCACAAGTAATATAGTCAATTAAATAAAAACAAAATAAACAATACTTAACTTCACCATTAAGTTCGGGGAAAATACTCCTGGGAGAGCCTTACTGTAGGTGCAGTATAAGGATTGATATACTCCTGGGAGAGCCTTACTGTAGGTGCAGTATAAGGATTGATATACTCCTGGGAGAGCCTTACTGTAGGTGCAGTATAAGGATTGATATACTCCTGGGAGAGCCTTACTGTAGGTGCAGTATAAGGATTGATATACTTCTTGTTTCACCACCTGGTCACCTTTGCTGGGGGGTTTTTTCATCTGTGCCTCAGTTACGCAAACAGCGATTCTAGCTTGATCTCAAGATGCATACATTCTTCCTTTCTTATATAAAACCACATGTGCTACACACCCTACGCTGGCTTAATTTTTTTTTAATTTCTTCCTATTTTGGCGTTGGGATCCAGCGACCCCACCGGCCGCCACTTTGATGGGGGAATCAGTTTCTGTAGAAGTTGACCAATGGTTCCCAACTTTAGGACATTCCTGTGCTCGGTATGCTTCAGGTCAGGGCCCCCACGAGGGCATACTGTATATTATAGCAACACAGTAATGGAACTGCCACCCAGGTGAGGGGACTGCGCTGGGTCTGCTTCTTCAGTGCTAATGGTCTTAGTCCACTTAGTGGAAGTGAAATTGTGAAGTGTAGCAGTGGGGGCATATCTAGGAGCTTGGAGGAAGATTTTGCCTTTTGGAGTGCTTCCTCTGGAAGCAAGGCATCAGATTTGTTTATGTAATGTTAACTATGCTAGGTTCATTTTAAGTTGCATAAATCGTGTAGTGTAGGGTAAGCCAAAATAATAGCATATCATCGAAGTGAAGGTGTATCATACTGTTCTAATGCCGTTGATTATCAAAGGTTTTTTCCTAAAATGAATGAAGTCCTAGCAACGCTGGGAAATATATTCTCATATTGAACGAGTTCAGTATACAAATATTTGTTAAGATATCAAAGGTATTATCAAAATTAAATATTTTCTCTATATTCACTCAACCATATTTCCGAATGTATATTTTGGTAATTCAGAAACGAAGTTTCTGAACTAAACTTAAATAAATGACACTATCACCTAAGACACACTATCTTCACTTTAGTTGCTAATAACATTGCAAACTTATCTCGAAAGATTGCCAGAATTAATTTGCCGGTAAGATATATCGTGTTATTTTTTAGTTCCTTTAATACTTTGACCTTATTATAATTTCAAGTTGTAAATTATCACGTAAGGTTATCACTCCCAATGATAATTCCTAAAATTATTGCAATCGTAAAATGATGTCCAGAATAAGAGGAATAATGGCCTTCATTGTAGGTAGAAAGATAAAACATTGTCATTCTGAACATTGCCTGCTGTCGATGTCTTACAGCGCCTCTATATACAGTAGGTGTGTTCTGCCGGATATTCACAATGATTAATGCATCGTCAGGGAATCAATGTTTGGTTGGCTATATATGCGCGATCAGTTTTTCTTTTGAAACCCACGTCTAACCTAGGGGAGGTGTGGTGGAGTGGTCTTGCCACTGGCCTGGTAATCCAAAGGTCCCGGGTTCAAATCCCGATGTATCAATGGGAAGATATTATTGGGATGGAATTTATGCTGTACCTGGTATCAGTGCATTACCACAAGCCCACCGAAACGTCAATAAAATACCCTCATTGTTCCCTGATTAAATAGCACTGTATGAATATTCCCATATTCAAAATATGCTATAGGGGTGCAATGCCTGGTGAGTTATCTGCTCAACAGGTGGTGTTGTGTGTGTGTATGTGTGAGAGTCCGAGTGTAGGGGGTGAGACAGTGAAGCACGGGAACGAGGTGGCTTCAGAGATGGGGTCGTTTCGGGCCATGAGTGAGCACCGTGCCTCATGTGAAGGCAAGATGGCAGGTGCTCGTTGTACTCTACGTGCTTCACATGTCTCACTCCCTAGACTGGAACAAGACCTCACGGGCTTCACTGTTCATTGTAAAGCGGTGAATGTTAAGGCTCTCGGCCTATGCCCGAGAGGAAGTAAGTGGGAATATAGAAAAAAAAAAAAAAAAAAAACATTCGTATAATATATGGCAAAACTGCGTCTCGCCTGATCACTATTATCGAAAAATTTACAAATTTAGCTTGCTGTAAAAAACAAAAATATATATGCTGGCTCGCTTCCGCTCGCCAGGAAAATATTGACACCTGGATGAGGGTAAACGTCTTAACACAGTAGACTGAATGGGGCCGAATGTATACAACCCAGAGAGAGAGAGAGTGAGAAAGAGAGAAAAGAAACACGAGGTGGGCCCTCTTAAGCATGTGGGAAGGACGTCGTCTACAGTACATCATTACGAAGAAAGACTAAGGAACAGTCAAGTGTTGATTTATCAAATATAAATTATTCTCACCAATGTCCTTTGAAAACAAAACTGTTTATTATGATCACCAATGCGTCGGACCACTATCTCCATAAGCTACATACTATACCACACTGAAGTTCTGTATTATTATTATTATCATTATTATTATTATTATTATTATTATTATTATTATTATTACTATGGTCTTGAATTGAATCGATTCAATTAGACCGATATAGCCTAGGTTGAACAGTATTGGTGTTAGTTTATTGACAGTGCTTCTTGATTAGATAATATAAATTCGTATGCGAGTCTTGGCTATCCTAAGTGAAGTACGTACATCTGGTTAGTAAACATTTCCAGCATAATTTGCAAAGTTTACATGACTTTGAATTTACAATATTACTTTTGCACTGTACCACAAATTTATGATATTAGTTACAACTTTGAATACCGACAGTGAATTAAACTCTAGTTCGTACTGTAGACTTACACCTCGTTGAGTTAATAGTTCGAAAATATTGTATGGGTTTAGTTTATGTATTAGTAATTGTAATACTTACGGTTTAAAGTATCGCCTACACACAATGAATTTTCCAAACAAAACTACATTTACGCGAGACATACATTTTACAACGCTTTAACTATACATCATTCACTGTTTTTCTATGTGCATAAATGAGACAAAAGGCAGGCTGCCTGTAACGAATGTCTCCCCCAGAACCAAAAGAGTGACAGAGAGCCAAATTCAAGGGACGTTGGGGGCAAGATGCCTGGACACACGAAGTGTAAAGCATCTTAAGTCATAGGATGAAAGAAAGATTGAATACCATGACATTACAATAAAAATCATGCGAGATTATTTACCTTACAGTATAATATGTTTACTTTGACAATACTCTTGCACATCAATGAATCTACACATACTTTAAAAAACATCGAATTCACAGAACACTGATCACTAATGTAACACGACAGCAATTCTGCAAGATTTTGATTTTATAGAACAATACAATTCTATTTGTTATTCCTAAATTGTGTAAGATTGCTGTTGATGGTGTTATTTATATAATATATCAACCAAGAATTACTATGATTTTGATGACTGATATTCTGCTTTATAATAATTTTACCATAAAATGGTACAGCTTATTCTATCACCATGACATGATTAGGTTTTCTATTAAGCACTCCCGTAGAAGTTGATGTAAATATTTATATGCAGTTCTCTAAATAATTTTGAATAAAAATGAATACAATGTCTGATAAATGCCTTATTTGATGTTTTCTCAAAACTATTGGTTTATCTGTGACATAAAATCGTTATTATTTGTATGTGTCTGTAAGCTATATTAGCATAACTAGTACCTACAGTACATATAAATACAACCACTGTCTTAATTGTGCATAAATAGCAAGTGTGTATGTGTGTGTGTGTGTGTGTGTGTGTGTGTTAATACTACTAATTCGTTCACTCACTCCTTTAAAGAGCATAGCTCACCTAATCAGATATCCTCAGAATCATCATTGTCATTGTACAACATATCCCTATGTACAGTACAGTACTAGGAGGCTGGTTTCCTCAAATAATTACATTTATCAATTTATGTATTTAGCGTTTTGTTGTATCTATTTATTTATTTATTTATTTATTTATTTATTTATTTATTTTTTGGGGGAAGGGGGGGAATAGTGACGTGAGGTGCGGAATCAAGAAATATATTAACACCCAGTAAAACCAACTCCCTTTGTCGTGCTATTTGTGGAGGCACCAGTTTCTCTAATATTTCGTTTTCCAATAATATCTAGCCCTATGGAAAAACAAAGGGATGTCTTACCTAGCACATAATGGTCTTGCCACTGGCATGGTAATCCAATGGACCCGGGTTCTAATCCCGATATGTCAATGGAAAGATATTATTGGGATGGAATTTGTGCTGTACCTGGTATCAGACCTCTTCTCCTAATTCTGCCCCACTTAACCTGCCTCTACCATTTTCGAATCTTCTTTTCTATCCTCTCCTTCTGTTGTTATATACATCTCTTTAGTTTTTATATACGAATCCTCTCACCAACTCTTGTTTCCTCTCCACATAAATCTGCAGCTCTCCCGAGTGATCCAGCCTGTCGCTCCCCCACACCCAACATCCTGTACACACGGGATGTTACTTTCCACTCCACCGTGCCCGCCGTGGAATGTCCTTGTCAAGTTAAGGGTGAAGAGTCGACAGCCGTATACTTCGTCAGTCACTTCCAATTTGGTGAGAATATAAGTACGCTAATAAAACAAAAATATGTATACAGTATATTAATGTACGAGAGAACTACGCCTGCTAATTTTCTCCTTTCTCTCTTACTCGTGTATGTGTGTGTGTGTGTGTGTGTGTGTGTTACTGACCGAAACATGAATGTTCACACATATATTGTACAGCACATGACGGATCTTACATTGACACATTGAGAGAGAAACAATTAATCGAAGCAGTTCAAAACTCGTTAACCAGTAAAATTTCTCCTGTACAACACCTACTGTAGACGTGTTTTGTGTCAATATTCTAGGAGTTTCTTTTTCATCTGACGATTCTTGGAAAGACTATTTGACCAAACTTACTATAACAGCTTCCCAGAAGTTAGGTGTGCTCAACCGTCTCTGTGGGTTTTTCACCCCTGCACAGCTTCTTGCTCTGTACAGCGGCACAGTGCGCCCATGCATCGAGTATCGTCCGCATGTGTAGGAAGGTTTCACCCATACCTCATTTCTCGAAAGAGTCCAAAGCATTAATTGTCTCTTTAATTTACCTCCTCTTACTAATTCCGTACAATCTCTCTTTACACACTGCAATATTGCATCTCTCTCTCTTCTACCGCCATTACAATAATCAATGTTCTTCAGAGATTTCTCAGTGTATACCTTCTCCCTTATGAAGAGTAGGGAAACCCACATTTCAACACATTCCCACCTTTGTTCAGTCTAACTGTCTAACCCAGGAGTGAACCGAGTTTCCCAGTCTTTCTTCTACTCATAAAGTAAGCTCGCGAATTTTTCCCTTGAATATGTCTTTCCTTCATCCTATGACTTAAACTGCTTCAAGCTCAGTGTGTCCAGACATTTCAACTGTAACGTACCTTGAATTTGGCTGTTTCACTCCTTCAATTTTTTTTTTTTTGGGGGGGGACACTTGTTACAGGCACATACAAAAGAAGAAACAAGACTATATGAGAAGGTTGGAAACTCTCAAGCTTTTCTCATTTGAAAGACGCAGGGACGGATATGCCAACTTAATGTATGTTATGTTTACAATATTATGATTGGCAACAACTTCTTTACCGGTGACGTATTTTTCTGATCTATTCTAGCTATACATAGACGAATTTATGAAGCTTAGTATTGATATATGGTAGCTAAAAGGGTGAATTGAAATAGGCTGTAGCCTTTTCATGGGTAGGTGTCCTTCTTAACCTGAAAAGAATTGTCTAATAGTTGCCAGAATATTATGAAGAGGACGTTATGAGTACTGAATAGGTTAATGTACGCTCCAACATCCATCAACGACTGGGTCGTCTCTGCCACATACAGTTGGTAAACCTTAGACCAGCCACTGGAGTTAAGGCGATCAGAGAGAACGCCTTTGCGAAACGAGGGTCTCTTCTATTTATCACCCTACCCATTATCTGCATAACTTAACTGAACCAAGTCTCGAGAAACTTAAGAATCGGCTAGACATATTTCTCTGAACACTACCTGATCAATTCAATTTACCCCACTACCACCTCCATGCCGGTACCAACTGCATCATAAAGCAGCTCGCGCAGAGATGGGCAGATGGAATGTACTAGTGAAGGGGCATCAGCATGACCATGGGCGGACAACATTGCCTGCAACCACTACTTACAGGACCTGCAGATGTGCATGTGTGTGTAGCTTCTACATTATACTAAGAAATTATGCATGGATTATTAAAATAAGCAACTTTATGATTGATCCTATTTTGATTATCCTTTTATAAAATTCTTCGATGGAAAATTTTTAAGCAGATAATGAATTGGTTCAGTTGATCAAAGTAACAATTGTCAATCCCAGGTGGTTTCTGTGCGATTTTTCTTGAGAGGCATTGCTTGATTTAAGAATACATTTTACAAATTGTTTTTGAAGTAAGTGCGATTAACCCATAAGCTACGATGTTCCTTCCAAAATGTTTTACTAGGCAAATGCGACATTCCTTCCAGAATCTGACACTTAACCCATAAACGGCGAGCGTCCTCATATGAGTCCGTACTGGGCGAAGGCGAGCGTCCTCATATGAGCCAAGGCCTAAAAAAAAACTTTTAAAAGGCCCCAGTAGCACTTAAAAAAAAAAAAAATTGTGTTTAAGTGAGACAATTCCCCTCCATACCTCGTATCACTCCTCCACATGTGTCAAAATCCCCTCCTTCCCTCTCCTCCCTTTCAATTATCATCTATTTGTCCTCTTATTCCCATATATATTGGTGTTTTTATCATGCCAATATCTCCAAACCGGTCTAAGCCGTGCTCATGTTGCTAGAGAGGGTGTAGAGTGTCTGAGAGTGTGAGTGAGTAAGTCAGTCTAGCTCCAGGCTCCGAGAAGGGAGGGTGTGGCCCGCCTCAGCTCCACACTTGATGAATGGCCGGTCGGCAATTATTCGCCGGTCGGCAATTATTCGCGATTTTGACCATCAAAACACGATTCCCACTTGTTTAATTGTTGTTACATGTTGCTATCTTCATGTTAAACGTAAAATAGGTGCATATGAATAAGTAATAACCATATTTATCGTAAAATGACGATAATAGGTGGGAATGGAGCCTAATATGTCCGCCCAGTTGTGTGGTGTCCATTACACATAACTCGCCGTTTTTGGGTTAAAAACAATATTAAAAAATGCACTAGAGACTGGAAAATGGATGCAATATGTGATTAGGTGGCATGTCTCTTTACCACCACCTCTCTACTCCTTACATGTGTTTCACCCCCTGTGTCCATTGTTCTATCTTTTCCCTCCCCCACTACTTCCTCCCTCCCGCCTCAAGCACGTTTAGTCACCCTCCTCTACACCTCCCCCTTTCATGCAGTGCGAAAGATCCGCAAACGATTCAGTGTGGCGATAACCTCATTGGTGTTTATGTATTCGATACACTCCCGTCACAATAAACATTTTTTTCACTGGATTTTTTCTCTTTAAACCTATTTTCTGGTTTTTCAATATTCACATGTTCATTATACGAGTAAAATGTGTGCATATGGTGCAGTAATATTGCTTTATAAGGTGAATATAACGAATTTTGTCATAATTGTCATAATCTTTCACACTGACAGATCTGTCAGAAAGTGGTCTATTCATTACCTAAGGTTAATAGAACACATTGTTAGCAAAGGACCAGCATGTACTATCGTCCAATTGCTCTTATCTCTTGTCTTTCTAAAGTTTTTGAAACTATTCTTGCTTCCAAATTTCTTAAGCATTTCTCTTCTCATAATCTGCTCTCAGATCGCCAGTATGGCTTCCTTAAGGGTCGCTCTACTGGTGATCTTCTTTCATATCTTACTAACTCTTGGTCATCCTCCTTTCGGGACTTTGGTGAGACTTTTTCTATTGCACTAGACATATCGAAAGCCTTCGATAGAGTCTGGCATAAATCTTTAATTTCTAAACTACCCTCCTTCGGTTTCTATCCCTCCATCTGTGCCTTTGTCTCTAATTTCCTTTCCGGCCGTTCCATAGCTGCGGTTATGGACGGCCATTGTTCACTTCCTCACCCTATAAACTCCGGTGTTCCTCAGGTCTCTGTCCTATCTCCTATTCTCTTTCTAATTTTTATAAATGATCTCCTTAACTGTACCTTAATTCCCATCCATTCATACGCAGACGACTCAACCTTACACTACTCCATTAGTTTTTCAGAACGCCCCAGCCAGCAATCCCTCAACGACAAACGTAATGAAGCCATAGAACTCTTAAATTCTGATCTAAATACTATTTCCAATTGGGGCAGAAAAAACCTTGTTAACTTTAATGCTTCCAAAACCCAATTTCTCCATCTATCTACCCGTCAGGATCTCCCAGCGGACTATCCCTTATTCTTCAACAATACAAAAATCAACCCTTCATCTTCTCTCAATATTCTTGGTGTCTCTTTTTCTTCTGCTCTCATTTGGAAGGACCATATTACCAGTCTTGCTAAGGCAGCCTCCCAGAAGCTGGGTGTGCTCAACCGCCTTAGGGGGTTCTTTTCCCCTGCACAGCTTCTTGCTCTGTACAGGGGCATAGTGCGCCCTTGTATTGAGTATTGTTCACATGTGTGGGGAGGTTCCTCTCACACCGCTCTCCTAGACAAAGTTGAAAGGAAGGCCTTTCGTATCATTAACTCCCGTCCACTCACCAACTCTCTGCAATCTCTCTCTCTCCGCCGCAATGTTGCATCTCTCTCGCTATTCTATCACTACTATAATAATCAGTGTTCCTCAGAGCTATCCCAGTGCATACCACCTCCTTTATGTAGGGCACATGGTACCCGTCTTGCAACTCAATCCCACCCCTACTCTGTGCAACTCTCCAACCCAAGAGTGAAACGTTACTCTCAAACTTTCTTCTACTCAACAGCTGAGCTCTGGAACTCTCTCCCAGAATCAGTCTTTCCCTCTTCCTATGACTTAAATTGCTTCAAACTCCGTGTGTCCAGGCATTTTGGCTCGAACGTCCCTTGATTTTGGCCCTGTCACTCTTTCAACTATGGGGGAGGCACTCGCTATAGGCAGTTATGCCTTTTGCCTCCCTCAATCACATAGACAAAAATAAAAATAAAAATGTTGGCACGTGTTGATATATATTATCTGGAGGTATATTTTGTTATTTTCTTTGTTTCTGTGTCCTTTACTCTCCTCTAAGTTCCTCAATCAGATTACTATTATCATATTTAATTCTACCTACCCCCAGACGATTATATTCTTCCTAGCAGGAATTTCTTGTAAAAAACAAAGGTTAAGTGACAGCTTAAGCCCCTTCCAGGTATAAGTTGTGCAAAGTCGTCTGGTGGTAGGTAAAATAATAAATAGTATATAAATATGCCTGCTAAAGAGGTTAACATCTTTAAACCCGGTGACGTGTTCTCATTAGTATGTACGATACTTTATCCAGCTCATACAGGAGTTATTAATATCTATAAATATAACGGTTATCAATAAATATTTCAAATCCACTATAGCATTTTCTTGATAATTTGTCCAAGTACCACCCGTTGAGTTTTTCCGTTAATGATTAATCTGTGTTAAGGGGAGATTTCCACGTGAGGGATTTTTTTCTGGACCCCTTTCTCCCTAATGCTTTGTCCCATTGCTTTTGAGATTTTAAGACATTCGCTCCAATAGTTTGGCGATTTTAAGAACGTTCGCCCCATTTCTGTCAATTTTAAGACCTTTCGTGCCATTTAGGTGTTAATTGTTTTCCTGGCGAGCGATAGCGTGCTTGTAATTTAACAGGAACCGGCCTTTGGCCGGGAATTTTTTTTAACGAAAAATTTACAAATTTATCTTCAAAGGAATCTAGGGGATGTAATTTTAAGCTTGATGGAGGTCTAGGGAACAAACTAAAACCTCCCTTAAGGGCCTCTTTCTTTCAGCTCGGAAGACGTTATTTTTATGTTATTCTAGTCATATATTTAGACAATGTAAGTAATTGTGGAAGGTTCCATGGTAGTCAAAAAGCTAACTGTGATAGCTTATACCTGTTGCTCTTGATCATTCCTAAGTGAATAGAATTTCCTATAGTTAGTCATAATAAAATGTTAGATACGTGTCTGTTACCTTAGGGGTTACTATTCTGCGTGTGAGGCTTGAGAAGGGAACGGATGCACCACACCCTCTACATCCTGGTAATACTCACGGAGGAACGAACTCTTGATGATATAAATTATAGGGGTTTTAATTTGATTGTTGCGAATACAAATAATAAACCGAGACATATCCGTTAACTTTGGAAGTCTGTTATGTCACTAGAGTTTCTAAAAAGTTTTCAAGGTACGTTTACGCCAAACATATTCCTTTTGTCAGTCTAAAATGAAGTTTTCGCAACCAATTTCGATAATCCAGAGAGGCGATAGACGTATCTCAGGCATTTTACATATTTATTCTACTATTGATATCATGTAATATACGAAAATACATATTTGATTTCGTAAATTCCATGTACAAATGAGTCAAATCATCATGAGAATCAATGAGATACGGCTATCAATGTTCTGAATTATCGAAATTGGTTTGCGAAAACGTCATTCCTGACTGAA
This sequence comes from Paralithodes platypus, assembly GCA_032716605.1. Taxonomy (NCBI): domain Eukaryota; kingdom Metazoa; phylum Arthropoda; class Malacostraca; order Decapoda; family Lithodidae; genus Paralithodes; species Paralithodes platypus. Next base: position 32,907,225 of record CM064580.1, read on the forward strand.
AAAAAAACATATACATACGGCCAAGTATACAGTCATACATACATTTACGCTCAGACAAACGTTTTAACGTGTGTGCACTCTATCTATCTATATTCCTCTAAATACATGTATAATTATTTTATTCTGGTTACCTACCAATCCACATTTGTCCACATTGCTGCAGATTAATTGATACAGTCTATATTTTGAAACTAAATATCAGAATTCTATTCATATATGTGGTCATCTGTATTTCTATGCATCTATACTTATGTATCTATCTTTGTCTATCTAAAAAAAAACATGTCTATGCAAGTAAATCTATGGATGACCTTAATATTAGTTATTACTTATTACCGTACATATTATGTTCATATTATGAACAACGAATGAGTATAAAATACAAAACCTACTGTATTTATAAGGAATTTAGCAGTACGGTTTGTAGTGTCTTTCTCAAAGATTCCTAACATTTAACGACCTCGAACTATGTGTATGTGTGTGTGTGTGTGTGTGTGTGTATGTGTGTGTTTGAAAAGGTCAGGCCACTGAAACAATTCGCAAACCTATATTTAAAGTACAAATTATTGATATATGAATTATTGTATCTCGTAAATTATGTTATTTACTGACTGAAGGACTCTCCTAAGGCCATAGGTAATTTAACAAAATACAATCCAATTGAGTGGGATCATTATAAAATTATATTCTGTCAGAACAATACTGATCTCGCGTTTGAATGATATTGTCGTAATTACAATAATACTATTTAATGTTCTATATTATGACTTGTATCGGAATCGACAAACATACAGTATATCATTGAACAAATGCTTGCTAGTATAATGAATGCTGTAACCTTTGACGGGATTATCGTGTATTATTTGAGATATTAAGCAGAAATTGGACAGGCTTCTAGTAGAACCTAGATACTGTACGATCACATATACAAGTTTATCCCAATACTGCATATCCAATACTGCGATAAACTCGGAACTCACAGTAACAGGAAAATTATACACATAAACACACACATACACACACACATACACATATTTTGTTTTCGGCCATCCCGATAAAGAGGATTGCATCGTGGTCCCTCCCTAGCCAAGCTGCTCAACTATCAGCTTGTGTTAACCTACACATAGTTCTCACAATTTCATCTGCGTATGTACCATGGTGGGAAACTAGGCACCAAACGGTTACCAAAGGTCGCATGTGACCTTGTAGTTAAGGGGACGTTATATTATTTATATGTTTTTGTTTTTATTATTATTATTACCAGTGCATATATATTAGTTTTCGTTTGCTCCTTGGACCTCTATCAAGATGAACGAAATATACCCCCAAGACCCCCTTCGAGATAAATGTGTATATTTTATCAGGCTCGCTCTATCGTTCGCCAGGAAAAAATAGACGCGTAGATAGGGCGAAAGGTCTTAAAATTGACAAACTAATGGTGTGAACGTCTTAAAATATCACAACTAATTGGGTTAAACGTGAAGAAGGGGTCCAGAAAAAAGTACCTCCCCTTAAGGTAGATAAGCATTGTACTGTACCTAAGAACATATACATGCATGTAGATTCTCAGCCTCAGGGCTGCAAGTGAACAATAAATCAACAATTAATTTATTATTATTACACATTAAGATGTGGCCCAAACATAATTCGAATGTAAAACAAAACATACATAGATAATTCGGAAGAAATCCTATCATGTACTTTAACTTTATTATATGTCAATCCTATCTCCTTCCCACAACAGATATTTCCAAACAAACAAAAACACACCACTGTTTTCTCTCGCCTTCTTATCAACACAGTATATTTATAACCTACTGTATTAGCCCCCCACCCCCTCCCACCCTCCCCCACTGGCCGCGGGAGGGAGGAGGTGAAAGTGCCATACTAGCACTTCGCTGTTATGTATTAATTGCAACACCTGGCCCCCCATGTCCGGTCCTAGTGGGGAGGGAAGGAGGACACAATGAATGATAGGGATCTCGGGGTGAAGGTGGACGAGAGAGAGAGAGAGAGAGAGAGAGGAATTGAAGCGAAAATCGCAGGGATTGAAGAAGAAAAGTGTTTGTAAGTTAGTTGTTTAAAATACACACACATTATTGGTCTCAGCGAAATTGTTCAGGAATTCAACAAAACTACAAGAAACTCATAACCAAATCAATATAAACACACACACACACACACACACTTTTGTTGGCTATATTGGTCACAACTAACCAAGTTTATTGATTGGGTAATCTCTCAGACAATCCGAATGTAATTGCCTCATTACTTGATTTTGCTCTAACAGAAAGACCAAGAGACTGATCTCTAATTATTGTAAATGGTCAGAGCTGAGGACAAGACATAATCCCCCAATTTTCAGAGCAACGGGCATAGATTTAATAATGGTGACAATGAATATCTATTGCAACAAAAAGGGCAATATAATACCTGAAAATAATTGTCTAGCAACACTTAATTATATTAACACGAGGAAAAAAAATTATCATTCATATACTTTATATTCGCAATGCAATAATATAAATAATAAAGATGATAACAAATAGTTGCCTTCACATGTATCAATAAATCTCGTAGAACAGTTTATACTTTCAATTACACTAGGAGACTTGGATATTTTACCGAAATACGTCAATCTTTGCTAATCAATATGACTATCTTAAATTAGCTTTAACATTTAGCATGAACTATATTTTTCACTAAGCTTGGTTACTATATTAATTCCCAAACCGTCACAATAAGGCCTAGTTTATATCAACACCTGTTACAAAAATAATAGCTCCACTCCTACTATGTCCAACTCTCCAACCGAAGAATTTACACATTTCCTCAGTCTTTCTTCTACTCAATCTCTCTTTCATCCTATGACTTAAACTGCTTTAAACTTCGTGTCCTGGCATTTTGACCCCAACGTCCTTTGAATTTGGCTCTCTGTCACTCTTTTGGCTTTGGGGCGAGATACTCGTTACAGGCCACAGGGGGAGATTGTAGGCACCAATCGAACAGGGCTAGACCCAGGAGAGGCGATAGGCATTTGATAAGGAGTCGCTGGAACTCCTGTTTCATTTGCATGGCCTCTCTTACTGATTCTCTTTGTGCATCACTTACACTGAGAGTTATCCAGCTCACTCTCACAAACACCTCCTCCTCCTCCTATCTACCTACACTAAACATGCACACCACACTTCCATCTTCCACATCAATATTTTGTAATTATATAACAGCCCAGCCTCAAAGTTCCCAAGGGGTGGGGGGGGGGGGACCATAAATGCCCCCACACCCTCCCGAGCTTCCCAAGACGACACCATGCATAACATTCTCTGGACCTCGGCCTGTCACTCTTCAAATTCAAAAATTCAAATTCAAAATAGTTTATTGATACAATTATAGTACAATTGCAAAGGTAGGGCTTTACAATAACAAATAAATAACTAATTGCATCGATGAGGATTTGATGCCATGTGGCATATACAGTATGTCCTCTTATTCCTTACTACATATTTATATGGTCAGCATAAGGAGTAACACGTGCATTAGTGAACACAAAAGTGAGATAACAAAAGGAAATGAAAAGTACCAATTATAGCACACACCAGATTCATACATAATTCAGTATTCGAAGCAATGATTTTATTTATCTAATAAGTTCAATTTTAGTGTTCGCTTAAATGTTGTTGTTGTTGTTGTTGTTCCCCAAGCTGCCTGGCCGAACAGCCCCAAGGCCCCGACGAGCCCCAAGGCCCCGAGCAAGGCCAAGGCCATAACCGAGCGCCCCCACAGACCCTCCCTGCTGACCACAATAAAGCCTGGGTGACCGAAGCCACTCCATGGCGGGGAGCTGAGGAGGGTGCGGAAACGCCCGGGAAACCAAAGCCCCACCCAGGGCCCTGTGCCCCTCAGCAATTATGAAGAGAAAGTTGAGGGGCAAAGGAAAAATGTGACGCTTTGGCTTCCCATCTCGGTAGATTGGGAGGTCAATCCATGGAAGAGACTCCGTCACTTGAGATCTAGAAAATATCTAAGTAAAAGGAACAGTCAGAGTAAGCTATGGGTATGGCAGAGATCGCTCAGTTCTCACTGATAGACCAGCCCATCACCACATGACTAGAACTCAATCCTCTCAGCATCAGCTAGGAAAGGCCCTAGAAAACCGCCTTTGGCGGGGGGGATAGCTCCCCTATTTCAACCCCTTTCGGGGTTGGGCACCCGCCCTAAATGTTCGTGTCATCAGCGTTGTTCTGCTCAATGGGACATGTAATTTGTGTCTTTGTCTAGTATGATGTGTATGTATATCCCTATTGACAATAAACATACTATCCATCACCGAAGGAGTAATACCCTTAATATATTTAAACATTTATTTAGCTATACAGAATACATAGACGTCAGGAAATCTTAATAATTGCAAAGATTTAAATAAAGGTTGAGAATGCTGTCTATAATGAGCCGCTTTGATAATTCTAACAGCTCTTTTTTGTAGTGTAATAATTGGTTTAATATGACAGTCACTAGCTGCACCCCAGACCTCTATACCATAAATAATATATGGATACACAAAACAGTTGTATAATGTAACAAGTGTTGAAATATTCAATAATATCCTGGCCTTGCATAATATGCCTAACCCTCTTGACATTTTGTTTGTAATGTGCCTTAGATGTTCATTCCAGGATAACCTGGAATCAATTACTACACCTAAGAATTTTGTGGTGTTTACTTTTTTAAGAGGAATATCGTTTATGCATACATTATAATTTGTTGTTACCTTTTTCCCTTTTGTAGTGAATACCATATAATGAGTTTTATCAACATGTAATGCTAATTTGTTCACCGTCACCCATTCTATTAGTTTCTTTATTTCAATATTCATGGTGTTTATTAAAGTAATTATGTTATTGCCACTCAAAAATATGTTTGTGTCATCTGCAAATAAAATAGGTAAGAGGTCCGGGGAAGCAGTCACAATATCATTGACATATATCAGGTATAATAGAGGACCAAGTTCTACTTTACTATCAACATTTGCAACATTAGCGGCCTTTCCTTTAATTTTCCCCCTGTTGAACACCATCTCTCCTCCTACAAACCTGATATTCTTTTCCTCACTGAAGCTCAGGTATCCACCTACTTTCTCTATCCTAGTTTCAAAGCCAAAGGCGGATGTTGTGCATATGTGCACAACAAACTCACTTGCTCTCATGTTCCCGATTTTGACTCTTCTGAATTCTCAACTTTATGGCTCAAACTATCCTGTCATTCTCATACTAAATATTTCTGTGCTTTCTATCTTTCCCCTAACTCTACTGACTTTCCCAAATTCTTTGAGTATCTAAACTATGAAGTAGAACACATTCTATCCATTTCTCTTTTCTCAGAAATCTCCATCTTAGGATATTTCAACGTTCACCACCCCCAATGGCTCTCCTCTCATACTACTGACTAACCTGGTGAACAAGCCTACGTCTTTTCTATCCTAAATTACCTACAGCAGTTAGTTCAGCAACTCACCGGTATCCCGGATTGATTCGGAGACAGGGCCAACATTCTTGACTTGTTTCTAACTTCCAACCCTTATTCTTATACTGTCGATCTGTTCTCTCCTTTGGGCTCCTCCGATCATAAGCTTTTCTCTGTCACCTGTCCTATCTCTCTAGTACGGGCCATCCGATCTTCCCAGCCGGCGGCGCTTGTGGCACTTTGGTGCTGCCGACTGGGAGGCTCTCCGGCAGTACTTCTTTGATTTTCCATGGAATTATTTTTGCTTACGAGGCCGAGGACCCTCGGAGAATGCTGAACGCATTACCAAGCTAATCCTATCGGGCATGGAGGCATATATTCCATTTTCTTTCTCTCAGACTTAAAACCTCTCCAACAATTTGTCTTCCTCGTCTTTCCCTCCCTTTTTCCACTCTGATGGCACAACCATCACTTCTTCCTCTGATAAAGCTGAACTCTTCACTCAAACTTTTGCTAGAAACTCCACCTTGGATGATTCCGGTGTTATTCCTCCCTCTCCACCCCCCTCTCTCCTACTTATGCCTAATATCCTAATCTCTTCTAAAGATGTATTTTCTACCCTCTCTGGGCTTAATACTAAGAAGGTGTACGGTCCGAACGGTGTTCCTCCTGTTGTACTAAAAAACTGTGCTTCCGTGCTGACTCCCTGCCTAGGCAAACTCTTTCGTCTCTTTCTCTCCTCTAATGTCTTCCCTTCTTGCTGGAAGTTTGCTCTCATTCAACCTGTCCCAAAGAAGGGTGACCACTCTCAAACATCCAACTATCGTCCAATTGCTCGCATCTCTTTTATCTCTAAAGTTTTTTAAACTATTCTTACTTCCAAATTTCTTAAGCATTTCTCTTCTCATAATATACTCTCAGACAGTCAGTATGGCTTCCTTAATTCCCAACCAGCAGGGGGGTGGGGGAGTATCATGGTAGCGCCTGGCGGGCATATTTACCGAAAATGCGCTTCATTCCATACTCTTCTTCATGCATAAGCAAGAGCCAGGGTGTAATACAATTATATATCCGTGAAAGAGTGAAAAACGAGCTTTCCAATAACATCTCAATCATCCTAGTACGACAATGGGTTATTGCCCAACGATCGCGTAAACTGGAAGTTAAAATACCATAAAATGAGGTAATTTACCCGGATTTATCCTTATTTTGAGAGCTACGTAGGTTGAGAATCGATACAGTAGGTCTTAGTGCCTGTCTCGAGCGGACCGAGCCCGCCTGTTGTCTTTGCAATGCTCGTTCTCTCTCTCATCGCTCATAATGGCCTAAATAAGGCACCTGTCATATGACGGTCACCGTCGGTTGAGGGTTAAGGGTCACTCTACTGGTGATTCTCTTTCATATTTTACTAACTCTTGGTCATCCTCCTTTCGGGACTTCGGTGAGACCTTTTCTATTGCACTAGACATATCGAACGCCTTCAATAGAGTCTGGCACAAATCTTTAATTTCTAAACTACCCTCCTTCGGTTTCTATTCTTCTATCTGTGCCTTTGTCTCTAATTTCCTTTCTGGCCATTCCATAGCTGCGGCTGTGGACGGCCATCGCTCACTTCCCCATCCTATCAACTCCGGTGTTCCTCAGGGTTGTGTTTTATCTCTAATTAACTTTCTAATTTTCACAAATGATCTTATAAACTGTACCTCCAGTCCCATCCATTCATACGCAGACCACTCTACCTTACACTACTCAATTAGTTTTCCAGAATGCCCCAGCAAGCAATCCCTCAAAAACAAACAAAATGAAGCCATACGACACTTATCTTCAAATATAACTACTATATCCAATTGAGGCAGAGAAAACCTTGTTGACATTAAAGCTTCCAAAACCCAATTTCTCCATCTTACTATCCGTCATGAACTCCTCGAGGACTATCCCTTAAACTTCAACAATACAAATTTCAATCCTTCATCTTCTCTCAGTATTTTCGGTGTCTCTTTTCCTTCTGCTCTCTCTTGGAAGGACCATATTACCAGTCTTGCTAAGACAACCTCCCAGAAACTGGGTGTGCTCAACCGACTCAAAGGGTTCTTTACCCCTGCACAGCTTCTTGCTCTGTACAGGGGCACAGTGCGTCCTTGTATTGAGTATTGTTCACATGTGTGTGGAGGATCCTCTCACACCGCACTTCTAGACAAAGTAGAAAGGAAAGCCTTTCGTATCATTAACTCCCGCCCACTCACCAACTCTCTGCAATCTCTCTCTATTCGCCGCAATGTTGCATCTCTCTCGCTATTCTATTGCTACTACAATAATCAGTGTTCCTCAAAGCTTTCCCAGTGTATACCACCTCCTCTACTTAGGGTACGTAGTACCCGTCTTGCAATGCAATCCCACCCCTACTCTGTGCAACTCTCTAACTCAAGAGTGAAATGATATTCCCAATCATTCTTCTATTCAACAGCTGAGCTCTGGAACTCTCTCCCTGAATCCATCTTCCCCTCATCCTATGACTTAAATTTCTTCAAACTCCGTTTGTCCAGAAATTTTTACTCAAACATTCCTTGATTTTGGCCCTGTCACTCTTTCAACTCTGGGAGAGGCACTCGTCACAGGCAGACTTGCCTTCTGTCTCCCTCATCCAAATAGAAAAAATAATATTTAATATGTGATGTGATAGTGAGTACGATTGTAGTGATGATTGTATTTGTAGTGCGTTAGATGGTGATGAGTATCTCATGATGGCTTGGCTTCTTGTGGTTAACTGTTGTAGATTTTCAATTTATATCCATTTCGGGCAATATTGTTTATATAATAAATAAATAATTGAATATATAAACAAAATTATTATTGTTCTGGCACGACAGGTTTCGGCTCTCTCTGGAGTCCTTTTTAGGAGTGTGAAGAATACACCAGAGTCCAAACCTGTCACGTCATCACAATAAAAACGTATTTCCGTCATGTAGGTATAATGTCTGCATTCAAGTATTCACGGCACTTTGAAATTCTCTTCCTAATATATATATATATATATATATAAGTTTGTCTCCTAGACTAAAGTCGATGCCTCCCCCGACCACTTAAACAAACACACACACACACACACACATACACAGCCTATACGTATACTGTATACTAGGTATAGACATTATTTCGGTAGAAGAATTTCACGGGTTTTACCAAATTGAAGGCTCGCTTTCACTCGCCCAATAATAATTGACTACTGATTGGAGTGCAATGTCTTGTTATCGCCAAACTAATTACAATCTCCAAACTTGTGAAGAGAAACAGGGAGGGTCCAAAAGACAAGTGTAAGAAGAGTAAGGAGTTGAGTGGTACAGTAACGGCAGTGGTTGTGGTTCTTGTAATAATCGTATGATAGCTTCAGTTGTTACACATAGATGACTGTATAGATGTCTTTAGGCGTTTATAAATCTTAAAATAGTCCTGGGAGTATTAATTGATGGTCGCTGCAATAAGGTAATATAGGTACACTTCATTGCACTAAAAACAACACGGACGGTAAACAAGGCCTAGCGACATCATGTTTCTGTTCTCTTATACATGTTGTTGTTGTTGTTGTTGTTCCCTAAGCTGCCTGGCCGAACAGCCCCGAGTCCCTGAGGAAGGCCATGGCCACGATCGGGCTTTCCCACAGAGCTCTCATTGAGTGTAGATTGTGTTGTTGGCGTAAGTGGTTGTGTGAAATGCAGTCTTCTATGATTTGTTTAATGGTATGGGGTGCTGTGTTACATCCCGGGCAGGCGTCGACAACGGAGTCATCCAGTCTCTTCTGTTAGCTCAGGAGAGCTGGATGGTGTCCGCATCTCAGCCTGGCCAGGTGGACTCTGTCCTCGCGAGGAAGGGAGGATTCGGAAGGATGGATTTCGGGAGGTCGTGCTTGCAGCTGCAGTTATATCTGTTATAAAAATCGGCACCTGTAAGTGGCACCGATTAGCTTGTCGCCCATCTGTAATTTGTGAAGGTTTTTTTCCCCTAGATAGGTTGCCCGCCAAGGCTATCGAGTCCCATCTACCTGGAAACACCCCTTTCAGATACCAGGGGGACAGCTATCACCAGAGACACCCCTATTACAGGGGGACACACCCCTTTCATATACCAGGGAGACACCCCTACTACAGGGGGACCACACCCATTTCAGATAAGGAGGAAGCATTCAAACGGTACCGACGCCTTAAAACTCAAGACTCTCATTCTTCATATGTTTCTGCCCGGAATCAAGCCAAATCTGTTCTTCGACTTGCCAAACACTCTTTCATCAATAATAAATGCACTGAACTATCCAACTCTAGCTCTTCCCAAGCTTTCTGGTATCTAGCCAAAAACCTCTCCAACAATTTCTCTTCCTCGTCTTTCCCTCCCCTTTCCCACTCTGATGGCACAACCATCACTTCTTCCTCTGACAAAGCTAAACTCTTCGCTCAAACTTTTGCTAGAAACTCCACCTTGGATGATTCCGGTGCTATTCCTCCCTCTCCGCCCTCCTCTCTCTTACTTATGCCTAATATCCTAATCTCTTCTAAAGATGTACTTTCTACCCTCTCTGGGCTTAACACTAATAAGGCGTACGGTCCGGACGGTGTTCCTCCTGTTGTTCTCAAAAACTGTGCTTCCGTGCTGACTCCCTGCCTAGGCAAACTCTTTCGTCTCTGTCTATCCTCTAACGTCTTCCCTTCATGCTGGAAGTTTGCTCACATTCAACCTGTCGCAAAGAAGGGTGACCGCTCTCAACCCTCCAACTATCATCCAATTGCTCTTATCTCTTGTCTTTCTAAAGTTTTTGAAACTATTCTTGCTTCCAAATTTCTTAAGCATTTCTCTTCTCATAATCTGCTCTCAGATCGCCAGTATGGCTTCCTTAAGGGTCGCTCTACTGGTGATATTCTTTCATATCTTACTAACTCTTGGTCATCCTCCTTTCGGGACTTCGGTGAGACTTTTTCTATTGCACTAGACATATCGAAAGCCTTCGATAGAGTCTGGCATAAATCTTTAATTTCTAAACTACCCTCCTTCGGTTTCTATCCCTCCATCTGTGCCTTTGTCTCTAATTTCCTTTCTGGCCGTTCCATAGCTGCGGTTGTGGACGGCCATTGTTCACTTCCTCACCCTATAAACTCCGGTGTTCCTCAGGGCTCTGTCCTATCTCCTATTCTCTTTCTAATTTTTATAAATGATCTCCTTAACTGTACCTTAATTCCCATCCATTCATACGCAGACGACTCAACCTTACACTACTCCATTAGTTTTTCAGAATGCCCCAGCCAGCAATCCCTCAACGACAAACGTAATGAAGCCATAGAACTCTTAAATTCTGATCTAATTACTATTTCCAATTGGGGCAGAGAAAACCTTGTTAACTTTAATGCTTCCAAAACCCAATTTCTCCATCTATCTACCCGTCAGGATCTCCCAGCGGACTATCCCTTATTCTTCAACAATACAAAAATCAACCCTTCATCTTCTCTCAATATTCTTGGTGTCTCTTTTTCTTCTGCTCTCATTTGGAAGGACCATATTACCAGTCTTGCTAAGGCAGCCTCCCAGAAGCTGGGTGTGCTCAACCGCCTTAGGGGGTTCTTTTCCCCTGCACAGCTTCTTGCTCTGTACAGGGGCATAGTGCGCCCTTGTATCGAGTATTGTTCACATGTGTGGGGAGGTTCCTCTCCCACCGCTCTCCTAGACAAAGTTGAAAGGAAGGCCTTTCGTATCATTAACTCCCGTCCACTCACCAACTCTCTGCAATCTCTCTCTCTCCGCCGCAATGTTGCATCTCTCTCGCTATTCTATCGCTACTATAATAATCAGTGTTCCTCAGAGCTATCCCAGTGCATACCACCTCCTTTACGTAGGGCACGTGGTACCCGTCTTGCAACTCAATCCCACCCCTACTCTGTGCAACTCTCCAACCCAAGAGTGAAACGTTACTCTCAAACTTTCTTCTACTCAACATCTGAGCTCTGGAACTCTCTCCCAGAATCAGTCTTTCCCTCTTCCTATGACTTAAATTGCTTCAAACTCCGTGTGTCCAAGCATTTTGGCTCGAACGTCCCTTGATTTTGGCCCTGTCACTCTTTCAACTATGGGGGAGGCACTCGCTATAGGCAGTTATGCCTTTTGCCTCCCTCAATCACATAGAAAAAAACAAAAAAAAAATATACTAGGGGGACAGCTATCACCAGAGATACCCCTATTACAGGGGGACACACCCCTTTCAGATACCAGGGGGACAGCTATCACCAGAGACACCCCTATTACATGGGGACACACCCGTTTCAGATACCAGGGGGACAGCTATCACCAGAGACACCCCTATTACAGGGGGACCACACCCCTTTTAGATACCAGGGGGACAGCTATCACCAGAGACACCCCTATTACAGGGGGACACACCCTTTTAGATACCAGGGGGACAGCTATCACCAGAGACACCCCTATTACAGGGGGACCACACCCCTTTTAGATACCAGGGGGACAACTATCACCAGACACCCCTATTACAGGGGGACCACACCCCTTTCAGACACCAGGGGGACAGCTATCACCAGAGACACCGCTATTACAGGACACACCCCTTTTAGATACCAGGGGGACAGCTATCACCAGAGACACCCCTATTACAGGGGGACACACCCCTTTTAGATACCAGGGGGACAGCTATCACCAGAGACACCCCTATTAAAGGGGGACCACACCCATTTCAGATACCAGGGGGACTGCTATCACCAGAGACACCGCTATTACAGGGGGACACACCACTTTCAGATACCAGGGGGACAGGTATCACCAGAAACACCCCTATTACAGGGGGACACACCCCTTTTAAATACCAGGGGGACAGCTATCACCAGAGACACCCCAATTACAGGGGGACCACACCCCTTTCAGATACCAGGGGGACAGCTATCACCAGAGACATCCCTATTACAAGGGAACCACGCCCCTTTTAGATACCAGGGGGACAGCTATCACCAGACACCCCTATTACAGGGGGACCACACCCCTTTCAGACACCAGGGGGACAGCTATCACCAGAGACACCGCTATTACAGGAGGACACACCCCTTTTAGATACCAGGGGGACAGCTATCACCAGAGACACCCCTATTAAAGGGGGACCACACCCATTTCAGATACCAGGGGGACAGCTATCACCAGAGACACCGCTATTACAGGGGGACACACCCCTTTCAGATACCAGGGGGACAGGTATCACCAGAAACACCCCTATTACAGGGGGACACACCCTTTTTAAATACCAGGGGGACAGCTATCACCAGAGACACCCCTATTACAGGGGGACCACACCCCTTTCAGATACCAGGGGGACAGCTATCACCAGAGACATCCCTATTACAAGGGAACCACGCCCCTTTTAGATACCAGGGGGACAGCTATCACCAGAGACACCCCTATTACAGGGGAACCGCGCCCCTTTTAGATACCAGGGGGACAGCTATCACCAGAGACACCCCTATTACAGGGGAACCACGCCCCTTTCAGATACCAGGGGGACAGCTATCACCAGAGACACCTCTAATACAAGGGGACACACCCCCTTCAGATACCAGGGGGACAGCTATCACCAGAGACACCCCTATTACAGGGGGACCACACCCCTTTCAGATACCAGGGGGACAGCTATCACCAGAGACACCCCTATTACAGGGAACCACACCCCTTTCAGATACCAGGGGGACAGCTATCACCAGAGACACCCCTATTACAGGGGGACACACCCCTTTCAGATACCAGATATGTTACTTTGTCATAATATAGGCCTATTATTTTAATGTGCCTGCCTACTATAATGTCATTAATGAACCGAACAATTTTAAGTGTCATGTAGTGCAATGTTCCTTAGGAAAGTTCTTTGTTCTAATAAATATATATCATTTTGTTTTTTTGGAAAATACATATGTACTAAAAATAATGATTATATTATCAATTAATACCGGCATGTATTGTCATACAATATAATTATAGTAAATTAATTTATATATATACAATTTGATCTCTCTAGTTTACATAATAAAACAACTGGCCCACGATTTCTTTACATTCAGATTAACGGCGTGGGCCAGTAACACTGAGGTGCTTGCTATATACTCCTTAAGGGGAGGTTTTTAGTCTGTTCTCTATACCTCCATCAAGCTTAAAATTACCCCCCCTAGGACCCCTTTCAAGATAAATGTGTAAATTTTCGGTAGAAAAATTTCCTGGTCGAAGGCCAGTTCCTCTTAAATTACAGGCTCGCTATCGTTCGCCAGGGAAAAATCAACACCTAAATCTTTAAAATTGATAGAAATGGGGTGAAAGTTCTTAAAATTGCCAAACTAATGGGGCAAGTATCTTAAAATCTCAAAAGCAATGGGGCTAAGCATGAGGGAGAAATGGGTCCAACAAAATATCCCTCTAGTGGAAATCTCCCCTTAATGGTAGTTATTCGAAGAGGAATGCGTGTGGGTGTTCTACTAATACCTACATTGCTAGCAGGAGGGAAAAGGACTGTAAAGTATATCCATCACAAACTCTACAGGCGGATTTGCAAGAGTTCTTTTTACAGCAATTATTATATATATTGCTAGCAACATTTCGAGACGCTTTTTGTAGTGTGGTTGGCAATCAAACTAAAGGGATATGATAAACAGTATGTCTGTATTATCTTGAAACTGGCAGACGCAAAATGCCGTACATTTTCGTTGGCATATACGTTTGTGGGATTCCATGAATATTTACCCATGCAGGACCGGTGATATCTTTTCCATTATATTTTGGCAACTATTAGACGATTTTTATTCAGTTTAGGAAGGACGGCTACCCATTCAAACACTACCGACTGTTCCAATTAATCCTTTTAGCTGCCATATATCTTTCCTAAGCTTTACAAAATTATCTAAATGTAGCTTATATATATATAGCATATATTTTCACCGGTACTGGAAGGGTTAGCATACGTTGGTAATGACTGATACTGTTGAGAGGCACTTATTATGTGGATTACACTAATCTGTCTGTAGGTAGAAATATAAAAACATACATGAAGTATAGGCCAACACTAGCAATTTTTTCAACTTCGATTCTTATGTCGTAGATGCAAGAAAACAATAGATAATAATTGGACAAAGTAAATTAAAACAGACTGAACTATAACACATCCATCCTTGTTTTGTTCGATAGAGTAGATGAAAAATATTATATCGTCAAGACAAATTGCAGTCAAGAACCAAAGTTCCCTTCAACCTTTGTTCTGAGTAATGACAAAACAAATTTTAATGAGTGAACTGCTACATTAAATTAATATGGGCTGTCAGAAAGGTAGGAGAGTTTAATTAAGTTACCCAAACTTTTAGTACCCTTGGCTTATAATCTATATTTGTATTATTTTCACCACAACACCAAACACCTCCATTGAAATTAATGAAAGCATATATGTGATCCACCGGGATTCGAACCTGGGTTATCACACACAGATTTTTAAACACTCTAACCATTACACCACCAGGACGGTTAAAGGTTTATGCACACGCTTACGACTTATTATCCATTCTCGAATTCTGGATATTAATCTAATCACGTTCATAGATATCGGTAGACCGATAGAGAGGTGGAGTGAGGAAGTATATGAACGAAGGCGGTGCTAGTTTGGGGAAGGGGCGTCGACTGACTGGGGACAGAGGTGCATGGGGGCGGTTCGTTCGTGGCCACCCCTTCGGGGATCACGGCGTCAGGCAATAGATAGATAGACGTTCATATTCCCAACCGCGTTATGGTAGCCTAATGTTTAAGTGAGAGGAAAGAATACTCATAGGGCACAGATCATATAGACCTCCCTCGCTACGAAATATCCCTGCACCTACTAATAATCTATATTTTTATTAATTTCACTACAACACCAAACACCTCCATTGAAAGCATATATGTGATCCACCGGGGTTCGAACCTGGGTTATCACACACAGCCAAAGTGGGAAGGAATTTTGGTTATTGACTGTACGAAAATGTTCTTGGGAATGTCATATGTCTCAAATATTAGATGAATTACAGAGAGTTACAAAGTGAGAACCTTAAGATGAAGCATGACAAAGGGTAAACCGAGAATCAAGTGGATGGATAAGATTAAAACATTTACCGGGGTGAGATCTGACCTATTGGAGTGGTAGTTTTAGAACAAAAATTCAATATTTTTACAGTGTATTAACTCAGGCTGATGATAGGACGAGACATAGCCTACATAGGAAAATATATTCTGTATAATTTACCATTCTCCATTGGTTAGGTTCTGTGATGTTGGCATAACAGTTCTATATGGCCTTTCTGAAGCCGTCATACCTCTTCTGTGCTTTGAAGTATTTGGTTTAAGTTATTGTGGCTATTTTTCGAATTATATTAAACTTAAGTTGGTTTAAATGATATATAAATCAGGTTGATATAATGTTTACACCATTGATTCCTAATGATCCCATTCCCACCTACGCTGAACAAACTTAAAAAGGTAAGCCTAAATGTAATGAAAACTTGGCCATCGTTTTTGAAGGGATTAAGCGATATAAATAACAAACCAGTACTCTTACCAACCTCCATATGTGTTCTGCTTGGAGTTGCAGATGACAAAATAATGATCTAAGCAAAGGAAATAGATGCATATTTAACAAAACCAAACTATGCACAGATAATATAAGAGTAAACTGTACGTACCATCCTCTGTTTGTTGGTTTCAGTAACGTTGGTGTGATAATTCCAAGAGGCCTCCATGAAGCGGTTACACATGATGCCCGCCTCCTGGTCGTACTTCTGCAGGAAGTTAATAGCGTCGCCTTCATTGGTGTTGGTGCCCTAAGAAGAAACAACAACAACAGCAAATTAGTATACATACATATCATTAACTCCTTTACTACGATGTTGGCCTAGTTTAATATCTGGCTACTTTTTACGACGACAATAGTTAGCCATACTGCAGCAAGAACTATAACTTTGCGCCATTGTATGTATTGTTGCCCTAGGAAGATAGAATAGGACGGATTAGAATATACGAACAAATCATTAACCCTTGCAATACGACATTCTTCAGTTTTGGAAGGATCTGTGGGAATCAAAGACCTAATTAAACTATTTAATGAATACATTAAAACACGCAACCTCGGATACATGTGGAATTTTACTTCCATTTAGGCAGTTTAGAGGCACTCGTAAATCTGCTTGTTTATCCAAGATGTATTGTCTTCTTTCTCTCTTGATTAACTTGATTAAATTAGTAATAATAAATAACTATTTAAATCGAGAATATACTGTATTGTGAGGATTCTGTGGAAAAGACGAATTTGGCTTATTCAGCCATCCCAATTATATTAGACTACCGTAATAGTTCATAATTTCAACATTGCCAAAACAAATTATATATATAAATATCATGTCGACGGCAAAAATACAGTAAATACAGGTTAACATGAATAATGTGGAATATTGACAAACTTCAGCAAATCATTATATTTCTGTTTGTTACAAAGTTAAAACCAGGGTTCTTAGCATATTTTTTAAAGGATAGAACTTGAATTGTGCTTTTTACGACTTGGCAAAAAAAAGAATAATAGAGGTTAGGCTGAGGGCTGGTCCTATCCAATGTTAGGTTTGGCATCCTCTACCCAACCTTAGCAGTTTCTGTCTTACTTTTCCTTCTGGGGGCAAGAGGCTAGGAATCCTCCTTCCCTTGTATAATTATCCTATTCGACGAGACTGAGAAACGGGCGAGGGAACGCGAAATCCCAGACCCTGAGAATAGGAAGTTTAAATGTTGTTTCTGTTCGGGCTCTTTCTCGTGTCGGCCACCCCCAGCAATGGGGTGAGTTTCTGAGTATATAAATACATACATACATACATAGATACAGTGGCACATATTTCTGACGTCTGCATATATTATCATGAGAACAATAGAACAGCTGTTAGTACAAATGGAATATGGTTGACGAGTGTGGCATATATTACGGACACGAAATTGAAGGTTTCCTATCCATATACCACTTAGCATTATGTGTTAAATATTACTAAATAGAACTAGTATCGTATTGCACATATTTGATTAACTAATCATTAGACAAAGTAACGTTTCTAAAGACAAATGATCATATTGTATAATTTTTTCTGCTAACAGTGACAATCAGAAATTCACATTAGTAAGGTTCTGTCAGTTTTTTTAAATATCCTCAGCAATGGCGCAATCATTGTAAAAGGTGTTTGAGAGATACAGGACGATTTCAGTAAGTACAGCTATTATAAAAAAACAAAACCAGTTAAACTACAGTAGATTGAAATAGTCCTACCAGTTTTCTCTAAAGATCAGATTAACTGGACAACTAGGGTATAGTAACTAATTCGTACAAGGCGATCAAATGTGAACCGAAATCGATCAAAATAGTAATCATAAAATTATTAGCAGTTGCAATATTATAGTTTAGTTTGAAAATGCACGATAGTTAAGTTTCGTTTTGACACTAAACTTATATATTGAACTTTACTATATTTTATGGATAGGACTTCTATCGACGTTTGCGTTTGCGTACTTAGTGGATACTTGATTAATCACGGTCGGATGGCTATCCTCCCTTGTCAGAGCAGTAACCAGGCAGTAGGTGAAATTCAGCATATTGAAACATTCAATCGATGGTGGCAGTTGTTCGAAAGTGAGTGTTAGCAGAGAAGCAAGAGAGAGTCGAGAGATGGAGGGAGCACTTCAGTAAATTATTGAACGTGGGGACTGAAATGCCGACAAACAGAGTTCGATGGGGTATGGGAGGTAGAAGAAGAGAAGTAGTGGAGGAGGAGGTGGGGATACTGAGATATGGTGGTTGAAGGGGTATGGAAAGTGTATATACTAGCATGGGAGAAGGGAAGTGTGCACGAAGTCTGGAAGACAGGCATAATAATCTCCCTGTATGAGGATAAAGGGGAGAGAGGAGTGTGTGGCAATCACAGGGGATATGTCTCCTAAGCATAGTAGGGAAGATGTACAGTAGGGTAGTGATCGAGAGAGTGAGAATGAGAACAGAGAAATGGGTAGGTGAGGAGCAGGGGGTCTTTAGGAAGGGAAGAGCGTGTGTAAACCGGATTTTCTCCTTATAATATATTGTTGAGAAATATCTAGAGAAGGGACACAAGGCTTTATGGACTCGGAGAAAGCCTATGACAGAGTTGCTAGAGAAGGTCTGTGGAAAGTATTGAGAATATACAGACTCACAGAGTAGATGGCAAGTTGCTGAAAGCAGTGAAGATCACGTATGATAAGGGGAGGTGTGGTGGAGTGGTCATGCCACTGGATTGGTAATCCAATGGACACGGGTTCAAATCCCGATATGTCAATGGGAAGATATTATTGGGATTGAATTTGTGCTGTACCTAGTATCAGTGCATTACCACAAAGCCCACCGAAATGCCAAAAAAATACCCTCATTGTTCCCTGATTAAATAACACTGTATGAATATTCCCATATTCAAAATATGTTACAGGGGGACAATGCCTAGTGAGTTCACTGCTCAATAGGTGGCGTTGTGAGAGTGAGGGTCTGAGTCTGGAGGGTGAGATGGTGAAGCACTTGAGCGAAGCAACCAGCCGCTTCAGAGATGGAGCTGCTTCGAGCCATGATGGATGCTTCACATGTCTCACTCCCCAGACTGGAACAAGACCTCACGGGCTTCACCGTGTTGAGCGGTGGAATGTACAGGCTCTCAGCCTATGCCCGAGAGGGAGTAGTTGGAATATAGAGAAAAAAAAAAAAAAAAAAAAATGAGGGTGCAAAGGTGGCAGTACGTGTGGAGAATGCACAGGATTGAGTTCTTTGATATGAATGGTCGGGCAAGGGTGCGTGATGTCCCCATGGCTGTTCAATATATATATATATGCATGGAGTTATGAAAGAAATTCAAGGAAGACAAGTAGATGTTGGTGTATCCCTGATAAAGGAAGGGAGAGAATGGAAGGTGCCTCTACTGCTGTTTGCTGAAGGTACAGTTCTGATGAGTTATTAATATGAGTGGGAGTTACAGGGTCTGGTAAATATGTTTGGAACCGTATGTGAGAAACGAAACCTGAAGGAAAATGTAGGGAAGAGTAAGGTTAATGTCTTTGAAAGGGGTGCATCTACAAAATGTGGGTTGAGGTTGAAAGGTCAGGTTATGAAGAATGTCAGCTCATTTAAGTATTTTGCCACTGTGATGAGTAAAGATGGAGGGATAGAGGATTAAGTGCAGGAGAGGGTGCAACAGGTGAAGAGGGCTTTAGGAACACTGAAAGCAGTGACAAGGAATAGGGTACCGGTCATTGCATGATAGCGTGGTAATCCCGACATTGACGTATGGAAGTGAAGCATGAACGTTCTTGGAGAGGGACAAACCAAGAGTGAGAAGGGTGGAAATGAGTTACTTGAGAAGTGCATGTGGAGTTACAAGGAGGGATAGACAAACGAATGAGGAAGTAAGAGAGCATTGTGGTGTGGATGTATATGTGATGGAAAGTGTAAAATGGAACACCTTGAGATGGTTCGGCCATGTGGAAAGTATGGGAAGTGAGAGAATGTCTAAGATAGTGTAAGAAAGTGAGGTGGAAGGACAGAGAGGGAGATACAGACCGAGAGTGAGGTGGAAGGATGGAGTAGAGAGGCATATGAGTGAAAGTGGTGTTGTTTGGGAGGAAGGGTGTCAGCTGACAGGGGACAGATGTGCATGTGGGTTCTTTTGTAGGCACCCCCGTCGGGGATCAAGGTGTCTGGTAATAGATAGATATATATAGTATCCTGTCTGATACGAACCATGAGTGAGTGTGAATCTCCTGATAAACTAGAGCTAATATTTTCGGCTGGGTTATAATTGAATAGTGTAGATCTGCCCAAATTTTATCAGAAAGCTTTCTCATCTTGAAATTCAATATATTAATCTTTGTTATAATATGTGTAACATGGACTCTAAGTGAATACACTGTATATACACTTTTCAAACTCCTACTTTCGTAATTAACTTTAAATTAACTCTCGAATTAAATAAATAAATAAATAAATTTGATAAGTACTATACAAAATGTGTTCAACTGCTAAATCCCATCCAAAAATAAAGTAAATTTCTTCTTGTGCCGGCATGCCCCCCAACGTGATGCTGCTGTAAATATCCCGATAAAGCCATTGTGAAGATTGTCCCATACTGTGTCACGACCCTCCAGTGTTTGTCTCCGGTTGTATGTGGTGTGTGATGGCCCCTGGGATTATCACCATGACCTTTACCACTAACAGATCGAACAACTGCTCGCATCACTTTGTGAACTTGGAAACAAAGTAAAAGTTCATAGGAACATAAAAACACCGAAATCTGTAGTATGGGCCATACACGGCAGATCCCTTTCACACCCAACCAATATCATTCATATGACTATCCAAATCACGTTTGAAACCTTCTACCATTTCTGAGCTGATTAAAGTACTAGGCAATATATTTCATATATCTACAACCCTACAGATTTTCCAAACCAATGCTTACCTAGGTCTTTTTTTAAACGGATTTTTGTAGTTTGAAGCCATTTGAAAGGGTTATTTCACCATCGTTCAGTTTGTTTTTACCTTACTAATATCCCCTTTGTGGATTCCCTCCTTCCAATTTAACACCTCTATCATATCTCCTCTACATCTCAGTTTTTCTAATGAATGTAAGGCGGGGGATATTAAGCTCTCCTCATATGATAAATGTTTAAAATTCTGGATATTTTTCGTAATTCTACTTTGGATTCCCTTTAGAGAGTCTATATACTTTCTATTATAATGACACCAAAACTGAACAGAATAATCCATATCATGTCTCACTAATGATAAGTAAAGTTTCAAGATAACGTCAACAGTTCTGTTACTCACACTCCTAGAGATGAAACCCTAGAATTCTGCTTACCTTGTTACGAACCCTTATACATTGTTTTTGTAGGCTTCAGATCATTGCTAACAAGCACACCTAGATCTTTCTCACTGTCTGAGTTTTCTAATTCCATATTCGCTAGTATATTTTTTACATTATTATTCATCTTCCCTATCTTTAATATCTTGTATTTATCAATGCTTAAAATTCATCTACCAATTTACTGATCATTCATGTAAGTATCGAGATCTCTTTGGAGGTACTCTATATCACTATCCGAATCTATTTTTCTCCCCATTTTGTTATCATCTGCAAATTTACTAATCCTACTAGTTATACCTAAATCAAGGTCATTTACAGTATATACAGGATGATCGCCCAAAAATGCAACCTACATAAAAGGTAATAACGCATACAAACAATAATTAAAATATTTGAAATTTGGTAAAAAGTAGCTTGAGATGAGGGATTACAAAGCCAGAAAATTACAAGTTTGTAAATGAAACGATGGATAATTTTGACGATCTTTCCATATTATGCTCCAAATAATCCTTAATTTGGCTACAATCGCTGCTTTTAGATCATTGGCTAGGGATTTTCCTCGTACACTCAATTCCCCCAAAGGTAATTTTTTTTTTTGGGGGGGGCGCCCACGCACTGACACATCTGCTGATGAGTAAGCCATATAATTGTTGGCTGAACCACAGCACGGATTAATTTGACGTGAAGGGTGGCTCCTTTCAAAGTTAAAATATCCCATAGATTAGTCCAGCTAAATTAAATTTAGTCCAATATGAATCTGGAGCTGGTTATTGAAGATTTGTCAGACGAGAGATTGAATTCGCTATTTCGCTTTCCTAATTACTGTTTATATTTCCCATCATGTCTGTGCATCGACGTTGGTTGATAATGTTTATAGGTGCATTCACAGTTGCGGATATTGAGGCCAAATCATGTGATAAATGGCTTGAAATGAGGGACAGGTACTTACCGAGGCCTTTCAAATGCGTACATTCTCTCAACGAGACAATCAAAAGATCATTAGGTAGTAACGGTAAAGATTGATGGGCCCGGTAAGATTTTTGGATGGTTACTATGCCCCATCTCTAGCCATCAGTCAAACGAATTGTACACTAAAATGTCGGACACGTAGCACCCCGTGATCATTATTGGTGTACAGATAATTCGGGAATAATAATGGTAATAATGTCCATGGCGCAGAATGTCTATTGTGTTTACTATAGGGTCTCGGCACAACCTGTTGATCTGGAAATGACCATTCCAGTCAATAACGTCGATCTAAGTGATGTCACAGGCAAGGTTAACTTTTTCATTGGATTTCGATTATATTTTATTTTATATACCGCGAAAGCGAGATAACTCAAAGTTGGATGCCCTATCTAAGTTAGATTATATTTGTTTCAGTCAACCATGTTCGTTGAAAGTACAACAAAGGTATTAGTACTACACATACACTATATTAATTGCATTATGTATTTAACAATTAATTACAAATGTATCTATTACAAAAAAAAATCCATTATTTATGATTAATCCAACTGTAGGAAAGTAGTTGGATTGAAAGAAAAAATAACCGTTAGTTATCAAGACAAACATGTGTTTAAAACATTCGAATAAGCATGTGATAACCATCCTAATACAGCTTTAGTGAATTATACTAATATCTTCCACGCAAAAATGTATACATATATAGATGCCTGGTAATTCAATACGCTAGCGCGGCATGTGTACTAACCAATACAAACTAAGTACAAATTAACATTGACTGCACAAGGATGATATGTAAGAAAGGATTAACACCCTATGGTATAATGCGTTAATACCTGTGGTAAACTTAAATCGTACTCTAGTTTAATTTGGATTGGTTAAAGCATCTAGGCCTAGGCATTCTGTGTATAAAAAGTGGACGTACCCCGAAACTATTTTCAATACAAATATTGTTTGGTACATACCAGTAGCAGCATTTATTGAAATATATGTGGCTTCTTCTGGCATTGCATCATATACAGTATATTGTTCACCATACAAAGCTGCGCTTCATTACATGTCAATGCGATTATATATATATATATATATATATATATACTGGCAATAGACTCGTTAGTCTCGTTGCGCGGAAACGCAGATTTATGGTGAATAGTATAATCAGGGCGTAGACTATTTTAATGATTTACTCTTGTTAGGAGCCATATGATGCGAATTATGTTTTATCATTCAATTTGACACCCCCCAACTCAAAATATAGAGATTTAGTTTGTTTTTACGTTTGACAATATTGTGTTATTGAATTACATTTAGAATATAATATTTTATAATTGTCCTTATTAGCACTTTAACTATTATATTAGAATAATATTTTCAAAATAATAAAAACAAATGTGAATATTACATATCACGTTTTTCGTTCTACTGTATTATAGGTGTGAGAATAAAACATGCATAGGCCTAGTTGTGGAACGTTACCACAATACAGATGTTCGTCTTCGCCTTTGTTTTACTATTCATTATATACAGTATATATATACAATCTTTTTAATTTCCAAATACCCATTCTACCCGAAAATCTGGTGAGTAAATTTGTTTTAATTAAATTCACTTCTGGTTACGAAAGCCATTAATTACGATTTATTGAAGCGTCGGGCAGCGATAAATCAGTAGTGTCGGAAGAAAAATTTAGTTTTATAATGTAAATTTGGCAATTACTTATTTTTTTCAATCCCGCAACTCTCCAGAGAATGAGTTGTGTTGAAGAAGACCAGTAATATAAATTTAGATGAAATGCAGCTATGGATCACGCCCCTTCTTTACCTTCTATAAAACTTTAAATTGATTGAATATTTCAGCCTTTACAAACAAGGTGAGTTATCTTGAATCCATTGTTGTTAATACACCAACAATAACAAATTGATATTTATATTGTTATAACTAATTACTGATTATTTACTTGCCGTAGCTTTTTATGGCGTTACATTCCTTGAAATATGATAGATATATACTGTATATGCAAAATCATAATAATACAATACTATAGTAGCTGTGCATCTCGTATTTCCAAAAATAAATAAATTAAACATTATATTAATCATATATATATATATATATATATATATATGTATATATATATATATATATATATGTATATATATATATATATATATATATATGTATATATATACATATATATATATGTATATATATATATATATAATATATACTGTATATATGTATATATATATATATATATATATATATATATATATATATACTGTATATATATATTATGATATAATCGTGATGGTATTGTTGTGATCTTTATTGCTATGTTAACATTATGATGATATCGTTGAGGCTATGATTCTTGTTATGGAGTTATTATCATGATGAATTTCTAGTGGTGATGGTGCCTGCTATGGCGATACTATTATGATGATATTGTTGTGATGAGTATTGTCATGGAAATATTAGTATGATGATGTTGTTGTAATCATTCTTGTCATGGATATATTATTATGAAGATATTGGTGTGATGATTCCTGTCATAGTGATATTTTGTTCGTGGTGTTGTTGTGATTAGTGTTGTCATGGTGATATTGTTATGATATTGTTGTGGTGAGTCTTACCATGGTGATATTATGATGGTAATGTTGTGGTAATGATTCGTGCCAGGGTCATATTATATTGATGATATTGGTGTAGTGATGAGTATTGTCATGGCGATATTAATGTGATGATATAGTTGTGGTGACGATTATTGTCATGGTTATAATATTGTGATGATTCATGTCTTGGTGATGTCATTATAATGCTGTTGTGGTGATTCTTGTTCTGGTGTTATTATGATGATACTGTTGTGGTAATAAATCTTGCTATGGTGATACAATTATGTTAATATTGCTTTGTTGATGTTTCTTGCCATGGTGATTGTATGAATATGTTGTTATGGTTATTGCCATAGTGATGTTGTTGTGATGTTGATGTAGTGATATTAGTTCTATGGTAATACACAGTGTTGATATTGTTGTGGTGGTGATTCTTGCTATGTTGATAATATGATGATGTAGTGATTCTTATTGTGGTGATCATTGTTCTATGGTGATATACTGTACAGTGCTTGTATTATTGTGGTGATCATTGTTCTATGGTGATATACTGTACAGTGCTTGTATTATTGTGGTGATCATTGTTCTATGGTGATATACTGTACAGTGCTTGTATTATTGTGGTGATCATTGTTCTATGGTGATATACTGTACAGTGCTTGTATTATTGTGGTGATCATTGTTCTATGGTGATATACTGTACAGTGCTTGTATTATTGTGGTGATCATTGTTCTATGGTGATATACTGTACAGTGCTTGTATTATTGTGGTGATCATTGTTCTATGGTGATATACTGTACAGTGCTTGTATTATTGTGGTGATCATTGTTCTATGGTGATATACTGTACAGTGCTTGTATTATTGTGGTGGTGATTCTTGTTATGCTGATAATATGATGTGGTGTTGATGATTCTTATTGTGGTGATATGATGAGGTGTGGACGTGAAGCAGAATTGTAACTTCCGTAACTGCACTACTGTGTCAATGGTGGTGGTGCTTAAGGTGTGTTATGTTGTTGTGTGGTACTGTGGAGGTCGTATTGGTGGAGTATTGTATATATATTTTAATTAAATTGTATAAATAATTATGATTCTATACACAGCCATGTTATAGATTAATGCAATTCATATTGTGTGTTAGCATAATTACCGGTACCTATATTGACAAATAAAATACAATAAATTATTACCATTGAAAAGCACGTATGTAGATCAAAAAGGTTTCAAAACTGGTGTTTAGTTTGGTGGTGATCGTAGTTGTTATTTTAGTGATGGTGGTGCTGACGGTAGTGCAATGGAGATATTGTTGTAATGGTTAGTCATTGTTATACTCTGTTCATCCTAACCAGACGAACAAATTATAAGTTTCCTATTCCGTTTACTTACCTGTGACTGATGCTAAAATTGGAATATATTATCGATTGTGAAAGCAAACTATTAGTACTAATCATAATTGTAGGACAGTAGTTTCTTATTCTACAAGTATCATACAATTGGCTGCTAGGGGATACATAGCTGTGCCCGATTACGATAAACACAGTAATGGAAGGCAAGGGTATTGGTGTGATGGTTAGTGTGGTGAAGATATAGATGGTGAGTCGACTGTTGGGCTCGTGCTATGTGCTTGTTGTCTGAATCATCTTAATGCGGGGATGCGTTGTAAGTAGAACATGAGTTGAAGCCGAGGTAGTTTGGTATGTTTTGTTGTTAAAGCTAAGACTTTGAATTTTGCTGTGGATACGAATTGAACATAAGGTAGAGGTGGAAAGTTATTCTATAGTATTACATTGTGTAAATCGCTCTGTGTCGATGTTATTCCACAATGTATCTTAAAATGTTAACTTAATTAAAAGTACATATTTATATTGAATAATAACTGATTAATACAAAATTAAAAGTGTATTCTAGTTTGGTATTTTACAATTTCCTATTTCTGTAATATAGCTTACTGGCTTCTATAATTTATAATTATTATTACAGATAATATTTAAGGTCAGTCTTTAAATATTCAGCCTAAGCTCGGAGCAACACTTCTCCGGTCAATCAGATTAATTCATATATGTTATACTGTTTAAGGTCTTTCAGACAATTGTACATATTCATAAACAAACACAAATAATAATAATGTCGAATGTTTATGAACGTGTGCTTTCGTAGCCGAATTCAATAGACTTGTGATACTTATATCAATAATACACAACGAATTGTAATTGACAAATAATTGCATGATGGGATTATAAACTAACAGTGAGTCACTAATGTCCGTGACTGTGTGTAGATATATCTACAGTATGTGACCCTGGATTGACACTACTCAAAAGGGAGGTGGACAAGTCGTTGATTGTTATCTTTACCAACGTCAGTAGGGGAGATTATGTGATCATTGGACTTTTTGTATGTTTATATGTTTATATTAGTGTGCTTGTGGTTGAGTGTGTGATAGGAGGATATGATACAACATTACGAAAGGATGAGACAGTATATAATTATATTTGGTACTGTTGTAGAAATTAATAGGATTTGATCACTAGGCTATATGGAGAAGATATATTATGTTCTATAGATATATTGTGTTACAATGGGGTAATTGATTTGAAGATGCATTGTTTTTATTACTGTTGATGAAGAGTGGTTGGGATTACGTGTGTGTAAATATAGACATTACGTGTTCCTGTATGTCTTTTCGGCGGCTTGTGAACAAGCTTTTTTGATGCAGTGTGTCTGTGTGTAGGCCTACGTGTGGCTGTGGATCCGTATACTATAATATCATGTGTGTGTGCCCATATCTGAATAACACCGGTTACTGTGTATACGTTCATCTGTGTTTGTGTGGGTTCTAGTGTGAGTATATGTGAGTTAGAACCAAGAATTAGGGTGTGGCCGGGTGTGGTGGATAATAAACTTCCCCTGCCAACAGGATGGCATGTGTATGATATGAGGTGTTAGTCCTGACCCTACACGCTCCACCGACCTCTACATATTATTACACATCCGCGAATCATTGTTATCGCTACGAATACCCCATCAAATCACATTCTCAGATAAGCCAGGTAATTTCAGTTTGGATGGAGTGGCGGTTCTATTTCTGTCGCTTGTATCTAATAGGGGCGCGATTGGATTGCTACTGTTTGTGGCTGAAATGTTGATTGGATGTCAGTGTTCAACCCTGTTTATAGATCATTATATAATTATAATGGGACTAATTGTGCGAGCTTGAATGGTACTTTGAGAAAATAATTATCTTGTCCTAATGGTTACGTACATCATAAATTGTATTATTGTATTGCATTATATGCTCCGAATATGGTTAACATTGTGACCGAAACATAAGTAATAACGACAACAAATATCGATATGCTCATGTTTATTTCATTAGTAGGATATAAAATACATATACAGTAAATGTAAATTATAATTACAGAGGAGGGAGAACATAGACTGTTTATCTTGTGTTCACCTTATGCATAAACCGTATTATAAGTATGAAAAATAACTTTTCTTAAAACAAAAAATACTTCGGAAGAAACTGTTCCCATATAATTATTACTATTCCGTTTGATCAATAACACGTCATTCAATGCCTTACTTGATTCATTATTCGTGAGCCGTTTTAATATACGATGACGCTTGTGTTTCTTATATTCTGACTACTATTAATCGTTTGTCTGAAATTAGTAAAGGATTGTGAGAATCAGAAAGTAGGGATAATCATCACCCTTCGATTCTTACAGGGCCCTCAAATGTTACAATCATTCAATGCCAGAATATAGTAACTAAACATCATAAACCAAAAAGAGTAACCAACTAACTTACATGATAGAGTTTGAGAAAGCTACTCTAATACTTTGGATTTTGGTAATTGGCCTGCAAAACATTTATGCGTACGTGCCTTTGTATATGTAGCCCATTCTGTATGCCTCCTGTTTTATCTATGTGAAATGTTATTCCTCGATAACCTAGTAGACTATCTGGTTCCGTGATAGCCGGATTGTCCTGGGCATGTGGGGCTTGGTGTTTATGTGTGAGGCGTGAGACGGAAGCTATGTCAGGTTCAGGCAGCACCATACAAGACTGCTCAAAAGTTGTGTTTTCTCTTGACTCCTTCAAAAGACGACGATTTACGTTACATAATTATAACTACAGTCGGATAATTTTACTCGGCTTAGGAAGGACTCTTATGAATCAAAAGTTTCCAATTTAACTTAACCTCCAAACACTGACAGACCTTCCTAAGTTAAATACAGTATAGTCGTCTGGAGGTAATTAGAATAAAGTCATAAATGTGGCCATCCGATTGAAAGGGTTAATGTAATAATGTCATGTTTCTAATAAAGGGGAAAAGCGTTTGATACTAATGTCTAAGTGGGTGGTAAAGACTATATGTTCTGTTTCATACGAGAGATAACCAAAGATGAAGTAGTACAAGGACACAACTATTGGTCGTGACTGTACCAGGTCGCTCGTGGGAACATCGTTTGAGGATCGTGGCAACATACTTGTCAAGTTATTCTAGGACCAATAATTATTCGATACGTTAGCATCAGTAGTTTTTGTTCTGACAAACACTAGACGATTTTATTAATCAGTTAAGTAATGACGTCAATAATCAATTAACCCTCAGAATTCCACAGAAACTATATGAAACCCAGCAAAATAGTATTGGTGAGTTTACACATGATCAAAACTTATATTTTCTTTGTCGAGGATTAGTATATCAAAAGAGGAATATAAAGTTGACATTATGAAGGAGGGAAAGCTGTTTTGCTAATGACTGTACAGTCGGCCAAATAAATGATGACGCAGCACCAAGTATATTTCTATCAATAATTGGTATCAGCACTATCTAAGCATGAATTCATCGTTTCGAGTGAGATATACAAACATGTTCCTATCTCTACACACCCTATTCAACATCTTACAGACATTAATACAGCATACAACTAGCCAAACGTATTGACAGCAGCGACACGATTTATTTGGCCAACTGTACAAAGGAACATAGCCGAAGGGCCCAGTGAAGCATACTAGCAAGTCTTGACCTTCATTCAGACACTCAGTTATTTTCTTGGTTTACCTTCTAAATGTTTGCAATAATTGAAAACGCACTATGACACTTTATTTTCGTTATAACTAGACGATGTTATGCAGTTTAGGAAAGAACTCTTGGAGTCAAATTGTCTCAATGAACTCAAGCTCCCACGAGTTCTTTCAAAACTGAATACAATAGCCAGCATAAATTAGCAAAGAGAATCATAATCTACAAGAGATGAATATGGATGATGTCTTCTACATAATATTCTGGCAAGCGTTAGACGACTCTGGTCAGATGAGAATAGACGTCTCATAGTCACGAGAGTTGAGATTACCTTCACGAACTTCTAAACTGCAATTATCCCATGATTTATTATATCCTGGCTAACACTAAATTATTATATTTCGTCCAGAAACCGCCTCCCTTAAACGAAGGGGTAATGTTACTGTCAGATGATTTTTCTCTGGTTTGGAGAAACCTCGAGGAATATACGGGCTAAAAGCATCTTGATTAACATTCCAACTCTGCTAGATCCTTCGTAAGGGTTGTAAAACCACCTAGATTGTAGCTAGAATAAAACAGATAATGGTGCCCTCTGACTACGAAAGCCCTTTTTTGTTTAGTTTAATATAATTGGTTAGCGTTATTTAGAATATGAGAACGAAAATCATGTAAATGCTAATGAAAATATTTGAGATATTTTAAAGGCCATTACTCATTAAGCGTCTGTATTAAAGTAAAATAACATGTTCTAATGTTAACCTTAACCCGAATATACTAAACAATAAGGCAACCCTATTTGTGGGATTAATGAGAGTTAAACACGAGCACTTACAACGGCATCTTTTTATCATCAAATCTTTATGGCAACATTCCTGAACCATTAATCGCTAGTATCGGTGACGAGATTGAAAATAGATAATTTCAGGCAATAACATTCATATAACAAATTAAGCATAAACGTATGACTAATGAAAATTAATAGTTTTCGGTAATGATAAACAGGTTGTTTCTTAATTATCAGCTCTGCGTAGAGTGGTATTGCAGAGTGGTATTGCCCACCCATATAATGGTACCCTGCCAGCCAAAATGTCTGACGTCGTTGTCATCGTCATCGTTGTAGTCATCGTCGTCTATCCTAGACTGTTCGAAAGATATTCACCAAACTTCACACGTACCTGTACACTCGGTGGGTCAATGCGACAGTCAGTCAAAAATCTATCTATTTATCTATCTATATGCTCAGGCCCAATCCCCATTTTGGGGGTAGCCGACTCAAGACAGAGCAAGAACAGGGAAAACACAAAAAACAACACAAAACAACGAATAAACACAGATAAAAAGCACAAACTCACACACATCCAGGCGCACCCTTCATATTAATCGTGTCCCCGGGCTAGGCGCCTGATGGACTATTATCTAGTCCAACTTGCACCCGACCCCCTTACTCCAAATGACCACGTGTTCACTCAACTATTCACAAGCATTCTCCATTCACTCCTGTCCACCACCACTTCCCCTGCCTGATCTACAGTCATTCCTCTATCATCCAAAGCCTTTCTTACACAGTCTCTCCATCTCAATGGGGGTCTTCCTGCCCTTCTCTCTCCCCTTGTACCTGACTCACATATTCTCTTTGTAAGCCTTTCATCTCCCATTCGTTCAACATGACCATACCAGCTCAGCACCCTTCTGTCCACTCTGGCTGACAAATGTTCCTGCTGCCCCACTCTCCTATGTATCTCTTCATTCCTCAATCTGTCTCTACGAGTAATTCCACACATACTCCTCAAGCAGCTCATCTCCATCACATCCAGCCCTCTTTTCTCCTTTTTCTTCAGAGCCATTGTCTCAGCCCCATACATCACTGTTGGCACAACAATTCCTTGATACAGTGCACTTTTTACTTTCACTCCGAGATTTCTCGTCTTCCACATACTTCCCATTGCTCCGAAAACCTTCCTTCCTTCACACACTCTCTGTTTTACCTACACTTCCATACCTCCACTCCTGCTTATCGTTCCTCCTAGATATTTAAAACACTCTACTTGTTCCAATATTTCCCAATCCAGCCTCTCATCTAGATTCACCCTATGCTCTCCCCTATTACACACCATTACTTTACTTTTATTGACGTTCACCTTCAGTTTCCTCCTTCCACAAACCACACCAAACTCTTTGACTACCCGCTGCAGTTTCTCATCAGAATCCGCCACCAATGCTGTGTCATCAGCAACTGATTCAACTCCCAATCTCTACCATTCTTTCCTACTAAACCCAATCCTCTTCCCATAGTTCTCATTTTCACCTCCCTCACCACACCATCCATAAACATATTAAACAGCCATGGTGACATTACACAACCCTGTCGCAAACCTACCTTTACCTCAAACCATTCACTCAACTCACCATTTCCTACTCTCACACATGCTCTGCTCCCTTCATAAAAACTCTTAACTGCGTCTAACAAATTTCCTCCTATTTCATAAATCCTTAACACCTTCCACATTGCTTCCCGGTCCACACGATCATACACTTTTTCCAAGTCCATAAAAGCCCAAAATATCTTTTTATGCTTCTCTAAATACTTCAAGCATAACTGTCTTACTGCAAACATCTGATCCACGCACCCTCTTCCCCTCCTAAAACCGCACTGTTCTTCACCTATTGCAACTTCCGTACACTTTATTATCCTCTCTATCAACACCCTGCCATACAGCTTTCCAACCACTGACAATAAACTAATACCTCTATAACTTGAACACTCCTGCCGATCTCCCTTCCCCTTGTACAACGGCACAATACATGCACTCTTCCAGTCTATTGGTACCATTGACACAGCAAAGCACACATTGAAAAGTCTCACCAACCAATCTATTATCACATCTCCACCCTTCTTTATACACTCCACAGCAATACCATCCAAAGCTTCTGCTTTTCCCGCTCTCATTTGTTTCACTGCTTCTTTCACCTCATTTTCCTCAATCCTTTCATTCATTCCCTGCCACCTGGGTGGCCTGGGTAACCTATCTCCATCCACCTCTGCTTCAATCACTGCTTCTCTTCCATCTCTTGTATTTAACAAAGACTCAAAATACTCGGCATATCTTTTCCTCCCTTCAACAGGTTCCACTAGTAATTCTCCATTTTCATCTTTCACTGACTCTTCCCTCTTTTGTCCTCCTTTCCTTACTTTAGTTACCTCCTTCCAGAACATCTTTCGTTCTTCAAAATTCTCACTCAGCCTTTGAGCCCACCTTTCGTTTGCATCTTTTTACGCTTCTCTAATTTTCCGTTTTGCCTCTCTCCTTTTCTCCTTGTACCTCTTCCATACCTCAACACTACCATCCTGTAAAACCCTCTCAAAACACTGTCTCTTCTCCTCAACTGCCTTTCTCACCGTATCATTCCACCACTCGCTTCCCTTCCTGATACCTCTGCCTTCTACTTTCCTTTTGCCGCATAGTACCTCTGCACTTGCTTTCACTCCTTCCTTAAACTGTTGCCATTCATCCTCTACTTCTCTCTCTCCCATCTCTCTCACTTCCATCCACTTTTCATTTAGTCTTTCCTTGTATTCCCTCTCTTTTTCACTCTTCTCTAACTCACTAACTTTTATTACCTCTCTTACTTCACGCTTGTCTCTTATTCTCCTGTAACTCTTAACTCTTAGCTTTCCCTCCACCAGGTAATGATCTGACATACCCTCCGCCTCACCTCTCATCACATTCACATCCAGCAGTCTACACAATCTTTCCCTTGTCACCAGCACATAATCCATCAATGCCCTCTCTACAATCTCTCCCCTCACAAGTCTATGTCAGGTGTACTTGTGTATACGCCTTTTTTTGAAGAACGTATTACCTACACTCAATCTCTTCACATACATTGTTCAGTCTTTCTCCACTCTCAGTCAAAATTATTATTTTTAATTCATCAATAGTCATGGTCCTAGGTCATACTAGTAGTAATGATGATGGTAGTGACTTTAGTGAAAACAGTAGTGATGCTGGTGACAGTACTAGCAGTAGTGATGATGTTTGTATTCTTCTACTGTATTTCAATTTCAGTCTTTAAATTCTACTAATAACCAAACCCCAAATCCCTCCCATGTATACCACCCCTAACTCTTCCATTCCCACTCCCTAATCCACCAATCCATCAATTATAGTTATATTTCTAGCTTTTCTTTAACCATCCTGTCCTGTCCTGATGATGGTGACAATAGTAGTGATGATGGTGACAATACTAGTGATGATTGTAATAGTAGTGATGATGGTGACAGTAGTATTGATGATGGTGGTAACCTATCGCAGAGTTGGGCATGCCGTTTTGATTTTCAGCTAAGCGGCACTTCTACTATATTATTATTATCTATTCTATAAATATATCGTATATATAATCGAACTTCATACCTGTGAACCTATGAACTCACCCATTGCAGGAGAGTTTAACATACTTCCTTTTACCTAACCTCTAACCAAACTTAGCTTATTGAAGACGGGTTAGATCGCTTTAGCTTAGCATACATGAAATCTGATTAGATTAGAGTGAGTTAGGTCGGCTTAGATTTGCTGGAGTTGGCTTAAGCTTGCTTAATGCAGGTGAGCATGAATTATGTTTGATTGGGTTGAGTTAGTTTTGTTAGGTTGGATTAGCTTAGGTTTGGCAGGGTTGGGTTAGGTTGGTTTGAGTTGGATGTGCTAGTGCTAGATTACAATAATCTATTTTTTATTAATTTCACTCCAAACACCAAACACTTCCCAACGAAATTAATGAAAGTGTATGATCCTACCGTGATTCGAACCTGGGTTACCACATACAGATTTTAAACGCTCTAACCATTACACCATCAAGACAGTTAATTTGGGTTCAGCAAGGTTTAGGTTGCATAAGGTTTATACGTATTAAGTGGAATATATTTGCTTAGGTTACACTTTTTGGGGGGTAGTTCAGAATTAAATTTGCTTTGATTGGGTTTATTGAGGTCCTCTTGGATTTAGTGACGCTATGTTAGGTGTGTTTGGGTTTGGATAGGATATATGTGGTAATTGTGGGTTATCTAGACCTTAATCGCCCTGGAAACGAAATACTTCAGCTGCATATTTCTCGAAGGCCTTGAAATTATACACCCTGGGCTGTTGTAGCAGGAAATGAAATTGCTTGGTCTACGTAACAATGAAAACCTAGGAGGAAGTGGTTTGTGTGGGCCTTAAGGAATTCCACAAGCTGCCATTGTTTCAGGAATTTGTTTTTAAGTACATCTGGTAATATTGTCCTATTATTCTGTAAACCCTACAAGCTAATGTATCGATGACTATGCACCAGAGAGGACAGATGCTTTTGAAATGTATTTTGAATGTTCAAACATTTAAAGGGATATATTTGTATCAGCGCTCGACAGATGATATCCAGAAGAATAGGAATATACATGACATAGTACTAAAAGGGTTAACATCTGGTACTTTTTTCAATAAAAACAAATATATATATAACTGAACATTGAATTAAATTCACTAATCACATGAAGTCTCTCTCTCTCTCTCTCTCTCTCTCTCTCTCTCTTTCTCTCTCGCTACGTGCACGTGTACATACGAATATATATATATATATATATATATGTGTGTGTGTGTGTGTGTGTGTGTGTGTGTATGTACTTATGTACACGTCAACTATGATCTTCATATTCTCACCGAAACTCAGTTGTCTAAGGCAACAGACAGCAATCCCTTCTTTATATCTTCCTACTATCTCTATCCTCAGTTCAAGGCCAAAAGTGGATGTTGCGTATACGTACGCAACAATCTTACTTGCTCTCGTGTTCCCAACTTTGACTCTTCTGAATTCTCAACTATTTGGCTTAAGCAATCTTGTTGCTCTCTCACTAAATATATCTGTGCTGTTTATTTCTCCCATAATTCTACTGACTATTCAAATTCTTTGACTATCTTACTTCTAAAGTGGAACACATTCTATCCATCTCTCCCTTCTCTGAAATCTCCATCATAGGAATTTCAATGTTCACCACCACCAATGGCTGTCCTCTCTTTTCACTGACCAACCTGGTGAACAAGCCTACATCTGTTCTATCCTAAATGACCTAGAGCAGTTAGTTAAGCACCACACCTGTATCCCGGACCGCCCTGGAGATCGGCCCAACATTCTTGACTTAATTCTAACCTCTAATCCTTCTGCTTATACTGTAAATCTTCTCTCTCAGTTAGGCTCCTCCGATCATAACCTTATCTCTGTCACCTATCCTATCTCTCCAGTACGGGCTTTGACCCCCCCCAGCCGGCGGTGCTTGTGGCACTTTGGCGATGCTGACTGGGAGGCTCTACGGCAGTACTTCTTTGATTTCCCAAGAACATATTTTTGTTTCCATGGCCTCGGAGAGTGTCGAGCGCAATACTGAGGTAATCCTTTCGGGCATGGAAGCATACGTACCGGGCATGGAAGCATACATACCATTCTCTTTCTCTCGGACTACCTCACAAAAATCTTGGTTTACTCACACTTGTTCTCCTGCTGTCCACAATAAGGAGGAAGCATTCAAACGGTACCGTTGCCTTCAAACTCAAGAATCCCGTACTTTATATGTCTCCGCCTAGAATTAAGCCAAATCTGTCTTACGACTCACCAAAAACGCTTTCATCAATAACAAATACTCTGAATTTTCCAACCCTAGCTCTTCTCAAGCTTTCTGGCATCTAGCCAAAAACCTCTCTCAACAATTTTACTTCCTCATCTTTCCCTCCTCTTTTCCACTCTGATGGTACCACTGTCACCTCTTCATCTGACAAAGCTGAACTCTTCGCTCAAACTTTTGTTAAGAACTCTACCTTAGATGATTCCGGTGCTACTCCTCCCTCTCCATCCCCCTCTCACTTACTTATGCCCAATATCATAATCTCTTCTAAAGATGTACTCTCAATCCTCTTTAGGCTTAATACTATTAAGGTGTACGGACCAGATGGTGTTCCTCCTTTTGTACTCATAATCTGTTCTTCCGTGCCGACTCCTTGCCTAGGCAAACTCTTCTATCTGTCTTTCCTCTAACATTTTTCCTTCTTGCTGGAAGTTTGCTCTTATTCAACCTGTCCCAAAGAAGGGTGACCGCTCTCAACCCTCCAACTATCGTCCAATTACTCTAATTTCTTGCATCTCTAAAGTTTTGAGACTATTCTTAACTCACAATTTCTTAAGCATTTATCTTCCATTCATATATTTTCAGATCGCCAGTGCTGTTTCCTTAACCTCTCGGCTGCGCATGGGGGTAATTAGACACCTCTCCCTGTGCGCATGTATTTGAGGTGTTTCCGTCACTAAAATATTCATTGTACCATTAATAGCATTAATACTTATCCATACGCGCCTATTATGGGTTGATTATAAAGGTATTAACCTGAAACAACAATAAAACGAGTGAAAACAGCGTTTGGATGGTCAAAATCGGAGATATAGCCCGCGAGTTGTATAATGTATGGGTGAGGCAAGCTGCTTTCCCGCCAATTTCCCCCAAGGCCACTGAGACACAGTCGATCGATATTCTCTCTCTCTCTCTTGCACTCGTTTGCTAACACTGATGACAATGCCCTGCTTGCAACTCGCTAATGTTAGCACGAAAATATACCTCAGAATAAGGGAATAACAGGGAAAATAGGTGATAACTGAAGAAGAGGAGGAAAGTGGGGAAGGAGGGGAGGTAGAGGACTGAGATTTTGCATGGCCCAGGGGCCAAACAAAAATAAAAAAATAAAAAAATAAAAATAATAAAAATATTTTTGTTTTCTATGTCAAAAGTTGATTTTTTTTTTCTCTGACTCTTAAGAGTCTCCCCGCAGTCCGCCGGGGGAACTCTTAAGAGTCTCCCAGCAGCTCCCGGGTTAAGGGCCGCTCTATTGGTGATCTTATTGTTTATCATACTAACTCCTGGTCATCCCCTTTTCAGGACTTCGGTGAGACTTTTTCTATTGCGCTAGACATATCGAAAGCCTTCGATACAGTCTGGCACATATCTATAATTTCCAAGCTATCCTCATTCGGCTTCTATCCCTCTATCTGTGCCTTTGTCTCTAATTTCCTATCAGACTGTTCCATAGCTGCTGTTGTGGTATGCAAGTTTCTACAGCATTATTATATAATGCTTGAGAATGTTTCCCAAATGTTCTCTATATCTTTTTGTTTGTTTATGAAATTCCAATTGGTAGAATTGAGAATGTTTTGTTCAGCTTGTGAAAGTCAGCCTTTCTGAAATTTAGTACTTTCTCTTGGCTTTCATTTGGTTTGACATTATTGATGTTATGTTGAAGGTTATTGAGCGGTGATCACTTGAACTAAATTCATCGCCAACCACGACTTGGTTTATTAATCATCTGTCGTTGTGAGGATGAGATCAAGAATATTGTTGCCACGCGTGGGGGAGTTGACGAACTGATATAATTAACTTTTAAGTAAATTTGCATAGAGATCTTGTCCTGTGAGTAAGGTTATGGGTTCGCTCCATTTAGACATTGGCAAATTGAAATCGCCAAGAATTTCCGCATTTTGACAATTACTTATCTCTACTATTTAGTTGCACAATTTCGAATCGATAGTTGATGGTTGGACTGGAGGCCGGTAAATTAATCTCAAGGTTACCTTAGCATGTGATATATTCATATAATGTACATAAATTGCATCAATATTATTCACTGTCTGAATGGACGCAAGTACAGGATTATGACTTTCCTTGACGTAGAGTACAACACCACTTCCATTTCTGTCTTTTCTACTACATTCAAACATATTATAAACTGTCAGTGAATATTCTGCTAACCAATCTCTATTCTCGATGTTGAGTCAGGATTCTGTTATTCCTATAATATCGTGATTTTCAGTATATACAATTTCTTCTCAGTCTGAGAATTTGTTTCGGATACTAGGGCATTTATAAAGAATACTGTGATTGGGTTTTGTTTTCTGTGGGGCTTCTTTGATGAAGGTAATTTACTTTCACTTAGGGTGACCCTCTCGATTTTCCCTGACCGACTTTGGTTTTTTGGAGATAAGTTTGGACCGCATCGTTAAGTAGCCTGTCGAGACAAGCGGCTCCCACATGATTTAGGTGGAGGCCGTCTCTAGCAAACAGATGAGGCTGCCTGTAATAATATGAAAAAAGGTGGGGTGGAAGCGCCTATGTTGAGAAGTTC
This sequence comes from Paralithodes platypus, assembly GCA_032716605.1. Classification (NCBI taxonomy): domain Eukaryota; kingdom Metazoa; phylum Arthropoda; class Malacostraca; order Decapoda; family Lithodidae; genus Paralithodes; species Paralithodes platypus. The sequence continues at coordinate 32,946,431 of CM064580.1, forward strand.
TCCTGACTGTGCCATGTCACGGAATGAGTCTCTATGAATTAATATAGAAAAGGTGGGTGAGGGAGTCTCTATGTCACGCCCCCTTCCTTTTATACCCGCGCGTCACGTCAGGCTGCTCGCTGTTTGGCTGAGACGGCTAGGCAGGACAGCAGGTAGACGGGCGACAACTTTGGTCTATTATTCTCATGTCCATCTTCTCTATCTCTTCAAAATAATGCCCCGACAATGTTTTTCCCACATTTATAAGTGGCTGACGGGAGTATGGGGCTTGCACCTCAGGAATAAATTGTTTTTTGCCAAGCTATGTTGTACGGGAAGAGAGTTGTGAGTTAGACGGAATTAGCTAACCACCGGGCGGCTTGCTTTGATCTGGGTCATCTTCAAAGTCTGGCTGCTGATTGGCAAGTTTCCAAGAGGTGCCTTTGTAGCATTCCTGGCAATCTCCTTCAGCATTTCCTTTGCCCAAATAGCAGCCGGTGATTGGCTCTCGCCATTATGTATGTTTATTTACATATAATATACCCAAATTTATAGCTATCTACATGTATCTATCTTTGTCTACTTATATATATATATATATATATATATATATATATATATATATATATATAATATATATATATATATATTTATTTATATATATATATATACAGGATATATACAGTATATGTATATATATATATATATATATATATATATATATATATATATATATATATATATATATATATATATATATATATATTTACTTATATATCTATATATACTGTATATATAAGCTCAGTAATAATCAAGGTAAAATGTCCTACGACATTGTCCATCTCTCCTTCCCTGCATCTCATATTACAGACCATCATTATTACTGGCCCCACCACTGTTGGTCTGAGCATCGTATTATCTAAAATATTGTGCGTGAGGAAAGATACAAAATATATTATACAGACTAGATAAAGTATCTTCTAGTCTAGAAAGGTGTCGTCTGAGGTCATTTTATAACACTCAGATTAACTTGGCTGCTTATTACAAAAAAAAGCTAAACTAAATCGTGATTGTTCCGATCCTTCAGACATAAATAAAGTTCTTCATTATTCAGTAGTAAGAACCACTTCACATACCACTATAAACTAAACGTGTCTATTAATTATTATATATATGGTGTGAGACATAGCTATAAGGTTGGTATAATCGGATTATAGTGACATTTTACTAAGAAAATGAAGGTAATGTTGTAATATAGAGGGTCTTTGTTGATTATCTTTAAGTTCAATGTATAAGACATAGACAAAAAGCAAAGATGCTTGTAACAAGTGTTTCCCAAAAATTGAAAGAATGAAAGAGAGCCAAAATTAGTCAAAATGTCTGGACACACGGAGCTTGAAGCAGTTGAGTTCGTTGGGTGAGGGAACGATAGATGTAGGAAGAGAGTTCCAGGTTTACTTGTTGAGTGGGAGAAAGACTGGGGAAATCGGTTCACTCTTGGGTTAGAGAGTTGAACAGAATAGGGGTGGGAGTGTGTTGAAAGGCAAGTGTCACCTATGTATAGGGAGGAGGTATATACTGAAAAAGCTCTGAAGAACACTGATTATTGTAATAGCGGTAGCAGAGTGAGAGAGATGCAACATTGCAGAGTAAAGAGAAAGAATTTATGGAATTAGTACGAGGTTATATAATGAGATAAAATGCCTCTTGACTCTACCCTCTCGAGAAGTGCGATATAGGTGGAACCTCACCATGCATGCGAATAGTACTTAATAGATGGGCGCACAGTGCTCCTCTACAGAGCAAGAAGCAATGCTGGGGTCTAGAACCCACAGAGACGGCTGAACACACCAAACTTCTGTATATACCAGTGCAATGGACTTATTAGCGGAATTATGTATATGACGAGGAATTGTATGAGTTTATGCTTTGTGTATACAAACTTAAAACATTTAATGCATTCGCATTAAATGTATTATCATCACAAAGAAAACACCTGTTACAATATCGACCTTGTAGAGCAATACACCTTGTATAATTAGCCGCTTTGTATAATGTTTTATATGTATTGTGATCATTGAAGCCTTATCATTGTATGCCAGGAAAAGTATCCTTGAGGAAGGTATTGTTATTGGTTTGTTTTAGTGATTCTACAACTGGGCAAACTGCATACCCTCTTAGCCTGATCTGCCTGATATACCTAATATAATTAAACATAAACTATCCTAATCTTAACTAAGCTAATACACTATACACCACATTCGCCAAACACAACAGCAGATCTTCTTGTTCTCTACAGTGACAGTGCACCGATGTATCGAGTGTTGTTCGCATGTGCGGGGAGAATCCACCCATACCGCACTTCTCGAGAGGGTAGAGTCAAAAGCATTTTGTCTCATCAACTCACTTCCTCTTACAAACTCCCTACAATATCTCTTTACACCCGCAATGTTTAATTTGTTTCAATCTTCTACCGTTCTTACAATAATCAATGGTCTTAAGAGCTCCTCCCTTAAGGAGAGTGACATGGCACCCGCTTGTCAGCACATTCCCATCCCTATTCTGCCCAAGTCTCTAACCCAATAATGAACCGATTTTCCCAGTCTTTCTTCTACACAACACGTAAGCTCTGGAACTCTCCCCCTCAATCTGTCTTTCTCTCAACCTATGACTTCAAACTCCGTGTGTCCAGACATTTTGACAATAACGTACGTTGAATTAGGCCCGTGTCTGTATTTGGTACCCTAATAGATTCTAATTACTTCTGGCCTCCATTCCATGACTCCTCCCGCCACCAGCACCCCCCCTAAATATTCCCCTGGAAATATAATCATGAGAAGCCAATTAATATATTAATATATGTTTTACTGTTTTACAGAGACTTGGCTATGTAGATGTATACCAAATATGCCCTCTACATTATCACCATCAACTGTAGATGTATACCAAATATGTCCTCTACATTATCACCATCAACTGTAGATGTATACCAAATATGCCCTCTACATTACCACCATCAACTGTAGATGTATACCAAATATGCCCTCTACATTATCACCATCAACTGTAGATGTATACCAAATATGCCCTCTACATTACCACCATCAACTGTAGATGTATACCAAATATGCCCTCTACATTATCACCATCAACTGTAGATGTATACCAAATATGCCCTCTACATTATCACCATCAACTGTAGATGTATACCAAATATGCCCTCTACATTATCACCATCAACTCACAACATTTTTGACCATATTCTGAATCTGCTAGTGCGACATTTTAGCATCATCAATGTAAATATAAACATGTGTCATGTGAAATTAATCTGCGACTAATGATAGTCGGTGGTTTTTATGTTACTAGAAGTAACATAAAAACCACCGACTATCATTTAGAGCTTTCGTGAACTCAGAAAAAAAGCAAGTTTACCGCTTATTTGTTACTGAATATAATTTACTTTTATATATTGTACCAGTAAAAAATACACGATAATCATAACACGAAATATATATTATATTGGCTGAGCCTTGTGAGAGACATCTCTCTTAAAGACACCTACAATTATGACTCGAAAGCTTATATAGTACATAGTAATAATAGAAATGCAAGTATATAATTGCATAATTGCACGGAATTCATTGCAAATAGCAAGGTAAATTTTGTTTACAAACCAAATAATTATAACGAAAACTATTGTTTTCATAATATATACATGTTTAGTTACATTCGTTTAAATACTGTATAGATAAGGATATTAGGCAACGTGTATAATGTAGCATCAGTATGATGCTAGCAAAGAAATGAAAATTGTTCCAAAGTAGTAAATAAGTAACCGCTGTCCACTAAATCTGCCCACATAATATAGTAGAGGTTACGTAGATTACAGTAGATAAACTTAAGTCAGTAAAGATATGGATGATCAGAAGAATGACTATACGTTCACTTATCTTGACAGCCGTAGTCTATGTGACGTGGTTAGGTTATAAAGGAAGAATAAGAGACAGTCTAGGCTACCAATTCCTATCCCAGAACTTGACCCTCGCATCATCACCGGGAAAAGGTTAAGGGACCTCACCTCGCTTTTGTTTTCTCTTTCTCTCCCTCCCTCTCTGGCTTGTATCCATTCGGCCCCATTCAGCCTATGGTTTTAAGACGCTTACCCCCATCCAGGTGTCAATATTTTCCTGGCGAGTGGTAGCGAGCCAGCATATATATATTTTTGTTTTGACAGCAAGCTAAATTTGTACATTTTTCGATAGAAAAATGTCTCCGGCGAAGCCTGATATCTCCATACAATGCTGGCTTGCTGCCGCTCGCCAGGAAGAAATCGACACCTGGATGGGGATAAACGTCTTAAAACAGTTGGCTGAATGGAGCCAAATGGATACAAGCCAGAGAAAGAGATAAAATGAGAGAAAGAGAAAACAAGCCGGTGACCCCCCTTAACAACCAGGACATATGGTGGTAGTTATGGAAGTTATATAGCTTGTTGGCTAGTGGGGGGCTTCACCATTAAAACCTATTATATAGTCAATATTCATGATACATCCTCACATTTCTGAAGTTTAAGTTAATCATCAGCTGTATAATGAAATTACCTTCTAACTTCCATCAGCAATATTTGAAACCACCAATTTATAAAAAGTGTTGATGAGAAGGTTTACAATTAACAAGTAAAACTGTATTTGAAGTCGGTAATGTAATATATATATCAATTCGCTCATAATTGTAGTCGAGTCTCAGAATTACCTAAATATACGGTTCATAATATTCACCGTGAACTACTGTATAATCATGTTATGTAATGATGGCTAACATTATATAATGTATTCCGTTTAATTGATTAAAGACTGGAGAACACTTTTCGTAGATAAATAAGAGAATAAGGCTTATAATATGACAAGGTAGATATGGCAGTAGATCCCAGGTACAGAAACTTGGAGTGACTACTGGAGTCATGTCCACAATTATATAATTCTGTACTAGATAATCTTTATATTGTTTAGGTATTCTATAATGTTGCATAGTATCTCGGCATAGCTTATATTTACAATTCAGTGAGGAGTAATCAAAACCTAATTATATAACACAGGATCATCATACTCAATGGCATTAGCAACCTGGAAACAAATAGTTAAAGCTAATTGTTTCCTGTACTGGGAAATATTCCTGGATATCCACTTAGTCCAATGATATAACATTTATGTTCCTAAAATTCCAGGTTGTGTTTGACAGATATGATAATAATATTCACGATATTCGAAATAATCGTGAGACGTAAAGAACATTATATTGCATCTGATGGCTGGAATTAATTGGTCGTGCTCCAAATGTTGACATAGGAACCAGCATTAAATTGACCGAAACTGAGATCGCAGCAGGTAGTATATCACGGTACAAACAAGATGACAGCCATCAAGAAGCAAATCATAAAGCTTAGGCTATTAGGCTATTAGTGACTTTTCACCATTGGACTCTGAACATCAGATAACATATCTTTTATATATTGTGTGTATTCATTTATTATATTTACTGTATTAATCTATTTATTTTGTGCAGGGTAATATATGATGACTTAATGATCCTGCGCTAACATTAAGTTATGTTTTACGGCTTTAAATAACTCAGTGAACGGCTAAATAGTTGCTGGTAAATATATCAATTACGGCAGTAAACAAAAATAATCGAAATTTGATAGGAATCGCGGGGCCGGAGTCTAAGAGAAATATTATCTCTAAATTACCCGGAAACATGTAATATATTACCAAATCCTGATCACATTCTGCCGCTAAGAATACTGACTCGATATCTGTATATCATTCAAGCAATAAGCTTCTTTGAAGGGTGTCGTATAGTTAGTTATTCAGATAATATCTATTTAATATTTCCAAAATTAGAAAGGATGATTACCCTGCCCGCCACTCACCCCTTTGCGGACCTTCATGAGGCTAACCACACGATAATTCTGCCTCGGGCATTAACAAAAATGCATGTATAATTAAAATGTGTGCATTCATATGTCAAATTGGCAGTATTAGCAGCGCACAGGTTATTCGACCTACTCGTATGTTCTTTCATTATATAGTTGTATAGTACATTCATAAACAATCATTTCTGGACAATTTATGGAAGTAAACTGGCGAAATCATTTGATAAACTGCATGAGCCACATAAATCATTTGATAAACTGCATGAGCCACATAAATCATTTGATAAACTGCATGAGCCACATAAATCATTTGATAAACTGCATGAGCCACATAAATCATTTGATAAACTGCATGAGCCACATAAATCATTTGATAAACTGCATGAGCCACATAAATCATTTGATAAACTGCATGAGCCACATAAATCATTTGATAAACTGCATGAGCCACATAAATCATTTGATAAACTGCATGAGCCACATAAATCATTTGATAAACTGCATGAGCCACATAAATCATTTGATAAACTGCATGAGCCACATAAATCATTTGATAAACTGCATGAGCCACATAAATCATTTGATAAACTGCATGAGCCACATACATCATTTGATAAACTGCATGAGCCACATAAATCATTTGATAAACTGCATGAGCCACATAAATCATTTGATAAACTGCATGAGCCACATAAATCATTTGATAAACTGCATGAGCCACATAAATCTAATTACTGGGATGAGATTCACAAGTTAAAACTCTGTTTTCCGTCAACCAACATTCACTGTCTCAAGTTTAATGTAAATTAGGTCATCAGGTACTTTGTCAGCCGATCCTACTTAAAAGTTGATAAAGAGAACATGTTCACCGCCGGTAGAAAAGTCTTGAAGGGAAAGTAGTAATGATGTAGGGAACTATTGTCTACGCCCAGGTATTAAAACCAAGGTAGAAACATTGCGATATTATTTAACACTGAAAATCACGTTTAGGATCAATACAGTTGCAAATGAGTAAATACCAAATTTTGCTCGTGAGTTTACAAGTTTTCAACAAGAGAAGGCAGTTGTATAACGTAAGGAACCAGTCCATCCGCATTAAGCCCCGCCATTAAACCGGACTCCGTTTGGGATATCCCGCACCACACTTTGACCTTGGTATTGACTCTGAGGTCGTCCTCTCAACCCTATATACCCCTCCCACTCCTGTCATGCTTCCAGATTAGAGGAATGGGAATATAGGATATATTTGCTAACCCATACCTCTTTCTGCGTCTTACTGTTTCTTACCTTTAAATATATTTGTTCTACCCAATCACCAATACTTAGGTATATATAGCAAGTGATGAAATACAAAGGTGTTGGAAGTGTACAGTTTGCTCTGACTTAAAAAGAGGTTCTGCATTCCTCCCATAATTTCCCCCTTATTTGTTTAAATATTTCCTCTTAACATATACGTAGCGCAGCAAGTCATCTAAAGTTTGTCATGTTCTTACTATTGTATTTATCTTCCACAGTTATGTAATTGCAAATCGTGGCTATGATTCTATTTTGTGTAAAAACAAATCATTACAGAATAATGTGTATGTCTTTACACAACGGTTGAGTTATCATAATTCATTATTTCCTAGATTAATTTATCCATAAACTTTTTTTTTTTTTTTTTTTTTTCATTCTCTACATAACTCTTCCTCTTACAGATCTACTTTCACTCTTTTTCAGATTCATACATAAACTGTTTTCTACCTACTTTCCTAACTTCTAGTCTTTCTCGTTCTAAGTCATTTCTTCACAACCGCTCGTCCATAACCTTAACAATAACTTCCTATCTTTTGTCGGTTGGCAACAAGCTCCCCAAACCGGCCCAGCATATGGTAATTAGCAAAGGAGGGTATTTGACCTGTGTAGTATTTTTTACCTAAACTTGTTTTCATAAGAAATAAAATAGGATTATTTTCAAGTTGCCATGTCATCGTAGATAATGACAAATATATATATTAGAGCGGATTTAGGTCACATTTGGCGTATTAACCCTCTCACATCCTGACGCGATTTTTGAGCCTATTAGGGATACTTTAAAGCCTTTGTTACCGTCAGGGGTATCTATAAACCTTTAGTTTGTGTTTTACTTCAACCTCTGCAGTTGTCTTTAAGTTAGCTGTGGGCAGAAAACTAATTTTGGAGAGGTAATTATAACATTGAGATAAAACAAATATACTGTATTGTTAGTCAGTGTATTGTGCTTAAATCAAAATACTGAAGAGGATGTGTTATTCGCTTTATGTTGCTAATTAGTCCAAGGGCCAGGGTGGGTATCGGTTTTTAGCTACAAATATAATATGCTGTACAACACTTTACCGGTATATAATATATATATATATATATAACCGGTATATATACTGTATATATATATATATATATATATATATATACTGTATATATATATTTATTTATTTTATAATTATGTTGTGTGTATGTTATTTTTATATGATTAATTCGGTTATTGAGTTCGAATATCACCTTATGGCCCTTCATTGGAATATGCAGTGAACGTTGTACTATATCAATTCGTGTGATTTCGGAATCTGGTCCATCGGCTAATGCCACCCTCCATGTTACCCACAACCAAGGCTGATACATACCCAGGAGCCCCCCCCCCCCTATTTTTATTAATAATTGTATATTATAATATATAATAGTATTGTCATTTATATGCTTTCAACAAAGATGGGTTAGTTCGGTATAAAACTGTGAGTAATAAAGAGTTACGCACCCGTGTTAATCAGTGTCGACAACCCAAACAAAACAATACAATGTTTTATGTTATCACAGATGCTTCAGAATTAGGCTTTAAAGAATGAAAGATACAAATGAATGTAATAATATTTGCGATCACGACTCTAGATGTGGAAAAATATATTTAACATAACTTCGTACATACACTAGCGTAGTATATATATATATATATATATATATATATTTATATATATATATATTAGAGTATGTAGTATATAATACAGTAGGAATAGTTGACGTTGAACTCGTATTGTGAGCTTGTTAGGAGGAAGGCAATCAGTTGAGAAGTGGTGGTGCTATAAATACCAAGTCACAAACTGTCTTTACCCTTACACCAGCGACTCCCTGGTGTAGTGACTACTAGTCCAGGAGCCAAGGGGTGTTTGCATGCATGAAAGGGCCAGAAAATCACCCACTTGATTTAGTTAGAGGGTCCACTGGGACACCTTTTCAGCGAGGGTAGACATCCCGAAACCCGGCAGTTATCGTGTTATTCGGGGTTTTCGCTGAATTTAATGAAATCAAAATAACTCCTTTTTTAATGTGTGACGGTTACATAAATTGCAATAACTCGGCAATGAAATGGTCTACAGAGCTCTTTCACCACTCAAAATAAAGCTTAAAGAATTATCTATTCAATGGATACAAACACAATAAGATTGGTCAATACCCAAAGGTCACAATAGGTCAAAGTATGACCTTTTCTGATGAGGAACTAAAATTTATGACTTTTCAAATTTAAATATTTGTGAAAAATAGGTAAATGGATTGAACGTTTAATGCTTTTATATTCTGGTTAGGTACACCATAGGCAAGTTTTTGAAATTAGTTGGAAAAGTTGATTACGTATTTTAACACCTTGGCGTCCAGTACAATAATATGAAGTTTGCGAATGATACACCAATAATAGCTATGTATTGGTTATATAATTATGGTACTACTGAGTCAGCTAAAGTTCTATCAAAACACTTTGTATCACAGTATCACACATTGCATACATATCTTCAAAGCAGATTTCAATTATGTTGTGTCACATTAATGAATGACCTACTTTTGGGGATAGGGGTGAGCCGGGGATACAGTTGGAAATGTATTCTGTGATGTGTCACATTAATGGCCTAGGTTTTGACATCCTTTCACCTGACATTTGCAGTAAGGGCAGCATTTCATATCTAGTTGTCTGCAGACACAGCGTTTAGTAGAGCAGGAGGTACATTTACAGGGCATTGCAAAGTCATCCGTAGCAAGACTTGAAGATGGTCCGGTTGAAGAATGCCATCTTCTTCAATGAAACCAAAGTCTCTGGGATCCAGTTGAGGATTGCTTAGGCAGTGTAGCTGTAGATATGTCCCAAAGAATGCCCTGAGGACATGACCTTTGACTGATCGGCTGGTGGGTAGCAGTTCCAAAATGGTCTTTTTGCTGTGGTGGTAGAGATAGTACCGTAATTCATCCATTGTTCTGCATGAGGTTCCTGATTTGTACACATTCACAAGGAACTCTTCCACCAAGATGAAGTTAATACAGTTAAATTCCTTTCCAAAATCAATCAGATAATGCACCGGATCTGCCTTCAGTGCAGCAGCCTTTGTACCAAATTTACTTGTGGAATCACAACCATTGAGGTGGTGCAGGGCAACTAAGATTTTGCAAGTATCTGATCCCAACTTATCGCCTAGAACATGAAGGGGTATGTATCTTGTGGTATTACCAACATGAAGGGGTATGTATCTTGTGGTATTACCAACATGAAGGGGTATGTATCTTGTGGTATTACCAACATGAAGGGGTATGTATCTTGTGGTATTACCAACACCAGCACGAATCCACATCTCTCGTAGGCCATGTGCCTTCAGAAGCGACCAGTAGTGTAGGGCCAAGATTACTACATCAGTATCATTTGATATAATAACCACTCTCTTAGTCCCATTCTCAACTGCATGACGAGCATGTGGGATAATTCTGACGTCGGCCTCTTCAATTGTGTGTCTAGATCAGATAATGGTGTCTCTTTTCCATGCAAAATAGACAGGCATGGTTCAATTTCAGGTGGAAGTCCAATCGAGCTAACAACTGTATCTGTTATCGGTTTTGGCTTGGTTAAGATGCGTTGTCGAATGAGTTTCTGTAGCTTGGATTTGTTTGCAGATGAGGCCCAGAATGCATCCATTGTGACTGGCAATTGCGTTCCTGTACCTATCCCATATAAATCAATTGGGCTGCAACCACACCTTCTAGTTCTTTCGCTGTCCTTCACTGAACCCTCAATGTATGTGTCAAAGACGAAGTCGACACGTTTAGAGTTGCTGCCAAGTCCATATGACACCTCCAAGAACTTATCGCAGAGTTCACCAAAGGTGTTCATCTGGGATACCCGTATACGACGAAGGCCTGCCATTACATCAATGATAGTCTCTGTATTTGCTGGCTTCCATTTAGATGGTGGTATATAGTCTGCTTTTTCAAGGTGTTTTTCTAACTCAGTGCACAGTTCACTTTTGTTTGGTTTGGTCATTAGTCCATTCTTGTCAAAGAGGTAACTGCTGTCAATCAGGTCAAACCCCAGCAAATGTTTCATGTCATATCCTCGGACACGAGCAATGTCATAGATCTTCTGGGTTTCTGCCATTTGCTTCTTGGTCTCTTTGCTTGTAGACTTATAGGTACTTTGGTCTCCCTTCATGGATTTGAATGTCTTAAGGTTCGTCCTGTGAATGGTATCAAAGATGGATCTGTGTTTCATTACGATTCTTTCATTTCGGAATGTTTCATACTTCTTCCTAGATCTTTCATCAAATTCGAGCAGATTGTCACGGATGTCCTTTGTCATGATTTCCTGTGTGAGGATGTTGTGAAGCTTGTCTTTGTCTCCTTCACACGGTAACGTCATGGGGTTGTCATGTTCTTTTACATACTCAATCATATCCTGAATCAATGTCTCAGATGACCTTGTTGCTGATAAGATGAACTCGTGGTTTACTAAAAGGTTTTGTGCTAGGTGTGACCACTCCACTGACCTGACGTTGGAAATTGACAACAGCTATCATTTCATGGTAAATGATCTCCCACTGAGCAACGAATTGCTTCTTTTTGGTGCTACCGATGATACCCCCAGCACTCTTCTGGGATCGATTTATCGTCTGCTCGAGACACATGTCTGCCCTACAGCACTGAATGGTCCATCTGTCTGCTTCACCACGAACTTGCCTGCCAGGAAACTCTTGTACACATCTTCTGATAGCTTTCTAACATCTTCTAGGTATAATGAAGCCCATCTAAAATAGTTGACCCTATCACATCCAGCAAATAGCGGCAGCACAGATTGAACACTTTGGAGATGGAGCTTCCAGTCTCCCTCAGGGTCTGCCCTAACCAAGTCCTTTAGAACAGCCACCATTCTGACGAAGTGGTCCCAGAATGTAAAAGTCTCTGACGCTGCACTTCTCTGACATCTAAATTTATTGAAGTCTTCAACCATGACTTCTGAGTTTGATATAAATGCCTCCAAATGAACCTTGCTTTCCTCCCTCTTCTTTTCTGCTACAGAGTTTTTCAACAGTCTCAGATGCTCAAGTTCATCCCTGTACCTCTCAATTCCTTCCACTCTGAAGAACTCCGCCCATTGCAGCCAGTCTATACACTCAGAGAGCATGAACAAACCCTTCAACGACCTCGTAAAATGTGATCCATCAAGAACTGATCTTACCACATTTTGGCCAAATGCTTTAGACTCTACCAATATAGTTTCTGCTCCACTGCCATTAATGAGCTTTCCTATCGCACCCATGACTACCTTAATCATATGAAAAGAGCCCAGACATAACACCAAGTTATTAAATTCAAATGGTTTGCTCATGGTGATTTCACGGGCAATGTGATACACCCCCTCATCACATACCACGGGCAAGTGTGTTTGGTCTAGTTGACTCAAAATATTCTGGAAGTTTTTTAATATATGAACAGAGAATATAAAATATACTGGATTAACTCATTTTTGCATTCCTATTGCAATCCTAAAGAATACAAATTACGGCATATATCTGTTATGCTTCAGTACGTTGATACGGTATATATACCTTTTATTGATTGCTACACAGGGGTTAAAATACGTAATCAACTTTTCCAACTAATTTTAAAAACTTGCCTATGGTGTACCTAACCAGAATATAAAAGCATTAAACGTTCAATCCATTTACCTATTCTTCACAAATATTTAATTTTGAAAAGTCATACATTTTAGTTCCTCATCAGAAAAGGTCATACTTTGACCTCTTGTGACCTTGGGTATTGACCAATCTTATTGTGTTTGTATCCATTGAATAGATAATTCTTTAAGCTTTATTTTGAGTGGTGAAAGAGCTCTGTAGACCATTTAATTGCTGAGTTATTGCAATTTATGTAACCGTCACACGTAAAAAAAGGAGTTATTTTGATTTCATTAAATTCAGCGAAAACCCCGAATAACACGATAACTGCCGGGTTTCGGGATGTCTACCCTCGCTAAAAAGGTGTCCCAGTGGATTCTCTAACTAAATCAAGCGGGTGATTTTCTGGCCCATTCATGCATGCAAACACCCCTTGGCTCCAGGACTATACTGTCCTGGTCATCCACCAAGAAGGTCCCAGGAGCGCGCCAACGCTCGACACATTAAAGGTTTTTCACAAGCACTTAGTCGTTACCATCTCCCTTGAGCAAGGGGATTGGATGATATTTAGTACAGGACCCCAATGAAAATACTTCTTATCGGCCTTACTGGGATATCCTTAGCTGGCAAGCTAAGGTATTACCGGTATTACTAATATTACTTGTGGTAGCCTAGTCAGTTCTTACGAGGTGTTCCAATTAGCACGGAAATTGATAATAAACCTACCTTCAAAACAATAGCAAAATCTAAATATATAAATGTATGATTATTAATGTATAATGACAGTTACACATAAATTATTATTAAAGATCTGTTGATTGTTTGTGGGTGTTTTTAATCGATACTGCGTACTGCTTGCACCACCGCGTACGAACTGGCTATGATACCCTACATATAATACACCTGGGACGTCTTTACAATCGGTTCATAGCCTACATCAGATAATATTAACCATACCATGTTAACCTATTTACTACGGTCACTAACAACTAGTTCAGCCTTTCACTCTGTCTTTACTTTCATTCTATCTGTCCCCCTCCCATTTCTATCGTCCCCCCTCTCTTTCCTATAATTCCTCTTCCCTCCCTCCCTTCCCTTTCCTTTATCCTTATCTCTACCTCTCCGTCTATTATTCTTCACAGTTTGATCCTCCTCCTTTACGGGGCCCCATTCAGTCATATTCCCTCTGTATCACTCCAAACCTCTTCCCCTTTCAGTCCTCATCCCTCCCTCCCCTTCTATCATCATTCCTCCTTCTTACACTCTATCCCCCTTCTCAATCCCCTACTTATTCAATCCAATCTTCCTACCTTCCTTTTCCATTTCTATACCCCCCACCCCCCTTTCCCTCCCATTTAAATCTCTCTCTCTCCCCTTTGATCCTACCTACCTCTCTCTCCCTCTTTCTGTACTCCTAGTACCTTATCCATCCTTTCAATCCTCCTCCACCTCTTCTAATCCTTCTTCCCTCCCTTCATACTCCTTCAGCCTTCTCCCTTCAAATTTTCTCCCCTTCCTCCTTCTCTTTCCATAACTTTTTGTTTTTGTTTTATACAAACCGTTTTTTCTCACCATACATACTGTACAGTATGTAAACTATGAATATAAACACGCAAAATCTTATATAAACAGGTAAATTGTGGGCCTTCAAATTATTCATACCAACACGAATATTCCTAACCCCTATTCTCGAACTACCGGAATAAGTTAGGTCTATAGTTACGCATTAATGAACCCTTAATCACACTGCTCCGTAGCAGTTGCAGCATTGTTATGGAGTTAGAGTGGCCTGAATGGAAACAATATGATCAATTTGGCTTTTCAAATTTCTTAGTAAAACTGTTCCACTAGTGAAAGGTGTAATCGTGTTAAATGGTTATGTATGTATATATATAGCCTATATACTAGTAAGTACGTAGATGAATCCATGAACATGGACAAATATTGCTGAGACATACAATATCTACAGGGACAATTATGTATAATACTACTTATTTTAAATAATGGAAATGTTTGTCTTCTTACAACATGAAGCGAATAGTTTTCAGGTAATTGCCCATTAAAATGCAAAAATGTGTATTCAGTATTATTCACAGGGTCATTGAGATATATGGTATTTCCTCTTTTAACCTAATATATAGGGCTTGGTATAATAAGAAAAGTAAACATGGGTGAGGTATAAGTGTCAATAGAGAAAAAGGTGTGAGTGACAGCCAAGACTTACACAGCGTCGTCTAATTCTGTCAGCTTCCTCGCCAATGTCACACCCCACATAATAGAGTCACATGAACACTTCTGCTGGCACCCTTTTCTCGGCAACGATAGTCTGGAAGTTTTCGAACAAAAGCTTAAGCAGAGAAAGGAATTTGGGCACTTTTCGTTATAGCAGCTGTTATAACCAATAACTTCAATAATATACTGTCGCAATCTGTTAAATAATAACTGTACAAAATAAAATTTACCGTTTTTCTGGACCCCCTTCTCCCTAATGTTTAGCCCCACTTGTTTTGAGATTATAAGACGTTCGGCCCATTAGTTTGGCGATTTTAACACCTTTCGCCCCATTTCGTTGTCAATTTTAAGACCTTTTGTGCCATTTAGGTGTCGATAATTTCCTGGCGAGCGATAGCGAGCCTGCAATTTTAGGAGTACCTGGCCTTCGGCCGGGAAATTTTTCTACCGAACATGTAAACAATTTATCTTGAAGGGGAGCCTAGGGGGGGGGGGGGGGGTTCTAAGCTTGATGGCGGTCTAGGGAGGAAACTAAAAAATATATGAATACATTAATTAATAGACCAAACAAACGGTCAGTCTCACGTCAAAATATAATGATCGATCACGAGTTACAGAAAAACAAAACAAAACACTGGATTGATTCGATCTACATAGGTATGGCCCACACAGTGTTTTACTCTGGTCTGTCAGCTTCTAGTCAGCTTACACAGGAACTTAGTCACCTAAAATGCTCTACATAAACATTGTCTTGAGAAAGTTGCTGTATAATTCGCTCGAGTGCCTCCGCCTTTATATAACCTGGTGATACACTTTCACTTAGGTAGTGAGACTCTCATTTTTAGTGTCACGCTTATTACCTTATTATATAAACTGCATTTAATCAACGTCCGGGAAGAAACGGCAGAAGATTATTTAATAGGCCGATCTTCTTAAGATTGAATCGATGATATATTGCCTATACTTTCTTTTTCTCGTCAACATTCTAATGCACTTCATTTTATCGCTTCATGCTAAGTACGATGCTGTAGTATTAATCCCTAAAAGTATGACATTTTCTACAGAATTTGGTTGATGCTCTTTGTGAAGTGAACTTTATTTGTAATATTTAATTTGTAATTATTGTTTTATTATTATTTTATGAAACATAACTGAAGATAATAAACAGGCCTGTAAAAATGTAGTAAGTACCAAAAAAATAACATTGTATATTTTCGTCCAAGTCTTCACGTTATCATTCTATAGGCGATGTATTTAAATTGAAAATCAATTGAACCCGTGTGGGATGTTGTAGGATAGCGTCAGGCATCGACACATGTTATTATTTAGCGTGAATAAACAAAATGCATACACCTATAAAACCTTCAGACCGATCAACTTAAGGGGGGTCACCGTTTTTGTTTTTATCTTTCTCTCCTTTTCTCTCTTTCCCTGGCTTGTATCCATTCGGCCCCATTCATCCAACTGTTTTAAGAAGTTTATCCCCCAGGTGTCGATTTCTTCCTGTCGAGCGATAGCGAGCCAGCATTGCATGGAGAAATCCGGCTTCGCCGGAATTTTTTTCCATCGAAAAAAATTTTTGTTTAGTTTTCTGTCAAAACAAAAATATATGTATGCTGGCTCGCTACCGCTCGCCAGAAACATATTGACACCTGGATGGGGGTAAAAGTCTTAAAACATTAGGCTGAATGAGGCCGAATGGATACAAGCCAAAGAAAGAGGGAGAGAAAGATCAATGACAAAAGCGAGGTGGGCTCCCTTAAATGTGCTAAGCCACTCTTAGCACTTGATGTATCATGTGTGTATGGGTAAGTTTCATTACATAATTGTATAGATCAGTAGAGACAAAAATATATATTTGAAAAAAATAAACTTTCATATTGTCAAGAAGACTAAAATTATATTTTGTTATCATCAAAACCTTTTTTGTTTGTTTTATTGGATATTTGGCTAAACGTTTTGAAATGAAGACTCCCCAAACTGGTTCCTGTGTTTTCTTCCTATCCAACTGATCGCCATTTCACTACCACTTAGTTGCTTACGAAATACTTTAAATATATTACAATAGTGAATAATCGTCCAATCTGTGTATATCAAATACTCCTTGATGAACACGAGTCTCGCAAGCATTTTTACCAAGACATTTCTTTGCTTCACTCAATCAGAGTCAAGGAAAATCATCTGTACTTTTTATTTTATTTTTATCTGATGACAATGACCTCCATATTGGTGGAATTTTAAATCTGTGATCCTCATAACCAAAGTAAAACAAGTAAATATATTATAATACCTCTAGATTATCAATGTGTTAACATTGTAGAACTCCGAAACAAATACGCCGCAATCATTTCCCCATAACACCAGCTCTGTTGCTCACCTAACCCAAGGAAATGGCCTCACTGACGGATTTTTTTTTTTTTTTTTTTGCCTGACTTTTGTTATTCAAAGTGGCACATGTCCTATTCCCAAATTGGTGTATTCCAATTGACCAAGTCACTAAAACGTTTAGCAGAAGATTTCCTCAGAGTCACAGAACTCTAGCAAACGCCTTTATGTTGCTCCATGGTTTATCATGCGAATATTTTCACACTGCATCCTGTAGCTTATTATGTCGAGTACCAGAGATGACCATTTAGTTCAAGACTGAATACTTTAAGACCCTAAAACTGATTTGATAACTGAATATAGTATCGGATTCGGAGACTAATCCAAAGATAAAATTACTCGTGGAAAACAGGATAATGATTTTTGGAGGAACACCAATTTCGCTGTTTCATCGTAGTGGAACCATTGTGATTCTATTGTGATTTTACCCAGCTTAGGAGTGCCATCAACAAATCAAAGAGATAATAAGAACCTCCGATATCCCTGACTCCCACAACAACTACCAACCTGAAAGAGTGTCGAATAGTAGCCAGAAATGTTGTTTCTTTATAAGTTATAGTTGCCATTAGACATTTATATAGAAGCACGTGTTGGAGTCAAGGCATTATTCGAGGGTCTTCCTAAGTTGAGTAAAAACATTTAATATTAGCCATATTAATAAACAAAAATGCAACATCGTGTTTAAAGGTAGTTAATTAGAATGACAGCTCACCTCAATGCCTTTATCGGAGAAGATGGCTCCCGAGACAGTGTTGTGCCACCACCCCCCACCACTCAGCACCGTAGCCACCACCACCACCACCACAACCTTGCACCACTCCGCCATCATAACAACTAACGCTGCGCCTCTACCACTCCCTGCCTTTATACCTGCCGCACCCGTATTGCACCCAAGTATCTCCAGGGTTTGGCATCCCCGTATCTCAGAAATACAGGGTGTCCAACGAAAGCCGATTCATTAATTTTAGTCTATTATTGTATATGTTAAGATGAAATTAAGGTTTATAGTTCAAATTATGTCTGTGGAAGTGATAAAATGGCGAAAACAATGCTATATTTTGTTAATTTTCTTGTATTCCTTCTAGTCTACAAACAAAATTGCTCCTGTTTGACACTTTGATCGCAATGGTATTATTTGTTCATGTCAACTCATTAATCTTAGCTTCATTCCACTTCATAGCCTATAGTCTAAGTTACTTTAGGTATTCTGAGCTAACTTATTAGAAACCCAACTAAACAACAAACACCTGGGCTCTTCTGCCACCTTCCAGTGCATCAGCTCTGCCCATATTACACACATCAACTAGATAGGGTTTGGTCTTCGTGGTGCAATGCATAAGTGTGTTGATTTTCGGTGTGAGCATCCTAGGTTCGAATCCCCGGACTGCCACATGTGTTTGTTAATTTCATTAATCGAGTTTAGGAGTAAAGTTGGTTGGTGGAGAGAACATAATAATTCACGTTCTCTCTCTCTCTCTCTCTCTCTCTCTCTCTCTCTCTCTCTCTCTCTCTCTCTCTCTCTCTCTTTTAAGATACTAAAAGGATTTAGTAACGTAAATTCAAATGATATATTTAAAATAGCCAAAGAAGGACCCACAAGAGGAACCAAATTAAAATTAATAGGCAAGAAAGCGAACCTGAGCACAAGTTCACAACTAAAAATGTCTTCACCAATATTATTATGGTGAGTGGAATAAGCTCCCTAATGAAGTTATAGACAGTGATTCAATATACACATTAAAAAAAAGTTAGACTCATATCACGGAGTTTGTCTAAGCAGGAAGTCAACACGGAAGCACAGTTTTTGAGTACGTATAACAGGAGTTTTCCTTTACTTAACACCCATAAGTTTTGCAAAAATTTTGTTTAACATTCTATTCCAATAAATCTATTTTATCCGAGATATTGACTCGTAATATATACAGTATATATATATATATATATATATACTGTATATATATATATATATATACAGTATATATAATTATATATATATATATATATATATATATATATATATATATACAGTATATATATATATACTGTATATATATATATGTATATTTTTGTCTATATGAATGAGGGAAACAAAAGGCATAACTGCCTGCAGCGAGTGCCTCCCCCAGCGTTGAAAGAGTGACAGGGCCAATATCAAGGGACGTTCGAGCTAAAATGCCTGGACACACGGAGTTTGAAGCAATTTAAGTCATAGGAAGAGGGAAAGACTGATTCTGGGAGAGAGTTCCAGAACTCAGCAGTTGAATAGAAGAAAGTCTGATTATAGCGTTTCACTCTTGGGTTGGAGAGTTGCACAGAGCAGGGGTGGGCTTATGTTGCAAGGTGGGTACTACATACCCTATGTAGAGGAAGAGGTATACACTGGGAAAGCTCCGAGGAACACTGATTATTGTAGTAGCGATAGAATAGCGAGAGAGATGCAACATTGCGGCGAAGAGAGAGAGATTGCAGAGAGTTGGTGAGTGGACGGGAGTTAATGATACGAAAGGCTTTCCTTTCTACTTTGTCTAGGAGTGCGGTGTGAGAGGATCCTCCCCACACATGTGAACAATACTCAATACAAGGATGCACTGTACCCCTGTACAGAGCAAGAAGCTGTGCAGGGATAAAGAACCCCTTGAGGCGGTTGAGCACACCCAACCTCTGGTAGGCTGCCTCAGCAAGACTGGTAATATGGTCCTTCCAAGTGAGAGCAGAAGAAAAAGAGACACCGAGAACATTGAGAGAATATGAAGGGTTGATTTTTGTATTGTTGAAGAATAAGAGACAGTCCTCCGGAGGCTCCTGACGGGTAGCAAGTTGGATAAATTGAGTCTTGGAAGCATTAAAGCAATAAGGTTTTCTCTACCCCAACAGGAAATAGTAGCTAAATCAGAAGATAAGTGTTTCATGGCTTCACTACATTTGCCTTTGAGGGACTGCTGACTGGAGCGTTCTGGAAAACTAATTGAGTACGAGAAGTGTAAGGTAGAGTCTTCTGTATATGCATGGATGGGACTGGATATACAGTTGAGAAGATCACTTATGAAAATTAGAAAGAGAATAGGAGATAGGACAGAACCCTGAGGAACACCGGAGTTGATAGGATGAGGAAATGAACGATGGCCGTCCACAACCTTAGCTATGGAACGGTCGAAAAGGAAATTAGAGACAAAAGCACAGATGGAGGGACAGAAACCGAAGTAGGGCAGTTTAGAAATTAAAGATTTGTGCCTGACTCTATCGAAGGCCTTCGATATGTCTACTGCATCAGAAAAAGTCTCGCCGAAGTCCCGAAAGTTGGATGACCAAGAGTTAGTAAGATATGAAAGAAGATCCCTCGTAGAGCGACCTTTAAGGAAGCCATACTGGCGATCTGAGAGCAGATTATGAGAAGAGAAATGCTTAAGAAATTTGGAAGCAAGAATAGTTTCAAAAATTTTGAGATACAAGAGATGAGAGCAATTGGACGATAGTTGGAGGGTTGACAGCAGTCACCCTTCTTTGGGACAGGTTGAATGAGAGCAAACTTCCAGCAAGAAGGGAAGACGTTAGAGGAGAGGCAGAGACGAAAGAGTTTGCCTAGGCAGGGGGTCAGCACGGAATCACAGATTTTGAGTACAACAGGAGGAACACCGTCCGGACCGTACGCCTTCTTAGTATTAAGCCCAGAGAGGGTAGAAAGTACATCTTTAGAAGATATTAGGATATTAGGTATAAGTAGGAGAGAGGGGGGTGGAGAGGGAAAAATAGCACTGGAATTATCCATGGCAGAGTTTCTAGCAAAAGTTTGAGTGAAGAGTTCAGCTTTGTCAGAGGAAGAAGTGATGATTGTGCCATCAGAGTGGAAAAGGGGAGGGAAAGACGAGGAAGAAAAATTGTTGGAGAGGTTTTTGGCTAGATGCCAGAGAGGTTGGGAAGAGCTAGAGTTGGATAGTTCAGTGCATTTTATTATTGATGAAAGAGTGCTTGGGTACTACGTACCCTATGTAGAGGAAGAGGTATATACTGGGAAAGCTCCGAGGAACACTGATTATTGTAGAAGTGATAGAATAGAGAGAAAGATGCAACATTGTGGCGAAGAGAGAGAGATTGCAGAGAGTTGGTGAGTGGACGGGAGTTAATGATATGAAAAGCTTTCCTTTCTACTTTGTCTAGGAGTGCGCTGTGAGAGGATCCTCCCCACACATGTGAACAATACTCAGTACAAGGACGAACTGTGCCCTTGTACAGAGCAAGAAGCTGCGCAGTGGTAAAGAACATCTTGAGGCGGTTGAGCACACCCAGCATCTAGGAAGCTGCCTCAGCAAGACTGGTAATATGGTCCTTCCAAGTGAGAGTAGAAGAAAAAGAGACACCGAGAACATTGAGAGAAGTTGAAGGGTTGATTTTTGTATTGTTGAAGAATAAGGGACAGTCCTCCGGAGGCTCCTGATGGGTAGCAAGATGGATAAATTGAGTCTTGGAAGCATTAAAGCAATAAGGTTTTCTCTACCCCAACTGGAATAGTAGCTAAATAAGAAGATAAGTGTTTCATGGCTTCACTTCATTTGCCTTTGAGGGACTGCTGGCTGGAGCGTTCTGGAAAACTAATTGAGTACGACTAGTGTAAGGTAGAGTCGTCCGCATATGCATGTATGGGAATGGATGTACAGTTGAGAAGATTATTTATGAAAATTAGAAAGAGAATAGGAGATAGGACAGAACCCTGAGGAACACCGGAGTTGATACAATGAGGAAATGAGCGATGGCCATCCACAACCATAGCTTTGGAACGGCCGGAAAGGAAATTAGAGACAAAGGCACAGATGGAGGGACAGAAACCGAAGTAGGGCAGTTTAGAAATTAAAGATTTGTGCCAGACTCTATCGAAGGCCTTCAACATGTCTAGTGCAACAGAAAAAGTCTCACCGAAGTCCCGAAAGTTGGATGACAAAGAGTTAGTAAGATATGAAAAAAGATCACCAGTAGAGCGACCCTTAAGAAAGCCATACTGGCAATCTGATAGTAAATTATGAGAAGAGAAATGCTTAAGAAATTTGGAAGCAAGAATATTTACAAAAACTTTAGAGATACAAGAGATGAGAGCAATTGGACGATAGTTGGAGGGTTGACAGCGGTCACCCTTCTTTGGGACAGGTTGAATGAGAGCAAACTTCCAGCAAGAAGGGAAGACATTAGAGGAGAGGCAGAGACGAAAGAGTTTGCCTTGGCAGGGGGTCAGCACGGAAGCACAGTTTTTGAGTACAACAGTAGGAACACCGTCCGGACCATACGCCTTCTTAGTATTAAGCCCAGAGAGGGTAGAAAGTACATCTTTAGAAGAGATTAGGATATTAGGCATAATAGGCCAGGCAATAAAGTGCCGAGGTTGGACAAAAATGTTAACAAAGCAATTTCACCTGAAATGGGTTCTTTGGAGGTATCTCTAACCACACAAAAAAGTCCGCTCGAATCCACCCATGGCAAATACTTGTTTTCACTGAAAATCCTAGATGCCCGCCGCGGAAGGTAATATATTGAAATAGGCATAACTTTGCTGAAAATCAACATAGAAACACAAATAAAGTGTCTAATCCTACTAATTTTGGATGTGCTCTTTCATTTAAAGTTACTTTGGAGGAGATTGGAAGATGTGTTCGTATTGAAACCCTCGAAAAATCAAAATTTTGGCCTAAAATTACCCTAAAATGAGCAAAATTAATTGTCTGAACAACCGGCTACAATCTTTTACATATGTATTATTGTATTGTGTATATTGTGAATGTATATATGTATATAAATATGTATATGTGTATATTCCAAAGTGACTTTCAAACACATTAATTTATTATTTTATAGTCCCGTTTCATCATCATCGTTTTCCACCTCATTTTCTTCAATGTCCACAGGTGGACCGTTCAAACAGGTAATGCCCTTGCATTGACCACAAGCTGGAGTGCAATGGAGCCCATTTTTGCGGCATGTACATGTTCTTGTGTTGCATTTTCCACCACAATTGCATCGCATTATCTTAAGTAGTCGATCAGGTGCCAACGGCTGAGACATTTTGACGGGATATAAGCCAGAAGGAGAAGTCGTCCAGCCCCATTCTTCTGCAGGAAGATCATTACCACACCATGCCTGAACCTGATGGTATGCGCGATGACTATGGAAAATGGCTGCATCAGATGTTGGCGGAAGCTTCTCTGGCGACACATACTGCGTGGCAGTACCCACTTTCTGCTGAAACTTGTCCACTCTTGCCGAGTCAAGGCTCAGAGATGTTGTGCAGCCATAGATGATCAACAAGGCATCTTCTCCAGCTCTTTCTATTTCTGCTTTAGATGAAGATGGAGACATGAATATTGAACTACACCGCTCTAGTTCTGCATATTTCTTGAGTACTGACACTTTGCCAATCCCATAAGGTCTAGACGTAGTGTCACACCCACTGAAAGCGTGCAGAAAGAGCAGGGCGCCAGAGAGTAATGGGTCAAGCTTCTTTGCCAAAGCTGTGACACACACTGTTTGTTTGGATGTCACCATGTATAAGTCTTTGTCAGCAATATTGGCATGATGCGTTAGCAGCTGGAACACATCAGAATCCTCTGCGACAACAGCTGTTGGCTTCTCTTTGGCGTGAAGACATGCTGACATACATATCTTGTAGTCAGCATCACCTTTTGCATGTTCAACGGCGATATCCGCTTTGGTCATTTGCTCTGCAAGTAGATTGATGAATGCTTGCTTGTTGGAAGGATTGGCAAGAAAGCTCTTCTTGGTCATGGTTACATGCACTTCTGGTGAAACCAACACTGTAGCACCTATATCATTCCCATCCTGCGACGATGTGCTTCATCCTTTGTGCTAGATCCATGATACCCATCAAACACAACCAAAGCATGACAGTATGATTGCTTGATGTGTCGGACGTACATTTCACAGATATCCGAGTAGCTGGCATTTTTAGGCCATGAGAATTTATGAAGCAGGCTACCACCAACAATGATGTACTGCATACTCATGTCACAGGACGTTGCACTACTGCTCTCTGGAACAAGCTTGAGGAGATGGTGAATGATTTCCGATTTATCCCCCATCCTCATGCACACATGGTTGTCAAAGAGAGATGGTGGGAAAGAGCACATCTCATTTCGGAAGAGATCTGGAAGTGGTATGTCACCATTGAAACCTCTAAGAAGAAGACGCTGATAGAGACGCTGAGAATCCATCTCAATTTGGGCACCAGAAGATGTTTTCACATGAGTAGCTGATGCCAGGGTCTTAACTTGATTCTTCTGAGAAAACTTGTATTCTGCGACAGATTGTCCGACCATGGAATCAAGGATCTTCTTTCCAACACTTTGAGCCTCATATGCATTCACAGAATCATTTGCCACCAAGCCAGTTGATAGACTTACAATCTTCTTTGATGGTTTGTTGAATACGCCACGCTCAAGGAACACTTGGAGAATCTTCTGTATATCACTCATGACACGACGTATCCTGGCTGCTGCTAATTCACGATGTCCATCAGGTGTATCCATAGATAAACCAGCTATCGCGAAAATGGACTGGCTTATATTGGCACACGCAGGTCTTGAGAGCAGGAAGAGAAGTCGAGTGCTGTCACTGAATCCACGCCCTTGGGTTAAGCCGCCAGTTGATTTGATGCTGGCCATCAGAACTTGCTCTATGAAGAGGTCTGTGAAAATTCCTGACCACGCACTGTCACTTCTTCTGACTGGAAAGAGGCCATTCATAAATGCCCTATATACATCTGGATGGGTTTGTTCCAGGTCAATCATTCTTGGGATGAACAAAGCCAAAGACTTCGTATAGTTGTTGTGACCGGCAGCAGCAAGAAAAGGGTGCATTTCACGCAGAGACTGCAAATACAGAGGCCAGCAACCTATACGAGCAGAACGAATGAAGGACCTAAGAATGGATACCGTATTTTGGTATTGTATCCACAATCTTGCAGTGCCATAGCTTTGCAGTGATGCACGCCAATCTTCAAGAGCAGTGTGGATGTTGCTCAATGCATCACTCTGTAGTGCATCATCCAGAGTCATGCTTCCGTCTTGAACGTCTTTGACAAGCTGAGCGATATCAGAAAGCATATCAGCTTGAGGATGGTCTCCAACCCGTGACTGTGGCGAGATTCCAGGCAGGACATCGTCACCAGCCTGATGGGAAATACCAGACTGATTGGTTGAATCAAACGTTTGAGAAGATCCTGCCTGAGTAGACTCCTTTGACTCTGTGGTTCTTGGGGTTTGATTGGAGGTGCTAGAATTGGGCAAGTTTCCAGTTTGTACCGAGCTATCTGATGTTTGAGAGATTCCAGGGTGGTCAGATTCATGGGACTTTCTCAGTTCGTTGGGGCTGCTGGGGTGTTTGGAGGTTGAAGGCTGGTTTTCGCTGCTTGTCTTGAGCATGGGTGTCGACGTAGAGGAGTCCGTACCTTTCAAATCCGGAAGAGGCAGGTGAAGGGCTTCTGATGTAGTTATTATATTCAGAGCACTGTCAATGAGAAGATGACCTCGCACTGCACGGGCCACTGCCTTTCGACTCAACATCTTGTCAACTGAACCCTCGGCATAGACCTGTGCCAGCATTTCCTTCAAACCAGAACCTGCCATGATAACTCCAATGGCTCCAAGCATGGTCATCTCTGTGTGGAATCCGCCAAGTAACAGGACAATCTTTCGCAAACGACTTGATGTGGGTTGATCCTCGATAACCATCAGAACTATCCAGTATAATTGCTGATCGAAGGTGATGATGGGAGTACAATTCTGCTTTTCAGCTAAGTCGCTCATGTACTCCAGCGTTGACCGAACACATGTTGGGCTACTTGGTGACATGTCAATCATTGGTAAGAAGAGTTGTGTACTCTTCCCTGGGTTGGCCATTTGCGTATGAAGGGATTGCATGTATCCAGACCACAAAGGCCGAGGTTGAGAGAGATGCATCGATACCTGCCACATTATGTCTAACTTGAGGCTCTGCATGTCCTGGGTATATGGGCGAATAGTTTCATACTTGATACTCTTCAATGCTGACTTAGGGTCTCTTTGAAATACGATTGAATGTTTGCCAACATTTTTTATGTCATCGAATGGCACCTGGTTCCTGGGAATTGGTCTGGAAGTTGAACGAGCTGGTGTGATTGCTCCCATCTGACCCATCATGTGAATGACATTTTCACCATCCAATGTCTTTGCATTGTGATCAACATTGTCGGCAATGAAGTGCAGCAAAGCATCAGCAGTGAGATCTTTAATGTCTACTCCTTGGGTGAGAGCAGCGTTTTTCTTGTAGAGTGATGATTCTGAATATGAAGAGCAGAAACCAAAGCTGAAGAGTAAGTCTATCAAGTCACGATGTCCATATTTCTGGTCCAAAGTTACA
This sequence comes from Paralithodes platypus, assembly GCA_032716605.1. NCBI lineage: Eukaryota > Metazoa > Arthropoda > Malacostraca > Decapoda > Lithodidae > Paralithodes > Paralithodes platypus. The sequence continues at coordinate 32,973,296 of CM064580.1, forward strand.
CACAGACCAACTTGCAGAGGACAGAGGAATGCTCTTGGACAAGTGGAGCTCATTATGGCTTGGCCAATAGATGCACATCGAAGGTCTGCTCTTTTGCTCTTGATGATTGTCTGTAACAGTAGAGACAGGGCAGGGGTCACAGTAGAGAGATTGTGTTCGAGCGATTTTATATCAGAGGCGTCTGGATATACATTGTTGTGTTTTTCGGCATTCTTTATTTCATTCCTGATATAGGTGCCGACAACTTTGATCAACGAATCCATGTCATCGGGGTTGTCCTTCATTTTTGAGTGCGCATCCTGAATCAACTGCTTCACATTAGATGTGAGTGTGACAATCAGTGGTTGCTTTTTCGTTGAAATTATCGATACTCTGTTCCCATAATGTGCATAGAGTTGCCTTTGCAAAGACTTTTTTGGAATAAACCTCTCCACTGGTTGCATGGCTTTCCATGATTTCATAGAGTTCATCTAGAGTGACAGTTTCATCATCATTGTTTTCCAGATATTCAATAACGTGCATGAAAGACAATCTCTTCATTTCATCGATGGTGCCAGAAGGACGTCCTCGTTTCCGAGGTGGTGCTCCATCCTTGTTTGTAGGTAACATGTCAAATGTAAGATTTCGTGGAGACATGTAATATTGGAAACATCTGCGGTGGTAAATGGCCTCCTCTGCTGGTAAATCATTAATACATGCAAGTCGATGTGCAACTGCATCAGCCCAAGAGTCTGGATGAGTTTCGCGACATTCATTACATCTTTGCAAGATTGTCTCTGACACAGTGAGGAGCATAACATGGCTGAATTCATATTCAACATTGGTGGGATACTTTCTGGCCTTCTCCTGATCAACATGCATCCCACAGAGATAGCAGTCAGTGTGAAATGAGAATTTTTTAGTATCACATCGCAGTTTGTGTGAGGTAGGACCAGTTTCATCGACATGTTGGCGTTTACCGATCTGCTCATATCGTCTGCTATTTGTGTGACTTTTGCGACATGATGTGTGGACATATTACTTTCCATTTTCATCAAATTTATATATTGGGATGGGGTTCGTTGGATATAGTTCATTGTGTCTATGGGTGAATTTATTAATGGAAGTGAGGCCTTTGCGTCCAACGCTGGAATATTCATCGTTCTTAAATGAAATAGTGTCTCTACAAATTAAACACGCCGCATCTGTCTTGGGGGATGCCATCACAATTTCAGATCTGGAAATAAAAGAAAAAAGTATTACTAAATGCGTTGCATACACGTATATACATTTCTCAATCGTACTGGTGTAATAGTCGCACAGATATGTTCAGAGGATCATATAATTTTCACATTTCCTTCAATATTATACCAAAAATTACGTTGATTTTGACGTTTGAGCATGAATGCCACCTTATATGACCTTGAAAATATTTCCAAGTGAAAGAGCACCTCAAAATTAGTAGGATTAGACACTTTATTTGTGTTTCTATGTTGATTTTCAGCAAAGTTATGCCTATTTCAATATTTTACCTTCCACGGCGGCGGGCATCTAGGATTTTCAGTGAAAACGAGTATTTGCCATGGGTGGATTCGAGTGGACTTTTTTGTGAGGTTAGAGATACCTCCAAAGAACCCATTTCAGGTGAAATTGCTTTGTTAACATTTCTGTCCAACCTCGGCACTTTTTTGGTGCTTATTTCCTGGCCTATAAGTAGGAGAGAGGGGGATGGAGAGGGGAAAATATAACCGGAATCATCCAAGGAAGAGTTTCTAGCAAAAGTTTGAGCGAAGAGTTCAGCTTTGTCAGAGGAAGAAGTGATGGTTGTGCCATCAGTGTGGAAAAGGGGAGGGAAAGACGAGGAAGATTTTTTTTTGGAGAGGTTTTTGGCTAGATGCCAGAGAGCTTTTATTTCCATACCAGTGTGATAATCTGTGATGCAGATGCTCACCAACGTACGCATAATCACTTCTAATAATCACGTTGATACGTCATATTTATATTATGTAAGAATATCTCTGGACAGATGATTGAATGTAATTTCATAAACAATACATTTAAAACAAATGCAAAGACTACGTAATCCATATATTGATATACATAGTTGTAGTCAGCTTCTATAAATGAAAGCGGGCTGCTCCATACAACATTATGAGTGTGTGGAAAACCCTTGCTTGTTTGTTTATGCTTGCTATGAAGAAATGAGACGTAAATCATATTTGTATTATGTATCCAGTTGTTCTCCGGTTACACTGAGGTAAAGGCAATGACGCAACAACAAAATTAGAGGCTATTGTTATTGGAGTCTGGTCATGACATTGTCTTAACACTGTCTGGTGTGACGTCTTGGGGGTTGTTAGGATATGGTGTTCAATTATTTGTATGGGTTTTAGTTGTTTTTGCCATATTCAAGCAGTGTAATTTATTTTGCCCATTAGACTAAAACAAAATGCCTCCCTAAACCCTTTCAAAGTAAGACTCTGCCCAGGCCCTCTCCCAGCTTATGACGGCATGTAGCCTACATGTTTCAGTAGAAAATTACTCCGGTCAAATGCCGGTTTCTTATCATTTTCAGGATCACTATCGCTCACCCATAAAAAATCGACACCTAAATTGGGGGAATCGTCTTAAAATACCCTAATTAATGCAGTGAAACAGGGAGGGTTAAACATGACCCGCCTCACACAGGATGGGGTATAGTCAAAACTTCATCAAAATTACCACCAGTAGTATACTTGTAAAGTCACTCTCAAAGGTTGTGTCCTATCATCACAACTTCAACTATATTTTCATTATATACTTACGATAGCAACCATGTACCGTACTCCTTACCAGTAATATACAACAGTTGAATGTAAAGCCTGTGAGTGTTTGTGTGTTTTCTTTTGCACTTTAGAGATAACCAAATTTAAAGTTTAAGTAGTAGACCACGTATTATGAGCGTCTTTACCACTATCGTACTGTCGTAGGTATTTTAACGTTATACCAATTCGATCCTATGAGCCTCTAAAGCCCAATTTTAAAGCATTTGGACAACAATAATTGTATTATTAAGGGGATGACCTGTTTTTTTTTATTTCTGTCCTTTTCTCTCTTTCCCTGGCTTGTAACCATTTGGCCCCATTCAGCCAACTATTTTAAAACGTTTATCCCCATCTAGGTGTCGATTTCTTCCTGGCGAGCGATAGCGAGCCAGCATTATATGAAAAAATCCGGCTTCCCCGAAGACATTTTTCTATCGAAAAATGTACAAATTTAGCTTGCTGTCAAACACAAATAAAGAATATGCTGGCTCGCTACCGCTCACCAGTAAAAAATTGACACCTGAATGGGGATAAACGTCTTAAAACAGTAGGCAGAATGGGGCCAAATGGATACAAGCCAGAGAAAGATAGAAAAGGACAGAACAAAAACAGGTCACTCCCCCTTAAGTATTGTATTATCTCTGTTGTGTTCCATACTGATAGCAATGTGTGTGTCGCCTTGTATACTCTCGACTATACGTACCTCCTAGACTTAAGGGGGGTGACCTGTTTTTGTTTTACTTGAGTTTACTTGAGTTGTTCTGTCCTTTTCTCTCTTTCTCTGGCTTGTATCCATTTGGCCCCATTCAGTCTACTGTTTTAAGACGTTTATCCCCATCCAGGTGTACATTTTTTACTGGTGAGCGGTAGCGAGCCAGCATATTTTTTATTTTTGCTTGACAGCAGGCTAAATTTTTACATTTTTCGATAGAAAAATTTCTCCGGCGAAGCCGGATTTCTTCATATAATTCTGGCTCGCTGTCGCTCGCCAGGAAGAAATCGACACCTAGATGGAGATAAACGTCTTAAAATAGTTGACTGAATGGGGCCGAATGGATACAAGCCAGAGAAAGAGAGAAAAGGACAGAAATAACAAAAAGCAGGTCACCCCCCTTAATCATACTCCAGAAATAAATGAATATAGGTATCTATACTGACAGTCTGTTCATACCCACCACCATGATTAAACCATATTATCTATCTATCTATCTATCTGCTGTATAGTACCTGCAAGTGTCACCGTTTAGCGTGCCGCCCTTACTAAGGTATTATGTATAAGATGTATTTCCCTAGACTGGTTGCCGACCAAAGCTGACGAGTCCCATCCACACATAATGTTATAAGGTTGTCTCCCCTAGATGGGTTGCCGAGTCCCATCCACCCGAAAAACAAAATAGAAAGAAATACATTTAGAATTCCAAAGAGTTAGTCGATAATTGTACATACAATATATATTTGAAATGATGAATATGTACGTGCCGTGCATTAAGTATGATCCACATTATTGTTGCATGTAACTGTTACAATCGGTGTTCAGTTCATGTTATGTAAACAAAAGAATAGGTATTACAGGATGCCATATTTGCAGGACAGTACGTGTATCCATATTATTACCAGTATAATAACAACATCCCATCCTAAGATTTAGCAGGTATATTTGTTTATTATTTCTAATATTCCACATTCAGCAGGTAATTGAAAAAGTCCTCCCATGCATGTCTCGACCTTTCCACTCATTACTGTATCATTCCTCTCCTTGATGTTCTCTCATTCCTATCTCGCTCCTCTCATATCATTCTAATTCCCCAAAATATCAAACAATTGTATGTGTTATTATTAAATTCGTATATTTGTTCCTCAAGCCGATTCAATGCGATTTCGACTTTATTGTTTCTATTTTACATGAATTGACTGGCAACAGTTTAGGAAATTAAACCATTTCATTGGCGAACTAATGTTACCGTATATATTGTAGGATCGGTATTCCAGGTACAAAATTATGAGATGATAGTCATCCATTGTGGACATAAACACTCAAGATGTTGACATCAAGTGAGTGGATAAAAAAAAAAAAAAATATATATATATATATATATATTGTTACGATCCAGGTTCTCAAAGACACAGGGCTCTTCAACATTGGACTAGATAATGGCAAAATGCAACAACGGTAACACTAGATCCAACCCCTGCCTTAAACACTGGAAAACAAAACACCATTACCGCCCTGAGTCGTGCCTGGACCACGAGGTATCCTATGACTCGGTAACTGGTGCACACACACTAGGCTCACGCTCGATGAAACAGCCTATTCTCAAACAGTAAAAGATTACTCGTTTAGGTTACACAAAGAAAAGATAAGTAACGTGATTAATAAACGTTATGGTAGATACTCAAATAACTGGCACTCCTGTATTAAAGAAAGTGCAATGCTAGTCCTGCAACATCAACTGAAAACTTCTGAAATAAGTCTGATGCTGGGAAGATGTTCGTAAAGAATCTTGAACAATTATAATGCAGAATACAGGTCACAATAAATACTAGGACATATAGTAATATTATTGTTATTAATCTCACCACCACACCCCCAGTGAAATTAATTAAAGTATATATGATCCACCAGGATTCTGTCAACCATTCTGTCAGCGCCGGGAGGCGTCACACCGCCCCCCAAGATATGGGACACTCAACCATGAGCCCATATCTGAACAGGCAGAATGTCGCTAGAATCTGCCACTCCTAACCACTCTGCCACTCATGGAATGCAAGCTCAGTCTCCTCAAAAAAATACAACAACATTTATATATAATAAAATCTTATCACCCTTCCCAAATATAATACATTAATTCATAACATTGTGCTCCCAGAGCGAGCTTTAAGAAGCACAGCCTACTGAGGGAAAATCATCTGCACTCAGTACTCAGCTACAATATTATCTTAAAATTAATTATTAAAGAAAGAGTTTTTATTTAATTTTTCATATTTTATTTTAATGTTGTTTTTGGCGGCTACTATAGATGTAGCCTAATTTTCTTCTAATCAAAGCCAACAACTCCTGCCCTGCGACCCTACGCTGATGCTACACACGCGAGCCAACAAGCACCAGCGCAAAAATACACCGCGAGCCAAGACAGGAGGCTATACCAACATACTGTGGTAGCCTACCCCGGATCCTCCACCCGCGACAAACAGTCCGCAATCACATTCTCACAACCGGCAATATGGCGAATGTCTAAGTTGTACTCTTGCAACATGAGCGACCATCTGGTCATATTCCGGTTGTGGAATTGATTGAGGAATTTAAGCGGGTGGTGGTCGGTATACACTACCACGACTGGCCCATAGGCAGGAACATAGACCTCAAAGTGTCTGAGCGCTAACACGATTGCCAGCAGTTCCTTTTCAACAACCGAATAGTTTTTCTGTGCTGAATTAAATTTCTTTGAAAAGAAACTGACTGGATGCTCAAGACCTTCCTCGTCTGTCTGCAAAAGTACGGCACCAGCCCCTACTCCGCTGGCATCAGTCGCCAACTGAAATGGTCGTTCAAAGTCCGGGGCCCTGAGGATAGGGTGAGTGCATAAAAGGTGTTTAACTACTCGAAACGCCTGCTCACACTCAGGTGCCCAGCGGAACTTTTATCTTTAGCTAGTAGATCTGTCAAAGGAGCTAACACAGTAGAATAACCTCTTATAAAGCGGCGGTAATACCCAATCATGCCCAAAAATCTCATGATCTGCCGCTTGGTGGTCGGCCTGGGGAACAAGTCGATAGCCTGTATCTTCTGTTGGGGCGGGCTCACCTGCCCTAACCCAACCACCAACCCCAGATACTGCACAGTGGCTTGCACAAAGTCACACTTGCCCAGATTAACCACCAAGCCTGTTTACCAAGTTGACTAAATAAGGCTTCTATGTGCTCACAGTGACTTTGGAAATCTTTGTCATAAATGATCACGTCATCAAGGTAGACAGTACAGTTTGGGATGTCTGCTACGATGTCGTTCATTAAGCTCTGGAAAGTGGCCGGTGCATTTTTCAGACCATATGGCATCACGTTGCAACGGTAAGTACTGCCATCCACCACAAACCCGCACACCTCTTTAGCCCGCTCAAACCGAGACTCTCTCCAGGTACTTCTCTTGCCGCGAACAAAAACCTCTTGCGGGTAACCATACCGCGAGCAATACAAAAGCAGGTTCCGGACAACAGTTTTCGCCGTGCCATTTCTCATTGGATATGCATCAGGATAACGAGTGGCCACATCCATGATAGTTAATAGAAATTTAGTACCGGCACTAGTAGGGGGTAGGGGTCCGACCATATCAATGATGACCTTACTGAAGGGCGGTCCACTGACAGGAATGGGGTGCAACGGGGCTCTCGGAGTTGTTTGGTTAGGTTTTCCAACCCTCTGGCACGTATGACACCTTGCTATCCAGGTTACCACCTGCTCCTTCAACCCCGGCCACCAAAACAATTTTTCTAAAGCCGCCACCGTTTTTCTCACCCCTAGATGTCCTGCCAGTGGTATGTCATGCGCCAACCTCAGTAGGCTATCCCTGCACTCCCGTGGCACCACCAACTGGTCCACTACTCCGGACCCCTCTTGCCAACTACGTTTAGGGTCTTGAAAACGCCTATAGAGGATGCCTTCTAAATTTAAAAAATCTCCTGGCTGTGCATCACCGTCCTCGTCGAGCTCTACAGCTCCATTAGCACACGTTTGGAGCTCAGGGTCCTCTAGTTGCAACCGACGTATATCTGAGGGTGCCAAGCGATCTAACTGCTCCCGGAGCAATGCATGACCTTCCCCGATACTGGGCTGCTCCCTCTGTCTCTCTCGATGTACATAACGTTGCTGTCGTGGAGACTCGTCATGCCCAGCCTCGTCACTCTCGATGACAGGCCCAGGGGCTACTCCAGAATTAAGTAATGGTGCTAATACTGAATCACCCAGGAGAGCCGCCGAGTCAAAACTCTTTAAACCAACTCCAGCTTTAGCCTCCTCCTGTTGATCGTTCCTCCGCTGGTCTGAAGACGGAGGACTAGGCTGTGACACTTTAGCTGCCCGAGCTCGGGTGACAACACACGCCATGGGTTGTGTCTGGCACCGCTCGACCCACTCTTGCTCTTCCCTACTCACGTCGGCCGGCCTCTCGGCAACGACTAAGGGTAGAACCTCAGAAGCGGGCATTGCAAAGTCGTTGCCGAGAAGAAGGTCGACGCCCTCCACTGGCAGTTTCTCCACAATCCCGACATCCAATTCACGTGCCACACCATCCACCTCCAACTCCAACCGCACCAGCGGGTATGACCGAGTTGCATTAATACCCTGCACCACCACCACCCGAGCCGCGTTTATAGGGTAGCCTGTCAAGTTTTTCATCAGAGTCTGGGAAGCACCTGTATCACGCAAGACCTCTACTCCATGCTTGCGCCCCGCCCACATCATGCAACCCTGCCCTCTATGGTCGCAAAAAACATCCTGAGCAGGGTTCGAGCCTCCCAGGTGCTTCTGCATTGGCTGTGCCTCAGCCTCTGACGAACTGCCCCGGGCAAACTCAGATGACTTCGGAGACACACCAATGCTGCAGGCCAAAGACACAGCTGCTGTAGGTGGTTTGCTAGGACAGACTCTTGCAAAGTGCCCCTTTTCATGACAATGATAACACTCCAACTCCCCTTTGGGCTTCCCTTGGTACTGGGAAGGGCCCGGCCCCTTCTTAAATCGGACGGTGCTAGTCTTGTGGTCAGTCTTGGTATCATGGCTCTTGTACTTGTTTGCATAAGGTATATCACTAACTCGGGGGGGTGGGGTGTCACGCCCCTTGTTACCTGCCTCACTACGCTGGGCAGACCCGCACCCACGAATTAGTGATAGCCGGAGGTCAGCCATCTCAGCTGCCTTCTGTAGAGTTTTTGGTTGCTTTTCTTTAAGGTTTAACGTCAGGTCGCCACCCGTGCATTTGAAAAACTGCTCTAAAAGCACCAACTGTTTAATGTCGTCAAACGTAGTAGCTTTCTCCGACCTCAGCCAATTCCCAAAAGCATCGGACAGCTCCCGGGCATGCTCCAAAAAGGTGCTCTCCCGACCCTTGGTAACACCCCGGAACTTCAACCTGTACGTCTCTGGTTGTAGTTCGTATGCTCTCAGGACAGCCTCCTTGAGTTCCTCGTAGATAATACACGACTCTATCGGCAAGCATCATAAGCCCTGAGTCCCTTGCCCACAAGTCTAGAGGAAACAAGTGCTGCCCATTTATTCTCTGGCCACTGGTGTTCCTGGCACTTCTTCTCAAAGCGTGTGAAAAATTCTGTTACACCACTCTCATCAAACACCGGAACCAGTTTCAATAAGTGCGAGAGAGGTTGATCATGAGCACGGTTACCAGCCCCAAGTCGCTGTCCCGTTGTCTCTACTCGCGACTTCTCTACGTCCCTGTCGGCACAGTACCTAGTCGACTCAGCTTGGATTTTTGCTAGCTCTATTTGCTGCTCACCTGCCCTGATAGCCTTTCTCTCTTTGATCTTAGCTAATTCGAGCTGAAGCAATAATTCTGGAGATAACCCTTGAGGAGGTGAAGGTGCTACAATGTTTGAAATTACCGGTGGTCCCCCCAGGGGCAACCCACCCTGCCAGTCACCACCATGCTGCGGAAGCGTACCCGGGGTCGGCAAACTACTGGGATGGCTGGGAGTCGAGTGTAGGGGAAGCATGGCCGAAGGGCTCAGAGCACTCAACCCATCTCGCTCACCAGTCACCCTGCCCAGTACACACGTTATCAAGTTATCCTTGGTCATGCTGCTAGTAACCGCATGACCGATAGCTGTGGCCAGGCATTGAAGACCGTATCGATCCATACCCTCCAACCGCTCGGCAGTAACAGGCCATTGCAAAAATATCCTAGCATCCTCCTCACAGTTCACCCGATTAACCCTTTCATCATGCTGCTGTTCCTCCGTTTCGACATGACGTACTGTGTCTCCATTCTCCTCTGATCCGGTATAAGACATGATGCTCACAAAAATTTCTCACCACATATTCAGAAAAGAAGTACCCCAAACTCTTATGTAGCACTATTCATTTGCCAAAAATGTCTGAAGACTCTCAAGTGCTATACTACTTTGCCAAAAAAAAATTAACGTGCCCACTATATTCCTCAATAAAACAAATGACCACACCAATCCTGCAATTATCTCTTAGTTCACAAGATCCTGAGCTAGGTCGCCATTTGTTACGATCCAGGTTCTCAAAGACACAGGGCTCTTCAACATTGGACTAGATAATGGCAAAATGCAACAACGGTAACACTAGATCCAACCCCTGCCTTAAACACTGGAAAACAAAACACCATTACCGCCCTGAGTCGGGCCTGGACCACGAGGTATCCTATGACTCGGTAACTGGTGCACACACACTAGGCTGACGCTCGATGAAACAGCCTATTCTCAAACAGTAAAAGATTACTCGTTTAGGTTACACAAAGAAAAGATAAGTAACGTGATTAATTAACGTTATGGTAGATACTCAAATAACTGGCACTCCTGTATTAAAGAAAGTGCAATGCTAGTCCTGCAACATCAACTGAAAACTTCTGAAATAAGTCTGATGCTGGGAAGATGTTCGTAAAGAATCTTGAACAATTATAATGCAGAATACGGGTCACAATAAATACTAGGACATATAGTAATATTTTTATTAATCTCACCACCACACCCCCAGTGAAATTAATTAAAGTATGATCCATGATCCACCGGGATTCGAACCCGGGTTATCACACACATATTTTTGCCACCTTAACCATTACACCACCAGACGGTTAAAGGTTGATGCACACGCCTACGACTTATTATCCATTCTCGAATACTGGATATTAATCTAATCATGTTCATATTCCCAACCGCACTATGGTAGCCTACTGTTTAAGTGAGAGGAAACAATATTCATGGGGCACAGATCATATAGACCGGCCTCTCAAAGAAATATCCCTAAACCTACTAATAATATTATTTTTATTAATCTCACCACCACACCCCCAGTGAAATTAATTAAAGTATATATGATCCACCGGGATTCGAACCCGGGTTACCACACACATATTTTTGCCACCTTAACCATTACACCACCAGGACGGTTAAAGGTTTATGCACACGCCTACGACTTATTATCCATTCTCGAATACTGGATATTAATCTAATCATGTTCATATTCCCAACCGCACTATGGTAGCCTACTGTTTAAGTGAGAGGAAAGAATATTCATGTAATAGGCAGGTGAATAATAAAGACTGCGCAAAGGTAGTAATGCTCGACAACTAAAGAAATGCTTCGTGACACAACGCAACAGCCTACTAGGGTTGTGCAATTCAACAACAACCTCGGCTCAAAAGTGCAGTGAATAATAATGCTGCATACATATAATAATGGGGGCTTATCTCTAACCAGTGTCTGCTCGGTTAATAAAGTCTAGCTGGGGTATCAAGGCAGGGCAACAATGGGCGAGCATGCGGCTCGTAGCCTAACGTTGTCCGAAGGTGGTATAATGAAGATTACGTTATATGACGGGGATGCTCTCTTGATAAATCTAGGTCTCTAGTACCTAGTTCTATCCTGGCGATCCCTCAGAAGTCAACACAAAGAGGCAGCACTATGTTGTGAGGGATAGGCTATGGCCCTCTCACACCACAGTGCTGTGCTCGCAAAGTAAACCCACCCGAAGACAACCTAGGCTCCCACAGTACCTGTCGATGTCGTGCAGGGCTTAGCTAACACTGCACACATCGGAGACAACGACACAGTAACCTTACCCCCAGTCTAGCTTTAAATAACTAAGCAGAATCACTCAACACCTTGCCAGGGAGACATATACCGGTCTACAACCTTCCCGAGAGAGGACACACACGGAAAAGTCCGTCTCTCCAAACCTCATTAAAGCCTAATACATGGAAATATCTGAGAGCTTCACGTACAATACGACTGGCCGACGGTGAACGTCTATGCTGAAACCAGAAGGGATGTTGAGTTTAATAAAGATTAGAGAATGAGAAAGGAGAAGTCGAGAGAGAGAAATAGTATGCAAAGTGGCGAGTATGGGGGACAGAATTGCAAAGGATGTAGACGATACGCGTGTCAGGCCAGCTCTGAGCTTGGTAAAAAACCATGAGGCCGCGACGGGAAGGGACTAGTTGACCACCCGGCCGCCAACGCCGTCAGCGCTCAAGCGAGCCGCGTCATAGCTCACCCGCCGCTGCCAGGTGTACTCCCTCACCCGCTCTCGCTCGCCTCCCACACAAGCAACATTTATATTATAGCGAATATAAAATATAAGGCACGGTCACAGACCAAAACAAAGATCACTTCTAGACTGTCTGTGGCAACACGACACTAAAGAAATAAAGCAGATCATTCTAGGACAACTGTAGCCCATCCCCCCATCCTGGCGAGCGCTAGCGAGCTGCAATGCCCCACGCAACCATTCTGTCAGCGCCGGGAGGCGTCACCCCCCCCCCCAAGATATGGGACACTCAACCATGAGCCCATATCTGAACAGGCAGAATGTCGCTAGAATCTGCCACTCCTAACCACTCTGCCACTCATGGAATGCAAGCTCAGTCTCCTCAAAAAAATACAACAACATTTATATATAAAAAAATCTTATCACCCTTCCCAAATATAACACATTAATTCATAACATTGTGCTCCCAGAGCGAGCTTTAAGAAGCACAGCCTACTGAGGGAAAATCATCTGCACTCAGTACTCAGCTACAATATTATCTTAAAATTAATTATTAAAGAAAGAGTTTTTATTTAATTTTTCATATTTTATTTTAATGTTGTTTTTGGCGGCTACTATAGATGTAGCCTAATTTTCTTCTAATCAAAGCCAACAACTCCTGCCCTGCGACCCTACGCTGATGCTACACACGCGAGCCAACAAGCACCAGCGCAAAAATACACCGCGAGCCAAGACAGGAGGCTATACCAACATACTGTGGTAGCCTACCCCGGATCCTCCACCCGCGACAAACAGTCCGCAATCACATTCTCACAACCGGCAATATGGCGAATGTCTAAGTTGTACTCTTGCAACATGAGCGACCATCTGGTCAGCCTCATATTCCGGTTGTGGAATTGATTGAGGAATTTAAGCGGTTGGTGGTCGGTATACACTACCACGACTGGCCCATAGGCAGGAACAGACCTCAAAGTGTCTGAGCGCTAACACGATTGCCAGCAGTTCCTTTTCAACAACCGAATAGTTTTCTGTGCTGAATTAAATTTCTTTGAAAAGAAACTGACTGGATGCTCAAGACCTTCCTCGTCTGTCTGCAAAAGTACGGCACCAGCCCCTACTCCGCTGGCATCAGTCGCCAACTGAAATGGTCGTTCAAAGTCCGGGGCCCTGAGGATAGGGTGAGTGCATAAAAGGTGTTTAACTACTCGAAACGCCTGCTCACACTCAGGTGCCCAGCGGAACTTTTTATCTTTAGCTAGTAGATCTGTCAAAGGAGCTAACACAGTAGAATAACCTCTTATAAAGCGGCGGTAATACCCAATTATGCCCAAAAATCTCATGATCTGCCGCTTGGTGGTCGGCCTGGGGAACAAGTCGATAGCCTGTATCATCTGTTGGGGCGGACTCACCTGCCCTAACCCAACCACAAACCCCAGATACTGCACAGTGGCTTGCACAAAGTCACACTTGCCCAGATTAACCACCAAGCCTGCTTTAACAAGTTGACTAAATAAGGCTTCTATGTGCTCACAGTGACTTTGGAAATCGTTGTCATAAATGATCACGTCATCAAGGTAGACAGTACAGTTTGGGATGTCTGCTACGATGTCGTTCATTTAGCTCTGGAAAGTGGCCGGTGCATTTTTCAGACCATATGGCATCACGTTGCAACGGTAAGTACTGCCATCCACCACAAACCCGCACACCTCTTTAGCCCGCTCAAACCGAGACTCTCTCCAGGTACTTCTCTTGCCGCGAACAAAAACCTCTTGCGGGTAACCATACCGCGAGCAATACAAAAGCAGGTTCCGGACAACAGTTTTCGCCGTGCCATTTCTCATTGGATATGCATCAGGATAACGAGTGGCCACATCCATGATAGTTAATAGAAATTTAGTACCGGCACTAGTAGGGGGTAGGGGTCCGACCATATCAATGATGACCTTACTGAAGGGCGGTCCACTGACAGGAATGGGGTGCAACGGGGCTCTCGGAATTGTTTGGTTAGGTTTTCCAACCCTCTGGCACGTATGACACCTTGCTATCCAGGTTACCACCTGCCACTTCAACCCCGGCCACCAAAACAATTTTTCTAAAGCCGCCACCGTTTTTCTCACCCCTAGATGTCCTGCCAGTGGTATGTCATGCGCCAACCTCAGTAGGCTATCCCTGCACTCCCGTGGCACCACCAACTGGTCCACTACTCCGGACCCCTCTTGCCAACTACGTTTTAGGGTCTTGAAAACGCCTATAGAGGATGCCTTCTAAATTAAAAAAATCTCCTGGCTGTGCATCACCGTCCTCGTCGAGCTCTACAGCTCCATTAGCACACGTTTGGAGCTCAGGGTCCTCTAGTTGCAACCGACGTATATCTGAGGGTGCCAAGCGATCTAACTGCTCCCGGAGCAATGCATGACCTTCCCCGATACTGAGCTGCTCCCTCTGTCTCTCTCGATGTACATAACGTTGCTGTCGTGGAGACTCGTCATGCCCAGCCTCGGCACTCTCGATGACAGGCCCAGGGGCTACTCCAGAATTAAGTAATGGTGCTAATACTGAATCACCCAGGAGAGCCGCCGAGTCAAAACTCTTAAAACCAACTCCAGCTTTAGCCTCCTCCTGTTGATCGTTCCTCCGCTGGTCTGAAGACGGAGGACTAGGCTGTGACACTTTAGCTGCCCGAGCTCGGGTGACAACACACGCCATGGGTTGTGTCTGGCACCGCTCGACCCACTCTTGCTCTTCCCTACTCACGTCGGCCGGCCTCTCGGCAACGACTAAGGGTAGAACCTCAGAAGCGGGCATTGCAAAGTCGTTGCCGAGAAGAAGGTCGACGCCCTCCACTGGCAGTTTCTCCACAATCCCGACATCCAATTCACGTGCCACACCATCCACCTCCAACTCCAACCGCACCAGCGGGTATGACCGAGTTGCATTAATACCCTGCACCACCACCACCCGAGCCGCGTTTATAGGGTAGCCTGTCAAGTTTTTCATCAGAGTCTGGGAAGCACCTGTATCACGCAAGACCTCTACTCCATGCTTGCGCCCCGCCCACATCATGCAACCCTGCCCTCTATGGTCGCAAAAAACATCCTGAGCAGGGTTCGAGCCTCCCAGGTGCTTCTGCATTGGCTGTGCCTCAGCCTCTGACGAACTGCCCCGGGCAAACTCAGATGACTTCGGAGACACACCAATGCTGCAGGCCAAAGACACAGCTGCTGTAGGTGGTTTGCTAGGACAGACTCTTGCAAAGTGCCCCTTTTCATGACAATGATAACACTCCAACTCCCCTTTGGGCTTCCCTTGGTACTGGGAAGGGCCCGGCCCCTTCTTAAATCGGACGGTGCTAGTCTTGTGGTCAGTCTTGGTATCATGGCTCTTGTACTTGTTTGCATAAGGTATATCACTAACTCGGGGGGGTGGGGTGTCACGCCCCTTGTTACCTGCCTCACTACGCTGGGCAGACCCGCACCCACGAATTAGTGATAGCCGGAGGTCAGCCATCTCAGCTGCCTTCTGTAGAGTTTTTGGTTGCTTTTCTTTAAGGTTTAACGTCAGGTCGCCACCCGTGCATTTGAAAAACTGCTCTAAAAGCACCAACTGTTTAATGTCGTCAAACGTAGTAGCTTTCTCCGACCTCAGCCAATTCCCAAAAGCATCGGACAGCTCCCGGGCATGCTCCAAAAAGGTGCTCTCCCGACCCTTGGTAACACCCCGGAACTTCAACCTGTACGTCTCTGGTTGTAGTTCGTATGCTCTCAGGACAGCCTCCTTGAGTTCCTCGTAGATAATACACGACTCTATCGGCAATGCATCATAAGCCCTGAGTCCCTTGCCCACAAGTCTAGAGGAAACAAGTGCTGCCCATTTATTCTCTGGCCACTGGTGTTCCTGGCACTTCTTCTCAAAGTGTGTGAAAAATTCTGTTACACCACTCTCATCAAACACCGGAACCAGTTTCAATAAGTGCGAGAGAGGTTGATCATGAGCACGGTTACCAGCCCCAAGTCGCTGTCCCGTTGTCTCTACTCGCGACTTCTCTACGTCCCTGTCGGCACAGTACCTAGTCGACTCAGCTTGGATTTTTGCTAGCTCTATTTGCTGCTCACCTGCCCTGATAGCCTTTCTCTCTTTGATCTTAGCTAATTCGAGCTGAAGCAATAATTCTGGAGATAACCCTTGAGGAGGTGAAGGTGCTACAATGTTTGAAATTACCGGGGTTCCCCCCAGGGGCAACCCACCCTGCCAGTCACCACCCACCTGCGGAAGCGTACCCGGGGTCGGCAAACTACTGGGATGGCTGGGAGTCGAGTGTAGGGGAAGCATGGCCGAAGGGCTCAGAGCACTCAACCCATCTCGCTCACCAGTCACCCTGCCCAGTACACACGTTATCAAGTTATCCTTGGTCATGCTGCTAGTAACCGCATGACCGATAGCTGTGGCCAGGCATTGAAGACCGTATCGATCCATACCCTCCAACCGCTCGGCAGTAACAGGCCATTGCAAAAATATCCTAGCATCCTCCTCACAGTTCACCCGATTAACCCTTTCATCATGCTGCTGTTCTTCCGTTTCGACATGACGTACTGTGTCTCCATTCTCCTCTGATCCGGTATAAGACATGATGCTCACAAAAATTTCTCACCACAATATTCAGAAAAGAAGTACCCCAAACTCTTATGTAGCACTATTCATTTGCCAAAAATGTCTGAAGACTCTCAAGTGCTATACTACTTTGCCAAAAAAAATTAACGTGCCCACTATATTCCTCAATAAAACAAATGACCACAACAATCCTGCAATTATCTCTTAGTTCACAAGATCCTGAGCTAGGTCGCCATTTGTTACGATCCAGGTTCTCAAAGACACAGGGCTCTTCAACATTGGACTAGATAATGGCAAAATGCAACAACGGTAACACTAGATCCAAACCCTGCCTTAAACACTGGAAAACAAAACACCATTACCGCCCTGAGTCGGGCCTGGTCCACGAGGTATCCTATGACTCGGTAACTGGTGCACACACACTAGGCTGACGCTAAATGAAACAGCCTATTCTCAAACAGTAAAAGATTACTCGTTTAGGTTACACAAAGAAAAGATAAGTAACGTGATTAATTAACGTTATGGTAGATACTCAAATAACTGGCACTCCTGTATTAAAGAAAGTGCAATGCTAGTCCTGCAACATCAACTGAAAACTTCTGAAATAAGTCTGATGCTGGGAAGATGTTCGTAAAGAATCTTGAACAATTATAATGCAGAATACGGGTCACAATAAATACTAGGACATATAGTAATATTATTTTTATTAATCTCACCACCACACCCCCAGTGAAATTAATTAAAGTATATATGATCCACCGGGATTCGAACCCGGGTTATCACACACATATTTTTGCCACCTTAACCATTACACCACCAGGACGGTTAAAGGTTTATGCACACGCCTACGACTTATTATCCATTCTCGAATACTGGATATTAATCTAATCATGTTCATATTCCCAACCGCACTATGGTAGCCTACTGTTTAAGTGAGAGGAAAGAATATTCATGGGGCACAGGTCATATAGACCGGCCTCTCGAAGAAATATCCCTAAACCTACTAATAATATTATTTTTATTAATCTCACCACCACACCCCCAGTGAAATTAATTAAAGTATATATGATCCACCGGGATTCGAACCCGGGTTATCACACACATATTTTTGCCACCTTAACCATTACACCACCAGGACGGTTAAAGGTTTATGCACACGCCTACGACTTATTATCCATTCTCGAATACTGGATATTAATCTAATCATGTTCATATTCCCAACCGCACTATGGTAGCCTACTGTTTAAGTGAGAGGAAAGAATATTCATGGGGCACAGGTCATATAGACCGGCCTCTCGAAGAAATATCCCTAAACCTACTAATAATATTATTTTTATTAATCTCACCACCACACCCCCAGTGAAATTAATTAAAGTATATATGATCCACCGGGATTCGAACCCGGGTTATCACACACATATTTTTGCCACCTTAACCATTACACCACCAGGACGGTTAAAGGTTTATGCACACGCCTACGACTTATTATCCATTCTCGAATACTGGATATTAATCTAATCATGTTCATATTCCCAACCGCACTATGGTAGCCTACTGTTTAAGTGAGATGAAAGAATATTCATGTAATAGGCAGGTGAATAATAAAGACTGCGCAAAGGTAGTAATGCTCGACAACTAAAGAAATGCTTCATGACACAACGCAACAGCCTACTAGGGTTGTGCAACTCAACAACAACCTCGGCTCAAAAGTGCAGTGAATAATAATGCTGCATACATATAATAATTGGGGCTTATCTCTAACCAGTGTCTGCTCGGTTAATAAAGTCTAGCTGGGGTATCAAGGCAGGGCAACAATGGGCGAGCATGCGGCTCGTAGCCTAACGTTGTCCGAAGGTGGTATAATGAAGATTACGTTATATGACGGGGATGCTCTCTTGATAAATCTAGGTCTCTAGTACCTAGTTCTATCCTGGCGATCCCTCAGAAGTCAACACAAAGAGGCAGCACTATGTTGTGAGGGATAGGCTATGGCCCTCTCACACCACAGTGCTGTGCTCGCAAAGTAAACCCACCCGAAGACAACCTAGGCTCCCACAGTACCTGTCGATGTCGTGCAGGGCTTAGCTAACACTGCACACATCGGAGACAACGACACAGTAACCTTACCCCCAGTCTAGCTTTAAATAACTAAGCAGAATCACTCAACACCTTGCCAGGGAGACATATACCGGTCTACAACCTTCCCGAGAGAGGACACACACGGAAAAGTCCGTCTCTCCAAACCTCATTAAAGCCTAATACATGGAAATATCTGAGAGCTTCGCGTACAATACGACTGGCCGACGGTGAACGTCTATGCTGAAACCAGAAGGGATGTTGAGTTTAATAAAGATTAGAGAATGAGAAAGGAGAAGTCGAGAGAGAGAAATAGTATGCAAAGTGGCGAGTATGGGGGACAGAATTGCAAAGGATGTAGACGATACGCGTGTCAGGCCAGCTCTAAGCTTGGTAAAAAACCATGAGGCCGCGACGGGAAGGGACTAGTTGACCACCCGGCCGCCAACGCCGTCAGCGCTCAAGCGAGCCGCGTCATAGCTCACCCGCCGCTGCCAGGTGTACTCCCTCACCCGCTTTCGCTCGCCTCCCACACAAGCAACATTTATATTATAGCGAATATAAAATATAAGACGCGGTCACAGACCAAAACAAAGATCACTTCTAGACTGTCTGTGGCAACACAACACTAACGAAATAAAGCAGATCATTCTAGGACAACTGTAGCCCATCCCCCCATCCTGGCGAGCGCTAGCGAGCTGCAATGCCCCACGCAACCATTCTGTCAGCGCCGGGAGGCGTCACAATATATATATATACATATATATATATATTTTTTTTTTCTTTAATACATACGAGGTTGAAAGAAATGGCAATTTCTGCGTTGGAAATTTTATTATTCAAAGTTTCCAGGTCTCTGATGAGTTTTCGCTGGGTGGCAGGAAGTAGATGAAGGAGATGAGCAAAATTCATGGTGGTACAGGGTTACATTAACACCTTACGAGCGGCCTATGCGGTTTATTTATATGTACCGCCCAGCGGGGTGTTTTTAGCCAAAATAGGGCTGTTTACGTGATCATTTTCATGCCTAAATAAGACCCAGAACGTAAAACAAGTACCTATCCCTGAAAGGGCATAAACAGAGCTTTCGAATGACACCATAACGATCCTTTTATGATGGCTAGTTTTCTTGCAATAACCGTGCAATGCGAGTGCAAAAAGCATGTAATTAGCCACTTTCCCGATACAATTCCTTATATAGCGAGTGAGAGAGGGAGGAGGGAGCTGGGATTCGTGTCAGTATGTTCGCCGCGGTGGTCTGGAGCAGTCATACGCTCGCTACTCTCCTGCCACCACTTGTCTCTCTCTCTCAGCAACATTACGTGCTGAAATTGCCACTCGACCTATGTCGAGCGCCGCCACATAGTCCAGCTTTATTTAACTCGACTTATGTGGTGACCCTCTAATTAAGGGTTAAAGTACATGAAGATACAGGATATACGACGCGTTTCACTGGACAACCAGCATTATCAAGTAAGGATGGAATGATATAAAAGGTAAACAGGAAGGGTATATATAGAGGGTGGAGGATCAGAGGAGGCGAAAATCAGGGGGCAAAAGTCTGCTATTGGTGGAGGGGTATTCTAGGAGAGAGAAAGGGAGAACCGCTTCACGCATTTGCACTGGATGCGGGATGGTGGTCGGTTGGTGGGGTCGAAGCTGATTGGCTGCGTGTCGAGGGGCGTGGCCTAAGTTGTGTGGCGCCTGCGGAAGACGAAGCTGAAGGAGGTAGCGCGGGGGGCTGCGTCAAGGGCACCGTGGGACGAGGGGGGGTGTTAGGTCCTGTAGGAAAGTGCCTTTTGGCAGAAGGAAGGATCTGAAGGTCCAGAGTTTGGTTGTTGATGTTGGGATGTAAGGCTTGGATATATAAAGCTTCGAGTATAGGTAATCTCCTTGGGTCACTTTCTTTATCGAGTATGGTGGTGTGTTTCTCTAACTCGTTGCGTGTGAGGTGAGGGTGGTTAGGGGTGAGATAGTGGTCTTTGATGGCTCCAGCCTGAAGGTGAAGAGTTAACCGACGTGAAAGACGAGTCTGCTTCATACCAATATAGGAATGAGGTCCACAGTCCTCATAATTACAGGTATGTTGGTAAATGACGTGATCGTCGGTCATCGGGCTCTTTATCTTGGTGGAGACATATATATATATATATTATATATATATATATATATATATATATACAGTATATATATATATATATATATATATTATATATTATATATATATATATATATATATATATATATATATATATATATATATACTGTATATATAACTACATAATGATAATATAATAAATATATTCTTCATCTAACTATGCACAAATATATTTTTCTATGCTATATACTTTGAGACCTGTAGTTTGTAACTGGGTAATTAATTTTCCTATGTGTATGAAGGAGGCAAAAGGCAGGTTTTCGGCAACGATGGTCTCCCCAAAAGCCAAAAGAGTTACAGAGCCAAATTCAAGGGATGTTAGGGTCAAAATGCTTGGACACACGAAGTTTATATCAGTTAAAGTCATGGGATGAAGGAAAGTTTGATTGAGGGAGAGAGTTGTTGTTGTTGTTGTTGTTGTTGTTGTTGTTGTTGTTGTTGTTGCTGTTGTTGTTGTTGCTGTTCCCCAGGCTGTCTGGCCTAACAGCAAGGCCAAGGCCATAAACGAGCGCCCCCGCAAAACCCTCCCTGCTTACCACTAATAAAACCCGGGTGACCAAAGCCACTCCAAGGCGAGAGAGTTCCACAGTTCACTTGTTGAGTAGAAGAAAGATTGAGAAACTTTGCTAATTCTTGGGTTGAAGAGCTGGACAGAATAGGAGTGGGACTGTGTTGAAAGGCGGGTGCCTTGCATTCGCCGCAAGGGAGGGGGTACCGTATGTACTGAGAGAGCTCTGAAGAACACTGATTGTTGTAATATCGATAGAAGAGAGAAAGAGATGCAACATTGCGGCGTGTAGAAAGAGATTGTAGGGAACTATATAGTAAGATGAAGTGAATTGATGAAGCGAAATGCTTTTGACTCTACTCTTCTGAGAAGTGCAGTATGGGTGGAACCTCCCCACACCTGCGAACAATACTCGATACATGGGTGCACTGTGCCCCGATACAGAGCAAGAATCTGTGTGGGAGTGCAGAAGCCACGGAGACGGTTGAGCACACCTAACTTTAGGAAGCTGTTTTAGCAAGATTGGAAAAATTATCTTTCCAAGCAAGGTTTGATGAAAATGATACACCTAGAACATTGAGAAAAAATGAAGGGTTGATTTGTGTATTGTTGAAGAGTAATTGATAGTATTATGGATGATTGCGATGGGTAGATCTAGGGAGAAATTGGATCATGGAGGCGTTGAAAGTAACAAGATTTTCTTTGCCCAAATAAGAAATATTTTACAGATCAGAAGATAGGCGTGCCATAGCCTTGTTATGTGAGTTTTGGAGTGATTGCATGCTGGGTTGTTGTGAAAAACTACTTTATTAGTGTAAGGTAGAATCATCAGCATATGAGTGGATAGCACTAAAGGTACAGTTGAAGAGATACATAATATATAGAAACCGTAGGAGTGTTGTTTGGGCATTTGAGATCTGTGCCAGATTCTATCGAAGGCAAAAATGAGGATGACCAAGAGTTAGTAAGATAGGCAAGAAGATCACCAGAAGCCATACTGGCGATCTGAAAGTACCGTAGATTATGGGAATATACTGTATATGCTTATGCATAGTTATAGTTTCAAAAACTTTAGAGATGCAAGAAATGAGGGCAATTGGACAATAGTTGGAAGGATGAGAGTGTTCACCCTTCTTTGGGACAGATTGAATGAGAACAAACTTCTAGCAAGAAGGAAAGAAGTTAAAGGAAAGACAGAGACGAAAGAGTTTGCCTAAGCATGGAGTCAGCACAGAAAAATAGGTTTTGAGTACAACAGGAGGAACACTCTCCGGTCCGAGTGCCTTCTTAGTATTAAGCCCAGAGAGGGCAGAAAGTACACCTTTAGAAGATATTATGGTATTGGGCATAAGTAAGTTGGACAGGGAGAAGTAGAGCTGGAATCATCCAAGGTGGAGTTATTAGTGAAAGTTTGAGTGAAGAGTTCAGCTTTGCCACAGGAAGAGGACAACAGGAGGTGTTGACTAGGAAGTGAAATTGTTAGAGAGGTTTTGGCTAGGTGCCAATAAGCTTGGGAAGAGCTAGAATTGGATAATTCAGAGCATTTGTTATTGATGAAAGATTTTTTGGCGAGTTGAAGGACAGATTTAGTACAGGATTCCTGAGCTGAAAGTGTCTACCTTGTTGCAGACAGCAGTAGAGTAAAACAATTTTTTTTTGTGAGTTAGTTTTAAAGAAAGGAATGTGATGTATGCTTCCATGCCTAAAAGGATCACCTCACTAATGCGCTCGGCACTCTCTGAGGATCCCCGGCCACGGAAACAAATATAATTCCATGGCAAATCAAAGGAGTACTACCGGAGAGCCTCCCAGTCGGCAGCGCCAAAATGCCACAAGGCTGCAGGGGTCAGAAGGCCCCTTCAGAGATAAGGCTTATGATCGGAGGAGCCGAACGGAAGGAGAAGATATGCAGTGTAAGAAGAAAGATAAATTAAAAGAAAAAATTTAGACACGGATGGAGGACTGATCTACAGGGCGGTCTGGGATACGGGTGGGGTGCTGAACTAAATGCTCTAGGTCATTTAGGATAGAAAAGATGTAGGCTTGTTCACCAGGCTCGTCAGTGAAAAGAGAGGAGAGCCATTGGCGGTGGTGAACATTGAAATCTCCTAGGATGGAGATTTCAGAGAAGGGAGAGATGAATGGAATGTGTTCCACTTTCGAAGTAAGATAGTCAAATAATTTTGGATTGTCAGTAGAATTAGGGGAGAGATAAAACAGCACAGATATATATATATATATATATAGTGAGAGAGGGACGAGATAGCTGAAGCCAGAGAGTTGAGAATTCAGAAGAGTCTAAGTTGAGAACACGAGAGCAAGTAAAGATTGTTGAAGATTGTTGCGTACGTACACACAGCATCCACCTTTGGCTTTGAATTGAGGATAGAGATGCTTGGAGGATACGGTACAGAGAAGGGTTTGCTGTCTGTTGCCTTAGACAACTGAGTTTCGGTGAGGAAAAGTAAGTCAGGTTTGGTAGACGAGAGATGGTGTTCTACAGAGGAAGTTAGAGGTTAAGGCCGCGAATGTTACAGACATTGATAGATAGAGTAGAAGATAGTGGTCCAGGGCACTTTGCGGAATCTGCAACAGGGGTCAGTCCGATGGGTCATTTCCTAGCAAATGTGTAGCAAATATAAATGTCTAGGCCTATTATTTTGATGCTACACTCTATGTTATCATTTGGACACACAACTTATGGTAAGAACATTATTTAGAGAAAACAAATAATATTGCAAATACTTTTCCTAAAAAGCAATAGCACATAATAAATCAAATTTTTTGTTTGACCAAACTTAAAGGTCAAACTATTGAGACCTATAGTTCTACTGTAAACCCGTTGACGTAGTGGCATAATCACCAGATGGGTTCTTGCAAGTTTCTGGCTCGAAGGAGCTTGGAGCTACAGAGGTCGATATTCAATTATAATATACCTGTGTTGTATACATGAAATAAATATATCCAATACCATATAATTTACATTAATCGCACAGCATGATAAATATCGATGTCTACAGCTTCAAGTACCGTACTTTATTATATAAAAAAACAATACAAAAGAAAAAGTGTCAATATACCAAATACAATAGCCGAAAGATCCAAGTTTGGGCAAGCGTTGCCATTTATACATACCGGTAGTGCAAGTTTGTTTCTATTAACCCCTTCTATACCGGCGACACCTTTGTTATTTTATTCTAGCTACATTTAGACAATTGTGTGCAGTTTAAGAAGGATCTGTGGTAGTAAGAGTGGTTAAGTGAGATAGTTCGAAGTCTGTTAATATCTTGAGGCTCTTTTTAAACTGAATAAAATCGTCTGATAGTAGGCAGAATCAAATTAAAAGAACGTCCTCGGTACAGAAGGAGTTAATGTAATCTCTGATTATCGAGATCATAAAACTAATCATATATGGTTCATCTCTATAACTTCGATTTTAGTGTTCGTAAAATTTCAGGAAATTGCTCCTCAAAACATATTCAATCCATATTAATGCCAATGTTATATTCAGGTTTGCTTATGGAGTACATTTTATTCATAGCTAGAACGAAATAAGCTTCAAGTCATATAACATCATTCGCGGACCTATTAAGTTTTCTTTATGCAAGAACAACCATTTGCATCTATTTATGTACACATTAAATGACCTGAATGTTGGTTTGAAACAGGGGTGTGTGATGTCCCCGTGGTTGTTTACTGTATATATGGATGGAGTTATGAAAGAAATACTATCAAGAGCAGTGGATGTTGGTGTATCGCTGAAAAGGGAGGGAATTGAGTGGAAGCTACCTATACTGCTGTTTGCGGATGATACAGTTCTGATGAGTGATAATGAATGGGAGTTGCAGGGTCTGGTAAATGAGTTTGGAACAGTGTGCGAAAAACGGAATTTGAAGGTAAATACGGGGAAGAGCAAGGTTATGGTCTTCGAAAGGGGTGAAGTCACAGAGTGTGAGGTGAAGCTGAACGGTCAGGCTATGGAGATCGTCAACTCTTTTAAGTATCTGGGCAGTGTGTTGAGTAAAGATGGGACTATGGATGAAGAGGTGCGGGAGAGGGTACAACAGGGGAAGAGGGTTGTAGGAACGCTAAAAGCAGTAACAAGAAATAGGGTGGTCAGTATGGAAGTGAAGAAGTCCTTGCATGACAGTGTGGTAATCCCGACACTGACTTACGGAAGCGAAGCATGGACGTTGGTTGAGAGACTCAGACCAAGAGTGAGAGCAGTGGAAATGAATTATTTAAGGAGTGCGTGCGGAGTTACATGGAGGGATAGACAGACTAATGAGGAAGTAAGAAGGAGGTGTGGTGTGGAGGTAGATGTGCTGGAAAGTGTGAAAAGGAACAACTTGAGATGGTTCGGCCATATGGAACGTATGGAAAGCGAGAGAATGACTAAGAGGGTGTACGAGAGCGAGGTGGAGGGACAGAGGGGAAGAGGTAGACCGAATATGAGGTGGAAGGATGGAGTGAGGAAGTACATGAACGAGGGCGGTGCTGGTTGGGGGGAGGGGCGTCGACTGACTGGGGACAGAGGTGCATGGGGGCGGTTCGTTCGTGGCCACCCCTTCGGGGATCACGGCGTCAGGCAATAGATAGATAGATAGATTAAATGAGTGATCTAGTTTCATAAATAATGCATGTATGATTACATTGCCATATCAGTTTTGCACAATAAAAAGCATGAAGGTTCCGAAAAATTATACCTCTATTACACGTACCTCTATTACACGTACCTCTATTACACATTCGTATCAAACACACCTACAGTAGGAGTAAGAGTAAAGAAGAGATTATTGTATTACTTTTATCTTTCTGCCATGATATTTAAGAAGTCAAAGGGAAATTTAAAATGTCACTATATTATTAATAATTTTACGTATCAGTAATTGTATATCCATAGCGTATGTGGATATGAAAGAAGCAGACGGTATAACTGTCTAGTGTAACCTAACAGTTATTTTTATCCCAGAGCTTTGATATCAAATCCCACTAATAAAATGTGTTGCTATAAGATATAATCTTTCCATCAGATAATGCCAGTTTGGTGTATTTATATCTGTCAGAGTTAGATGGTTAATGTAGATAGTCACTATGACCCTTTGATTCATAAATGCCCTTCATTTTTTGATTAAAATCATCTGGCAGTAGTATTATTAGAGTAGTAAAGAATTTGTCTGATTGAAAGATATGCTGTACTTATGTATTCATAGTATTGCTTAAGAATATTCCAAGTATCATTGTGTTATGCATTATGTGCGTGTGTGTGCCTGAGAGAGAAAGAGAGAGTTACATAGTTACATATAGTTACATATAGTTACATAGATACACAGGCTGCACAGACCTTGTGGTCCCTACTAGGCAGTCCGGATATGATTCTAAAACAATTTGCTACCAAGTGGAAGCAGAGGGCTCTCTCCCCACCCATCATCCCCTCCCACCAAGGGTCGGCATGAAATACAGCTGGAAAAAATGGCCCTCAGTTGAACGATAAAAACATTTACCATGACATTTATTGTAAAAATCAAATTGGGAAAACAATAATTACTACTCATACTTAACCTTTTTTTAGTTTTACTTATATTTCCCCAACCTCATCACAATGAATGTCTAGATACCTTTTGAATGCGTCGATTGTATGACAGTGCACCACTTTCCCCGGCAATTTGTTCCACTCGTTAACTACACTGTAGGTAAAAATAATGCTTTGTGACATCGTGTTTCATCCTGTTTCCTCGAGTTGATGAAGTGTTATTGATTGTGAACATTGATTCAGTATAATTGTATTATACTGCCCTTTAATATCTTGAAACACTCTATTATTTGACCTATCAATCGTCACTTCCTAAGTGAGAACAAACTTAATTTTGTTAATTCTTCCATGATATGATTTATTTTTTAGTGATGGTATTTATGTTGTGGCTCTACGCTGTACTGACTTGAGTCTCTCAATGTCTTTGTTTAGAAAGGAGACCATAATTGTACACCATATTCAAGATGTTTCTGCACAACGGTACTACAATGTTCTCATTTTATAACAGAAAGAGAGAGTGAGTGAGAAATTAATATTCGATGTCCATTATTTAGATTGAACTGACTATCCAATTTCGTCTTCATTCATGTCTCCGGTTATAACAATTGTAGTTGCAGAGAGATAAACATCATAATAGAAGAGCCGTCAGTTTTATTAGCATATCCTGTCTGATGCCGGATCATCTACGCATTATCTTTTAGTCTCCCACGTGTTCGACTTTATACACAACAAACAGAGTAATAGAATAACATTATTTAACATACCTATTGAGAGCATTAATACAGCTTGAGTCAGATGCACAATTTATGTTAAAACTGTTTTTTCCAAATTATATATAAATTCATATATATAATTATAATATATATATATATATATATATATATCTATATATATATATATATATATATTGATATATATATATTGTATGGTATGTATGTATATATACTATGCCAAAAAGTAGAAAAGAGAAACCACCAACATCACACTGACACCATCAACTACTATGAACATAATAGCAATGCTTGCTGCAAATTAACGAAGACAATACAGTTACCCCTGCAAAGCGGTTTTCACTTACATCAGCCTCCCTGTTTTGCATCTTATCTGCCACCACAGCCAATCACAGGATTTGTGATGTCAGAGCGCCGCCCACCACCCATCTCACCTGCCAAACGGTGGCAGTCAAGGAAGGAAAATGTAGGGCCAGTACCACAAGGACACAAGAACTGCCCCAAGCCCACTATTAGAGCTGTTTCTGCACTCAAGACCATAAGGGCCACCCTAACAAGAAAATTAACAAAGAGCGCAAGGAGCAACTATTTGGCAGGCTGACACCCTCACCTAAACTCGAGCTCCCCTTTTTAGGTACTCTCCCTCAGCATCCCTTGGGAGATAAAGCAGGGCCCAGCATAAGCCAAACCTGCCTGGCCGCACCCTCGTTCAGCATCCCTTGCAAGGCCTTTTCGCTCAGCATCCCTTGCGAAGCACATCTAGAGTATAACAACCCCTGATCTAGTTCAGAATTTGATATCACCTGTTTTGCTTCAACTCTTTCAGAGCCCCCTGCGAGTCTTCAGGAGAGATCAGCATCCCTTTTCGATGCTGTAAAATCTAAGAAGGAGAAACGTAAGAAGAAGAACAACAAATAATACGAAGCCAGGTCCCCTAAGATACCTGTTACACCTGGGAATAATATTCGCCACCGTGGCCTTAATTTGATACATAGATTTAATATTATTTCTGGTGTCAGAGTCCCTACTTGCATCTAAAGTTAATGCCCAAATTCATCATACGCTGTCTTAATCATTAAAGACACATTGATATTCGAAATTGTTTAACGTCTCCATGAAAACCTCTGCTTTATATTTTGCTCTTTTCTTTTATCTTGACTTACGTCATCCACTGGCCACAGTAATTGTTATGTCATTTGTTTTCGGCCTGATCGATATAACAAATAATATATGTATTTCCTTGGTTCTATCCCTTCCCTTATTGATTAAGTTTTTATATTTGAAAACCTGTTGCTTAAATACTCCCTTCTATCTTGCTACAGACTATTTAGAGTGCTTGCATTCATAAACCCATGTAACCTTTTTTTTTCCCGCAAATACCTTTTGAATTTCACATGCAAGAACATTTATATTCTGGTAAATCAGTTTGTTTTCAAGATGTATCCTAAAATACTGCAACAAGATATTCGTAATAAATTATCGTTCATCGTTATTCACTAAAATATGCCCAGGCAATATCTAAGTTTCATATCAAAGTATGTATGTTAACCTGTTAATTTAGAAAGATTCCACTTAGGCTGGATAATGCCATCTGATGTAGCAGAAAACTTACATAATATACAGTGAACGGAGACTATTCAGCATTTCCTTTAGCCTTTCAATCAGGGTGACGCCTTCCTCAATAATATATTTGTTACCTAAGATGATTTGACTTAACTTTTAAATTATCTGTTGGGATAAAAGGGTTAGTCGAGTAGATTAAATCCCCTTGCTATCTAGAGGTCGGTCCTAAGCTGACTAAAATTGTCTGGATATAGCTAGAATAATACATAACTAAGCATCATCTACTTGAAAGGATTTCTCTGAGTGGTGGACTGCCAACTAAGCACTGTCAAACACTTTGGGATAAAGGCCGGAATGAAAAGTAGCTATAATAATATACTCTTTTAGAGGCATATTGGTATTAAGGTGAGATTTCCACTCGATATTTTTTTTCTGGACCCCTTTCTCCCTCATGTTAGCCCTATTTTTTTTTAGATTTTAATACGTTCGCCCCATTAGTTTAGCGATTTTAAGAGCTTTCACCCCAGTTCTGTCAATTTTAAGACGTTTCTTGCCATTTAGGTGTCGATTTTTTCCTGGCGAGCAACAGCGATCTAGCAAAAGAAACCGGCCTACCGAAAAATATACAAATGCATCTTGAAAGGGGGTCTAGAGGGTGTACTTTTAAGCTTGATGGAGGTCTAGGGAACAAACTAAAATCCTCCCCTTAATAAACCCAACTAATATACGTAATGACACGTAAGTTATTATCTATATACCTAATTATTATATATACCTGTTTTCCACCCTTGATATTTAACTACATAGCTGCTTAGTGCACAGAACACGTCTCGTACCTTGTTTGTAGTGATAGGATCAAATTTCATGTCTAAGCAATCAAGGCGACAGTGGTTATTTTGGGGGCCTCTTTATTTATATATTCATGTATTGTTTAGTTTCCTCCCTAGACCTCCATCAAACTTTAAAAAATACATCCATTAGATCCCCCTACGAGATTAATTTGTACATTTTTCGGTAGAAAAACGTCCCGGCTTCCTCCACAAGTACAGGCTCGCTATCGCTCGCCAGGAAAAAAACATCGACACCTAAAGGGCACGAAAGGTCTTAATCTTGACAAAGAATAGTGAGAAAGGTCTTAAAATCGACAAAATAATGAGGCAAACGTCTTAAAATCTCAAAACTAATGGGGATAAGCATGAGGAAGAAAGGGGACCAGAAAAACGGTCCATCTCCCCTTAAAGTTTGACCACTGAAGTTCCTCCCTAAATTTGCTACTATTGTTTGAAATTAAACACACGGAAAATTAGTCCCACTTCTTTCCCATTCTTTAGTAAGCTATTTCAGATTTACAGAAGAGCGATCACAACTTATTTTATTGTGCGATAAATGTAGGTATTTGTAGGGTAGTTATTGATAGGGGTCACTTGAGGCATGCTATGCTTACAGGTACCTACCTGATAGCACTATCGTTAGTGAGTGCTGAACTGTATTTTATATATTATTTTGTAATAGTATAGATATCTTATCAATATTTGTATTTTGTACTATTGTTAATGTCTTGTCATGTTGCAAATTTGATTTTAAATAATATTTTGACATTTAACATGTAGTTTCTTTATTCATGCAGAGTTAGTAAAATTTACCAGAACGTCCCGGACTTCCCAAACTTGACTAATTCCTTTAACGTGACGATAGTGCGTTGTTATATGTGCGATTAGTTTGCTTGGGAAACAGATTAACTTGCTCATGTAGTAATGTACACCCTATGTGGTGGATTGTGTTCTTTTATTTAATAATTTTCATTTTAGTAAGCGTTGTTTCCACATAGCGATTTTGATGATTTGATTTGACTTTGTATTGTCCTTGTCCCAATTTTGGTTTGTTTGGTTTGCAAGTTTTACATTTTAATTTTTATTTACTGTACGATGAAACTATTACTACATTATTGCCCTTCTCAAACAACGGATTTGTGAGGATAACTGATTGTATTGATAACACGTTAGCGTAAACGAAATAGGTACAAGTTACGTTATCCAAGAGACCTGAACGACACACACACACACAGACACAGCCCGTAGCCTAGTAGGTAGAGCTCTCGTCTCACACACGAGGGGTCGGGGGTTCAATCCCCGGCCGGGCGGAGACACATTGGGCTTGTCTCCTTTCATGTGTTAGCCTCAGTTCACCTAGCTGTAAATAGGTACCTGGAATAAGTGGACGACGTTGTAACGTCCCATCTGGGGTTGGCAAAAATGGTACAAGGCGAGATGGGTATCATATGGTTCACCTAAGCTGATGGCTACCTAAGCTTTCGGGCGAGACGGTACCGTCTATAGTGAGAATGGTACCATACAGATCCACCCTAAGCCTTCGTTTCCGATGTTGCCAATTGGCTAAAAATACAGACTACACACACATCCACAGCCATTCCGACGATACATACAACACCTACAATATAGGAGGCGGGAAATAACGAGCATGCTCACTCCCGCAATACAACTAGAGTAAGTACAACTAGAGTAAGTACATACGAGCACACAGTTATAAGCATACAACCTGGAAAATTTAAACTTATGGTATTTTATATTTATACATCCGAAAATAATCTTTCTCCAACCCAAATAAGAAACATAAACCGCAGTCATAGAAAGACTAAGTACGGCATACATAATTAAATCACTGGCGCAGGATCAGTTGACTTATTTATCATTTAACCTTGACCACACCACAGGACCGTAAGCCTTCCGTGCGCAAGTGTGTTTGTGTTTGTTGGCTTACGCTGGTTTACTCTGTGTTACGTTACATTCAGTTGTGTTTGTGTTTGTTGGCTTACGTTGGTTTACTCTGTGTTACGTTACGTTCAGTTGTGTTTGTGTTTTAATCTTGGGTTACGTTGTATTGTGTGTTGTGTTGTGTTGTGGTGTGCAGCAGCGTTATGTTGCAATGTGATGAGTTTTGCTTTGCTCCGTTGTGTTGAATTGCATTGTATTGTTTGCTGTTACGTTGTGTTGAGCTAAGTTGTGTTGTTGATTCGTGTTCTATTACGGTATGGCGAGTTGCGTTGTAATGCGTTGTGTTGCATTGCGTTGCGTTCTGAATGGTGGGTAAATTAAATAATTTACACGTCTGTTTGTTGTTGTTGTTGTTCTTGTAGTTCCCCAGACTGCCTGGTCAATCAGTCCTGAGTCTAGTAGACCGAAGCTGCTCCAGATGCTCGGGCCATAGTTTTATAGTTTTACAATTGTTTTCAGTAGATCATTGTTTCATTATTCAATCAACGTAGCCATGTAGTGAAGTGATGATTTATTAAAGTTTCTTTCTCATGTAAGAGAGAGAGAGAGTTACATTTACACAGATATTCAGACCACACAGCACTGGCAGTACCTACTAGGTGGTCCAGCCTTAATACTACTAGACAGGGACAGTTTATAGTTGAAGAATTGGACAGCAAAACTATATATATATATAGAGAGAGAGAAAACGTGTGTTGCGTGCACGTGTAAACATTTGAGCGTCAATGATGGTACTGGAGCCTATGATAAAAGGGACGTCGTTTTGTCTGCCACTCCTCTACTAACCTCGGTGGTGACTTGCACACACTATGACCTCGGAATTTGTTTGCCTATATAGTTAGAGACTTTTATATATTTTGCCACTTGATAGACCTTTAAAAACAATAACTGGAACGCCTTTAACTTACTTAAAATATTATCATAATGATGTATGCATTTATACCTATACAGGTAAATGCGATACAGGTATTTCACAATTATTAATTTTCGACATGGTCGGTTAAATCAATGATCA
Organism: Paralithodes platypus; assembly: GCA_032716605.1. Taxonomy (NCBI): domain Eukaryota; kingdom Metazoa; phylum Arthropoda; class Malacostraca; order Decapoda; family Lithodidae; genus Paralithodes; species Paralithodes platypus. Next base: position 33,006,300 of record CM064580.1, read on the forward strand.
ACAGCTGATTAACTTACCCCCATATCAATGTAAAATCTAAGGTGAAGTAATATAATTTAAAATATAGGCCTATTAAGTTCGTTTGGCTTAACATGTTTATTTTCCGCTAGATCAAGCTAAGCTTAGGTTGACATGACAGTAACCCCATTAGGATATACGTAACATCATTTCGCATCTCGTATCTTCCTTTCAATACAAGCCCCGACAGAACTAGGAAGTAAGTAACGTTAACTAAATGATGAGGTACCCATAATAATGGGAACGTTCGAGCATCAGTAAGGTCACCAGCCGTCTAATTGCAGATATGTTAGCCTAACATAACCATTGTTCACATACTAAACCAAATGCCTTTCCTATTTACCTGCTTAACGTTCCCGGCGTCAATGGCCTCCTCGGGCAGTAGTATGGCACTGTGAGTTGGCTGTGTTGTCTTCTCACTGTAGAGAGCCAGCATCAACACCCCTAAAATCACTGCTAACACCACACTCGTCACCGCGACCCCCACTAGCACCCCTGCTCTACACGCTGCCATGGCATCAACTGCGGTGGGTATCCTACTCCCCTGGTTATATACCTCGCCTGTGTTGAGGCTGAGCTGCCCGGGTAAGGATTATCAAGGTAGGGCCAGTACTTTTTTTTATTTAGGGTGATCTTTTATGGCTGCGTGTGTCTTAGTGCGGGCGCGTTTTTATGTTTCCTTTCCTTGCTATTGCATGCTTATATTACCTTCAATCGTGATTTGGAGATATATTTATATCAATATATCGGCTAACTGGCACGGTAAAGCAAGATTATGGCATTTATATAATATATAATGCCGAAGGAAGTTGCAAACTGCGTTTACACGGGGAATTTGTGAATTGTAATGGTTGTTTTACTGCCAGTCGTTCCGCATTCGATTATTCGTGAAATTTGGCCTGAGGAAAAAATCTTCGACTCCATTTGTTATCTTGTTTTATTCGTCTCTTCCTTATTTCGAACACACGCGCACACACACACACACACACACACACACACACACACACACACACACACACACACACACACACACACACACACGATCACCTCGCTCCCTCTCTCTCTCCCCTCTGTAATAGTGTACTGCACTAAACAGATTCTCTCCTTCCATTTCGAGGATCTCCCCGGAACGGACGCAAGGTCTCCGATATACTAACTATTCCTTGTAACTCTCTCTCTCTCTCATAGCCAACGACATAGCCAACTCCACCGTACCAGAGGACGCTTGTTTAGTTGTTAATGTTAGCTCAAACGACTCTGTTGACGGAGGTAAAATCCCAACTAAAAACACTTACAGTTAATTCCAAAAACCTAATCAAAGCGATGAAAGGAAAGGCCAAGAAATGCGTAGTAAATAACATTGTATCCACAATGACAGCGAGTCCGTTCTGGCAAAACACAGCCTAAGAAGTTAACAACGCGGTCAAGGTCATGTGCGGACAAAATTACGTACTTTTTGTTGACAATCGGATGAATTTCGAAGGGAACTCGTCCCTGTACAGGGGAGATGGCAAAATGAGTGACATCTCAAATCACGAAAATTATATTTCCCATGAAATCAACGCCAGACCTAATCTTGGGGGAAAGATGATCGTGCATTCATCAGAATATCGATATCGATACCCCACAGTAACACAGTAACCCACCCAACCAATTAAATGCAATAAATAACCCCTTGGGTTTCAGGACACAAAACATAATCCATCCGAACTGTTAAGAGAAATCCCCCCCCCCCCCCGTTTTGAGAGACAATGTCCAAATAATATTCGAAAATATGAAAACAATTAGACGAACATGAATGAATAATATAAAACGAGACATTATGCGTAATATGTATAACTGCAACTCATAAGTACCTTAAAAATAAAGATTTAGTTCATGAATATCACATTTAATCATACTTGTTTTGTTTGTGTTTATTTTGTTTTGGTAAATTACCGTAATAATGGAAAAGAGAAAGTGGGGGTTGCATATTGTACATATCGACATACTTAATAAACCCAATTGAGGTGACTCTACCCGAAAGTATGCGGAAATAGTGTGTACAATATATATATATTATATATATATATATATATATATATCTATATATACTAACACAAACAAAACATGAAAATGAGTATCACTACGGCATACCGACCATCGATACAAATCTTGACCGGATATAATGCTGAGTCACTCCAAATGGTAAACATCATCCAGGACAATTTTTTGACTCAACACGTAAAACAGCCGACACGAGATAGAAATATACCAAATTTCGTATTCACTACCCAAGAAATTGTAATATCAAACTTCAACTATCGGTGAATATCTGGCAACTTCCGATAAAACAAATCATAAGACTTGACGTAATATGCAATTATTCGATGATAATACAGAAACAAAGGTGTTTTACTTTAAAAACACTAATTTCGATACACTTCGGTAATCGCTATATATCAAACATTACAAAAATAGCAATATAAGCGAAGTAAATGAGCTGTTGGGTAAGTTTAAGTTAAAAATTATGGATTCGCTAAAGATAATAGTAGTTGTACCCACCAAACCTAAACGCAATACGAAATCAAATATGCCTCCCTGGTACAGGATAAAACATTGGCAAGACAATACAAAAAAACAAAGCAAATACAAACATAGTAAAAGGGAAGTAAAAAACAATAATTAATAAGAGCGGAGAAACGCAAATATGAAATGATTATTGCCATAGAAAGTACCACAAACCCAAATAAATTCTACAGTTAATGTACCTAATATTAAGCAGATCAAAAGTGGAATTGGACCACTAGTTAAAGACGGTCAGTCTGTGCCAAAAATATAGCAAATTTGTTCAATTAATATTTTGGCTCGGTCTTTACGAAGGAGGTATACAATATTGCCACAAAACATAACATATCAGCGCACGAAATTGGAAAGTCACCATTTGTGTTTAGCGAAGTCTTAATAAAAATAATTTAACTTAAAGATAAGTAGGGGTGAGGGAGTCATCTAAATAAACCATATTATGCATGAGATAGAACTGACAAGCGGAAGACCCGGCGGTGAATGAGAGACTACGAGGAGCGAGTTAAATCAGGTGCCAACGCAAGATACCGTGTAATAGAGGGCTTGGGAAGAATGAGAGAGGGGAACATACGACAAGATAGAAGTGGTTAACTGAGAGGGGGCTTGTAAACTTCGTGTTTCTCGTGTGGCTGACGCCGGTGCCCCCGAGTGTGGTCTGTTTGTTTTGTCGTGGGTTTGTGTTCGGTGTGCTCTATTTAGCCGCGGTGGCCCTTGTCTGCGGCTTGGCGTGGATTTTCTCGTAAGCATTCTCTTACTCGGTTATAATACCACAAATCCTGGTACCCATAAACTCTCCCTCTTTTTTCTGTGGCCCAACGTCCTTTTTTTTCTTTTCTCGGCTCACCTAGAGACATAAAATTTTTTCTTTTAAGACCAGACCCCCTATTTCTTCGTACCATTAAAAGTTAGCTCTAACACTCTTGCGGGTGGTTGTCGATGGCTGATGAGACAGCGTGGCGGTGATTGGCTTTCCCGTTTTTGGAAGGGTACATAGCAAAGGCTACCACCGTACGCCTTCCGACTTTCACATATTACTATGGAGCTGTCTTATGCATTGATTATCAGCACTCTTTTTCCTTTGTAAGGAGATTTTTATTATCATACGGTATTGGTGAAAACACCCACACACTCATCCCTGCTCTATTTACTCATGCCGCAATTTTTACCATTTACGACGGCCCACGTAGACTCCTGATGAACATTAAGGAGGAGAGTGTGAAATGCCAAAAGTACAGGTTAAATATTGCTCGGTCGCTCCACCGATACCAGCACCACAATTGTTTAGTTTGTTAGTAATCTCCCCGTGAGGTCCGAGCCAAGAAGAGATGGATGCTACGGTTTTCAGAGGCAGCAAAAGTGAAGTGAACAAGCTCAGGCTCACCAGGGGCTGTTAGAGCCGCGTGATTGAAAACGATTTGGAGACTATCAGAAGTGCCCCGTGCCTCGCTCCCCCAGTCTACAATACGAACGGGCCCTGCTCTGGTCTCTCACTATTGTCTTCTGATCAGCGCCCTTTCTAGTCTCTCTATGAGATATGAAGAGAAAGCCTCAAATAGACAACCCCCCTCGCCGCTGCATATTAAGGTCCTCTCTCCTGGCTCCCACTCTTTGCTTCGGTCCGCCACGCCCCCGGGATGCGGGTGACTGCCAACAGGAACCTGCTCTCATCTAAAGAATGCACTGACCTCGTGAAATAGACCAGGCGTTCTTCCCTTGTCACTCTGGAGTTATCCAGCCCCCTTCGTAACAAACAGCGAAGACTCCTCTCGTGCCGTTAGGTTACACGCCACAACACAGCGCCGGACAAAACACCTAGGTTTAGTAGACGAAGCTGAGGTCAAAGGGTTCTCTTTTTACACGCGCGAAGGAGAGAGACAGACCGGTGAGTGCGAATGGGTATCCACAAGTCCAGCACAACACAACAAATGAGTCAAATCATTAGTATCTCGAGAGTCACTCGAAGGAAGAAGGTGCATGTTGATTCCTTCTACAAGTTAGCTCAACATAGTTTCTCCGTTTGTCGTGTAACTCCGGACCTGGCAGTCCGTTTCTGTTCAATCTCTGGATTTCAAGAATACCGGCGGTGCCGCGCAAGTGAAGCCGTTGCTGTTCCTTCTTAAGCACTGGAGTGATATTCTTCTGTTTTCAAGACTGCGCGATGGGTCATCTAACCTGGTTCAGCAAGGCGTGAATCAGCACTTATGGATCCTTCAGAATTCTCATACAAACTGGAGGCTAACGAGGTAAGCGATAGCGAGGACCTAGATGTATATGTAGAGACCAAAAAGAACCAAAAAATATGCTGAGATGTGAGGAAAAAATTAAAGTTTCTACAGAAACGCCGTAGCATACGCAATAAATTTTAGAAGAGCGCTAGGTTACAGAAGTATGTGTGATGGCATAACAAATTTTGGCCAATACAGTAAGGATCTCACGGCGTCAGAGACTTCGATGTGGTCTGTGTATATCAGAGCCCAAACACAAAACAACCAGCATATGTAACCATGTAACAAACCAAGAGGCTCTCTCTCAAATCTGCGCCTCCCCTTGCAAAGAATAAAGACCTACTTGCATTAATATACAGACCTCCAGCTCAATCAGTGCAAATGACCGAGAAAGTTTATGAACA